>CM040123.1:91803297-92403297 GCA_022559845.1 Amorphophallus konjac | reverse complement strand
CCACCACCCCCTCTCTGAGTGAGAAGCTCAGCATCGCCTCCGCCGCCGCCATTGAGCCGCCATCGCACCACCACCGCCGCCTCGTCGGAGTTTTGTGCAACTCCGGATAGCAAGCTGAGGGCAAAATTTTATCTTCCAATCAGGAGATCTGTTCGGCCCCAAATTTTGAATGTTTGTTCTTCCTATCATCCCCCATCCCCAGTTCAAATTTTGGGTCATTTCGCTATCGTTTAGTATTTTTCCTGTAATTTTAGTTCCATCCCTGACAGTCTGCCAATCAGCAGATCTGCAGGATAGTGTGTTGTTGTTGTATTTTTCCCGCCCACTTAGTCTTCTTTAAAAATTCCCAAAAAAATCATACGTGTTGCTCGCATCCCCCTCTTCCACCCATAATTTTCCCAGAGTCTAGATCTATTATTTTTGTGTCAGTCAAAATTCAGTCTTAGGCAAATCATGTTCTGTCCTGATTGTTTGTCATCCGAACCAGTAAGAAAACCGTGAGAATAGTCATTTTCATTTTCAATCCATTCACTGGATGGATCTGAAATAATTATATGTTGTAGCCCTTTGAGTCTCCTATCCATAGGTACCAATTTTGCTTCGATCTGACACCGAATCTGGGTGTAGAAATTCTTTTTGTGGAGGCGCGCGTTTCTGATCCGAGAACAGGCCAGCAAATCAGTCCACCGGTTAATCCCGGTAAAATACGCCGGGATAGCTTTGGCGGCCGCCGCTCCCGGACATCGATCGGCAACCCATCAGCAGCGTCCCAGTCATCCACCGTAGTAAGGAGACGCCTGGGTACCGCCATCCCAGCAGCCGGACCCACCTGCTGTCCGCGGGCCCCGCAGAACCAAGGCGGACCAACAGCCCATCTCCGGCCCGAGAGCGTTCCAAATTGCTGCCGTCAACCCAAGCTTGGTATTCCCGAGTTATTATTGTCACCCTTTACCTCCCTGCGTGGAGTATGCCATAAAATCACTACTATAATAATTTAATTACTGTGTACCGGGAGTACGAGTCTTGGCCGGGATCGCCTTCCCCACGCTTGGAGCGTAGAGGTATCGTGTCCGCTCCCCACTTGACATTTGCTTTACTCGTATAAACTTTTATATGCCGCTGCATGAGTGATAGGTTAATTAGCTCGTTATATTATTTCAATCACCGCTGTGAGAGAGTGAGTGTGACCCGTCCCGTTACTCAATCCGAGTACGTGAAAAACCCAATACCCGAGACTCATTGCCGGTTTCTCAACCGCGCACATCCGCACATTTCCCTCGCTTAGGGATGTCCGCGAGCTAGAGTCACATGTTCGCATCCCATCCCACATCACCGTTGCCTGGTAGCTATCCGACTTTAAGACCTATGATCAGCACTAGACGAGTTCCCACACCACCAGGTGAGTGTTTTTGTTAAAATTAACTCTTGTGTTGCAATTTGTTTGTTATATGAGTACATTTTAACAAGGCTTTTTAATTTGTGTTTTATAGGTGGTGTGGGCACCTTATGCGAGCGAGCATGACACTGCCCAATCTTCAGTAACCGGTGAGCGAGCTTGGTTCGGTAGGGACACTGTGTTATTCTGCGTGAACCTGAACGCCCAAGAATTTTATAAGAATTTTTTGGGATTAAAATATAATTATTAAGCAATTTAAAAGACTTAATGGACTATTAAGAAGAATTAAAGATTTATTTAATCCATTTAAATGCCCTATATCAACCAAAGGACTAAGCCCAACTCAAATCGGCCCAAAGACCCAATTCCAAGACTTTTAGACCCAAGCCCATTAATAGAAACGTAAATTAGGTAATTTATAGATTTAAAATGGCATATATACATCAATTGAAGGATAAATGAGAGATAATAAGAAAATCTGAATTTTTTGGATTAAGCGTCATCTAGCGGTCTATCGCGAGACCGCCAACTATGCCTTAGCGGTCTGGCTATGACCGCTATGTTAAGTAGTGATCGGCGGATCTAGAGGGGATGGGTGAATAGATCAGCCCCTTCTTTGCCCTTCTTTGTGGAAATAACAGCTAAATAAAAACTGAGAGAAGTAAGGCAAGAAATAGTTGCTAGCTAACGAGCTAAATACAAGAGTGATGATCAATAGCATTCCTACCAAGCATCTAGCGTCAAGCCACACTAGACAACAAACCACAGAACGCAGGTTTTTAAGGTGGTTCGGTCTCTATCCAGAGACCTACGTCCACCCCTCACTTCAAGCAAGTGAGACTTCACTAGTGCAAAGGCACTACCGCTGATACACAGCTTCTAACAGAGAGAAGACTCTCTCTAACCGCTGCCAAACAACTTGAGGGTATGCAACCCAACACCCACGGACCAGTGAACACACTGTCCGTCTTCCTACTCGCAGGTAGGGAGCAAATATAAGAGTTTATGTTTTGAGAAAACCAAAACCAAAAGAGGATGAACCAGACAAGGTATAATAATGACACTCTATGAGAGAAGAGAACTCCCGTCTGGGTAAGAGTGGATGAAGTCTGGCTTCTCTTCGTCTTGTTCCTAGGTCTTCACTACGACCGTAAGAGAAACGATGGATAAGCTCCTTAGCTTTCACTACAACCTGATGAAGCTATGGATGGATGCTATCTCCTTGCTATGAGAGCTCCTGAAGTCGAAGAAGATGGTCTGCTACGTTGCCCTTATGCCAACAACACCAGGAAGGAGAGGTTTCTCCGAGCTAGCTTCACGCCGCTCTTCTTCTTCTCCTCACTCCTTTTTGTTCGGCTCTCTCTCTTGCGTGAACTGGAGCTCCTACTCTCTCCTTTATCGATGGCTCACGACATCTCCTGCGTTGTCCCTCTGTAGACCCATACCCAGGACGTCGCATCCCCATTATTTGATATGCTTCCTTTGCTCCATTGACTTTGTTCTGCCGGCTTGCTAGTACATGGGTAGGTAGGGAACCAAGTCTGCAACGGTACCAGCAACTCAGAGGATGTCTCTGCCAGACAATTAGATCTTCTGACAAGGTGAGCTTCGTGACAACTTTTCAAGTGTGAACGGATCCTCCAAGATAGGTTCCGGATCTTGAAAAGCAGACGCTTCCGGTTTCAGATCCGTTCTGGGCGATCATGAACGTGTCGACACTTTCAGACAGTGTGTCGGAACATCTCATTAATATCATGAAGAATCATGGTTTCCACGCAGAACAGGTCGACACTTCCATGGGCAAGTGTTGACACGGGCGCCATACTTTCGTGCGGATCGTGCCACCGTGCCGAGACTTCAATAGGAGGCGTCGAGACATATGCGCCAAGCAGAGATGAAGCCCGTTGCACTGAACCCAAGGTGTCAACACTTTTTTCACAGGGTGTCGACACATGGTGCCAAACAGAAGCCAGCCAGAGACGGCTTAATCATAATTTTCTTCTACATGTGTCGACACGTTGTAGGAGGTGTCGACACATTACTCACGCTAGAGCTCAACCATAAGCAGTTCAAGGATGGTTTCTTCATGAAGTGTTGGCACGTCCAGATGACAGGTCGACACTTGAGTATCCTTCACCTAAGCTTGTCCAAATCACAACTTAAACAAAATCATTAATCACACCACACGGATTCAACAATAAACTCTGGTTTGTTATCATCAAAACCAGGAGACACAACATTCTCCCCCTTTTTGATGATGACAATCATGGTTCATTATTTACAAGCATTCATAAGCATTTAAGGCATTTCCAAAACAAGCTTTTCATTCATAAGAATAGAGTTTCATACAAGGTCATGAATTAACCAATATGTTTTCCATTGATGAACCAAAAGGGTTTTTCAAACAAAAGTTTCATATACATTCATCAAAGAGCTATGTATAGGAAAACTAGATGCCTGAATCTATATGCCCAATGCTATGTGAAAGTCCAAGCTTGTAGTAGACATTGAGTTATCTGAGTTGTATCTCCCTTTGGCATCAGCAAGGAGGGGGTGAAGGAGGAGGCGGCTGTGGTGGAGGCATTGTGCTGGAACTGGTGCTTCCTTGGAATTGAAGTTTCTGTGCCTTGTTGAATTGCTGTTGCAGTTGGATGATTGTTGCTGCTAGAGAATCGACCTTCTGAGTTAGTTGCTCATCCCTTTGTTTCACAGACTTTAGGAGTGACTTGATATTATCATTGATTGCATTAAGCCAGTTGTGTAGCATGTCACATATGTACTATGTTTGTGCTTTCTGTTGAGTCCCTTTTGTGATACATAAGAGGAGGTATCTTCAGTGGGAGGAGGACACCATGCGTCACCTATGTCTTCCAAAGCTGGTTGGAGTTGAGCTTTATGTAAATGAATCAATTCTAGAATCTTAGTCCCAACCATATCCAGTTTGTCGTAAACAACATTCATTTTTGCTTCAGCTTTAGTGGAGCTATTCACCATGATTGTTGTGTCGGTGTGGACTTGCTCTACAAGCTTTGAGGAGGCATCAAGGAGCTTGTTGGAGTCAGAATAAATTTTTCCTTTCATTCTGTTGGAGGCATCAAGTAGCCGTGCAGTAGTGGCATTAACTGTTCTTTCCAGATTAGATGTGGCATTGACAGTTCTAGTTGTCTGAGCGACCACTTGTTCTCGGATTGATAATGTCCTTGCAACCACTTGTTCTGCAATGTGAGTTGAGGTGTCCATCAGCCGTGCATATTTAATGTTTAGATTGCTTTGATCTTCACGGATGTCATAAGCATGCATGACCATTCCACTTATTTTTTCTTGGGTTTCAGCATGAATTTCTCATAGTCTTTTCATGACTCTTCCTGCTCTTTTACAGACATTTATCAGGGAGTGCATAAATGCAGACAGTTTACCATCAGACTTGTGTTTGTCTGTGACAGATTTCTCCCATCGGCTGTTCTAAACTTGTTCACCATGAACAAACCGAGCATCTAATTTGTCAACTTTCATGTCAAGTTGCATGATAGAGGAGTTGACATTGGCAAATTGTGCTGTTAGGAATCTGATTAAGGTTGGGTGAATGTCCATTGAACCTTCTGTGGCAACAGATTGAGTCCCTCTTGAGGATGAGGCTTAAGTGTAGAATTGAGGAGGAGCTTCTTCTTCGGTATAAACTGTAGGGTCAGATGGAGGAGTCCGAGGGGGAAGAGTCCCAAATGGTATAATGGGAACAAAATATGTGTCCTCTAGTACATCCTGCTGCTGCTACTGTTGTTCAAGGTGTGTATCCATATGAAACTGTTCCTCATACTGATCTAGATGGTCATCTAGAGCTGGCTGTTCCTGTTGAAGTGTCGGTGCTTCTTGTACAGGCTGTTCCTGTTGAGCTGGCTATGCTGCAGCTGTTGGAGGATCAGACTGGTGACCAGGTAAGTCGCTTACTATTCTATCTCCTTTCTTCTTGAAATGCATGTAATTTTCAATAAATCTCATGCAGTAAACATTACTTCTAGGGATGTCTTTCACCTTCTCATTGTCTAGAGGAATGCTAACTCTCTGAAATATGGCTGTCAGATGTGCAACATAGGGTAGACTACGCTTGTGCCCTATAGAGCTTCCCATAAGCTGCAGAATAATCTCTGGAAGATAGAGTTGGACATTGTTGAATATGCAGAAGAAAATGAATCTTTGGGTTTTAGTAAGACGACTCCTGCCACCCCCTTGTGGGGTAATCATTATGGTGCACATGTGGTGCAATAGACGCTGCAAGGGGGGAAACCAGTTGGTGTCAAAGTGTTTCACTAGGAGTTGAGTTTCATCTTGAGGGTTTCTGGGTTTTCCCGTTAGAATGGTGTATGCAGCAGACAAGTCAACCCCAAATTAAGATTCTAATACTCCTGCCCAGGGAATACGCAAAGCTTTATGAAGAAGGTTGGTAGACAATTTTATCTACACGCCCTTAACTTTAGTCCTAAGGGCTTTCTGATTCTAGTCATAAACTAAATTCTTGTAGAACTACTGTACCAGAAATGGGTAGTACACCCTATGTGCTGACAAAAAATTCTGCCATCTTTGGAATTCAATGAGGGGAAGTAGTTCAGGAAAATTTTTAAGCAGCTGGTGGTCACTGAAATCCACATACCTTGCAAACAGTATTCTGGTGGGGTCACTCTCTTCGTCCCTAACTGTTTGAGTGGCACTAGGCTAAGGAGGAGTAGGCTGCGCCTTTTCTTTCCCTTTTTCAGCTACGGGTAGGCGTTTCCTCTTGGCCAGAGGTTCTTGCGGCGTACCCTTGTCGCTGTTTGAACCCTGCGCTTCTGCGGCTCTCCTTTTTGCTGGTTTTGTAGCTGGTCTGTCCTCAATGCTCTTTGAGCGCCCTTCCTTATGCGTTTTCTTTGTTGTAGGAGCTTGAGCAGCGGCCTTTTTGGAGGTTGTCGCATCCATCTTCTTGCCACAGGTGACCGGAGGAGTCATGGCGAGGGTGGAAAGAAGGAATGGAGGGTGACGGAGGGCTGCTGGAGCTAGCGGGAGAGGTGGCAGCACAAACGGATGGAGACGGAGAGAAGTGTCGACCTCCGCGGTGAGGAAGTGCAGATGCGCCTGAGAAAGGGTTTGCGAGAGAGGGTGTGAGAGATGGTAAAGTGAAGGATATACATTCACCGACCGGTTAAAAAGGTGAAGAGGAGATTTTTTTCTCATTTGAAAAGAACACCCTTTTAGATATGAAATGCTGAAATACCCCTATTGTTATTTTAAACGGTTTAAGGCGTATAAGCTCAATTTAGATGAATAAATGTTTAAGAAAACCATTTTTGTAGCAAATAATAGAATTAAAATATTTAAAAGAAGTCAAAGGATATTACCAAGCCTATTTTTCTTACTCGTTAAGTTCATTAGGCAAGATTGGGGGGAAAATTAATCAAGCATTGAAAATAAACAAAAACCCTTTATTTTTGAAGTAAAGCCCAGAGTCAGCCCCAAACAATTTTTTTAAAAATTTAAACAGTCTAATATAGCATTCACTTTTTGACACAAGGAAACACGTTGTTCAGACGCCAGAGTCCCTGGTTACTCAGTGTAGCTTATCTTCCTGTTCTTTTTTTAGCAGAGTTAGCAGTCTTCACCATGACTGGATTTATCTGAATTTCATTGAGGCATGATCCAGTTTCTCTGAAGAAAGTGCCATTGCTCTGAAATTTTTGCAATGTAACTTTAGGAGGCGTATTCACTAGATGACTTCAATTTAGGTGAAATGTTTAAGGACAATACAAGCAATGATTCCTTATCCAAAGAAGCAATTTTACTGTTAGCTTTCAGAAGTTTAGGCCATGGGGATTATCAAAGACTTTGATGAATATTTTAACCCTATGAATTATGAGTGCAAGGTAGGTGAAACTTAACACGATTATCAACCAAGTTGAGGGTTATAAACATCAAGCCATTTCCTTTACAAAGGTAGAACAGAATGACTTAGCAAAGGTTGCATGAATGAATTAAAACATTCTCAACTCCCCCTGAATAAATGACCGGTGAGCAAGCAATGATTTGAAGCAATGGTTCATAAACAAAAATATGTGATGAAGGAATCAAGAAGGTAGTGATAAGGTAGGGTGAATAGATCAGAATGACTCTCCATTGGATCACATACCCAAGAGTGGCTGAGTGACAGTGTCGATAATTCCTATGAGGGTGTCGACCTATCTAGAGTGAGCTCAGTCCTTGCACAGACCATGTCTTCAAAAGGGCACGGACCTTATCTTGCCAGTGGGTAAACCTGCACAGACCTTGTCTACTTGCTGGCCAAAAAGAGTGTCGACCTTCATTTGGCTATTGGCCTGTATGTGTCAGCACATTATCAGAGTGTGTCGACCTGTTCAGCAACATGTTCTCACCCAGTATCTCTGATTCTTATCTTTCTTGGTTTGATTTATTTCTGAAACACTTCTGCCAAAACTGATTCCAGTGCCTCTGATTTTCTGATTTGAGGCAGTCAACCAAAAATTTTACCTTCTTGCTGCCAGTGAGAAGTGCTTTATTTGATGCTAAGGTTTTAAATATGCTTATGCACTAAATATAAACTATGTAGTTCTTAATATGCAATTCTGACTCATGGTACATGGCAGAGGTCAGTTCTCACGCATGGTGAAAGTTTCCTGACAGGCGTAGCCTGACTTTCCACAACTCAGCATTTGAGATACTATGTAGTCAAAGCATGATATGCAATTTAAGGCAATCAAAATGCACACAAGCTTCCCCTGAATGATGTTGAGTGGTGATAGGAAGATCTAGAGGGGAGGGGTGAATAGATCAGCCCCTTTTTGCCCTTCTTTACGGAAATAAAAACTAGATTTAACACAACTGATTATGACACAGATATTAGCTAACAGCTAAGAAGCTAGATACACACATGATGTCTGGAATCGGTCCTATCAAGCTTCTACCGTTGGAACAAGAGAGAAATCAAACCACAAGACAAGATCTTTAAGGTGGTTCAGTCTCAATCTAGAGACTTACGTCCACCCCTCACCTAATACAGTGAGGCTTCACTGGTGCCAACACACACCCGCTGATTCACAGCTTCTTACAGAGAGAAGCACTCTCACACTCCGCTGCCACACAGCTTGAGGTATACAACCCAAAACACAGACCGATGTCAACACCGTCTGTCTTCCTACACTCAGGTAGGGATCAAATGCTATGGAGTTTGTTTTAAGAAAAGCAAACTGAAAATGGAACCACCAGACAGAGTATCGTAGTAAAACACAATGAGAAGGAAGTCTCCTGTCTGGGAAAGAGCTTGAGGAGTCCTTGGCTTTCTTCTTCTTCTTCCTGGATCTTCACCACCACCCTTGAGGAAGAAGGTTGATTAAGCTTCAAGCTTTTTCAGAGATCTGGATGGAGCTTCACGAAACCCTTCTGCTTGTAAGAAGATCTCCCATCGTGAGGGAGAGGATCGTCTTCTTCTTCAAGTGCTCACACCAGCAGCATCAGGAAGGAGGCTAGCTTCCTCAGCAAGTCTTCCAGCTTTTCATTTTTCCTCTTGCTTCCTTGCGCTCTGAACTGGAGCTCATGCTCCTCATATATTGGTGTCCTAGGGCGACACCAACGTTGTCCGCTTTTCAAGCAACACCCAGAATGTCACATCCACATTATTTGATCTGCTTCCATTTGCATAGTTGACTTCTATTCTGTCAGGTCTGCAGGAATGTGGGTAGGTAAGAGACCATAGCAGCCAAGGTACGATCTTCTTCAGAGGATGTCTATGCCAAATCATAGTCTTCTGACACAGAAGCACTTTGACGGCTTTTTCCAGAGCAAACGGATCCTCTGGATTAAGTTTCGGATCTTGAAGATAGCTTCCGTCAGATTCAGTTCCGTTCTGGTCGAACCAAGTGTGTCGACACATTCCTGTCAGTGTGTCGAGACATTCCTTTGAAAGCATTGAAGAATCGTTCTGGTTGAACGTTGCTGTGTCGACACTTCCCTATCAGTGTGTCAAGACATCCCTTTGAAAGCCTTGAAGATAGCTTCTGCCGATTTCAAACACGTTCTGGTTGAACGTTGATGAGTCGACGCTTTACACTCATTGTGTCGGGACATTTAGTGAGTATCTTGAAGATCCATGGCTGATGTGTCGAGACAACACCAAAAGGTGTCGGGACATGTGAGCCATGTGCAGAGTTCTCGCATGAGGGTGTCGAGACAGAAGCGCCAAGTGCAGATATTTTCACACGAGTGTGTTGACACTTTTCACTCAGTGTGTCGAGACATTAGTTAGTCCAGAGTCTTAGACAGAACGGCTTCGGCTTGATTTCTTCTGGATGTGTCGAGACATGGGTTAGATGTGTCAACCCATTCTTTTATGTCGAGCTCAAGCATTGGAAATCTAACACAATCTCTTCTAGATGTGTCGGGACATCATTAGGCCGTGTCGAGACATCACTTAGAGAGATTCTTCTGCACTTGATTAGTCAGTTCATCAAACCAAAATAAGTTAGATATTTCTCAAATATCTACTAATGATTTATGATCTGTTATCATCAAAACCAGGGGACACAACATTCTCCCCCTTTTTGATGATGACAACCATGAATCATTATATCCAATCATTTATATAGCAATACAATCAAATTGGTTTGAGGGGCCGTCAACCAAGGGAGATTGATCCATTCACACAACAACTAAATGTTAGCATTTTTTCAACATATAGCATTTTCAACAACAACAACAAAAAGCTTGATTCATTGATTAACCAGGGTTTTGTACAAATCAAGCAAGGATGTGTGTTCAAGTAGTTACATTGAAAATCTAAATGCAAAAGCTAACTACATGCTAGATGTTTGATGATGCTTGTCTTCTCAGAATGTCTTCGGTACTTCTCCCCCTTTGTCATCAGCAAGGAGGGGGTGAAGGAGGAGGCTGCTGTGGTGGAGGCATGGTGCTGGTGCTGGCCAGGTGCAAGATCTGTGCCTCTTGGAACTCATGTTGCAGGTGGGAGATGGCTGTCTCTAGAGAGTCAATCCTATGATTTAACTGCTCATCCCTTTGGCTGACAAAACGGTGTAAGTTTTGGACATTTTCTTTGATGTCCTTGAGCCAGGTATACATCATCTCACAAATGTATTCTGTTTCAGCCCACTGCTGGGAGTCTTGTGGTGGAAAACGAGAAGAGGTGGCTTCTGTTTGAGGAGGAGGACACCATTCATCACCTGCGTCCTGCAGGGCTGGTTGGAGTTGAGCTTTATGCAGACGAATGAGCTCCAAGATTTCAGTACCAACCATATCCAGTTTCTGGTACACGACGTCCATCTTGGCCTCAGCTTTGGTGGTGCTATTGACTGCTCTAGCTGTGTCAGTATGAACTGTGTCGGCAAGCCTGGAGGAGGCATCAAGTAGCTTATTGGTGTCAGAATACAGTTTCCCTTTCAACCTTTGGGAAGCATCCAGTAAGCGAGAAGTAGTGGCATTGATGGTTCTCTCCAGATTGGAGGTGGCATCAAGAGATCTGTTGATCTCTACTGTCACATGTGCCCGGATGGATGTAGTTGCGCCAGCCGCTTGTGCTCTGATGGATGTAGTGGCGCCAGCCACTTGTTCAGCTAGCTGATTAGATGACTCCATCAGTTTGGCACACTTAATGTTGAGATTACCTTGATCCTCTCGATGTCATAGGCATGCATGACCATTTCAGCAGTTTTCTCCTGGGTTTCAGTGTGGATCTCTCGTAGTCTTTTCATGATTCTGCCTGCTCGTTCACACACATTTATCAAGGAGTTCATGAAGCTTTTCATCCTTTCATCTGACTTATGTTTGTCATGCACAAATTTCTCCCATCTGCTGGTTTGGACTTGCTCAAAATGGAGTTGTCTGGCTTCTATTCTATCTACCTGCAGACTGAGTTGACGAAAGGAGGAATTCATACTCCCAAATTGAGCAGTGAGGAATTGAATAAGTGCAGGGTGAATATCCATAAGACTGCCAGTGGCACCAAAAGCAGGACCTTGTGAGGTGGAGGCCTCGGTATGAAATTCAGGAGGGGCATCCCTGGCACTAAACACTCTAGGCTCATTGTCTGGAGACAGAGGAGGTTGGATGCCAAAAGCCATCATCATCCCAGGCTGGTCCATGGGATCTGCAGACTGTTGCTGCTGAGGGGCCTGCTCAAAGTGGATATCTGCATGGAACATTTCTTCATGCTGATCTAACTGTGCATCTGAAGCTGGCTGGTCCTGTGCTGGCTGTTCCTGTGCAGGCTGTTCTGTGCAGGCTATGCCTGTGGAGCTGGCTATACTGGAGGGTCAGGTAGATGGCCAGGCAGATTCCTTACTAGTTTATCACCTTCCTTTTTGAAGTGCATGTAATTTTCTATAAACCTCATGCTGTAAACATTACTTCTGGGGATTGGTATGGACTTTTCATTTTCAAGAGGGATGCCAACCTTCTGAAAAATAGCAGTTAGGTGTGCAGCATAAGGCAGGCTGCGCCGGTTGCAAGTGCAACTGTCCATAATCTGGAGCATGATCTTAGGTAAACAAACATGGTAATTGTTGAATAAGCAGTAAAATAGGAACCTCTGGGTCTCTGTAAGTCTACTTCTGCCACCTCCTTGTGGGGTAATCATGGTAGTGAAAATGTGATGCAGAAGACGCTGTAAGGGGGGGAAACCGGTTTGTGTCAAAGTATTTGACAAGTAGTTGAGTAGCATCCTGAGGGTCTCGAGGCTTTCCTGTAAGGAGGGTGTAAGCTGCAGACAGATCAATCTGAACCTCAGATTCTATTTCTCCATCCTGGGGTATGTGTAAAGCCCTATGAAGAAGCTTGGTGGTAAGCTTGATGGAGACCCCCTTGACCTAAGTCCGAAGGACTTTCTTGTTTCCATCAAAAATAAGTTCTTGTAGAACTACTGAACTAGAAATGGGTAGTATACCCTGTAATCAGACATAAACCGTCTCCAACCTTGGAACTCAAACAGTGGCAGCAGTTCAAGAAAATTCTCAAGCATCTCATGGTCACTAAAATCCACATACCTATGGAAGAGAATCCGGGAGGGATCACTCTCTTCTTCCCTGACAGAGGCAGCAATACTGGGCTTCGGAGGAACTGACAGAGCTTTGGCCTTCCCTTTTTCTTTGGCGGTCAGCCGTGGCCGCATGGGCTTTGGTTGTGGTGGTGAAACCCTTTCACTGTTCGAGCCCTGGGCCTCGGCAGCTCGTCTCTTAGCTGGTTCTACAGCTGGGCGGTCCTCAATGCTCTTGGATCGCCCCTCTGTGTGTGCTTTCGAGGTTGCGGCCTTCTTGGATGAAGCCGCGTCTTTCTTCTTGCCGCGGGTGACCAGAGGAGCCATGGAGAAGTTAGAAGAAAGGGAGGTGAGGAAACGGAGGGCACTGGAGCTAGCTGGGGAGAGGGTTTCACAGGCGAAAGAGAGGGAACGAGGGCGTCGACCTCCAGGTGAGGATGTGCGGGTCGCCGGAGAGCGATGGTGACGGGGAAATAGGGTTAGAAAATGACAAATGGTAAAGATTGATTTTCACCGTCGAGTGAAATAGGGAAAGTTGAGAATTTTTGAGTTTTAAAATAACACCCCAGGAGTAAGAAATGGCGTATATACCCCTATGTTAAGTTCAGATGGTTTAAAGCTTATAAGCTCATTTTTGAGTAATGAAAGTTTGAGAAAAATCATTTTTACAACAAATAATATAACTTAAACATTTGAGAAAGTTAAGAGAATGGAACCAAGCCCATTTGACTTACTCATCACATATGTTTGGCATGATTGGAAAAAGAAGATATGCAAGTATTGAAAGTAAACAATAACCCTTTTTGTTATGAAGCAAGTTGTAGAGTCAACCCCAAACCATTTTTTTTAAATTAATTGAACAGTCCGATATAGCATTCACTTTTTGACTCAAGGAAACACGTTGTTTAGACGCTAGAGTCCCTGGTTACTCAGTGTAGCTTATCTTTCTGAATTCTTTTGAACAGAGTTGACTTTCCTCATCATGACTAGATTATCCTTCATTTCATTGATGGAGGATCTAATTTCTCTGAAGAGAGGTCATTGCTCTGAAATTATAGCATCATGGTTTCTAGAGGGCGTATTCTCTATTTGACTTCACGTTAGGAACATGTTTAAGGACAATACATGCCAATCATTTCAAAAGCCAAGAAGCCTAGATGCAGTGAACTTTCAGACACAGGGGCAAAGGTCATTTTAAAGGACTTAAGAAATGTTTCAATCCTATTATGAATGCAAGTTTGGTAGAACTCAATGCAATGATTCATGAAAATGAGGATTATAAACAAGAAACCATTTCTTTAACATGAGTAATACAAATGAACTCACCCAGGGTTGTATAGATGAATGAAAACATTCTCAACTCCCCCTCACTTAATGCTCGTGAAAAGTGAAGGTTCAGAGGCGAAGAGATTTTAGATGGAAATGAAGGAAGCAATGTGTAGAAGGAATCAAGGAAACTCTCCATTTGATCTTCAAAACCAAGGGCGGCTGAGAGAGTCTCGACACATGACTTTAAGGTGTCGATCTGATCAACAAGTTCTATGCTGCAAGTCTCGACACATACCAGTAGGGTGTCAACCTGTTCAAGGAGATTTTTTTATCATGTCTCGACACATATCAGTAGGGTGTCGATCTGTTCAATAAATTTTGTCCTGCCTGTCTCAACACCTGACTGTACATCAAACTGTTCTCTGCTAGCTTCTGTGAGTCTTCATTTCTGACAGACACCTGCCATCTTTTACTACCAGTGCCTCTGACTTTCTTCTTTCAGACAATCATTCAAGAGTGGTTTTACCTTTTGCTGCCACTGAGAAGTGCTTCAATGGATGCTGAAGCTTTAAACATGCTTATGCACTAGAAATCAACTATGCAGTTAACAATATGCATTTCTGACTCATGGTACTTGGCGGAGGCCTGTCCTCACGCATGAGGAGAGTTTCCTGACAGGCGTAACCTGTCATTTCACTTCTCAACATTTGATATACCATGCTGTCGGAAGATGATGTTCAATTAAAAACATTCATAAGTACAAGCAGGCTCCCCCTGAATGTGACCATTATTCAAAGCAAGATTCATACAGCCAATGGACCAGTTCTAAATCAAAGCAGATATGCTTGTTCCAAACATGGTAAAGATAAGTAGGCAGAGCATCAAAGGAGTAATTGATAGCTCAAACCTGAGTTGATTGAGGTCTGCATAGACCAAGCTCACTCCTTAATATTGTGAACCTGTCATTTCTTAAGGGCTTTGTAAAGATATCTGCAAGATGATTTTCTGAGTCTACAAAATAGAGCTTAAAGTGATTTTTGAGAACTTCATCCCTTATAAAGTGATGCCTAATTTCAATGTGTTTAGTCCTAGAGTGCATGACTGGATTTTTTGTAAGATTTATAGCACTTGTGTTATCACACAGAATGGGTACACAGCCAAGATCCATTAGATAGTCTTGGAGTTAGTGTTTGATCCACAATACTTGGGTGCCACAACTCCCTGCTGCTACATATTCTGCTTCTGTAGTTGAGAGGACAACCGAGTGCTGTTTCTTGAAAGCCCAAGAAACCAAACACCCACTGAGAAATTGGCAATAGCCACTAGTGCTCTTGCGATCTTGTTTACATCCTGAATAATCTGCATCTGAATATGAAATAAGTGAAAGTTCACAAGATGCAGGATACCATAATCCCAATTCTTGAGTGCCAGCAAGGTATCTAAAAATACGCTTGACAGCAGTCAAGTGAGACTCTCTAGGACTAGACTGAAATCTAGCACAAAGGCAAATGCTGAACTGAATGTCTGGTCTAGATGCAGTTAGATAGAGTAATGACCCAATCATACCTCTATATTTCTTTGCATCTACAAGAATACCTTGTTCATCTTCATCCAGTGAAGTGGCAGTCCCCATTGGAGTTCCTAATGGTTTGCAGTTGGTCAGATCAAACTTTTCAGCAACTCCTTCACATATTTGGCTTGATTGATAAAATAGCCTTCATTGCTTTGATTAATCTGCAAGCCAAGGAAAAATTGTAGCTCACCCATTAGACTCATTTCAAACTCATTGGTCATGAGTTTAGCAAATTCCTCACACATTTGAGATTTTGTGGATCCAAACACTATATCATCCACATAAATCTGAACTATCAAGATATCTTTACCTTGTTTCTTGGTGAATAGTGTCTGATCTACATTACCTCTTGAATACCCTTGTTCGATGAGGTATGAGCTTAGTCTGTCGTACCAAGCTCTGGGTGCCTGCTTCAAGCCATATAAAGCCATGTCCAACTTATAAACATGATCTTTGAAATATGTGCATTCAAAACTGGGGGAGTGCTCTACATAGACTTCTTCTTTAATAAGACCATTTAGAAAAGCACTCTTTACATCCATTTGCTGCAGTTTGATTTTATGAGAACATGCAAATGCTAGCAAAATTCTAATGGCCTCAAGTCTAGCAACAGGAGCAAAAGATTCTTCATAATCTATGCCAAATTCTTGATTATACCCCTGAGCCACCAATCTGGATTTTTTCTTACTATCTTTCATCTTCACTTAGTTTATTTCTGAAAACCCATTTGGTTCCTATGACTGATTTCTCTTGAGGTCTAGGAACAAGATGCCAAACCTTATTTCTTTCAAACTGGTTTAGTTCATCATGCATGGAATTGATCCAGTTTTCATCTTTTAAGGCCTCTACAATATTTTTGGGTTCAGTTTGAGATACAAGAGCAAGTTGTTCAATTTCATCCATAATTTTGAACTGAGACCTAGTTTTGGTTCGGTCATGCAGATTTCCTAAGATGTTTTCTAAGGGATGGTCTTTTAACACTCTTAAATCAGGCTGAGTGTTACCTTCATCTGCTTCGATGACCGGATCATTGCTTGGCTCTTCCTGGTCTTCATTTGTTTGTGTCTCCTCATGTGGAAGTTCTTCTTTTCCTTTTATGTTCAGAAATTCCCCATCATCATCTTCCCTGCAAGTGTTGTCATGATCAATCTCATCAAAAGTGATGTGAGGGGATTCTTCCACACAAAGGGTCTTAAGATTGTAGACTCTATAAGCCCTAGACTTGTCGGAGTACCCAAGGAATATCCCTTCTTCACTCTTGGCTCAAACTTGTCCAGAACTCTTTTATCATTGTTATGAACAAAACACTTTGACCCAAACACTTTCATGTGAAAGAGAGATGGCTTTTTACCTTTCAGCAGCTCATATGGAGTCATTTTGGTGAGGGGCCTTACCATTGAACGGTTGATGATATAACATGCAGTGTTTACCGCTTCTGCCCAAAATCTCCTTGGGAGATGCCTTTCAGCAAGCATTGTGCGTGCCATCTCTATGAGAGTTCTGTTCTTCCTCTCAACAACCCCATTTTGTTCAGGAGTCCGTGGTGATGAAAACTTGTGAATGATTCCTTCAGTCCTACACAAATTTTAAAGTCAGCATTGTCGAATTCACCACCATGATCTAAAATAATGTTGGAGATCTTAAACTTACCATCTTGCTTCACTTGCATATACAGTGCCTGAAACTCATCAAAGGCATTATTTTTATGTGCAAGATAAAATACCCAAGTGAATCTAGTAAAGTCATCTACTAAGACGTAACCATATCTTTTACCACTTAAGCTAGCTATTTTGGTTGGACCAAACAAGTCCATATGGATTAGTTCAAGTGGTTTAGATGATGAGTTTTCAGTTCTGCTTTTAAATGACTTTCTAGTCTGTTTTCCTTGAGCACATGCATCACAAATCTTAGTGTTCAGTTTGAATTTAATTTCTGGCAGACCTTTGACAATGGAATGCTTTACCAATTTATGAAGAGTATTGTAACTAACATGACCTAGTCTGCGATGCCACAAACAAGCTAATTCAGATTTGGGTGCAGCAAGATAAAGATTTATGTGAGCAGGGTCATCTAAGTCAATCATGTACACGTTGTTGACTCTTTTACCAGAAAACATGGTTTCTTTTGAATTTGGTTGTAGGATCCTACATTCATTAGAGTCAAAAACTACAGTATGACCTTTATCACATAGTTGACTAATGCTCAGCAAATTGTACTCCAAACCATCAGCAAGTAATACATTATCAATTGGGTTGGAGGGGTTCTTATCAACTTTACCTGAACCAATGATTTTTCCTTTGTTGTTTCTTCCAAAGGTGACATGTCCAGCTTCCTTTTCAATTAGGAGACATAATTTGATTTTATCTCCAGTCATGTGTCTTGAGCAGCCACTGTCAAGATACCAACGGTTGTGCACGGCTGCAAGACACTCCTGCACAAGGAATTAAGTGACAATGTTTGGAACCCAAGGATAATTAGGTCCCAATAATTTCTTCATTTCTGTAAAGCAGGATAACACTGATTTTGAAATCCAAACTTTCTTAGTATCTTTGCTTTGTTGGGAGTTCTGGTTTTTCTTCTCTTTAGTCTTTTGGACTTTGTGAGTTTTGGAAGTGTTGGAGAAGGATTGTTGATTAGACCATTTGTTCCAGTTGGTTGGTCTAGATGAATAGGAGGTGTCATATTGCCTAGGTCGTTGAGGTTGTGTGAATCTATGACCATAGGGAACATTATTGTTCCTTACCCATGGAGGTGTCGGTCTGTAAAAGGCAAAGTCTCGACCTGTCCACTGTTCAGTCCGTCTATAACGATCTCTGGATAAGGGATGTGTCGACCTCCTGTATGGAAACTATCGACCTATTGGTGCAAACCTGGGGTATTGTTGGGCGTTTGACCAAGTGGGTGTCAACCTATTCCATGGAGTGTCCCGATCTGTTCTAGCATTGTAACTGTCTCTTCCTTTGTGATGTGCAGGCTGAGGCTTGGATGGGTGTCAACATGTTTGTGATTGTTTGTGAACCTTTTTGTGTTATTGGGAAGTTTTGTTGATTGGTTCTCGTATCTTTTATTTTCCTTTGTTTTCAACATTTTCTTGGTGTGTTGATTTGGAGGTTGATGCTTCTAAGATGAGACAAAGGTGGTGGTCTTTAGCCCAAACGCTTTCTTTTTGGTAGGCTCATATCCTAGCCCATCTCTGTTGAAGATTATTTTAGTTCCTAGCAGGGCATTCAAGTTTTCACTCCCATCAACAAATTTTTCAAGAGAGATTTGTTTGTCTGCTAGGTCCTTTTGAAGTTTCTCATTTTCTTTCAACAGTTGAGAAGTGACATGTTTAAAGGCTTCAGACTTTCATTGCACAGATTGTTGTCCTTTACATAGCTTTGCATTTTTAATTTCAATTCGTCAATTTCATCTCTTAGCCTTTCATTTTCATCTTCCAAGTCTCTCATTTCTTTTCTTCCTTCTTCAAGATTCTCATTCATTTTTCTTAGATCTTCAATTTCAGTTTCTAGAGAGATTATTTTTTCATTGAGAGGTTTATCATGCCCACAGGATTCAACCTTCTTCTTTAAGATTTTGTTTTCTTTTCTGTATACTTCATATTTATTCATTAATTCAAAGTAGGCTTCTTCCCAATCATCGGTAGAGAAATGCTCAAAGGGAGAGCTCACCTCACTGTCATTTTCTCCTTTGGCCATCAGACATAGATCATCTTTTTCCTCTTCGGAGGAGTTGTCTTCAGTTTCTTCTTCTTATTCATCACTCCAAGTGCACACCATGGCCTGCTTCTTCTTGCTCTTCCACCTGGGCATGGCTTTCTTAGCTCCTTTTGGACACTCATACTTGATGTGTCCTTGTTTCCTGCAAGAGTAGCATACACGCTTTTCAGACTTTTTAAAATTTTCAGGTCTTGGCCTGAAACCTCTTTTCACCTGGGCTTCTTCTTAGTGAAGCATGTACCTTCCTTTCTTGAAAACCTTCTGAACTTTCTTGTTAATAGAGCAACGTCATCTTCTTCAGTGTTGCTGCTTGAAGGCTCTTCATCATCAGATAGGTCCTTGGAGCTTGGTCCAGCTTTAAGAGCTAGAGGCTTCTTTTTACTTACCTCAGCCTCTTTATTTTTCAGATTCATCTCATAGGTAATCAGGGACCCTATGAGTTCTTCTACCTTGATGGTAGTTAAGTCTTTTTATTCTTCAACTACAGTGGCCTTTGTATGCCAAATGGGAGTTAGTGATCTCAGAATCTTCCTTACTATCTCCTGCTCAGAGTAGGTCTTACGTAGCTCAGTCAAGCCATTAGTGAGCGAGGCTAGCCTAGCATACATGTCTGAAATGGAATCATCAGATTTCATTCTAAACTTCTCATATTCAGATACCAACATGTTAGCTTTGGTTGCACGTACCTGCTGTGTCCCTTCATATATTACCTCAAGACGGTCCCACATTTCTTTTACAGTGGCACAAGTTGACACCCTTGAGCATTCGGTTGGATGATGTGCTTGGCACCCCAGTTCAGAGTTGATTGCCTGATCTGTTCTTTAGTCCACGTATCTTCGTCCGGAGGTAGCTCAAATGGTCCCTTGTTGATCACTCGCCAGACTTCATGATCCTGGGCTCTAATGAAGACCTGCATGCGGTTTTTCCAGTAAGGATAATTTGTCCCAGTGAAAAAGCGAGGCCTATTTACTAAATGTCCTTCGGCCATAGCACCTTTAGTTGCCATATCACTAGTTCTCTCAATGTCGTTAGACCACATACAGAGAGACTAGCTCTGATACCACGTGCTGAGTGGTGATAGGCCGATCTAGAGAGGAGGGGTGAATAGATCAGCCCCCTTTTGCCCTTCTTTGCGGAAATAAAAACTAGATTTAACACAACTGATTATGAAATATATATTAGCTAACAGCTAAGAAGCTAGATATACACATGGTGTCTAGAATCAGTCCTATCAAGCTTCTACCGTGTGAACAAGAGAGAAATAAAACCACAAGACAAGATCGTTAAGGTGGTTCAGTCTCAATTTAGAGACTTACGTCCACCCCTCACCTAATACAGTGAGGCTTCACTGGTGCCAACACACACCCGCTGATTCACAGCTTCTTACAGAGAGAAGCACTCTCACACTCTGCTGCCACACAGCTTGAGGTATAACAACCCAAAACACAGACCGGTGTCAACACCATTTGTCTTCCTACACTCAGGTAGGGATCAAATGCTATGGAGTTTATTTTAAGAAAAGTAAACTAAAAATGGAACCACCAAACAGAGTATCATAGTAAAACACAATGAGAAGGAAGTCTCCTATCTGGGAAAGAGCTTGAGGAGTCCTTGGCTTTCTTCTTCTTCTTCCTGGATCTTCACCACCACCCTTGACGAAGAAAGTTGATTAAGCTTCAAACTTTTTCAGAGATTTGGATGGAGCTTCACGAAACCCTTCTACTTGTAAGAAGATCTCCCATCGTGAGGGAGAGGATCGTCTTCTTCTTCAAGTGCTCACACCAGCAGCATTAGGAAGGAGGCTAGCTTCCTTAGCAAGTCTTCCAGCTTTTCGTTTTTCCTCTTGCTTCCTTGCGCTCCGAACTGGAGCTCATGCTCCTTATATATTGGTGTCCTAGGGCGACACCAACGTTGTCTGCTTTTCAAGCAACACCCAGAATGTCACATTCACATTATTTGATCTGCTTCCATTTGCATAGTTGACTTCTATTCTGTCAAGTCTGCAGGAATGTGAATAGGTAGGAGACCATAGCAGCCAAGGTACAATCTTCTTCAGAGGATGTCTCTGCCAAATCACAGTCTTCTGACACAGAAGCACTTTGACGGCTTTTTCCAGAGCAAACGGATCTTCTAGATTAAGTTCCGGATCTTGAAGACACCTTCCGTCGGATTTAGATCCGTTCTGGTCGAACCAAGTGTGTCGACACTTTCCTGTCAGTGTGTCGAGACATTCCTTTGAAAGCATTGAAGAATCATTCTTATTGAACGTGGATTTGTTGACACATTTCTGTCAGTGTGTCAAGACATCCCTTTGAAAGCCTTGAAGATAGCTTCTGCCGGTTTCAAACATATTCTGGTTGAACGTTGATGTGTCGACACTTTACACTTAGTGTTTCGGGACATTTAGTGAGTGTCTTGAAGATCCATGGCTGATGTGTCGAGACAACACCAAAAGGTGTTAGGACATGTGAGCCATGTGTAGAGTTCTCGCATGAGGGTGTCGAGACAGAAGCGCCAAGTGCAGAGATTTTCACATGAGTGTGTCGAGACATTAGTGAGTCTAGAGTCTTAGATAGAACGACTTCGGCTTGATTTCTTCTGGATGTGTCGAAACATGGGTTAGATGTGTCAACACATTCTTTTATGTCGGAGCTCAAGCATTGGAAATCTAACACAATCTCTTCTAGATATGTCAGGACATCATTAGGCCGTGTCGAGACATCACTTAGAGAGATTCTTCTGCACTTGATTAGTCAGTTCATCAAACCAAAATAAGTTAGATATTTCTCAAATATCTACTAATGATTTATGATCTGTTATCATCAAAACCAGGGGACACAACAAATGTGACCATCATTCATGAAACAATTCATTCAAATAGTAGACCATTTCCAGACAAATCAGATAACTAGCAACCATCATAGCAAGGACAAGTATCTTGAACATCAAGAAAGAGTAAACAGCTCAAACCTGAGTTGATTGAGGTCTGCATAGACCTAGCCCTATCCTTAAGGTATAGAACATATCATTACTTAAAGGTTTTGTGAAGATATCTACAATCTGATTTTCTAAGTCAACAAAATGGAGCTCAAAATGATTTTTAAGGACTTCATCCCTAATGTAATGATGCCTAATTTCTATATGCTTAGTCCTAGAATGCTTGACTAGATTTTTTGCAAGGTTTATTGCACTTGTGTTATCACATAAAATGGGAACACATCCAAGATCTATTAGATAGTCTTGGAGTTGGTGTTTGATCCACAGCACTTGGGTGCCACAACTCCCTGCAGCAACATATTCTGCCTCTGCAGTTTAGAGGGTAACCGAATGCTATTTCTTGGAGGCCCAAGAAACCAAACACCTGCAAATAAATTGGCAATAGCCACTAGTGCTCTTGCGATCCAGTTTGTAGCCGGCATAGTCTGCATCTGAAAAGGAAATGAGTGAAATTTCACAAGATGTAGGATACCATAATCCCAGATCTTGAGTGTCAGCAAGGTATCTAAAGATACGCTTGATAGCAGTCAAGTGGGACTCTCTAGGACTAGACTGAAATCTAGCATAAAGGCAAACACTAAATTGAATGTCTGGTCTAGATGCAGTTAGATAGAGTAATGAACCGATCATACCTCTATACTTCTTTACATCCACAAGTGTAACTTGTTCATCTACATCTAGTGAAGTGGCAGTCCCCATTGGAGTTCTTAAAGGTTTGTAGTTGATCAGGTCAAATCTTTCAGCAACTCTTTCACATATTTGGCTTGATTGATGAAACAACCTTCATTGCTTTGACTTATCTGCAAGCCAAGAAAGAATTGAAGCTCACCCATTAGACTTATTTCAAATTCATTGGTCATGATTTTAGCAAACTCCTTACACATTTGAGGCTTTGTAGACCCAAACACTATGTCATCCACATAAATCTGAACTAACAAGATGTCCTTACCCTGTCTCTTGGTGAATAATGTCTGGTCTACATTACCTCGTGTATACCCTTGTTCGGAGAGAAATGAGCTTAGTCTATCATACCAAGCTCTGGGTGCCTGCTTCAAGCCATATAGAGCCCTGTCCAACTTATAAACATGATCTTTGAAATGTGAACATTCAAAACCAGGGGGTTGCTCTACATATACCACTTCTTTAATCAACCCATTTAGAAAGGCACTCTTTACATCCATTTGCTGCAGTTTGATTTTATGAGAACATGCAAATGCAAGTAAAATCCTAATGGCCTCCATTCTGGCTACATGGGCAAAAGACTCTTCGAAGTCTATGCCAAACTCTTGATTATACCCCTGAGCCACCAATCTGGCTTTATTTCTAATTATCTTACCATCGTCACTTAGTTTGTTCCTAAAAACCCATTTAGTACATATGATAGATTTTTCTTGGGGCCTAGGAACAAGATGCCACACATTGTTTCTTTCAAACTGGTTTAATTCATCATGTATGGAATTTATCCAGTTGTCATCTTTTAAGGCCTCTACAATATTTTTTTGTTCAATTTGAGACACAATAGCAAGTTGTTCAATTTCATCCATAATTTTAAAATGAGACCTGATTTTAGTTGGGTCACGTAGATTGCCTAAGATGTTTTCCAGAGGATGGTCTTTTAACACTCTTAAATCAGTTTGAGTGTTACCTTTATCTGCATCAGTGACCGGAGCATTGCTTGACTCTCTTTGGTCTTTATTTGCTTGTGTCTCCTTGTGTGGAAGTTTTTCCTTTCCTCTTATGTTCAGAAATTCCCCATCATCATCTTCACTGCAAGTATTGTCATGATTAGTCTCATCAAAAGTGATGTGAGGTGACTCTTCCACACATAGGGTCTTAAGATTATATACTCTATAAGCTCTAGATATATCTGAGTATCCAAGAAAAATGCTTTCTTCACTCGTCGGCTCAAATATGTCCAAAATCTTTTTATCATTGTTGTGAACAAAACACTTTGAACCAAATACTCTCAAGTGAGAAAGAGATGGATTCTTACCTTTGATCAACTTATAAGGAGTCATTTTAGTGAATGACCTTACCATTGAGTGGTTGATGATATAGCATGCCGTGTTTACCGCTTCTGGCCAAAATCTCCTTGATAGTTACTTTTCAGCAAGTATTGTGCGTGCCATCTCTATAAGAGTTCTGTTCTTTCTCTCGACCACCCCATTTTGTTCAGGGGTTCTTGGTGATGAAAACCTATGATTTATTCTTTCAGTCCTGTAAAGATTATCAAAATCAGCATTTTCGAATTCACCACCATGGTCTAAAAGTATGTTAGAAATTTTGAACTTACCGTCTTGCTTTACTTGCATGAAGAGTGCCTGAAACTCATCAAATACGTCATTTTCATGTGCAAGATAAAACACCCAAGTGAATCTAGTAAAGTCATCTACTAAAATATAGCCATATCTTTTACCACTTAAGCTAGTTGTTTTGGTTGGACCAAACAAGTCCATGTGAATTAATTCAAGTGGTTTGGATGAAAGGCTTTCAGTTCTACTTTTAAATGATTTTCTAGTTTGTTTTCCTTGAGCACATGCATCACAAATTTTAGAGTTCAGTTTGAATTTAATTTCAGGTAATCCCTTAACAATAGAATGCTTCACCAATTTATGAAGGGTATTGTACTTAGCATGACCTAGTCTACAATACCACAAGCATGCCAATTCCGATTTAGGTGCAGCAAGACAAAGATTTATGTGAGCAGGGTCATCTAAGTCAATCATGTATACATTGTTGACTCTTTTACCAGAAAACTTGATTTCTTTTGAATTAGGGTGCAATATCCTACATTCATTAGAGTAAAAGACCACAGTATGACCTTTATCACAAAGCTGACTTATGCTCAGCAAATTATATTCCAGACCATCAACAAGCAATACATTTTCAATGGAGTTGGAGGGGTTCTTACCAACTTTACCTGTACCAATGAACTTTCCCTTGTTGTTCCCTCCAAACGTTACATGTCCAGCTTCCTTTTCTACCAAGAGACAGAATTTGGTTTTATCCCCAGTCATGTGTCTTGAGCAGCCACTATCAAGGTACCACCAGTTGTGCACGGCTGTAAGACACTCATGCACAAGGAATTATGTGACAATGTTTGGAACCCAAGGACAATTGGTTCCCAAGAGTTTTCTCATCTCAGTAAAGCAAGACAACATGGGCTTTGAAATCCAGACTTTCTTAGTATTTTTGTTTTTCTTGCTTGGTTGGAAGTTCTGGTCTTTCTTTTCTTCATTAACATTCCTTTTCTCTCTTTTAGTCTCTTGGGCTTCATGGGCTTTAGGAGTGTTAGAAAAGGATTGTTTTTTGGACCATTTGTTCCAGTTGGTTTGTCTGGAAGGGTAGAAGGTGTCATATTACCTAGGTTGTTGAGGTTGAGTGAACCTATGACCATAAGGTGCATAACTACTCGAGACCCATGAAGGTGTCGACCTGTAGGAGGTGAAGTGTCGGCCTATCCCTTGTTCTGACCATTTATAACGGTCTCTGGATGAGGGATGTGTTGACCTCCTGTCATGAAAGTGTCGACCTGTCTCACGTTCTACCCATTTATTACAGTCTCTGTTTGAGAGATGTGTCGGGTCCCTATAAATTGAGTGTCGACTTATCGGTGCAAACCTAGGGAACTGACGGGTGGTTGACCATGAGGTTGTCGACCTGTCCTTGGGGTAGTCTCGACCTGTGTCATTGTTGAGATTCTTTCTACCCTTAGGATTTGTAGACTTGGACTTGGGTTGGTGTCGGCCTGCTTGGTGTTGTTGGTGAGCCTTTTTAGGTTTTTTAGGATTGTTCTTTATAGGCTCTCCCACTTTCTCTTTTCCCTTGTTTCTAGCTTTTTCTTTGTTTGGGCTAGGTGTTATTTTAGAAGTTGATGCTTCAGAAGACGAGACAAAAGTTGTTGTTTTCAAGCCAGAAGTCATTTTCTTAGTTGGCTCATATCCCAACCCTTCCCTGTCGCAGTTCATTTTAGTCCCTAGCAGAGCATTCAAGTTCTCACTTCCATCAACGAATTTTTCAAGGGCTGTTTATTTATCTGCTAGGTCTTTTTGAAGCTTTTCATTTTCCTTCAATAGTTGAGAGTTGACTTGTTTAAATGCATTAGATTTTTCATTGCATAAATTGTTGTCTTTTACATAGCTTTTTATCTTTAGTTTCAACTCATCAATTTCATCTCTTAGGTTTTCATTTTCATCTTCCAAATCCCTCATTTCTTTTCTTCCCTCTTCCAGGTTTTCATTCATTTTTCTTAGATCCTCAATTTCAGTTTCAGGGAAGTAATATTTTCATTGAAGGTTTGATCATGCACAATGGAGTCAATCTTTTTCTTTAGGGCTTTGTTTTCTTTTCTATACGCTTCATATTTATCCATTAATTCAAAGTAAGCCTCTTCTTAATCCTCAGTAGTCAAATGCTCAAAAGGAGAGTTTACCTCGCTATTCTTTTCTCCATTGGCCATCAAGTAGAGATCATCTTTCTCTTCTTCAGAGGAGTTTTCTTCTGTTTCTTCCTCTTCTTCATCACTCCATGTACACACCATGGCCTGTTTCTTCTTGCCCTTCCACCTGGGCATTATTTTCTTAACTCCTTCTAGACAGTCAGACTTGATGTGTCCTGGTTTCCTGCCGAAATAGCAGACAAGTCTGTCAAACTTTTTAGCATTTTCAGGTCTTGACCTGAAACTTCTTTTTACTTGAGGCTTCCTCCCTGTGAAGCCTTGACCTTCCTTTCCTAAGAATTTTCTAAACTTCCTTGTTAACATAGCAACCTCGTCCTCTTCTGAGTTGCTAGTTGAAGGCTCTTCATCTTCAGAGATGTCCTTGGTACTTGGCCCAGCTTTGAGAGCCAGAGGCTTCTTCTTACTTACCTCAGCCTCTTTGTTCTTCAAATTCATCTCATAGGTCATCAGGGACCCTATGAGTTCTTCCACCTTCGTGGTAGCCAAGTCTTTTGACTCTTCGACTGCTGTTGCCTTTGTATGCCATGCAGGAGTTAGGGATCTTAATATCTTTCTCAAGATCTCCTGCTCGGAGTAGGTCTTACCTAGCTCAGTTAAACCGTTAGTGAGCATGGTTAGCCTAGCATACATATCAGAAATAGACTCTTCGGGTTTCATTCTGAAATTTTCATATTAAGAAACAAGCATATTGGCTTTAGTTGCACGTACCAATTGTGTCCTTTCATATATTACCTCAAGACGGTCCCACATTTCTTTTGCAGTGGCGCAAGTTGACACTCTTGAGAATTCTGTAGGGTGAAGGGAGCACTACATTATGTGCTTGGCACCCCAGTTCAATGTTGATGCCCTAATCTTCTCCTTTATTCATGTTTCCTCATCTTCAGGTAACTCAAATGGACCTTTGCTAATTACTCGTCAGATTTCATGATCTTGGGCTTTGATGAAAACTTGCATGCGATTTTTCCAGTAAGGATAGTTTGTCCCAGTGAAAAGGGGAGGTTTATTTATGGAATGCCCTTCGGGCATAGGACACTTTGTCGTCATATCACTAGTTCTCTCAAGGTCGTTAGACCACATACAGAGAGACTAGCTCTGATACCACGTGTTGAGTAGTGATCGATGGATCTAGAGGGAACGGGTGAATAGATCAGCCCCTTCTTTGCCCTACTTTGCGGAAATAATAGCTAAATAAAAACTGAGAGTAGTAAGGCAAGAAATAGTTGCTAGCTAACGAGCTAAATTCAAGAGTGATGATCAATAGTGTTCCTACCGAGCATCTAGCGTCGAGCCACACTAGACAACAAACCATAGAACACAGGTTTTTAAGGTGGTTCGGTCTCTATCCAGAGACCTGCGTCCACCCTCACTTCAACCAAGTGAGGCTTCACTAGTGCAAAGGCAAAACCGCTGATACACAACTTCTAATAGAGAGAAGACTCTCTCTAACCGCTGCCAAATAGCTTGAGGGCATGCAACCCAACACCTACGGACCAGTGAACATATTGTCCGTCTTCCTACTCGCAGGTAGGGAGCAAATATAAGAGTTTGTGTTTTGAGAAAACCAAAAGCAAAAGAGGATGAACCAGACAAGGTATAACAATGACACTCTATGAGAGAAGAGAACTCCTATCTGGAGAAAAGTGGACGAAGTCTGGCTTCTCTTCGTCTTGTTCCTAGGTCTTCACCATGACCGTAAGAAGAACTGATGGGGACATCAAAGCAAGACTACGAACTTTTTTTATTTTGTTAAATGGGTTTGCACTAGTATGAAAACTATAGGCCATAGTGTGAGTCCTTAGGTTTTAGTGGGTTTCTTTGCAAAAGGCCATGTGGCCCGACGGGATCCCCACCTTCTTTCCCATTAGTCCACCTAGGCTCTAGGGCCCATGTGGGGCTGGTTCAAAGTCCAAGGTGGCCTTAGACCAAGACCTTTAAAAGTTGGACCAAGAAAAGTCGAAGATGCCCACTTGTCATTTATCCTTTTTTTATGTTGTTTTGACCACATGGGAGAAGGGAAAAGGAATTAAATATTCTCATCCCCTAATTGCCCCTCCCTAACCCTAGATCTGAGGGTAGTGATGGTGATTTAGTTAGGTCTATAAAACTCATGTCTTTTCATTATTTTGACAATTAATGTGAAGAAAATCAGGAATTTGCCTTGAGCAGCTCAAGGGCCTAGCCCCTCTCCCTCTCTCTCCCAACCCCTTATATCTAGATTGCTATGAATTTCTTGAGGTGTGAGGCCTCCTTGTCATCCCCTCTCTGAGTGAGAAGCTCAGCAACGCCGCCGCCGCCGCCATCGAGCCGTCGTCGCACCACCACCGCCATATCGTCGGAGTTCTGTCCACCTCTGGAAAGAAGCTTGAAGCCCAATTTTTATCTCCCAATTAGTAGATTTGATCGACCTCAAATTTTTTGGGTTTATTCCCCTTGTCGTTCTTAATCTCCAGTTAAATTTTCATGTCAATCAGACGCCGTTTGCTATTTTTCCTAGTCTTTTAGTTCCACCCTTGACAGTCTGCCAATCAGCAGATCTGCGGGTTAGTACTCTATTGTTATATTTTTCCCGTCCCCTTAGCCAACTCCAAAAAATCTCAAACAATTCATGCATGATTCCCACTTCCCACTTCCCCTTGGCGTCCTTAGCCGGCTCTTTTGGTGAAACACCGTTGCTACTTTGGCCATGTCATGAGTATACCTGAAAGTCTTTTCTCTTCTTTACTCGGCCGCGTGCAGGAGCAAGAGGTTGACGGATGAGATAACCAACCTAGGTACTCCCCAATACGAGAGAAGTCTCAAATAGGGGCAGTCTTGACCCAACATAAAGTGAAATTTCATGATACATCTAGTCAAAAGGGCTATTATGAAAATTAAAGTCAAATTTGATAAATTCAAAATTATGAATTATGGCATGACAAGAGTGGCAAAGTCCCCGCAGGAAAAACCCTGGTCGTATGCATGTCAGGGGTCCAAAAATCAAAGGCATAAAGTCTCGGCGCAACAGACCACCTCTTTGATGGGTAATACCTTAGAAGGATTTCAAGTCCCGATATCTCCCATCCTGCATAAAGCTTATCTCTAATTGTTCTTCTCTTCTCCCTCTAAGACCGTGTTTCTCGGGTATGGCCTTGGTAGGAGCATTGTTAATCAAGGGCAGTCGGTTATAGGGCACCACCCTTCAATGCACGCTCGGCTTCGGGCAGTTGTTAGCGAAAGGGGAAGGAATGAGGACCCCTAGCCAGTGGTTAAAAACACCATTTGATGCTGCATTAGCATGTCTAAATTTCATAAAAATTTGAATATTTCCAACATTCTAAAAAAAATCTCAATATCCCCAAAATCCAAAATCCAATAAAAAAACAAAAAAACATGAATATTTCCAAAATCCAACACAAAAATTCACATATTTTCCAAAATCAACATATAAATTCAAATATTTTTCAAAAACCCATAAAAATTTGGATATTTCAAAATCAAATAATCCAAAAAAAATGCATTGTATTTTTATGATGGTATTTTTGTAGGGACAACCTTTTTGCAAGGACCAAGAACACGGGATGAGTCCCCTCTATTCACCGCTATCAATCTTTTGATTCTTCCCAATATTCTCATGATATGTCATTATGGGCACTCCTGATTATCATCTCTCTATTCATGTCATACTGGGCATTAATTGATCGTTCATCTCTAAAATCTTTTAATAAACTCCTGCTGATTTTACTTGATCACTCTGCCACTGTGCATTACTTGATCCTGATCATCCAATCTCAATCTCACATGCCAAGATTGTCATCCTCATGACAAACAATAAACAATGATGCTTTGCAATGCTATGCTTCTACTCATGCTATTCATGCCAAACATGCTTCGCCTTGCTAATACATGCTTGAATGCTATCTACACCAAGCTTTGATTGCTTATTGATGCTTTGATTCATGCTATACTTGCCATGCTTAAATGCCTTATTTATTGCTTGTTATATCTTGGCTAATAAAATTTTGAGTGCAAGATAAGAAGCTTTCTTTGGTCCCACCATCCGGGCATCAACATTCAAGTCCCACGGTGCTTGCACCTCATCCCTCAGTTCCCTCATGCTCATTGCTATCACCATCTTCCTGTATGCATTTTACTATATACTATTACGCTACTAGATTATATCAAGGACTTGTGGCTTTGGTAAATCTGGAATTTGAGTTCCCCTCTATCAAAAACAATGATGATTCCAGAGGCATCTTAGTCGCATGGATAGGCCGTTGAGCCGTCCAAGACTAGGGATGATGGTTCCCTTTTATGAGTTGGTGCGCGGATAAACGGGCTTCGGCTTAGTATCAGCTCACAGAATGGGTTTCTTGACTAAGTCTTGGCAACTTAGCAATATTATCCTTGATTATTTTCTATTTTCATTTGCTTTAATTTTCCCTTTAAACCCGGCATGCATTCATATAGGGATTTGAAACAACTTTAGAAAATCATTTTGATAAGCTGATTTGGAGAGTTAAAATTGATCACTAATTTCCAAGATATGAGATATTCATTGCTGCATTGTGTCCCCAGTTCGCCTTGTTTCCATTTTGGGCTGTTTCCTTGAAAACTCCTTTGTTTGGATTTCTATCTCTCGTTCAATTCCTTTTCCATTGATCCACCTTGGCTGCAGCACGTCCACATTGGCTGGTAATCGCTCCCCAATGGTGAAACCCACAGGTTTGTGACCTGGGGTACTTCCACTGCACTGGAAGTTGATCACTCTTTTATCTCCTTTGTGTCCGCACGCACACTCCTCCTCTTATCCAAACAATCGTTACTTTCATTGAATCTCCTCAAGATTGCTTCATTCCAAGCTTTTGATTCAATTCCTATCAAGTGATGTTGATTGCGTGTCTCATTACACCTTGGCATCTACTTTTTCATTCGCTCCACTTCACTTCACTTCATTCCACGCCACTTCACTCCATTTCATTTCATTACACTCTGTGTCACTCCCTTGCAAAACAGACGCCAAGGCGGGGCAGCTATACACACACTAAAATTGACATCATTATTAGCATATCTCCTATCGCGCTGCGATGCCCCATTTGGCCCTCAAATTGACTTATTCGACTGATTTTCCTCTCTTTTCTTGAATATCCAACTTCCCCCAGCTTTCACACATGTTTTGCTATTTTTCTAGATTTTCCTAGATTTTTCTCTATTTTTCCGTGGGCTTTTCGAATCGGTGGCAGCCACCCTGGCCCTATTTAACGAATTGGTGGTAGCCACCGTGCCGCTATTTAACAAATTGGTGGCAGCCTACCTGCCGCTATTTAAATAGCGCCCAGGAAGGGGGCGCCAATTCTAGCAAGCTTCCGTTTGTTGTTTTTGGATTATTTGAAATAGTGACACTGCGTGAAGTCGCCAATTCATTAAATAGCAACCGTTCGGAAGGTCATCAATTTTTTTTTCATATTTTGAGCCAAAATCGGATTATTTTTGATTCCACGACTTCCTGGAAGGTCGCTATTTTGTGAAATAGCGCCCGTGTGTAAAGTCGCCAATTTCGTTGCCATATTTTGAGGTTTTAACTCCGTCCGAAAGTCGTATTAATTTCTAAATAGCGACCTTCTCCTGGTCGCCAATTCTTTTCAAATTTTGAAAAGTCCGAATCCGTCTCGAAATGCCTCAGAATTAGCGACGCTTCTCGCAGGCGCTATTTTAAATAGCGACCATCTGCCTGGTCGTCATTTCTTTCAGAGATCCGAACTCCGACAGAACCTCTTCCTTTCTCTCTTTTGAGCCCTCTTTCACTTGGGAAAGGTCTCCTAAGGCTTTCTAAGGATGAAGGGACACATGGCCATGGTTTATCATCTTCCAAATCCCATTAAAACATGGTTTTCTAATTTTCTTTGGATTAAACTCCAAATTTGACCCTATAAATAGGACCCATCTCTCCCTTGTATTAAGGACATCAATATCAATCCAATGGGAGGTGCTGCTGGATTGAAGGCTCAAGGAGGAGGCTCCCATGAGCCTACAAGCTACATCTAGGGAGTTCTTCTTCCTCCCTTGAAGATCTTGAAGCCAAATTGGAGAAAATCACTAAGCTTTCCCTCTCCTATCTCTTATTTTTGCTTTAGTTAATTGCATGCATCATATCATATTCTTCTTTTATCTCTTTTTATCTCAATATTGAGATCTTCCCATGTTGTGCACTCTAGCACATCTCCCTTAGTGCAACACTTGCACATCTCTCTCTATTCTTCAACATACATCATCTTCTAGCTACATTTTTTCATAGGGGTTTAAAGGCCAAACACCAATAAGGTGTGTTCATATCCATATTTTCTATGTCCATATTTATATTTAGATTTGATGTTACACATCTTGATTTCTAATCCATGTTTGTTAGTTGGTGTTTGTTAATTTTGCAAGGGTAATCAATAGAGGAACTCTCTTCATCGACCGGTCGATAGTAAGAGAAGGAACATTCACAATCTCCCACGCATAAGGTATTTATATCGCGATCCCTCCTATGTTTATTGTTATATCATTTGAGGCCCGCGTGTCTCTGGCGATCACCCTCCATTAGCATCCTACGCATGCTCCCCTTTCTCACTCTTCCCATGCTTTTCTAGCTATATATTATCCTTTTCTTTTCTAAAGGCTCATGCTCCCTTTTCTCCTCTTTCCCCTTCTTTTCTCTTAATTCTTCTTAGTTTTTCCTTGAGTGGATTTCTTAAGATCTACACATGTGTGAGTGTTTGTTTCGTATAGTCTGTGAGAGTCTGTATACGAGTCAGTCTAAAGTCAGCCCGCGATGTCAGTCCCTTTCGAGTGTGAGGCAAGTCAGGTCTACTGCGTACGTTGTAGACTTGCCAGAATTTGGGATCGGATCTACCATTCTATGTCTCGGATCTAGTCGCATAAAGGGACTCAGCGGTGATTCCTAGTGAGTCATTGAGCCGTCTCCTTCCTTTGAGAGTGACCCCACTTCGAAGTGTACACCACTAGCCTCCTTCCCACAGCAGCGTGAGTATATTGCATATATACGGGATGAGCAGGAGATGATTTCTTGGAGTGGAGTGACTCCGGGCTACCTGGTATGGTGTCCGATCCGCAGGAGCCACACGAGCAGCCGCACCCCTTACTCGACGGGGTCGAGTTCTTCCCATCCGGGGAGGATTGATGGGAATCAACACCGAGCACTAACCTTTTATTTTTACATTTGTGTCCTTTTGTTTGCATTTATATCCTTGGCTAATTAGGTTTGTAATTATAAGGCATTATAAGTTAAAGGGTTAGTCATTAGGAATCTTTGGGTTTCTTTTCAAAAAGACCTTTGGGTTTCTATGTAATTTGCTAGTAGGTCCAGCAGGGCCCCCACCTTATTTTCCATTGGTCCACCTAGGATCTAGGGCCCATGTGGGGAGAGTTCAAAGTCCATGATTGGACTTGGACTAGGGGGGGGGGGTAAGGTGGAAGAAAATTCAACCTTGGACCAAACAAAGTCCAAGATGCTCCCCCCTTTTGCTATTGTTTATTCCTTATTGTATTTTATTTAATTTGGTCATTTGACCACATGGGGGATTAATTATCTTATCCCTAGTTTACCCCTCTCTAACCCTAGGTCTAGGGATAGTTTATGTCTTTTTTCCATTTCTATATAACCCATGTATTTTATGAATTCCTTAGCAATCTAATGAAGAAAATCCCATTGTTTTGCTTAAACCCAAGAACGCATCCCCTCTCTCTCCTCTCTCCCCCCTTGGAGCTGTGAAAGCTCAAAATTTCAGAGGTGTGAAGCCTCCCCACCACCCCCTCTCTGAGTGAGAAGCTCAACATCGCCTCCGCCGCCGCCATCGAGCCGCCATCGCACCACCACCGCCGCCTCGTCGGAGTTTTGTGCAACTCCGGACAGCAAGCTGAGGGCAAAATTTTATCTTCCAATTAGGAGATCTGTTCGGCCCCAAATTTTGAATGTTTGTTCTTCCTATCATCCCCCATCCCCAGTTCAAATTTCGGGTCATTTCGCTATCGTTTAGTATTTTTCCTGTAATTTTAGTTCCATCCCTGACAGTCTGCCAATCAGCAGATCTGCAGGATAGTGTGTTGTTGTTGTATTTTTCCCGCCCACTTAGTCTTCTTTAAAAATTCCCAAAAAAATCATACGTGTTGCTCGCATCCCCCTCTTCCACCCATAATTTTCCGAGAGTCTAGATCTATTATTTTTGTGTCAGTCAAAATTCAGTCTTAGGCAGATCATGTTCTGTCCTGATTGTTTGTCATCCGAACCAGTAAGAAAACCGTGAGAACAGTCCTTTTCATTTTCAATCCATTCATTGAATGGATCTGAAATAATTATATGTTGTAGCCCTTTGAGTCTCCTATCCATAGGTACCAATTTTGCTTCGATCTGACACCGAATCTGGGTGTATAAATTCTTTTCGTGGAGGCGCGCGTTTCTGATCCGAGAACAGGCCAGCAAATCAGTCCACCGGTTAATCCCAATAAAATACGCCGGGATAGCTTTGGCGACCGCCGCTCCCGGACATCGATCGACAACCCATCAGCAGCGTCCCAGTCATCCACCGTAGTAAGGAGACGCCAGGGTACCGCCATCCCAGCAGCTGGACCCACCTGCTGTCCGCGGGCCCCACAGAACCGAGGCGGACCAACAGCCCATCTCCGGCCCGAGAGCGTTCCAAATTGCTGCCGTCAACCCAAGCTTGGTATTCCCGAGTTATTATTGTCACCCTTTACCTCCCTGCGTGGAGTATGCCATAAAATCACTACTGTAATAATTTAATTACTGTGTACCGGGAGTACGAGTCTTGGCCGGGATCGCCTTCCCCACGCTTGGAGCGTGGAGGTATCGTGTCCGCTCCCCACCTGACATTTGCTTTACTCGTATAAACTTTTATATGCCGCTGCATGAGTGATAGGTTAATTAGCTCGTTATATTATTTCAATCACCGCTGTGAGAGAGTGAGTGTGACCCGTCCCGTTACTCAATCCGAGTACGTGAAAAACCCAATACCCGAGACTCATTGCCGGTTTCTTAACGGCGCACATCCGCACGTTTCCCTCGCTTAGGGACGTCCGCGAGCTAGAGTCACATGTTCGCATCCCATCCCGCATCACCGTTGCCTGGTAGCTATCCGACTTTAAGACCTATGATCAGCACTAGACGAGTTCCCACACCACCAGGTGAGTGTTTTGTTAAAATTAACTCTTGTGTTGCAATTTGTTTGTTATATGAGTACATTTTAACAAGGCTTTTTAATTTGTGTTTTATAGGTGGTGTGGACACCTTATACGAGCGAGCATGACACCGCCCAATCTTCAGTAACCGGTGAGCGAGCTTGCTTCGGTAGGGACACTGTGTTATTCTGCGTGAACCTGAACGCCCAAGAATTTTATAAGAATTTTTTGGGATTAAAATATAATTATTAAGCAATTTAAAAGACTTAATGGACTATTAAGAAGAATTAAAGATTTATTTAATCCATTTAAAAGCCCTATATCAACCAAAGGACTAAGCCCAACTCAAATTGGCCCAAAGACCCAATTCCAAGACTTTTAGACCCAAGCCCATTAATAGAAACGTAAATTAGGTAATTTATAGATTTAAAATGGCATATATACATCAATTGAAGGATAAATGAGAGATAATAAGAAAATCTGAATTTTTTGGATTAAGCGTCATCTAGCGGTCTATCGCGAGACCGCCAACTATGCCTTAGCGGTCTGGCTATGACCGCTATGTTAAGTAGTGATCGGCGGATCTAGAGGGGATGGGTGAATAGATCAGCCCCTTCTTTGCCCTTCTTTGTGGAAATAACAGCTAAATAAAAACTGAGAGAAGTAAGGCAAGAAATAGTTGCGAGCTAACGAGCTAAATACAAGAGTGATGATCAATAGCGTTCCTACCAAGTATCTAGCGTCAAGCCACACTAGACAACAAACCACAGAACGCAGGTTTTTAAGGTGGTTCGGTCTCTATCCAGAGACCTACGTCCACCCCTCACTTCAAGCAAGTGAGGCTTCACTAGTGCAAAGGCACTACCGCTGATACACAGCTTCTAACAGAGATAAGACTCTCTCTAACCGCTGCCAAACAACTTGAGGGTATGCAACCCAACACCCACGGACCAGTGAACACACTGTCCGTCTTCCTACTCGCAGGTAGGGAGCAAATATAAGAGTTTGTGTTTTGAGAAAACCAAAACCAAAAGAGGATGAACCAGACAAGGTATAATAATGACACTCTATGAGAGAAGAGAACTCCTGTTTGGGTAAGAGTGGATGAAGTCTGGCTTCTCTTCGTCTTGTTCCTAGGTCTTCACCACGACCGTAAGAGAAACGATGGATAAGCTTATTAGCTTTCACTACAACCTGATGAAGCTATGGATGGATGCTATCTCCTTGCTATGAGAGCTCCTGAAGTGGAAGAAGATGGTCTGCTACGTTGCCCTTATGCCAACAACACCAGGAAGGAGAGGTTTCTCCGAGCTAGCTTCATGCCGCTCTTCTTCTTCTCCTCGCTCCTTTTTGTTCAGCTCTCTCTCTTGCATGAACTGGAGCTCCTACTCTCTCCTTTATCGATGGCTCACGACATCTCCTGCGTTGTCCCTCTGTAGACCCATACCCAGGACGTCGCATCCCCATTATTTGATATGCTTCCTTTGCTCCATTGACTTTGTTCTACCGGCTTGCTAGTACATGGGTAGGTAGGGAACCAAGTCTGCAACGGTACCAGCAACTCAGAGGATGTCTCTGCCAGACAATTAGATCTTCTGACAAGGTGAGCTTCGTGACAACTTTTCAAGTGTGAACGGATCCTCCAAGATAGGTTCCGGATCTTGAAAAGCAGACGCTTCCGATTTCAGATCCGTTCTGGGCGATCATGAACGTGTCGACACTTTCAGACAGTGTGTCGGAACATCTCATTAATATCATGAAGAATCATGGTTTCCACGCAGAACAGGTCGACACTTCGATGGGCAAGTGTTGACACGGGCGCCATACTTTCGTGCGGATCGTGCCACCGTGCCGAGACTTCAATAGGAGGTGTCGAGACATATGCGCCAAGCAGAGATGAAGCCCGTTGCGCTGAACCCAAGGTGTCAACACTTTTTTCACAGGGTGTCGACACATGGTGCCAACAGAAGCCAGCCAGAGACGGCTTAATCATAATTTTTTTCTACATGTGTCGACACGTTGTAGGAGGTGTCGACACATTACTCACGCTAGAGCTCAACCATAAGCAGTTCAAGGATGGTTTCTTCATGAAGTGTTGGCACGTCCAGATGACAGGTCGACACTTGAGTATCCTTCACCTGAGCTTGTCCAAATCACAACTTAAACAAAATCATTAATCACACCACACGGATTCAACAATAAACTCTGGTTTGTTATCATCAAAACTAGGAGACACAACATTCTCCCCCTTTTTGATGATGACAACCATGGTTCATTATTTACAAGCATTCATAAGCATTTAAGGCATTTCCAAAACAAGCTTTTCATTCATAAGAACAGAGTTTCATACAAGGTCATGAATTAACCAATATGTTTTCCATTGATGAACCAAAAGGGTTTTTCAAACAAAAGTTTCATATACATTCATCAAAGAGCTATGTATAGGAAAACTAGATGCCTGAATCTATATGCCCAATGCTATGTGAAAGTCCAAGCTTGTAGTAGACATTGAGTTATCTGAGTTGTATCTCCCTTTGGCATCAGCAAGGAGGGGGTGAAGGAGGAGGCGGCTGTGGTGGAGGCATTGTGCTGGAACTGGTGCTTCCTTGGAATTGAAGTTTCTGTGCCTTGTTGAATTGCTGTTGCAGTTGGATGATTGTTGCTGCTAGAGAATCGACCTTCTGAGTTAGTTGCTCATCCCTTTGTTTCACAGACTTGAGGAGTGACTTGATATTATCATTGATTGCATTAAGCCAGTTGTGTAGCATGTCACATATGTACTATGTTTGTGCTTTCTGTTGAGTCCCTTTTGTGATACATAAGAAGAGGTATCTTTAGTGGGAGGAGGACACCATGCGTCACATGTGTCTTCCAAAGCTGGTTGGAGTTGAGCTTTATGTAAATGAATCAATTCTAGAATCTTAGTCCCAACTATATCCAGTTTGTCGTAAACAACATTCATTTTTGCTTCAGCTTTAGTGGAGCTGTTCACCATGATTGTTGTGTCGGTGTGGACTTGCTCTACAAGCTTTGAGGAGGCATCAAGGAGCTTGTTGGAGTCAGAATAAATTTTTCCTTTCATTCTGTTGGAGGCATCAAGTAGCCGTGCAGTAGTGGCATTAACTGTTCTTTCCAGATTAGATGTGGCATTGACAGTTCTAGTTGTCTGAGCGACCACTTTTTCTCGGATTGATAATGTCCTTGCAACTACTTGTTCTGCAATGTGAGTTGAGGTGTCCATCAGCCGTGCATATTTAATGTTTAGATTGCTTTGATCTTCACGGATGTCATAAGCATGCATGACCATTTCACTTATTTTTTCTTGGGTTTCAGCATGAATTTCTCATAGTCTTTTCATGACTCTTCCTGCTCTTTTACAGACATTTATCAGGGAGTGCATAAATGCAGACAGTTTACCATCAGACTTGTGTTTGTCTGTGACAGATTTCTCCCATCAGCTGTTCTAAACTTGTTCACCATGAACAAACCGAGCATCTAATCTGTCAACTTTCATGTCAAGTTGCATGATAGAGGAGTTGACATTGGCAAATTGTGCTGTTAGGAATCTGATTAAGGTTGGGTGAATGTCCATTGAACCTTCTGTGGCAACAGATTGAGTCCCTCTTGAGGATGAGGCTTAAGTGTGGAATTGAGGAGGAGCTTCTTCTTCGGTATACACTGTAGGGTCAGATGGAGGAGTCCGAGGGGGAAGAGTCCCAAATGGTATAATGGGAACAAAATATGTGTCCTCTAGTACATCCTGCTGCTGCTACTGTTGTTCAAGGTGTGTATCCATATGAAACTGTTCCTCATACTGATCTAGATGGTCATCTAGAGCTGGCTGTTCCTGTTGAAGTGTCGGTGCTTCTTGTACAGGCTGTTCCTGTTGAGCTGGCTATGCTGCAGCTGTTGGAGGATCAGACTGGTGACCAGGTAAGTCGCTTACTATTCTATCTCCTTTCTTCTTGAAATGCATGTAATTTTCAATAAATCTCATGCAGTAAACATTACTTCTAGGGATGTCTTTCACCTTCTCATTGTCTAGAGGAATGCTAACTCTCTGAAATATGGCTTTCAGATGTGCAACATAGGGTAGACTGCGCTTGTGCCCTATAGAGCTTCCCATAAGCTGCAGAATAATCTCTGGAAGATAGAGTTGGACATTGTTGAATATGCAGAAGAAAATGAATCTTTGGGTTTCAGTAAGACGACTCCTGCCACCCCCTTGTGGGGTAATCATTATGGTGCACATGTGGTGCAATAGACGATGCAAGTGGGGAAACCGGTTGGTGTCAAAGTGTTTCACTAGGAGTTGAGTTTCATCCTGAGGGTTTCTGGGTTTTCCCGTTAGAATGGTGTATGCAGCAGACAAGTCAACCCCAAATTAAGATTCTAATACTCCTACCCGGGGAATACGCAAAGCTTTATGAAGAAGGTTGGTAGACAATTTTATCTACACGCCCTTAACTTCAGTCCTAAGGGCTTTCTGATTCTAGTCATAAACTAAATTCTTGTAGAACTACTGTACCAGAAATGGGTAGTACACCCTATGTGCTGACAACAAATTCTGCCATCTTTGGAATTCAATGAGGGGAAGTAGTTCAGGAAAATTTTTAAGCAGCTGGTGGTCACTGAAATCCACATACCTTGGAAACAGTATTCTGGTGGGGTCACTCTCTTCGTCCCTAACTGTTTGAGTGGCACTAGGCTGAGGAGGAGCAGGCTGCGCCTTTTCTTTCCCTTTTTCAGCTGCGGGTAGGCGTTTCCTCTTGGCCAGAGGTTCTTGCGGCGTACCCTTGTCGCTGTTTGAACCCTGCGCTTCTGCGGCTCTCCTTTTTGCTGGTTTTGTAGCTGGTCTATCCTCAATGCTCTTTGAGCGCCCTTCCTTATGCATTTTCTTTGTTGTAGGAGCTTGAGCAGCGGCCTTTTTGGAGGTTGTCGCATCCATCTTCTTGCCACAGGTGACCGGAGGAGTCATGGCGAGGGTGGAAAGAAGGAATGGAGGGTGACGGAGGGCTGCTGGAGCTAGCGGGAGAGGTGGCGGCACAAACGGATGGAGACGGAGAGAAGTGTCGACCTCCGCGGTGAGGAAGTGCAGACGCGCCGGAGAAAGGGTTTGCGAGAGAGGGTGTGAGAGATGGTAAAGTGAAGGATATACATTCACTGACCGGTTAAAAAGGTGAAGAGGAGATTTTTTTCTCATTTGAAAAGAACACCCTTTTAGATAAGAAATGCTGAAATACCCCTATTGTTATTTTAAACGGTTTAAGGAGTATAAGCTCAATTTGGATGAATAAATGTTTAAGAAAACCATTTTTGTAGCAAATAATAGAATTAAAATATTTAAAAGAAGTCAAAGGATATTACCAAGCCTATTTTTCTTACTCGTTAAGTTCATTAGGCAAGATTGGGGGAAAAATTAATCAAGCATTGAAAATAAACAAAAACCCTTTATTTTTGAAGTAAAGCCCAGAGTCAGCCCCAAACAATTTTTTTAAAAATAGTCTAATATAGCATTCACTTTTTGACACAAGGAAACACGTTGTTCAGATGCCAGAGTCCCTGGTTACTCAGTGTAGCTTATCTTCCTGTTCATTTTTTAGCAGAGTTAGCAGTCTTCACCATGACTGGATTTATCTGAATTTCATTGAGGCATGATCCAGTTTCTCTGAAGAAAGTGCCATTGCTCTGAAATTTTTGCAATGTAACTTTAGGAGGCGTATTCACTAGATGACTTCAATTTAGGTGAAATGTTTAAGGACAATACAAGCAATGATTCCTTATCCAAAGAAGCAATTTTACTGTTAGCTTTCAGAAGTTTAGGCCATGGGGATTATCAAAGACTTTGATGAATATTTTAACCCTATGAATTATGAGTGCAAGGTAGGTGAAACTTAACACGATTATCAACCAAGTTGAGGGTTATAAACATCAAGCCATTTCCTTTACAAAGGTAGAACAGAATGACTTAGCAAAGGTTGCATGAATGTATTAAAACATTCTCAACTCCCCCTGAATAAATGACCGGTGAGCAAGCAATGATTTGAAGCAATGGTTCATAAACAAAAATATGTGATGAAGGAATCAAGAAGGTAGTGATAAGGTAGGGTGAATAGATCAGAATGACTCTCCATTGGATCACATACCCAAGAGTGGCTGAGTGACAGTGTCGATAATTCCTATGAGGGTGTCGACCTATCTAGAGTGAGCTCAGTCCTTGCACAGACCATGTCTTCAAAAGGGCACGGACCTTATCTTGCCAGTGGGTAAACCTGCACAGACCTTGTCTACTTGCTGGCCAAAAAGAGTGTCGACCTTCATTTGGCTATTGGCCTGTATGTGTCAGCACATTATCAGAGTGTGTCGACCTGTTCAGCAACATGTTCTCACCCAGTATCTCTGATTCTTATCTTTCTTTGTTTGATTAATTTCTGAAACACTTCTGCCAAAAACTGATTCCAGTGCCTCTGATTTTCTGATTTGAGGCAGTCAACCAAAAATTTTACCTTCTTGCTGCCAGTGAGAAGTGCTTTATTTGATGCTAAGGTTTTAAATATGCTTATGCACTAAATATAAACTATGTAGTTCTTAATATGCAATTCTGACTCATGGTACATGGCAGAGGTCAGTTCTCACGCATGGTGAAAGTTTCCTGACAGGCGTAGCCTGACTTTCCACAACTTAGCATTTGAGATACTATGTAGTCAAAGCATGATATGCAATTTAAGGCAATAAAAATGCACACAAGCTTCCCCTGAATGATGTTGAGTGGTGATAGGAAGATCTAGAGGGGAGGGGTGAATAGATCAGCCCCTTTTTGCCCTTCTTTACGGAAATAAAAACTAGATTTAACACAACTGATTATGAAACAGATATTAACTAACAGCTAAGAAGCTAGATACACACATGATGTCTAGAATCGGTCCTATCAAGCTTCTACCGTTGGAATAAGAGAGAAATAAAACCACAAGACAAGATCTTTAAGGTGGTTCAGTCTCAATCTAGAGACTTACGTCCACCCCTCACCTAATACAGTGAGGCTTCACTTGTGCCAACACACACCCGCTGATTCACAGCCTCTTACAGAGAGAAGCACTCTCACACTCCGCTGCCACACATCTTGAGGTATTACAACCCAAAACACAGACCGATGTCAACACCATCTGTCTTCCTACACTCAGGTAGGGATCAAATGCTATGGAGTTTGTTTAAAGAAAAGCAAACTGAAAATGGAACCACCAGACAGAGTATCGTAGTAAAACACAATGAGAAGGAAGTCTCCTGTCTGGGAAAGAGCTTGAGGAGTCCTTGGCTTTCTTCTTCTTCTTCCTGGATCTTCACCACCACCCTTGAGGAAGAACGTTGATTAAGCTTCAAGCTTTTTCAGAGATCTGGATGGAGCTTCACGAAACCCTTCTGCTTGTAAGAAGATCTCCCATTGTGAGGGAGAGGATCATCTTCTTCTTCAAGTGCTCACACCAGCAGCATCAGGAAGGAGGCTAGCTTCCTCAGCAAGTCTTCCAACTTTTCATTTTTCCTCTTGCTTCCTTGCGCTATGAACTGGAGCTCATGCTCCTCATATATTGGTGTCCTAGGGCGACACCAACGTTGTCCGCTTTTCAAGCAACACCCAGAATGTCACATCCACATTATTTGATCTGCTTCCATTTGCATAGTTGACTTCTATTCTGTCAAGTCTGCAAGAATGTGGGTAGGTAGGAGACCATAGCAGCCAAGGTACGATCTTCTTCAGAGGATGTCTCTGCCAAATCATAGTCTTTTGACACAGAAGCACTTTGACGGCTTTTTCCAGAGCAAACGGATCCTCTGGATTAAGTTTCGGATCTTGAAGATAGCTTCCGTCAGATTCACTTCCGTTCTGGTCGAACCAAGTGTGTCGACACATTCCTGTCAGTGTGTCGAGACATTCCTTTGAAAGCATTGAAGAATCGTTCTGGTTGAACGTGGCTGTGTCGACACTTCCCTATCAGTGTGTCAAGACATCCCTTTGAAAGCCTTGAAGGTAGCTTTTGCCGATTTCAAACACGTTCTGGTTGAACGTTGATGAGTCGATGCTTTACACTCATTGTGTCGGGACATTTAGTGAGTATCTTGAAGATCCATGGCTGATGTGTCGAGACAACACCAAAAGGTGTCGGGACATGTGAGCCATGTGCAGAGTTCTCGCATGAGGGTGTCGAGATAGAAGCGCCAAGAGCAGATATTTTCACACGAGTGTGTTGACACTTTTCACTCAGTGTGTCGAGACATTAGTTAGTCCAGAGTCTTAGACAGAACGGCTTCGGCTTGATTTCTTCTGGATGTGTGGAGACATGGGTTAGATGTGTCAACCCATTCTTTTATGTCAGAGCTCAAGTAATGAAAATCTAACACAATCTCTTCTAGATGTGTCGGGACATCATTAGGCCGTGTCGAGACATCACTTAGAGAGATTCTTCTGCACTTGATTAGTCAGTTCATCAAATCAAAATAAGTTAGATATTTCTCAAATATCTACTAATGATTTATGATCTGTTATCATCAAAACCAGGGGATACAACATTCTCCCCCTTTTTTATGATGACAACCATGAATCATTATATCCAATCATTTATATAGCAATACAATCAAATTGGTTTGAGGGGCCGTCAACCAAGGGAGATTGATCCATTCACAGAACAACTAAATGTTAGCATTTTTTCAACATATAGCATTTTCAACAACAACAACAAAAAGCTTGATTCATTGATGAACCAGGGTTTTGTACAAATCAAGCAAGGATGTGTGTTCAAGTAGTTACATTGAAAATCTAAATACAAAAGTTAACTACATGCTAGATGTTTGATGATGCTTGTCTTCTCAGAATGTCTTCGGTACTTCTCCCGCTTTGTTATCAGCAAGGAGGGGGTGAAGGAGGAGGCTACTGTGGTGGAGGCATGGTGCTGGTGCTGGCCAGGTGCAAGATCTGTGCCTCTTGGAACTCATGTTGTAGGTGGGAGATGGCTGTCTCTAGAGAGTCAATCCTGTTATTTAACTGCTCATCCCTTTGGCTGACAAAATGGTGTAAGTTCTGGACATTTTCTTTGATGTCCTTGAGCGAGGTATACATCATCTCATAAATGTATTCTATTTCAGCCCTCTGTTGGGAGCCTTGTGGTGGAAAATGAGAAGAGGTGGCTTCTGTTTGAGGAGGAGGACACCATTCATCACTTGCGTCCTGTCGGGCTGGTTGGAGTTGAGATTTATGCAGACGAATGAGCTCCAAGATTTCAGTACCAACCATATCCAGTTTCTGGTACACAACGTCCATCTTGGCCTCAGCTTTGGTGGTGCTATTGACTGCTCTAGCTGTGTCAGTGTGAACTGTGTCGGCAAGCCTGGAGGAGGCATCAAGTAGCTTATTGGTGTAGGAATACAGTTTCCCTTTCAACCTTTGGGAAGCATCCAGTAAGCGAGAAGTAGTGGCATTGATGGTTCTCTCCAGATTGGAGGTGGCATCAAGAGATCTGTTGATCTCTACTGTCACATGTGCCCGGATGGATGTAGTTGCACCAGCCGCTTGTGCTCTGATGGATGTAGTGGCGCCAGCCATTTGTTCAGTTAGCTAATTAGATGACTCCATCAGTTTGGCACACTTAATGTTGAGATTACCTTGATCCTCTCGGATGTCATAGGCATGCATGACCATTTCAGCAGTTTTCTCCTGGGTTTCAGTGTCGATCTCTCGTAGTCTTTTCATGATTCTGCCTGCTCGTTCACACACATTTATCAAGGAGTTCATGAAGCTTTTCTTCCTTTCATCTGACTTATGTTTGTCATGCACAAATTTCTCCCATCTGCTAGTTTGGACTTGCTCAAAATGGAGTTGTCTGGCTTCTATTCTATCTACCTGCAGACTGAGTTGACAAAAGGAGGAATTCATACTCCCAAATTGAGCAGTGAGGAATTGAATAAGTGCAGGGTGATTATCTATAAGACTGCCAGTGGCACCAAAAGCAGGACCTTGTGAAGTGGAGGCCTCGTATGAAATTCAGGAGGGGCATCCCTAGCACTAAACACTCTAGGCTCATTGTCTGGAGACAGAGGAAGTTGGATGCCAAAAGCCATCATCATCCCAGGCTGGTCCATGGGATCTGCAGACTGCTGCTGCTGAGGGGCCTGCTCAAAGTGGATATCTGCATGGAACACTTCCTCATGCTGATCTAACTGTGCATCTGAAGCTGGCTGCTGTGCTTGTGGAGCTGGTTGTACTGGAGGGTCAGGTAGATGGCGAGGCAGATTCCTTACTAGTTTATCACCTTCCTTTTTGAAGTGCATGTAATTTTCTATAAACCTCATGCTGTAAACATTACTTCTGGGGATTGGTATGGACTTTTCATTTTCAAGAGGGATGCCAACCTTATGAAAAAGAGCAGTTAGGTGTGCAGCATAAGGCAGGCTGTGCCGGTTGCAAGTGCAACTGTCCATAATCTGGAGCATGATCTTAGGTAAACAAACATGGTAACTGTTGAATAAGCAGTAAAATAGGAACCTCTGGGTCTCTGTAAGTCTACTTCTGTCACCTCCTTGTGGGGTAATCATGGTAGTGAAAATGTGATGCAGAAGACGCAGTAAGGGGGGGAACCGGTTTGTGTCAAAGTATTTGACAAGTAGTTGAGTAGCATCCTGAGGGTCTCGAGGCTTTCCTTTAAGGAGGGTGTAAGCTGCAGATAGATCAATCTGAACCTCAGATTCTATTTCTCCATCCTGGGGTATGTGTAAAGCCCTATGAAGAAGCTTGGTGGTAAGCTTGATGGAGACCCCCTTGACCTAAGTCCGAAGGACTTTCTTGTTTCCATCAAAAAATAAGTTCTTGTAGAAATCCGCCACAGATAAACTCTGCTGCTTCAGAGTAGCAAACTCAGCGGCTTTCTTCTCTTGGATTCTGTCGGAAAAGTACTTGCTATTGAAGAATTCTTCAAATTCCTTCCAAGAAATTTGTCTGTCACCGAGGGTTGCCTTTACTTACTCCCACCAAGTCCTAGCATCCTGTTCCAACTGGAAGGTTGTTAAAAGCACACGCTCCTAGTCGCTGCATTGCATAACTTCAAAAAATCTCTCCATCTCCTTAAGCCAGTGTTCGGCCTCATCGGGATCAGTTGAACCTCCAAAACGTGGGGGATTCATCCCACGAAAATTCCGGTGTAGATCGCCAGCACCATGATTTGCCGCTCCACCTTGGGCCACTTGTTGTAAAGCCCGCGTAAGTCCTTGGACCGTCCGTTGCATGTCCCGCCACTGCGCACGCTCAGCTGCCATCGGAACGTCCTGCACAAAAATAATTTATCTTAAGTTCATTTATGAGAAAGGATTTAGAGTTGATTATTAACTCAACCCAAGTCTCTACCCAAATTCTCACTAGGTTTGGTCCTTTGACTCATAACAAGGGTATAGGTTCTATGACAACACTTAGAATCCTAGAACCTAAATAACCTAGGAATATTAGAAACCTAGGCTCTGATACCACCTAACTGTCACGCCCCGATGCGGAATATCGGGACTGGCAGTAGAAACGAGTAATTTTAATAATAATATGTTTATTTCTAGACATGATATGTTAAAGCAAAAAGCTCGCACATCACCGTAAATAGAAACTGCTCCATTCAATAAATAGCACATAACCATACCATGTCCCAAACTACAAATATCTCACTTAACATAATCTTTGACATCATCCACTCAACACTATTACATTGGCTAACTTCAAATTACAACTCTTCCAAATTACTCTTAAATATAAATAGACTCCACAACTAGAACTAGTCTCACAGGCTTCTATCAGGTTCACTCCACGGTCGTCACTCTTGGCCATTCCCATCAGATTGCGAGTCCTCATATGAGCTACCTGAAAAGGGGGGGAAAATTAGGTGAGCGAACGCTCAGTAGGTACTAACAGGCAATTTTAAGTAATTAACCAATTGAATTGCATGTTTGAGCGCGTAAATAAAGAACGAAAGGAAATAACTATGCAACAAAATAATGAAAAGAAAGCAAGATCATGAGATAACCGAGAATTTGGCCAACAAGCAAGATTTGACCAAGTCAAGAGAATTCAAGTAATAGATTATTGTCTTAGACATCACACTAGTCATGCACTTGGTGCAATGCCTCAGTATGTCATTCAAACTCCCCGGGGCACAAGTACTTTTCGGGCGCTCCTCCCAGGACCAGACCGGGCCCTTATGATGCGTTGGCATTGATTTGTTGGATCCAAGATCCCAAGTTATGTCTAGACATTAATCAAGTTAAATGGTCAATACTCCAAGATATGGAACTTACCAAAGTTTCAAGGGTAAGTTGAAGTAGACATCATGTCTGGAAGGTTCAAGTTATCAAGAACCGATCAGGTCCTTGGATTCAACACGAAAAATCACGGAAATCACTTCTGGATGATAAGCGGTCATAACAGGGCCGCTCAAGCAATGCACAGTCTAAACTGGACCGTTCAAGATAGAGATGGCTTAGGACTAGCCATACCGAAGTCAAAGATACACGGTCCATGAAGGGCCGCTCGAGTAATTGAAGGGTTGAAAATGGGCCGCTGAAGACTAGTAGAGCTGGAAGCCCAAGAACAAGATAAACAGTCCATATAGGGCCGTCCAATAGACAGACGGTCCAATAAGATACGCGCTATAACATGGGCGGTTGCAGTAGGTCCGTTCCACTTAAACAACTAGAAGTCTACCCAAACGGGCTCCGGGCTGCATAAGTGGGGTAGAACTGAACCAGGGTCCAGCCCACTCTCCACTGGTCAACCTAGGGCTTATTGGGTCAATTCAAACACAAATTGGTCGAAAATAGATCAAGGTTAAATGACCAATGTAAGTGGCACTTGGCCAGGGATGTACGGTTCGTTATGGGCCGCCCAAGAAGATGAACGGTCCCTTTCGGGCCGCGCAATTCTCAGAGGGTCCAAGTCGAGCTGTGACTTACAATACGATAGTTCAATCGATTCGATCACATACACAGGTTCAGGTCTAGATGGTACAACCTGCCCGACGTCCTAGTGGGAATCCTAGGCTCGCAGGGGCTTACGGAGGTCCCGTAATGAAGGTCCTAGTCCAACGGAAGAAATTTCGACGGAGAGTCCCAAACATTACAAGGAAATAGGGTTAAAAAAACATCGGAAACCAATGAGACGGTCAGTCAATCCTACCGGAGTAGAACGACTGTCATACAACCCTAATAAAATTTTTAATTTAATAATGAAACACGATTAATATTAACATTAAAAAAGATGATCCAAGGTCAAGATGAATAAATCAGCAAGATTTATAATCATTACTGTTATAATTCTCTAGAGTTTTTATGCATGTTGCTAACTTACATTTAACCATTAATCTACCATCATAAATCATGCAAAATGGAAACTTAATAAATTCTGTAAAGATGGACGGTCCAGTATGCACCTTTCATCCTCCTCAGCGATCGCACGACAGGCCGTTTATCCCCCTCAGGTCAGAAGACCTTCTGGAGATGAGCGGTCTGTAATGAGCCGCTGGAGAAGACGAATGGTCAATAACTGGCCGCCTGACATAAGGGCGGTCTAGGTGAAGCCGCTCTTCCCAGAAACATAACACGAACCAGAGAACATAAACGGTCAGTAACATGTCGCCTAACTAGGTTGGGCGGGCTATCGCGAGACCGTACAAGTCAAAAACGCTCAAGTCCCCCTTTCGCCCTGCCCTCCTTCGGAGAGTTGGCTAGGGTTACAAAGAATTGCTAAATACGCATAGCACAGAGCATAATAATTAGGGCTTTTGGATTCAAAAGAAAGAGCATGAAAAGTTTTACAATAAAGCATGCTCAATTTAATATTTAGTGCATGCAATCCCTACTTAAACGAGATGGAACAAGTATAACCCTAGATATGACATACTTCTACTAAACCCTAAAATTCTTGCATGATACTAAGTAACTTTTAGGGCTTTTGCATTCAATAGAAAGGGCTCTCGATGCTGGTTCTAATCATATATAATACTTAGGGTTTGGCTTGTTATAACCTACCTTAAACGGAGGAAGAAGGAAGAAGAGGGACGGCGACACGCTAAGAACACCTCGCCGGTGATCGTCGGAATCCGCCCTCGTCCATGATCCTCTTCGGCCGCCACAACACCCAAACAAAAATAGGGTTCCTGAGAGTCATTTTTATAAGTCACACAAGGTCTACAGTCTTCTATTCGAGGAGATAGAGTCCAATCAAGTTGGACGTGCGCGAACCGCGCGGATAGGGTTAGCCGCCGCCTTCTCATTTAGGGTTTCGGGGAGAACTAAGAGGAGAAACGATCTTCTCATCCTAGCCTTCCATTTGGATCCGGTCTCAGCCTAAATGATCGGGTATTGGGCTCAAATTTCACGTTTTAAGGTCCAATTAGATTAAGTGTGGATTTGGGCCTTAATCTGTTGATTTGGCCTAATTACGGATTTTATTTGGGTCGATCACAGAAGATACTATTATTAAAAATTTTATCCTCTACAAGATTCTAAATTTTCCAGATTTTTACGAAATAGTCGAAATTTAACTTATTCTATTTATTATGGATTTTCTAATTAATTTCTTATAAATTTTCTAGAAATTTTTATTTGTTAATAAATCGGGATATTACAGTGCATGTTTGTGTCTCATGCATACAAAAGTCGGTGCACTCCTGATAACTAAATGCATAGTCGGTGCATATCTATGAACAAACGCATAGAAGGTCGATGCACGTTTTATCATACGCATACAGAAGTCAGTGCACGTTTTGCATCTTTCATATTAGGGTCGGTGCATGTTTCATCTTATGCACGAAAGGGTCAGTGCACATCTTTGCCTTATGGATATAAAGGCCAGTGGACGTCTGTCTAATGCATGTAAAAGGTCTGTGCATTCAGGTCTATGCATGTCCCTTGTCGGTGCACAACTCGTCTCATTCATATAATCAGCCTGTGCATATGGATGCCCTTATGAACTCCTCCAGCTCACAAAGTGTTCGACTAAATGCCTCTATTTTGATTGGCAGGCTCAAGTCAATGTGGACCCAATCTTAACTTACCAGCAAGTGATCCAAGGCTAGTATGGACTAGAGACTTAGCCACGTGGAAAGTAATTCTTCAGATCGAACACGTGGACTTCAATCAGCGTACTCTTGCCGGAGTTATTGGGCGGGAAACATGTGTTCCACGCGCCCAATCTTTCGCGGCATATATATTGAGGCCAGATTCCTGAGATCGAGATAAGATAAGTACAAGAAAAAGCGGGATTTGGGACAGAAATTTACAACGAAATTTGGGACGGAATTTCCGTCTCAAATTTGGGACGGAATATTTTCTGTCGGAAATTATGTCCCAAATATCGAATTTGGGACGGAATTTGGGACGGAAACTATTCTGTCCAAAATTATGGACGGAATTTGTGGCAGATTTTTAGAACTGTCTGAAATTTAAGACCAAGAAATTGTGACGGACCGACTCCGTCGGAAATCCGTCTCAAAATCCGTCGCAAAACACATTTGCGACGGATTTCACAAGGGCCCCCTTGTGAAATCTGTCGCAAATGTGTTTTGCGACGGATTTTGAGACAGATTTTCGACGGAGTCGGTCCGTCACAATTTCTTGGTCTTAAAGTTTAGATAGTTCTAAAAATCCGTCACAAATTCTGTCCCAAATTCCGTCGTAAATTCCGTCCCGAATTCGATTTGGGACAGAATTTGCGATGGAAAATATTACGTCCCAAATTTGAGACGGAAATTCCATCCCAAATTTCCGTCGTAAATTTCCGTCCCAAATCCCGCTTTTTTTTATAGTGAAAGGGGGATCTGAGAAGCTATTCCAAGAGAGGAAGAAGAGTGAACGATAAGGAAAGAGAGTGAGAACCAGCTCCGAAAAGAAAGTAGAGTACCATCAAGAAGAAGAAGATCTGAAGATTTGTTCCAATGTGTCATTTGGATCACATCCAAGGCACAGCGCTCCTATGTGAGCATTTCGATTTATTTTCAATGTCAGTTTTCCGATGCTGAATCTTTTGGTTTTTCGTTTTCATTTTTCAAACTTCATGTAAGCTGTGTATCAGCGAAGGCTAAGCTGTAAGGCCTAGCGGATCAGGCTGTTAGGAAACGGTGGCTAAGCTGTAATGCCTAGCGGATCAAGCTATTAGGCAGCGGTCAAGCAAGCTGTGAGGCTCCGCTATTTTTGGCAAGCTGTGAGGCCCAGCCGTTCAAGCTGTCTGGCAGCGGAATCCACACTCCGGTTGGAGTGTGGGGTGGATGTAGGTCCAGAGGACTGAACCACCTAAAAAGCTTTTGTGCACTGTGGTTTGCTTGCTGAATCATCAACCGTTAGATGTATGCTAGGCTCGCTTCTATCTACGATTCTATCTGAGAGGATTTTGTGTACATGCATGTTTGATTGGGTTTTGTCAACAGCTTAGACTTACTTGGGAGTCTACATTTTGTAGTTCTTCTGTTTGATCTAGTGCTTCATTGGCTCTCATATTCATCAGAGCTTAACTGACTTTAATTCCACATAAGTTTTAAGTCTTCAGTTTAAGTTTTAAACTAATCAAGTTTTTAGAAGGGGATTCATTCACCCCCCTTTGAATCCTTGTTGCACCATTGTCATCCTAACAGAAGTCTCGCCCGTAGACAGTGTAGGGTTCACGAAGGTGAGGTTGTGACTGTACCCTTAGACCACGTGGTCTTGGTTGGGCCTCCGTCCGTGAGGACGGGCCTTCACGATGGAGATGTTGTGGTTTTTCCTTCAGTAGCGTAGCCGTGGTTTCACCGGTGGTTCGGCAGTCCCAACTGTGAGATCGGGGTTTCCTTTCCATTGTCGATAGGAGTATCTAAGAGTACTATGTTCCATCGCCTTCTTTTGTTATTGTTACTATTATGATCGCTACTTCTGCTGTTATTGTTATTTCTGTTATCGCTGCTGTTTATCACCCTTTTTTCGTGGTGGGGATCTGCGGGACCCCTATTGTGTCAATAAGATGAGGCTCGCCCCTTTCTTTTCAGGTGTTGCGATTCCTCTTCGACGTTTAGAGGTGTAGCGCGAAGGTTCGTAGTTGCCAACTTGTCAGAGCCAGGGGTGCACCCTGTAGACACCTAATTTAGGACTTCCTGCGGATCGCTAATTAGACGGTCATATTAGTGACACTGTTGTTTTACTTGAGTTAATCGATGTTTTGCATTTTTAAGTCCATCCAATGCACACTATTGCGCCTTAATCGAAACATTGGGTGATGAGGGCTCACGGGCTGGGCGGCCAGGTTGGTGGCCGCCCAGGTTGGCTGGCCAGCGAAGGATTTGGCTGCCCAAGTCTGGTAGATGGCCACAAGTCTGGCCACCTTCACCCTATGAACGGCCGATGGTTTGGCCGCCCTCCTGCAACTGCTGGTCAAAGAAACGTGCCACGTTCGCCCCCCACGCCTCGCACGAGCCCCAACTTCGTCGCCCACGTCCGGCCACACGAAGCTGGAGGCTTCTAGAGGGAAGCCCCAATGACAAAACCTCTAAAAGTTGGAGTTCGGGGGGAGGTGGTGAGGAGAGTTCACGAGGGCTGGGAATTTGAAGTCACACAGATAGAGAGTTCAAGCTCAGAGGGTGTCAGGAGTCCAGAAGTTTCGTGAGTTTGAGAGACAGTAAGCTCTCCTCGAGAGGAAGGAGCTGTAGGAGATTGACGTCAGCTACACTCAGCTCTTGATTTCTTCTGCCTTCGATTTTCTTGGCAGCCAAGTCCTTGGCCGCCCTCTGGTTTGCTCCCTGTATTTATCGCTCTTTATTCTCTGTTTCGTGTTACATGCCCCATGCATCTACATTCATCATATTTTAGGTACTCCCTAATCCCTGCTCATAGAGGTTTTACTTTTAAACAAACGGGAAGGTGGGTGGTTGAAAGTCTTGGTCATCCCCCTTCCCAACCATCCCTCAGGTAATCACGCCGCCATTATTTCTACTTCTCTACATTGCTTTAGACACTTACTGCACTTCCTAGATCTAATAGGCATTTTCTTTCTATGTTCGTGGGCTCTTGTTATTGCTTGAAGGACTTTTAGCATCCTCGGACTATGTAGGGCTCTCCGTTCTTGGCCGGCCGAGCATGGAGAAGTCGGGTCCCCACAAACTCCCCACTTGAGGCACCCCAACGCAATCATCCATCCCTGTGAGGCTCAGGTATAAGCCTTTAGCGATCACTTTATTTCTTTCTATCTAATCCGTGCACTGTAGGCCCAACAACAGTAGGCAACATTTCTAGAGAGGGGGGGGGGCGAGAGGGAGCATTTCTCCCGACACATTGCAGCCTCACTTTTCGGCGCCTACAACCTTTTGGCGATCACGGTGGGACCCGCTTCTGCCTAATGTAAGTCCGAGGTGCTAAAAGTTCAAGGATTTCGAGCCCATGGTCATTTGCTTTCTGTATTTGTTTAGTTCTATTCGTAAGTGGAGAAAGGCCACATCACTAGCCGCCTAAACACCTGGGTGACCTAATTGCCGGCTGCCCTGGCCCTACTGAGAACGGTTAGAAGCCTGGCCGCTTAGCACCTTGGACGGCCTAGGAGTTGGCCGCCCATTAAGATTGAACGGCCCAACTGTTGGCCGCCGAGGCTCCCTGGGCGACCATCGACAAAGAAGCCCAGGCCTCTCAATGGCCAAGAGTCTGGCCGCCTCCTGCACAATTTCTTTCAAGTCCATTTTCCATTCATCACTTAGTCTGTTTGCTATATATTGTGTGTTTAGCTTTTGTTGCAGGTTAATGCGTGGGTGGGATTAGGAAGAGCCAGCATCACACTTGTAGGAACACCCTCCTGTTGGATTGGGCTCTTCACCCGGGGATTCCCACTCGGGTATAACTAGTCCATTCCAATTGAGAACCTCCATAAGTCCTCGCAAACCATGGATTCCCACATAGTCGCTAGGCTGGTTGTACTCACAAAGTCCTATTAGTCATCCCTGGGGTTTGAGTGAGCTTCTGCTAGGTTCCCCATAGCAACAAGCCCTTAGAATTCTCTTCTCCTTAGGAGAGAACAAAGAAAAAAAACAAAGAGAAAGAAGAAAAAAAAGAGAAAAAGACGAAGACAAAAAAACTATGGGACGTTGCTGTGGAAACTTTGCTTGCTATAGAGGAAACCCATATCCTCTGAATAACATATTTAACTCCAAAAGTGCAAACCATTCAAAATCAAGTAGGACTTGATTTTTAATGGAACGAGTTTTCACAAATCCCAGTTGTGAGGAGGAGTTTGCTACTCAATATGAATATGAATTTAAGGCTAACCCTCTATTCGAAATAAAGGATAGTCATCCGCGTGCCTTCATAGACATGTTCTCGGCCTCGCCGAATGAGGCCGCCTATGTCGACTCGGCATCATCCCATAGCGAGCACGATTAAGCTAGCCCTGGGGCTCCTACACTATCTCTACGTGAGGATCAAGAATTGATCAACGTGCTGTCTTGCTACACACCTGAGGATTTGGTCACTATTGTACCTAGACAATTCCCGCAAAATACCAAGAAATAAGGGTTCGGGAATTTCCCCAAAGACCGTTACAGCGTGGGCTACCCAGCCCCTCCTATCGCTCCCCAGGCCCAACCAAGGGTCCCAACCAGCTATCCGTGACCCACGGCAACATCAACAATTGATGGGGGTCACCCCTGATCACTTAGTTTGTGGGTTTACCCATGTTCAACACAACCACCGGGCAAACCTAGGGGCGCCCTAACGACAGGCCACGACACGTGGCACCCAGCAAAGAGGCCGGGATTTACCCCCAAGACGCCTCCATCTAGCCCTCTAAAGTCAAAGGAAGACCTATCTTGGTCAACCATAGGCTTTATAATCCCATAGCACCCATATGCGGCCCATACATGCATGTCAGGAATTTTCTCGAACACCTTGCGGGCGCGCATATCTCAGCCGTTCTACAACAAGTCGAGGGCCAACCCACGGCTCCAACACTCCAACCATATCCTATGACAACCCTCCAGCAAGTCAGGTCCACCCCCAACCCTCAGACACGCGGTGACAAGCCGTGTAGTTTCAGCTCCTGGGCCGACCGGGGGTTGCCCGCCAACCCGTCGTACTACGTGGCATACGGCACGATGACCTGGCCCACAAGCCTGGAAGGCTCTCTCTCGGCTCCTGCGAGCCCTTGCCCTCAGCCCAAGGCCAAATCTAAGGCCCATAATCACCTACCCAAGCCAATCGACAACCCGGGGTGTGTTGGTAATTTCCCTTAGCACCTTGCGAGCGGTAGTGACAACACTACAACAACAAGCCCCCATGGCCCAATCCCAGCATCCCCGAGCACTCCATCCTTCAAACGATAGCCCCAGACGACAAAAGAAGACCCCCGAGGCCACCCCTCGGGGCCACAGCTCGCCTGGGGGGGGGGGCTCAGCCCGGGTGTGGCCGCGCCCCGGGGAGGGCGAACCCCCTTAGCGGACGCGCCCTCCTCCCAGCCCAATGACCCCACGGTCGTTCTCCAGTCCCAGTATCCCCCAATTTCGTGTGAGATCGATCGCGTACCCATGCGTGGAACGATTCGACGATGGAGCCTCGGGATCGCACAAAGTCCCACGTCAACGTTCTTGTTCCACGTGCGCACGCGGATAGCCAACCAGTGCAACACCTGTATCCTTTTTGTCTTCTTGCAGTCACACTGGGTCAAAGTGGGGCCAAAGAGCGCAAAAAAGAGCATTTTATAGGGTGGGGACCGCCCCCCTCTCTTCCCCAGACATGATCTGTGTAAACCCCCGATGGGGGGGGGTTTAGGCAGACCAAATCTGACCCTCAGGTTGGTTCACCTAAACCCCTAGTGCAATAAAAAAAATACTTTTTTACACAAAAACCCAGCCCCCCAAGCCCGGTCCGCCTAACCCCTAGGGGTTTAGGCAGACCACACTGGATGCCTAGCTTGGTCCGCCTAAACCCCATCCAGAAAAAAAAAATTTCTAACCAAAAAAATCAATTTTTGCCCCGCTTAAATCCGCCTGGGAGGGGTTTAGGCGGACCAAACCCAGCCCTTGGGTTGGTCCGCCTAAACCCCCTGGGGGAGGGGTTTAGGCGGACCAGCCCAGGAACCAGACCCAGCCCCTGGGCTGGTCTGCCTAAACCCTCCCTCCCCCACTCTGTAAACCAAAAAAAAAATTTGTAAGGGTTTACGCGGACCAAGTTTGGCCCTCAACTTGGTCCGCCTAAACCCTCCCTGACCCTTCATATTCCCCTATAAAATCCCCCTTGGGAGCTAAGGGGCAGGGATGCATACAGAAGAAACAACCTACGATCTAACTGCTGCACACACGGACTCCCACAGGCATCCAGCAAGGATCGAGGATGCAAGGAGCTAAGTGTGCGCGTCTAGTTGGCTTGTTGATCGGCTTACACACGCCGAGGGTATGTCGCTCACACTTCCCTCATTTGGCATTTAGCCATCGCACACAAGCCCGCCTCTGTCACACAGAAGGTGTTATGACAATGGCAAACACACCCGCATCCTGGGTCTGCCCGCATGTGACAACCTATGACGGTCACACATGCGCCATTAGGCCACACCTACCTTCATCACGAAACTATGTGCCCATCGCTCACCCCGAGATGGCCGCCGACTGCTTTGACCGATGACTTGAGCTAGCTGGACCGTGGCCCGAAAGTAACATTCTCGGGACCGGCCCAGACTCCCTAGCATGAAGATACTCACCTCTCAGGACCCGTACCCGACTACTTATCCCAAGCCGCGTCGGCCCTCCTCCAAGCTGTTGGTTTATGCCAACATCTCCGTTAGGGATTTGCTGTGACGTGGGTTATGGGGCCCACGTGGAGCATCGGTGCGTTGACAGCCCAACCCACCGTATGGATTATGGGGTCCATGTGCGAAGCCCCTCATGCCCGCCCACAGCACGCATAGACGTGGGGCACAGCGCTGGTATAAGGAAATACGATCTGCCTTCGCTACCAGCTCGAGCTTTTAGCGCAACGGTTGGGGCTTGATCGTAGAAACTGGTATCAGAGCGAGGTTGCAGGTTCAAATCCCCCGGGTGTCGCTGGGGGGGAGATTGTTGGTTTATGCCAGCGTCTCCCCTAGGGATTTGCTGTAAAACGTGGGTTATGGGGCCCACATGGAGCATCAGTGTGTTGACATCCCAACCCGCTGCATGGATGATGGGGTCCATGTGCGAAGCCCCTCATGTCCACCAACAGCATGCATAGACGTGAGGCTCTGCACTGCCATAAGGAAATACGGTCTACCTTCGCTACCAGCTCCAGCTTTTAGCATAACAGTTAGGGCTTGATCTTGGAAACTGAATGTTGAATAAATGTTGTTTTGATGATGTCTCACTATAAGTTATTGGTCAATTAATTTTGGAACTCATTAAACACCTTTTGAATGACTAGGTATCAAGTGTATACAGAAGGTCGACCTCACGATGAACAGTGTCGACCTCACTACTTCACCAAGCGGCCCGTGTGTTACAATCATTAAAGTAGTGTTGACCTCAAATCCCCAAGAGGTCGACCTCAAGTCCTCACAGAAGCTGTTGTAAAAGATCGTCACAAGGGTAGTGTCGACCTCAAATCCTCAGGAGGTCGACCTCAAGTCCTCACAAAAGCCGTTGTAGAAGATCATCACATGGGTAGTGTCAACCTCAGTCTATTAGAGTGTCAACCTCAGTCCCTCACAGCAAACAGTTCACCTGCTGATCTTGATAGCTGCCTTGACCTAGTCATCAGGCGTGTCAACACCCTCATGCTTCCAAGCCAAAAGAATCGACTCCAAGTGTCGACCCCTTTTCGCGAACGCTCTGTTGTGCCACACAGTGTCAACCTCACCTTCAAGGAGTGTCGACCTCACTGTTACAGGAGGTCGACCTCAGGCTCTTCAAAAAACCGTTGTAATCACCCATTTTCAAAGAAGTGTCGACCTCACCTCTACAGGAGGTTGACCTCACGCTCCTTCCAGAAGCTGTTCGGAAAGGACTTTTTCAAAGCAGTGTCGACATGGTCTCTCAACAGGTCGACCTCACTAAAAGATAAACTCTAAAGTCTTCTGACAGATCTTTCTTTTGGAAAACCGTAGAGAGGGCAAAGATGTCCGACGTAAACCCCTAAAAGCACAGATTTTTAGGTATGGAGAAGATTCCTCGGACACTCAAAACATCATTGTCCTCATTAGTGTCCATGGCAACATCTTACCCCAAACATCTGGCAGTACCAAACCTTGGAAAAGGCTCTCTCACTGCCAACTCTGTCACCTGCGCTAGTCAGCAAGGATTCTATCTAAAAGGACGTCCTTCCTGCTAACAAAAATTAAGGTTCTGTAGGCTTCCTTGGTCAAACACTCTTTTGTGTATTCCAACTATTCAAAATCACTCAAGAAATGGAGCGAACGTCGTCTGCCTCTTGAAGACTATAAAATAAGACGCCCCTCTTCACATATTGAGCTGATGCCTTTGCCATTTGATAAGCCTGGAAGAGCTTCAGATGTGGGAACCAGAGAGAAGAAAAAGAAAGAGAAAGAGTTGGAAGGTAGAGAAGAGATGAGTGGAGCCAGCCATCCACTTCAGCCTTATAGTTCCACAAGCTTATATTTTGTTTTTTTTGTCTGTGTTTGCTCATCTTCAAAACGTCTTGTGTGCGAAAGTTTTTCACTGGGTAAGCTACAGTTACAGTGTGTGTGTATTTGTCTCCTTGTTTTTGTTTTGTTTCTTCTTTGTGAGATTTCATCCCCGTGTGTGTTGAGGACTTGTCTTCGTGCGTGTGTGTGTGTGTTGGGGCTAGTCCCCGTGTTCAGCTGGTTTCCAGCGTGTGTGTGTATTTCTTTTGGCCAAATTGGTAAGGGGTGGACGTAGGTGTGCCTTTGTGCAGCCGAACCACCTTAAAAGCATTGTGTTGTGGTTTGTTCTCCATTTCCTCTATTCCCTCTTTGCAGCTGGCTTGTGTTATCTTAGAGTTTTTCCTATCTTTTAGTTTCGTTAATTTGTGGTCTTACCTTGCTTGTGTTAACTGCAGTGCTATCTTTTAAAACTTGCTTATAGAAGTCGAATATTTGGTATAGGATCTATTCACCCCCCTTCTAGATCCTCTCATGCCGTCCAACAGTTGGTGTCAGAGCGGGTTCCCTAGAGATGTGGTCCAACGACCCAGGAAGATCCGCTGGGAACGCCCCTCGCACCTACATAGCTGAGGGTCATGCCATCAATCGTCTGTCATTTTTCGATGGAACAAATTATCTGTATTGGAAGAACAGTATGGAAGTTTTTCTACATGCCCAGGATCACTTGCTATGGTGTGTTGTGAGTAAAGGTACTTTTGCACTACCCGAAGTAGATGACACCTGGACACTAGACCAGGTTAAGAAATTCACAACAAATTGGAGCGCCATGAATATCATGCAGTGCGCTATCCACCCCACTGAATACTCAAGAATATCTTTTTTTTAGAAAACCCTACCAAGCGATAGATGGGAGAGTGCACCCCTTACCAGAGGTAGGGGGAGTAACCACTCCACCACCGCACCACTAGGAAGTAAATATTATTAATATATGAAAAAGAATAACATTTACATCAATCGAATGCTAGGAATACCTAGCTTATCCAAGCGAGCAGCACCCTTAATGTTTTTAGGTAGGTCATGATGGTACAAAAAAAGAATTACGCTTGCTGGTGCAAGCTAAAGAAGCTAATAAATCAGCTACCGAATTTGCTTCTCTATAAATGTGAGTAATAGTATCCAGCTGAGAAAGAATGCTCCAGATTTCTATGACATATATGAGTATCGCCCATGGGCAATGTACATGTCTATTAATAATCTGCACAAGTACTTGACAGTCACATTCAATAAGAGCTGGTTGGCTATTCACAGTGTGAAGATATTTAATACCATCTAAAAGGGCCCTGGCTTCAGCAATGATGCTATTGGAGTGACCATAGAAATGTGAAAAGGCAAGGAGAACATTTCCTTTAGAGTCTCTAATGACCCCACCACCACTTGAATCACCCGATTGCTTGCAAGCTCCATCAGTATTAAGTTTGAGGAAAGGCCACGGGGGATACATCCACTTGATGGCTTTGACGTGAGGACTGCTTGTGCTAGCAACCTGTAACCCAAAATTTTGCAGAATTCTCCTCCTACTGTAATTGTTTTCCCTGAGATAAGAAGCATGACAAATCTGCTTAACCTAGGCTAAAATTTTGTGAAGCAAACACTATCTGGAGATAAATTTTCCATCATATTTTGCAGTATTTCTGGCAATCCACAACTCCCACATACCAAAACCGATGGCAGCAAGTGTAACAAGACCATATAATGATTTAGGCTTTATGTGAGAGATAGAATTAATAATCGAAACTCTGGCAGAATTACCATCAATTTGCAGACCCGAGGTTCGAAAAGAAGACCAGACATATGAAGCATTATCACTAGTTATGAATAAGTGATTTATATTTTCCTCCTGGGAATCCTTGCAGCAGAGACATTTAGAGCAAAGAGGAATACCCAAAGATTGAACATTTGCATCAGTAGGAAGGCAATTGTTAACAATCTTCCACAAGTGCACCAAAATTTTAGTGGGCTGCCAATTAGACCAGAGATGAGCCCAGGGCAGAGAGATCTGAATTTGGGGATTGCTACAAGAGACTTTGTAAATGGAGCAAACCAAACAATCACCAGAGGAGGACAAGCTCCATACCTCCTTGTCAGCATTTTGAGACAGGTGGACATGCCTGATAGCATTATTAATATCAGATGGAAGGAAACTATCAAACATAGATTTATCTTCAATTGTAGGGTGCAGAATGCATTCTCTGACCGTCACCTTATTATTAGGAATGAATTCATTAGGAACATATGAAGCCAAACTATGATTACCAAACCAAATATCATACCAAAAATTTGTGGAGTTCCCATCGCCAATGATAACTTTTTTATGCTGCAGAGTGATGATTTTCGCTTGAACCCAGCACCTTCTGGCATGCCCTTTCATGTTTCTGAAATGAACATCAGTAAGATGACAGTCTCGGATATATTTAGCCCTAAAATAATCAGCCCAAAGAGAATTTGAATGCATAGCTCTCCAAAGCATCTTGACCCGGAGAGCAACTTCCATATGTCTAAGAGACATGATTCCAAGGCCACCATGAGAGATCAGCTTACAAATAGCTTGCCAAGATTTCCAATGCCGTCTGTTACCTTGAGTGGAAGAGCCCCAAAAGAAATTTGCAAAAGACCACTCTAGCAATTTATGAATACCAGTGTAAAGAGGAGAAGAGGCCAAAGAATAAATGGGAATAGAGGTGAGAACATGTTTAATTAGAGTCAATTTCGCTCTTTGAGAAAGCAAACTAGCATGCCATCCTTATATGCGCTTCTGAAGTAATAATGCCTGCAAAATGAACTTTCTTACTCCTACCAAGCACCAAAGGAAAACCCAAATATTTATGGGGGAAAGAGTGGCGAGAAAAGCCAGAGATATCTTCAATTCGTTTAGCTATAGCTACGTTAGCTTTAGAGTGAATAAAAAAGCCACCTTTCCCCACATTAATGAGCTGGCCAGAAGCTCTTTCATAGACTCTAAGCACCTTGAGCAAATTTCTGATAGAGACAGCGGAAGCCTTACTGAAAATTAAAGTATCGTCAGCAAACAATAGGTGAGAGATATTGGGACAACCCCAGGGACCAAGAAACCATTCCACCCGGCCATTAGAATATGCTTCCCGCAAGGATCTACTCAGAGCTTCTTCAATAATAATAAACAGAGAAGGAGCAATAGGATCTCCTTGACGGACACCTCTTGAAGATATAAAAAAACCAACAGAGTCACCATTCAATAGAACAGAGAACCAACAATTGTTTACCATAGTTTCAATGAGGCTAATAAAATGGAGACTGAAGCCAAACCTTTTCAAGACAGCAAATAAAAAATCCCATTCAAGCCGATCATAAGCCTTGGCCATATCCAGCTTGAAAATAACATTGGTACCTCTGGTTTTCCTACCAAGCTAATGGACCATCTCTTGAGCAAGAGCAATGTTTTCCATAATATGTCTCCCCTTCACAAAAGCCGACTGTTCTAGAGAAATAATTCTAGGGAGGATTGTGGCTAACCTGTTATTAATGATGGTAGAAATGATCTTGTAGAAGAAATTGCAAAGGCTAATTGACCGATAGTCAGAGATATCAGTCACATTATTCCGTTTAGGAATGAGAGCAATAAGAGTAGAGGTCACACTTCTTGGGAGAGCTTGCCGATTTAAAAAAAGATCATGGACAGCACTCACCACCAAACCAGCAATGACAGGCCAAGCTTTTTGGTAGAAAGTGTAACGCCCGAGAAAATTCTGGGATTTAAAATATAGTTATATCAATTATTCAAAGGGCAAAAAGGGTTATTAAATGAATTATGGTTAATTAAATCTAATTATTAATGGCCCTCCACTGATCCAAGAAGATTAGGCCCATATAATAAGCCCAAATGGCCCAAAAAGACTATTTTTGAACCTTAGCCCATATTCTAGAAGCTTAAAACTAGTGTAATCACGGAATAAAGGAGATAAGTAGGATAAAGAGGTCGATAATATCGAGTTTGAAACTGTTCAAATTCGGTGCCCAGAACGAAAACGGTCTATCGTGAGACCATATAGCAATGGGAAACGGTTTAGCATTAGACCGCTAGGCTCTGTAGATTCTGTGAAAGGAAGAGAACGTGAAAAGCATAGAACTTGGGCATCCAAATCATCTTGGATCGATGCTATCTACTAATTAGATAAATTTAAAGGGCTAGAAGATCGAATTGAAAACCTCATTGGGACTCTAGAATCATTCTAATCTATGAAACCCTAGCTAAACCTATAAATAGACCCCAAAACCAACGTGTGCGACCCTTACTTTTGGCTCACGTGAAACTAAGGTAAAGAGGAATAATTAGAGGTAAGTTTCTTCTAGGAAGTCGTTCGTTTTAGTTAGATCTAACTTTCCTCAAAATTTCATTCTTGGATATCAAGCCTACAGAGAGATAGAAGCCTGCAAAGACACTGGTTCGGTGGAAACAACTTAGGGAACTGTGCGACCGACTAAGAAAGATCAGAAAAATAGAAGCCCCAAACGAGGTAATTAGATAGAGGTTTTTTAGAATAAATTGTTCCTATTAGTACCCTCTTCTTACCCTCAAAATTTCACATCTTTAGGTCAAGGGGATCAAGAGATATAAGGGCGTGAAGTTGCTGGTTTAGCAGAGAATGCGCAGAACTAGGGTTTACTTCCAGTCAGAAATTGACAATCTAGGAGCACTATTTAAGATAGGTTATCTCATGAACGGCTTAAACATGATATTAGGGATAAAAGCCCTCTGATTTCAGTCGATTTCATGCATTGTACACTGAGAATTTGATGTTTTCATTAGGACTATGTATCTAGTATAATATTCATGCATGAACTAGCCCTAATGAAGTAAAAAGGAAATTCTCTTATTTGTACATAAACCCACGCATGTTGGCTGACCTATCCTTGTTCTATCATGCTATTGAGTTTATATATGTTGATTTCCATAGACGATATGTCTTAGATTAGCATTGTATTTTAGTATTATTGAGTTTTATGTTAACAAAGGAAGAAACGGTCTTCCTGTAGACCGCAAGCAACATTAGCAATCGTACGATAGACCGTTTGGCCCAGTGAAACGGTCCTATACTAGACCATTTTCATTTTATGATTTCTGTAATGTTGCTAACCCGAAACATATTGCAGATTAGCCCTAATTAATGTAGGTTAAGCCTAGTTAAGTAGGTTTTACTACTGTTTCAAGTGATGATTTCATATACCTAGTTATGTTAATAGAACATTCTAGTAGATTTTATGATTCTTCATGCACTTAGAATTATATTTAAACCTATGTTATTTTCATGACCAAATCATATACTTTTGTAATTAACTTAAATTTATATGATTCATGGACTAGTCATGATTTGATCGATGTTACCATTATCTTTCTCTTCTAGAGTCATTTTCTTAAGTACATGGCACATATCCCGGTATGTTGTCATTAATTACACCTTTGCACGTTAAGTACACAATCTTGGACTTGATAACCTCTCTATTGGATATTCCTTCCAACAGACTAGGAAATCTTATTTCAAGGTTGCCGTAAGACTCAGCGAGACTGGGATTCCAACTAGGACGCCGAGCTGGTTGTACCATTAAAACCCCATTGTTTAGAGAGCACTTTACCAGTGTTTTAATGAGATCTGGACCTTAGCGGTCTAATGTATGATCGCTAGAGTCTGTTAGCAGCCCATTGTTCGACCGCCAGCGACACCTAGCGGCCCTGACCTAGACTGCATGGTTCCAGCTTCTCTTTCATCAACTTTAAGTGTGTTTAACCGATGGTTTTACCTTTGGGTTGAGTATCCTATGATCCTAGATGGTCCATTGATTATATAGAACTTATCTTGATTGAAATAAGCCATTAATAAATTATGGAAATAAAGAATGTACCGTTATCTTGCCGAATTTTCTCCATAGCATAACCTAGTTATTAATGCATCTCTTGAATTCTTATGATCAATTATTGGTGCGTTCTATACCTTGGTTATCTTATCATTGTATTATTTTTGAACGTGTACATTCTTGGCCACATTATTGTTATAATCATGGAAGTAGCTTGATTTATACTTGAAGATGCATTTCGAGCACTGATTGTGTTCAAGGGTTCTATGCTAGTCTCCACGGCTGATTGTCAGACACATACTGTAAACCATGGGGTATGATGCTACTGGCGTCACATTGCGCTGGGAGTACTTTCTTTATAAATAAGTGAAAATCCACGGATGTGAATAAAGATCTACGTAAATTCACGAATTACTTGCTATTAAGCGAAAAATACTTTCTTGCTTGTTACATGACTTTCTAGTGCATAGCCTTCATGGTTATGAAAAGTACATTCTTGTTATATTCTTGTTCATGGAAAGGCCAAATTTACATTCTTGTCACATACTTGATCAATCGTATTCTCGTATCTTGTCATAATCATAACTTGTTACTTTGGCTTTATTCATGTGCTTTGCGGTATTCGCATGATTTATCTTATTCTCTAGAGCTAAAATGTTAATCACTTAAATTACCTTCATGTTGATACGAAGATACCTACTAGGCAAGTGTGCTCATTACCTACTTTCTTAAATATTTCAGGAAGTACAGATGTATCAGATTTAGATTATACAAGTAACGGGTCCGAGAGTGATTGAAGGTCAAAATGAATCGAGAGAAGCCATAGTACCAGATGTCTAGTCGAGTCTTGTTGGAATCTTCTATTTTTCTTGAGTCTATGATGTAAGAGTGTTAAGAGTCAAGGATCTTGTGTACTTTGATATTATTATTATGGAATAAAGTGAAGTTTGAAAAAATTTACTTGTGCAATTACTTTAGTGTGATTGTCTTGCGCTCTGATTATATTGCTTGCTCGAGACGTACTAGCAAATTGTATACCTTCCCGATTGTTTCCGCTGCATAATCTTGGGGCGTGATAGTTAGAGTGGTATCAGAGCCTAGGACTAGGAGTCCTAGGGAAGAAGTCATGTCATAGGCTAAGTCCAAGGTTTAAGGACCCACACTTATGAAACTTGGAAAGAAACTCCCAACCTGTGAGTGGAATTGGGTAGAACCTGGGATGAGATAGTAATTAGAATTATTTCTAAAATTAACCTCACTCATTCCATTAGAATTAACAAATTCATTACTCTTCTCAGGTACCTTACTCTCATAATGGCTCATCACGTTGATTGGGGTGGAATGCAACAAACCGTTGCAGGTCTCACCTAGGCATTACAGAATATGGCTCAAGCTGGCGCAGGGGCAAGAGCTGGTGACCTACACCGTAATTTTCGGAGCTTAAATCCTCCGCGATTCTCAGGATCCTCTAATCCAGACGAAGCCGAGAATTGGATTGATGAAATGAATCGCATATTTGAGGTTATGTAATGTGCTGACCAAGAGAAGGTTCGTCTTGCTATGTTCTAACTCAATAAAGATGCCCGTGCATAGTGGAAGTCAATTCTTGCACCACCTCAAGATGCACCACATACTTGGGAAGATTTCCTTACACTCTTCCGAGCAAAATACTTCTCTGAACATGTTAAGGAGAGGAAAGCTATGGAATTTTCTTCGTTACGTCAAGGCATGATGACAGTAGAGGAGTATGAACTCCAATTTTCTAGGTTGGCACCTTATGCTCCTAATCTGGTTAGTACCGACTTATTAAAAGCTAACCGGTTTATAGATGGATTGAGGCCTAGCTTTATTCAACAACTTGGGACTCAGAATATCCGTACATAAGCGAAGATGGTCCAACGGGCACATCTATGTGAAAGGACCTTGGAGAAGGTCGAAAAACTTAAAGGAAAAGGAGAGGAGCAGAGCCGAAGGTCTAATCGGCATGAAAAGAATGGAAAGTTTAGTATCACGGAACCTTACAAATCCTGTGATAACAAAAAGACATCCCGGAACGGGAGTGGTAGTGGCTACCACAAGAACAAGAAGATCAAAGAAGAAGAGAAGCAAGTCATGGTGGCTTGCACATTTTGCGAGAAGTTCGTACACTCAGTCGAAGAGTGCTGGAAGCATCTCGGCGCATGTTTACGATTTGGCAGCCGGGAGCACCGCATGTCGGATTGTCCCCTTATGAAGGAACAATCTCCCGGTAGTGGACGTAAGTGACATGCTCGACTTTAATGCTATTATGGAAGATGAAGAAACACCCAAGAATGATGGGTTAATGGAAGGTATTATCTAAATTTATTCTCGTCCTGCATTCATACTATTTGATACTAGTGCTTCTCATTCCTTTATATCTACTGCTTTCGTAAAAACCTTGCCAATTTTATCAGTTCCTCTACCTTCGGACCTAGCAATCACTACACCATTAGGTCCCAAAACCAAACTTACAACCTACTACCTTGATAGTGACGTAATGGTAGAAGGTCATAATCATCTTGCAAACCTCGTATACTTTGACATGTAGGGCTACGATGCTATTTTAGGTGTAGATTGGCTGGTAGACCACGACGCCTATATAAACTGTCACAACCGGATTATCTCTTTTCCGAAACCAGGTCTTCCAAGGTTTTCCTTCCTTGGTATCAAATATAGGAAGCATCCTACCATTATTTCATCTCCTCACGCTTGCAAACTTGTTTTTCAAGGATGTGAATCTTTTCTTGCTTCCATAATCATCACCGAATCCAAGGGAATTATCTTGGAAGATATTCCCATCGTGAATGAGTTTCCCGATGTATTTCCATCAGATTTGTCCGGTTTACTGCCCAAAAGAGAAGTAAACTTCTTCATTGAACTCATGTCCAGAGCAGCACCTGTTTCAATAGCTCCCTACAGGATGTCCCCCATAGAACTCAAGGAATTGAAGAAATAACTTCAGGAGTTATTAGACAAGTGTTTTATTCGACCTAGCACATCCCCTTGGGGTGCGCCAATTCTATTCATCAAGAAGAAGGATGGATCCCTCAGGCTATGTATCGACTACCGGTGACTGAATCAACTCACAATTAAGAATAAATATCCGTTGCCGCATATAGATAAACTTTTTGATCAGATTTCGGGAGCATAATATTTCTCCAAGATATACCTCAGGTCAGGTTATCATCAGCTCAAGATCAAAGATGAAGACATACACAAAACTACTTTTCGAAGCTGATATGGCCACTATGAATTCATGGTAATGCCGTTCGGGTTAACCAATGCCCTGACAACATTTATGCAACTCATGAATAATGTCTTCAGGCCTTATCTTGATCAGTTTGTAGTCGTCTTCATTGATGATATTCTTATATACTCCAAAACTAAGGAGGAACAGGAAGAGCACTTAAGAATAGCCTTGCAGACACTAAGAGAGCACAAACTTTATGCAAAGCTTAGTACATGCGAGTTTTTGGCTTAAGGAGGTCTCTTTCCTTGGCCATATTATTTCAAAGGAAGGTATCGCTATCGACCCTTCTAAAATAGAGGCTATTAAGAACTGGAGCCGGCCAACGACCATGTCTGAAGTCAGAAGTTTTCTAGGTCTGGCTGGTTATTACAGGAGATTTATCAAAGATTTCTCAAAGATCGTCGTTCCTTTGACTAGACTCACAAGAAAGGAGAATCCTTTTATATGGTCGAAGGATTGCGAAGAAAGTTTTCAAACTCTTAAAGAACACCTTACCACTATGCCAATATTAATGCTACCGATAGAGGGTGCTGGATTTGAAGTCTATACGGATGCGTCGGCATTGGCCTAGGATGCGTCCTTATACAAAGTGGAAAGGTGATTTGCTATTCATCAAGGCAGTTAAAGCGTCACGAAGAAAATTACCATGTGCATGATCTGGAACTAGCTGCGGTTATATTCGCATTAAAGATTTGGCGACATTACTTTTATGGGGAGAAATTCATCATATTTTCATATCATAAAAGTCTAAGATACCTCTTCACCCAGAAGGAATTAAATATGCGACAGCGCAGATGGTTGGAGTATGTAAAGGACTTTGACTTTATTATCTAATATCATCCAAGGAAAGCAAATGGAGTAGCGGATGCTCTTAGCAGGAAACCAATGGCAACTTTAGCAAGCCTCAAGAAAGGTATAACTTGTCTTATTGATGATTTTTCTCATTTAAATCTTGATATTGACAGAGAAGGAGAAGGAGGTGTGATTGCCAATATAAGGTCTCAACCTATATTGATCAAGGACATAGTCCAATTGCAAGAAAATGACCCCACATTGATGGAGATTAAGGATAATATTGATCAGAGACCGGAATTTTCTATCTCAAATGATGGAAGAGTATTATTCAAGGATCAAATTTGTGTGCCGAATCATGACGACACTATGAAATTGATCATGGAGGAAGCTCACAAATCAAGGTATGCTATTCACCCTAGTGCTACCAAGATGTATCAAGATTTGAAAAGAAACTTTTGGTGGCCCAACATGAAAAGAGAAGTAGTATATTTTGTGTCCCGATGTCTCACTTGTCAACAAGTAAAAGTATAACATTTAAGACCCGTTGAGAAATTACACCCCTTAAATATTCCTGACTGGAAATGGGAAAGTATAAGGATGGATTTTATCGTGGGTTTACTTAAGACAAGAGGAGGACATGATGGTATATGGGTGATCATAGACTGATTAACTAAATCTGCACATTTTCTACCAATAAAAAGTCGATGGTCTGTGGATGTACTAGCAGCATTTTACATGAAGGAGATTGTCAAACTACATGGTGTCCCTGTCACAATTATATCCGACCGAGATCCTTGGTTCACATCACAATTCTGGAAGGGTCTTCAACATTCATTAGGAACCCGACTTAACTTTAGCACCGCGTTCCATCCACAAACTGATGGTCAAATTGAAAGGACAAATCAAGTGGTGGAAGATATGCTCAGGGCTTATGTTATTGACTTTGGAGGAAGTTGGCACGATCACTTGCCTCTAGTGAAATTTTCATACAACAATAGCTACCAAGCTAGTATACAATGGCACCATTCGAGGCTCTATATGGTAGAAGCTATCGATCACCTATTTGCTAGAATGAAGAAGGAGAGAGGCAATTTCTCAGTCTCAACATTATTAGGGATACTACAAAAAAGATAAAACTTATTCGGGAAAGACTCTAGATAGCTCAAGATAGACAGAAATCATATGTTGATAACCGAAGGTGCAACCTGGAATTTCAAGTAAGAGAACATGTATTTCTTAAGGTTTCTCCAGGTCATGGTATTCGAAGATTCGGTATCAAAGGCAAGCTTACTCCAAGATTCATTGGCCCATTTGAAGTTCTCGAAAGGGTTGGTGAAGTCGCGTATCGAGTAGCTTTACCCCCTCAACTATCTGAAGTTCATGATGTATTTCATGTCTCAATGCTCAAGAAGTATGTACCTGATCTATTCCATGTCATTACTTACGACAACCTGGAGATTAAAAAGGACTTGACATACGAGCAAAAATCAGTCAAGATCATTGAACGAGAAGTACGTCAACTTCGGAATAAAATCATTCCTATGGTCAAGATCCAATGGACCAAGTCATGGCTACATGAAGCAACATGGAAAACTAAAGAAGGCATGCGCAAAAGATTTCCAGAGATATTTGATTGTAAGTACACCCTCCATAAATCCATATATTGAATTTGGGGACAAATTCTTTTTAAGTGGGGGAGGGTGTAACACCCGAGAAAATTTTGGGATTTAAAATATAATTATATTAATTATTCAAAGGGTAAAAAGGGATATTAAATGAATTATGATTAATTAAATCTAATTATTAATGGCCCTGCACTGATCCAAAAGGATTAGGCCCATATAATAAACCCAATTGGCCCAAAAAGACTGTTTTGGACCTTAGCCCATATTCTAGAAGCTTAAAACTAGTGTAATCACGGAATAAAAGAGATAAGTAGGATAAAGAGGTGGATAATATCAAAAGAGTTTGAAACTGTTCAAATTCGATGCCCAGACCGAAAACGGTCTATCGCGAGACCGCATAACAATGGGAAACGGTCTAGCATTAGACCGCTAGGCTCTGCAGATTCCATGAAAGGAAGAGAACGTAAAAAGCTTGGAACTTGGGCATCAAAATTACCTAGGATCAATGCTATCTACTAATTAGATAAGTTTAGAAGGCTAGAAGATCAAATTAAAAACCTAATTAGGACTCCAGAATCATTCTAATCCATTAAACCCTAGCTAAACCTATAAATAGACCCCAGAACCAACGTGTGCGATTCTTACTTTTGGCTCACGTGAAACTAAGGTAAAGAGGAAGAAGTAGAGGTAAGTTTCTTCTAGGAAGTTGTTTGTTTTAGTTAGATCTAACTTTTCTAAAAATTTTGTTCTTGGATATCAAGCCTACAGAGAGATAGAAGCCTGCATAGATGCTGGTTTGGTGGAAACAACTCAGGGAACTGTGCGACCGACCCAGGAAGATCAGGAAAATAGAAGCCCCAAACGAAGTAATTAGATAGATGTTCTTTAGAATAAATTGTTCCTGTTAGTACCCTCTTCTTACTCTCAAAATTTCACATCTTTAGGTCAAGGGGATCAAGAGATATACGGGCGTGAAGTTGCTGGTTTAGCAGAGAATGCGCAGAACTAGGGTTTACTTCCAGTCAGAAATTGACAATCTAGGAGCACTATTTAAGATAGGTTATCTCATGAACGGCTTAAACAGGATATTAGGGATAAAAGCCCTCTGATTTCAGTCGATTTCATGCATTGTACACTGAGAATTTGATGTTTTCATTAGGACTATGTATCTAGTATAATATTCATGCATGAACTAGCCCTAATGAAGTAAAAAGGAAATTCTCTTATTTGTACATAAACCCACGCATGTTGGCTGACCTATCCTTGTTCTATCATGCTATTGAGTTTATATATGTTGATTTCCATAGACGATATGTCTTAGATTAGCATTGTATTTTAGTATTATTGAGTTTTATGTTAACAAAGGAAGAAACGGTCTTCCTGTAGACCGCCAGCAACATTAGCGGTCGTACGATAGACCATTTGGCCCAGTGAAACGGTCCTACACTAGACTGTTTTCATTTTCTGATTTCTGTAATGTTGCTAACCTGAAACATATTACAGATTAGTCTTAATTAATGTAGGTTAAGCCTAGTTAAGTAGGTTTTACTCTTGTTTCAAGTGATGATTTCATATACCTAGTTATGTTAATAGAACATTCTAGTAGATTTTATGATTCCTCATGCACTTAAAATTATTTTTAAACTTATGTTATTTTCATGACAAAATCATATACCTTTGTAATTAACTTAATTTAAATGATTCATGGACTAGTCATGATTTGATCGATGTTACCATTATCTTTTCTTCTAGAGTCATTTTCTTAAGTACATGGCACATATCTCGGTATGTTGTCATTAGTTACACCTTTGCACATTAAGTACACAATCTTGGACTTGATAACCTCTCCATTGGATATTCCTTCCAACGGATTAGTAAATCTTATTTCAAGGCCTCCGTAAGACTCACGAGCCTGGGATTCCCACTAGGATGCCAAGCTGGTTGTACCATTAAAACCCCATTATTTAGAGAGCACTTTATCGGTGTTTTAATGAGCTATAGACCTTAGCGGCCTAATGTATGACTGCCAGAGTCTGTTAGCGGCCCATTATTCGACCGCCAGCGACACCTAGCGGCCCTAACCTAGACCGCATGGTTCAAGCTTCTCTTTCACCAACTCTAAGTGTGTTTAACCCATGGTTTTACCTTTGGGTTGAGTATCATATGATCCTAGATGGTCCATTGATTATCTACAATGTATCTTGATTCAAATAAGCCATTAATAAATTATGGAAATAAAGAATGTACCGTTATGCTACCGAATTTTCCCCATAGCATAACCTAGTTATTAATGCATCTCTTGAATTCTTATGATCAATTATTGGTGTGTTCTATACCTTGGTTACCTTATCATGGTATTATTGTTGAACTTGTACATTATTGGCCACATTATTGTTACAATCGTGGAAGTAGCTTGATTTGTACTTGAAGATGTAGTTCGAGCACTGATTGTGTTCAAGGGCTCTATGCTAGTCCTCTCAGCTGATTGTCAGAAACATACTGTAAATCATGGGGTATGATGCTACTGGCGTCGCATTGCGATGGGAGTACTTTCTTTATAAATAAGTGAAAATCCACGGATGTGAATAAAGATCCGCGTAAATTCACAAAGTATTTGCTATTAAGCGAAAAGTACTTTCTTACTTGTTACATGACTTTCTAGTGCATAGCCTTCATGGTTATGAAAAGTACATTCTTGTTCATGGAAAGGCCAAATTTACATTCTTGTCATATACTTGATCAATCGTATTCTCGTATCTTGTCATGATCATAACTTGTTACCTTGGCTTTATTCGTGTGCTTTGCCGTATTCGCACGATTTATCTTATTCTTTATAGCTAAAATGTTAATCACTTAAATTGTCTTCATGTTGATACGAAGATACCTACTGGACAAGTGTGCTCATTACCTACTTTCTTAAATGTTTCAGGAAGTACAGATGTATCGGATTCGGATTATACAAGTAATGGGTCCGAGAGTGATTGAAGGTCAAAATGAATCGAGAGAAGCCATAGTACAAGATGTCTAGTCGAGTCTTGTTGTAATCTTCTATTTTTCTTGAGTCTATGATGTAAGAGTGTTAAGAGTCAAGGATCGTGTGTACTTTGATATTATTATTATGAAATAAAGTGAAGTTTGGAAAAATTTACTTGTGCAATTACTTTAGTGTGATTATCTTGCGCTTTGATTATATTGCTTGCTCAAGGTGTACTGGCCGACTGTATACATTCCCGATTGTTTCCGCTTCATAATCTTGGGGTGTGACAGAAAGCACCCGTGAAGCCATCTGGGCTAGGGGCACTATCAAAGGACATGGCGAAGACCACATCACGGATTTCAGACTCACTAGGGACAGCACAAAGGAGCTCATTTTCTTCCAAAGAAACCAACCGAGGAATACAGTTCATAATGCTATCATCAATATAATGCTCCTGGGAGGAGAAGGCTTGTTGAAAATGAGCAGTAGCAATACCTTTCATTTCCTCATGATCAGAAGTGAGATTGCCAGCAGAATTACGAAGCTGAGAAATAAAACATTTCCGTCTATTAGCCACTGCTGTCATATGGAAAAACTTTGTATTTCTATCCCCTTCAAGAAGCCAACGAATTCTGGACTTCTGTCTCCAAAAACATTCCTGCTGAAGTAACCGGTCAGAGATAATATATTTAGCCTCATCCAAGTTAACAGAATTATTTTTTGAAGGATTAAGATCATAGAGATATTCAGCCTTTAAAACAGCATCTTCAGCAGCCATGAGATTCTTATGAACATTGCCAAAAACTTGCCTGTTCCACATCCCAAACATTTTCCTCATGTATTTCAATTTCAGATAAAGAGTAGTAATGGGAGATGAAGCCAGAGGGCTGGTGCGCCAACATGAATCAACATCCATAAATAACTGATCATGCAAGGTCCACATTTTTTGAAAGCAAAATCTACTTTTAAACCTGCCCCGAGCCGATAATTTAACAAGAAGAGGAGCATGGTCAGATGCCTCCCTGGAAAGATGATCAACAGAAATAGGGAGGAGATTCATCCAAGCAGCATTAATGTGAACTCTATCCAGCCTTGCCCAGATACCTTTTCCCCCACTTTGATTATTATGCCATGTAAATTTAGAAGCCATAAAACTAGCATCAATTAGAGCACAGTCTGAAACACAATCCTTAAAGTCTGAAATAGACACCATATTAGGGGGATTACCCCCTAGTTTCTCATCCACATTCCAGATACAATTAAAGTCACCTGCCACAAGCCAAGGCCCATTGAACTGATAGTGTAAATTAGTCAGAGCAGCCCACAGAGTGCGTCTCTCAACAATAGAACACTTGGCATAGACAAAAGAAATATAGAAATTTTGCAAAGATGAATTGGTTTGCAAAAGAGAAATCTGCTGATCATCCCGACAGAGAACTGAGAAATCCAGAGAGTCCTTCCACAACACCCAAATATGAGTCATAGAATCATTATTAGCAACAGCCCTATCCATACCCAATTTTCTACAAGGTCTCTCCAAATTACAGGCATTTATTTTGGGCTCCAACAGGACAATGCAATCAACTTTATGGGTTCTATGAAGAAATTTAACTCGGCCTCAGGAAATGTCATTCCCAATTCCTCTGATATTCCAAATAATAAAAGACATCAGTAATGGGATATTTCAGGAATGTTACATGCGGAACCAATCCTCTTCATAGACCTGGTAATGACTCCGGTGCGATCATTATGCATAACACACACATTGTTTATATCAACAGCTATAGCAATCTCTGTCAGAGAATAAGAATACCCTCTTTGTGCGGAGAATCCTTAATGGACATGGAATTAGATTCAAGCTCAGCCAGACAATGACTATGACCAACCATAGCAAGCTCAAGGACAAGGGAAATAGCACTAGTTCGATCAACACTTTGGAATGAGGGGAGCTCCAGTTGAGGAGTAGCCTGATAAATAGAATTCGTCAAAGGCGCAGCTAGCACCAAGGTTGTCTCGTGAAGATTTTAATTTGTCTTCAAATGTGCTAATTGAGGAATCAATTGATTAGGCTCCAATGGAAAGGATTCTTGAGTCAGAGCAGTCGTCGGATGAGGACCCTCCTCTCGGGCAGGGGACGTCTGCACACAATGAAACCCAGATTTTGGCTCAACATATACTCAAGAATATCCACTTGCAAATCTGCAAAAGAAATGTGGGATAAGCTTGAGCTAATTTATGAGGGTACATCTGAAGTAAGGGCCACCAAGGCCAACATGCTAACTACTGACTATGAAATGTTCAGAATGAAACCTAACGAATCCATTTCTGAGATGTATGCGAGGCTCCCCCAGTTAACTAATTCCTTAAAGTCATTGGGAAAAGAATATTCTAACAGTGAACTGATTAGGAAGATTCCTAGATCTCTCACCCTAGTATGGAACACTAAGGCCACGGTGATTGAAGACTCAAAGGACTTGTCTGCTATGACAGTGGACGGGTAGATAGGTTCACTCATGTCACGTCCCGAGCCTTTATGACAGTGGAAGACTCGCTCGAGAAATGTGAACAGCCGGCATGATAAGTCTCTTGCAAGCAAGAATGATCAGAGCGCAAGACAATCACACACATAAATGCAATTGCACAATAATTTAGTCAAACTCCAACTTTATTTCATAAATGATCAAAATATTCTTTTACAATAACCTTTTCATCATTTTCCATTCCACTAGACTCAAGAAATCGGAAAATTACAGAGACTTGATCTAAACAATATATACTTTCCTAAGTCTTCACTGTCATCTTGACAACACTTTCATTCACTCTCGGACCTGCTACTTGTATAGCCCGAATCCGAATTCGAATCACTTTCATTTCCTGAAAAGAATAGAAATAGGTAATGAGCACACTTGCCAAGTAGGTATCTTTGCATCAACATGAAGGCATCATTAAAGTAATTAATCATTTTAGCTCTAAAGAAATAAGGTAAAATCATGCAAATGCGATCAATCACGCGATTAAACCAAAGTAACAAGATGATCATGTAAGATAGAATGAGAGCAAGAATGAACTAGCAAGAATGTAACAAGAACATGTTATTGGCCTTTCATGAAGAAGAATGTATCGAGAATGTACTAACAATGCCACATAATCATCACTCCAGTATCTTTTGCTTATGAGCAAGTACTTCGTGAATTTATGTGGAATATCAAGCAAGAAAGTCATGTCATGCCGTATCGTGGATCTTCACTTATTTATAGAGAAAGTACTCCCAGTGCAATGCGACGCCAGTAGCATCATACCCCATGATTTATAATAGTATGTTTTCGGCAATCAGCCGAGGGGACTAGCATAGAGCCCTTGAACACAATCAGTGCTCGATCGCATCTTCAAGTATAAATAATGCTACTTCCATGCATGTAACAATAAAGTATGGCCAAGAATGTACAATTCAATAAGTTCATGATAACACTATTCAACGAATGAACGCTTCAATTTAATAATGCGAGAGTCAAGAATGACTTAAACAAGGTTATGCTTATCGAAATAAATCGGTAGCATAACGGTACATTTCTTTAACTTCCATTCATTATATTAAGTTTCTTTATTAATATGATAAGTCCTAGACCATTATTAAGCCATCTAGGAACTTTAGAATATCAACCCTCGGGTTAACTAGCTCAAGCATTGTGACGGTCAACTACTGGGCCGTTACACTCATGTGACGCTCCAGTGTTGGGCCGTTACAATGGTTTGAATCCCGAAAGAAGAAAATAGACTCAATTCAATGTGACGGACTTGTACTGGGCCGTTACGTTAACGTGACGGTCGAGCCTTGATCCGTTAGAAAGACTGAATCCAGAAACAGTAATTGGACACAACTAAATGTGACGGTTGTATATTGGGCCGCTATATGGGTCTGACGGTCCAATATAGATCCGTTACATTGCTAGAACCAGAAAACGTCGATAGTGCTTTCTAATCCATTGGGTTTTAATGATACAACCAACTCGGCGTCCTAGTGGGAATCCCAGGCTCGCAGAGAATTATGGAGGCCTTGAAACAAGATTTCTAGTCCATTGGGTGGAATATCCAATAGAGAGGTCCTCATGTCCAAGAATAATGTTCTATAATGCAAAGTGTAAACTAATGGACAACATACCGGAATATGTGTCACGTACTTAAAGAAATGACTCTATAGATAGAGAGAGAATGTCTAGCAACGTGAAACCATGATAAACACCGTCAATACATCTTTGAAAACCATGATTTAGATACAAAACTATAGAATTGTGGCACATGAAATTAACATAACTTAAAATAACTTAAGACACCTTAATCATGCACTTTCGATTATGAATCAGTAACTAAACTTAGAGTCATGATAACAAGTCCAAACTTAGCTATCTAAGCTTATTTATAGGTAAACTTTAACTGGTTATCATTCTGCCTCGGGCTGACAGAACACAGTGTCTGACGGTCTAGGATAGGCACATTACAGTCTTGTGACGTTTATCGTAGGGCCGTTACCGTAGTGTAACGCTCCTGTTATGGTGCGTCAGAGACAACAGAGAATTAAAATGCAACAGAGGGTGTGACGGCTTATCGTAAGGCCATTACAGTGTTGTGACGGTCTAAGTATGATGCGTCAGAGTCCCTGCTAACAGCAATAGATAAAAAGATCCAAGGTTTCAACTTACATCATGTCTGGAAATCATATATAAACTTCCACATGATAGATGAAGGCTAAGCTACTAGTATGCATGGGTTTTCTGTGAATTTGACAAGAAAGTTCATTTTAACTTAGTTAGGGCTAAGAACACTCATGTATGCATGACTCTACTAAAACATGAAATCCATGATCTATAGTGCATGAACTCAAACACAATCAGAGGGCTTTTATCCCTAACAAGATGTTTTTACCAATCATGAGATGACCTACCTCTTACATGAGCTTTAGTCTTCCAATTTGGGACAGCAAGACACGCCCTAGTTCTTCCCTTCCTGAGGTTTTTCAGTAACTTCACGTCGCTCTATCTCTCCAATCTCTTGACCTAAGGACGTGAAATTTGGACGGTAAGAAGTTGAAACTAAGATGAACAAAAAGTTCTAAGGGATTGAACTCTAATTACCTCGTTTAGACGTCCTAATCTCTTGATCTTCAGGGGTCTTTTGCTCTGAATTCTGGGCTGTTATGACTGAATCAGCGACTTTGGAAGCTTCTATCTCCTTGGTTGGTTGATCTCCTAGAGCAAAATTTAGAGAACTATTAGTCTAAAGTATACCAAACAAAATCTTCCAAAGAACTTATCTGAAATTATGACTCCTTATCTTGATTCTTCACGAGCCAAATGTAAGGGTCGCTCAGTTCAGAACTAGGTCCTATTTATAGGGTTTTGGCTAGTGTTTGAAGATTAGATCAATTCTAGAGTCTTGAAGTTACCAGAACCTGATCCCTAAGAATCCTTAGTAATGTTATAAGCTCTCCCAAGTTGATCTCCTGCTATAATAGGATCCCAAAGTTCTAATCTTTTTGCTCATTCTTCCATTCACGAACTGACAGGATGTAACGCATCAAGACTGATGCGTTACATGGCTGTGGCGGTCGCACGATAGACCGCTACATCCAACGTGCATAGAATTCAACATAACTCAAACTCTTTTATTAATTATCCATTTTATTTTCTATAAAAATAGTATTTATCCGTAAATGGGCTAAATAACCTTCTAGAATATGTGCCAAACTTAATAGGCTTGGTCCTTAGACCATTTGGATTTTATTTAAATAGGCTAGGTTTATTATTTGACACAATTGAGCCTTATAATGACTTATTAATCCAATAATCTATTTATAAATCTATTTAGCCTTTATAAATTCCTAATAAATTCCAAAAAATTCTATAAATAATCCAGAAATTATTACATAAATTCTAGGGCACTACAGCTCATGACATATGAGCTTAACTTGAAGAGAAGTGAAGAAGATGTCAAGCCCAAGAAGACTGTGGCTCTCAAAATTGTTGAGAGCACAGATGGATACGATGAGGACAACAGAGATGACCTTCCGGAGGCTAGCACAGCTGACCATGCCTTACTCACGAGGGACTTCAAGAAGTTCCTGAAAAGACGAGGCAAAATCCAAAAGAGGAAGAAGGCTCTGCCGGTAAGTAGAAACTCCAATCTAAGACTTACTCATGTCAAAAATTCTGACAATGTTATTTGCTATCAATGTAAGAGAGCAGGACATATGCGAGGAGAATGCCCTGAACTGATTAAGCAAGTGTCCAAGGCCAAGGGAGAAAAGCCCAAAGCCATGGTCTCCACCTGGAGTGATGATGAAGAGGAAAATGAGAGTCCCTCTGCTGATGAAGATGAGGATGACTTCTGTCTCATGGGTGACGAGAGTGAGGATCAGGTAAGCAACCTCTTTGAAACCTTTTTAATTGAGGATTGGGAAGATGCATATACTGATCTACTTGAGAAGTATGAAACGTATAAAAAGGAGAATATGCCTTTGAAGAAAAAGGTCAACGCTCATGCACATGATAATCCTGCCAACAAAGAGTTAGAAACCTTAAAAACTCAAAATGGAGAACTAAAAAAACAAGCTGAAATTCTTGAAACCACCCGCTCATATCTGATAGGATTAAAGGAAGAAAATGATGCTCTTAGAAAACATTTAAGCAAGACCAAACTGAGATGTGAAGGTTGGGAGAGAGAGAACAAACTCAATCTTGAAAAATATGAGGCTGTTAACGCTGTTAATATTGAGCTGCAGAAGAATTTGGAAAGAGTAGAAGAAGACCTAAAGAACAAATAATCCACCCTAGAGAGAATGACCCAGGGTAAATCTAACTTAGATGCTATCTTAGGTACCCGGGTTACTTTCAGATAGGAAGTTCTAGGTTTCAATCCCACTGAGAAGAGGCCTTTTGAATTCAAGACTACATCCTTCTGTCTGGAGAAAGGGAAAGGGAAGTCGATTGTTGAAGAACCAATAGAAGAGAGCCCTAGCCATCATGCTACTCAATCAAGTCGACACCATGGGCAAATAGGTCGACACTTCAGTGCACAACAGGGTTCGACAGGTCGATGCACCAACCCACAAGGCCGACACCATGGCCAAACAGGTCGATACTTCAGTGCTAACCAGGGTTCTTCGGGTTGATGCACCAGGGATATGCCTCGACGTAGTTCATTCTCCTACTCTGGAAGGAAAAATCATTTGAATAACACAAGAAGGGTCAATGGCCAGCCTAACTAGGGTTCCTTTCACACCAAATTCAACCCTTTTGGAAACCAAAAAACCAGACCTCAACCGAACTTACACTCCATGAAATTCATGAAACCTGCTTGTCATACATGCAACCAACTGGGACACACCAACAGCCAGTGTAGGCTCAATCATAGAATGAAAGCCTTTAAGCAAGTTTGGATTCCGAAGAATTTATTGCATGCCTTAAACTATGACTGTGAATCCAAATTTGTTTGGGTTCCAAAGACCTCTACTTAATGTCTTATATGTAGGATTACCTAGCAGCCTATCACAACCGTTGGTACTTGGACATCGGCTACTCACGGCACATGATGTGAGACAAAAAAAAATTCAGCCATTTAATCAAGAAGGAAGGACGCCAAGTAAGGTTTGGAGATAAGGATAAGGAAAAGGTAATTGGCACAGGCACCTGGGTAAGAATTCATCCAACTCTATTGATAATGTGATGCTTGTTGAAGGCCTTGAGGACAACCTACTTAGCATAAGCTAGCTGTGCGACAAAGGCCATAAGGTAATGTTTGATCTAGTGAATGTAGAATCCTTGAGAAAAACTCTGAATCTGTGCTCTTCATAAGTCATAGAGTTAATAATGTTTATATGGTAGACCTTGATGTATCTAATTCTGAAAGCCTGTGCTTGACTGCCAACCAGCTCACACTACAAGAAAAATGGGAAATATCGACGTAATTTTCAACGGTAATATATCCGTCGGAATGACGTCGAAACTATTATAACTTTCCAACGAAAATATTCTGTCACAAATCCGTCGATAAATACGGACTGATTTTCGACCTATTATTTCTGGCAAAAATCTGTCTCTAAAAAGAGACAACTTTGAGACAATTTAAATTTCATCAGAATTACGTCAGTAATTACCCACTGATTTTTGACTAAAAACTTTCTGTCACTAATATTTACATATATTTATGTGATAATTATCATAAATGAACAGAAATATATGTGTAAATTCTGACTTATTTTCGACCTATTATTTCGGGCGAAAATCTGTCTCTAAAAAGAGACAACTTTGAGACAATTTAAATTTTATCGGAATTACATTAGTAATTATCCACTAATTTTCGACAACAAAATTTCGTCACTAATATTTATATATATTTATGTAATAATTATCATAAATGAACAGAAATATGTGTGTAAATTCAGACTTATTTTCGACCTATTATTTCGGGCGAAAATCTGTCTCTAAAAAGAGACAACTTTGAGACAATTTAAATTCATCGGAATTACGTTAGTAATTATCCACTGATTTTTGACAAGAAAATTTCCGTCACTAATATTTATATATTTATGTAATAATTATCATAAATGAACAGAAATATGTGTTTAAATTCTAACTTATTTTCGACTTAATAAGATTCCGTCAGAAACTCCTAGAATAGCTTATGTTTAACCATAATACATATATGTAATAAATAAAAAAAATAAATATAAATATATCAATAGTTTAGCTGGATAATAATCGAATTCGAATCTGTATTAATTAGCGGATAATATTCTAAATCGTATTTATTATTTCGGATACGGATAATATTAGAATTTGAATCGGACTGGATACAGATATTATAATATTTGTTTCATAAAATATACGTTCGTAATAATATATATCATATAATATATATTTATGTAAATAATATATTATAAAATATAAAAAATATGATAAGATGGTAGATTGTTACACTTCCCGAAATTATAATAACTACCCCATTTTAACTATTTGAATTCTAAAATTAAAACCAGCAACTCATGAGTAGTTGGCATAAGTTGGGAGAGACCCTTCGTCTTCCACCGACTTTAGGTCTTCCACCGACTTTAGTAAACAAATACGAATACTTTACCAGCAACATGAGTGCAGGACAGTAAAACCGCAGGAGGGAGAGACGTGTGCTAGGAGCCACCATTTTTTCTGTTTGTTAATGCCCCTCTCTCTCTCTCTCTCTGTCTCTCTCTCTCTTTCATTTGTCACCACTACAACTATTTTTCATGTTTAGAAACCCATTTGTTACCCTTAGGACCCATTTGTTACCCTTATAAGTATTTGTCACTCTTACGACCTATTTGTCACCCTTACGACGTATTTCTTACCGTTAGAAGCCATTTGTTTTTCCCCCATCCCTTGCTTTTCCCCCCTCACCGCAGACCATCGCCACCTTGTCCCCGTGTGCCAACGGGTGCCCTGCACACCCTCCCTCTCATCCGCGAACCAGCACCGCCGTGAGTGCCGGCCAGCCCACCATCGCGCTCCCCCTTGCAGCCACTCCGGCAGAGCATGTAGCGACCCGGATTCCGGATACCCGGTGCACCCGGTATAAATACCGAATACACGTGATACCACATGGGACCCGCGAGGCCTCCCAAGCGCGGGAAAGCGCCGAAGGGAAAAAGGAGTGTGTGGAATACATTGAAGCCAGCAGATATAACAGAAAGCAATTAAATTTCATTAGATTGGATTGCTAAAGTAGCAGAGATAAAATTACTTTTTCATTAATAATTCAAATTTACAATTATACACAGAGTCCAGCCCCAAAGGAAAGACAACAAGTACAGTCTGACAGAAAAGAAACGTACACAGAGGTCGGGAGAAGCCCGACGCAGGTACGGCTGGCAGCTACAACAGCAAGCGCGCACTCCACCAGGAACAGCAGAGGCAGACGGCGAAACCCACCTGAAAAGCAGGGGTGAGTCTCAACAGAAACTCAGTAGGGGTCACGCGGATCCCACTGGAAAACGCACAGTGCAACGGAAGCAACAACGAAGCAGCAGGAACAGCAGGTGTAGCAAAGCAGGAAAAGCTACACTACAAAGCTGTAGAACTACCGCTAAAAAGAGACAACGGAACAGACGGGTAGCAGGAGTAGGGAACAAGCAGGAGAGGGGTGAGAACCCGCACCAAACAAGCGGCTGCCGAACTAACCTCGGCACCCCAAACTACTCCAAACAAAAAGGCAACAGATGGTTGACCCTAAACTCACACAGAAGGGTACACCAGTCTGTCAACCAGCCCAAACAAACAAGGTCTAGACAAGACCCTGACAGACGCCAAACAAACACGTACACGACCGGAAGCGTCGTGCACACAGCCCCACGCACGATCAGAACATCGTGCAGACGACAGAACACTGACCTCGAGTACAGCCACGAACGGGCAACTCGCAAAGGTCACAGCGCACAGGAAAACGCCGAGAGTCACTGCACCAAGTGACAGGAGCACCCTCCTTCCAGAAGAATAACCAGATGCGTCCACTGACGACTTACACTGCGCCAAAAGTGTCTTGTCTACAGGACAAGACACACCAAGAACCAGGTCCAAGGAACAGGAGTCCCAAGGAACGGCACCAACTGCGAGTGACTAGTCAGGGCCACGCCCGTCGGCGCAAGTCCCCAGTCCCTGACCACGTGTGCACACACTGACCACTACCTAGGCCAGGCCTCTAGCTAGTATTCCCCTCGGTAGGACGCTACCGCTGGTCGGGGCCTACGAACTAGCTTAAAAATCGTACGTACCAAACGCAACACGAAAAACCCCTCCACCACTCCCGGTGGGTCGGCAAACAGCCTAGGGCTACAACCAGGGGAGGCTCACAAGGCACGAACTCTGAAACACAGGCGCTACAGCACAGACAGCTAAGAAAAGCCCTGTCTCGTGCACAACAAAGCACCCAGGCAGTCAAACAACCGCCAACAGACTCAGGACCAGGCAACTAGACCTACAATGTAACGATCCCTGAGTCGGACGACTCAAAGGCAAGATCGTCACAAACAGCGGAACAAGCCGCCAATCGGTCTAATCCTAAGCCAGAAGAAACGACGCTCCGCAGAAAACAACACACGGAGACCTGAGGGAAATACCAAGAACCCTCAGCACAGCTGGACATGCAAACCGAGGTAGAACAACACCTTGAAGCATCCAGAAGCAGTGTCTCGGACAGGACAAAACCGCCAAGACACGCACAAACAAGGTCCCACGTCAACCACTGGGTCAAACCGGGTTGACCTGAACCAAACAACAGCAGCATGCAAAAGTAGGATCAAGAATCCTACCACAAGTCAGAAGACTCCTGGCTACCTTACAACGTAATCTTAGCCCTCATAGGACGTCAGGAGACATCCACGGGACAACGGGCAGACCACAAGGCCAAGCCAAGACACACAGGAATCAACGGGCGGAAAACAAAGGCACAAGGAATGTAACGCACCAGCCTTAGACCGCTACCAGCAAGCGACGGTCTAGCCTAGGGCCGTTACTTCCCAAACAACGGATGGGAATCAATCCGTCACACACACCACCCTGACAAACCTACAAAACCACACTAAAGCCAAGTAACGCACAACACCAGGCGCGTTACAACCAAACGACGCACGGGGGTAGGCGCGTTATTCTCAACGTGCACAGCCACCCTCAACCAAAGCGAAGTAACGCGCAACGTCAGGCGCGTTACAACCAAACAACGCGGCAGGGGAGGGGCGTCAGAGCCAAACGACGCACGGGGGCAGGCGCGTTACTCTCAACGTGCACAGCCACCCTCAACCCAGCACAAAACAACAAACGACGGCCAGGAGCAGGCGCGTTGTACCACAACGACGCATGGGGGCACAACCGCTACATCCAACGGGCACATCCACCCAAGCTCGGCCAAAACAGAATGTAACGGCCAGGGGCAGGCGCGTTACACTCAAACGACGCATGGGGACAGGCGCGTTATTAACAACGGCACCGCCACCCATACTTGACCCAAAACAGAATGTAACGGCCTACACCAGGCGCGTTACACTCAAACAACGCACGGGGGTACGACCGCTGGAGGCACCGCCTCAACAGGTCAAACGTCGGTCAAACAGCAAGTAACGGCCAGGGCAGGGCGCGTTACATCCATCTAACGCACTGGGTTAAGCGCGTTAGATCAACCGACTCAACCCCAACACAAAACGACGAAGGCGAAGTAACGCACTAGCCTAGGCGCGTTACAAGGAAGCGACGCGCCACCCTAGGGCCGTCACATTCCCAAAAGCCAGAAAACTTAAAAACGCCAAATTAAATGGCGGTCTATCGTAGGGCCGTCAGAGCCAAATAACGGCCTCTGATACGACCGCTACATCGGTCACGGCGGAAAAATAGGGGAATGGCCCAATCGGCCCGTTCCACGCCCCATTCACGCCGAAACGCAGGGGAAACAAACCACAACGACAAATAACAACACCAGGGGGCCAAAACGCCAACATGCAAGCTCAAAAACACAAGATTCGGGCGATTTCCACAAATCGACCCTAAGTGGGTCACCGAGGTTCCCGGGCTTCTACCGGCCTCGAATGAACACCAAATCACACGAAATCAACGTGGATGGGATCCTAACATCCCTGCGGTCAGTTAGAAACTAACTACGCCGCAAACAGTCACCGTTTACCGGCCGACCCTAAAAACCACAAAAATCACGGTTTAGGCAAAACAAGCCCAAACTCGATCATTTCCTAGCCGAACGCCGTGCAATGGTAGGAAAAACGGAGAGGACGAAGTAAGGATCAGTCACCCTACCTCCACCGAAGAAACCGTACCCCGAACGGACTAAACCACGCCGAAATCCACTCACGAACCGATTTCACCGGCTTCGAATCCACCGTTCGGGATCGCGCCAGAATCGATCCGATCCTCGCTCCATCGCGCACCCAGCCAGCTCCATCACGTCCCCAACACGTGCCTCTAGGTCCTCCATCTGTAGCCGGAGCCGAGGAGGCGAACGGGAGAGAAAACGGGAGAGAGAGAGGCGACGGCGGTGAATGAGAAGGAAGAGAGAGGAAAAGAAAAGAAATAGAAAAGAAATTAGGAAATTTTCCTAATTTTCAAAAATTCCGAAAATGCGCCGAAAATGCACAAATTCAGAAAAATACGTAAAAATAGTCGAAACGACCGGCTCGAAGAGTACAACGTCGCTGTAGCATCCACGAGTTTGAGGATTGGCAAACAAACTCACCGTAGGGTTCCGTAACTAGTACGAGAGAAAAACCCACACGGCTCGTCAAACTCACTCGGAAGCCACAAAAGCGAACCGAAACTCAATGAAACCAATCCGAAACAGATCCGAAGGATCCAACGAAGATCCAACAAGACCTGCAAAGGATCCAGCAAAGATCCACCAAGGATCTAGGGCATTACATCCTCCCCTCCTTTAAGAAATTTCACCCTTGAAATTAAGGACTAACAAAGGAGAAGCAAGGGAGAACAACCCACGACACAAATATCGAGAAAACACAGCTCAGAGGAACACCGTCAGATCACAATTACAGGTACACACTCTAGCTTCCAAGACAGCAAGTCTACAGAACGAGTATGGCACCAAAGTGAACACATCTGACACCTCCGAAGCAAGGGCAACGTCGTTTACGTCTCACCAGAAATAGAGACACGACAGCCACAACAATCGATAACCAACACCGAGAAACACAATAACAACACGGCAAGCAGCAGCTCACACAAGGAGACGCAGTCCTCTCAGCTGACAGCTCGCAACATCATCGGCTCCAGTGCCAAAGGCAACAGGGAACACCTGGCACACAGGACACCAACGACAACAACACCACTGGACCAGAAACACAATCAAGTCAGTACTCACTCAGATATCACATCTGATTAAGTCGCAAGCTAACTCTACCCAAGAGAAAGGGAGTATAGCAAGCTAACTGACAACACAATGGTCCAAGACAAGAACATAAAATCATAAAGAAACAGCGCCAAAACAGCAACACAGCGGCAACACCTGCAGGATTCCGGCTCCGCACAACACGCAGGGCCAAGGAACACAACTGCAAGCAGGGTCACATCAAGGCACAGAAACAGCTGACCACACGACCACAAGGATAGGTCACGCATCAGACTGCTCACCGAGCGAAGACCCACAACAACGAGAAACGACAACACTCTCGGGGAACGCAACTCAAGGACTAGCATCACGCCTCGAGAGCACAACACCCAAGAAAGAAACGCAGAGCTGAGGGTACTCAATCAGCAAGGAGTGCCGACAAATTCCCCATCACTCGCAAATGCCAATGCCAACAGCAAACAAACACCCGAAAACTACCAACAATGGCACGGCAACGACAATGTCAAGGCACAAGAAGCCAAGACAAAAGCACATCGAGAAGGAACAAAACCTCTCGACAAGCGGGTAGCCAACCCACACACTTCCACTGCACTCTCAACAACATGCACAGGCATCAGAACAATCTCGGTATCCGCACCTCAGCACACACTAGGCGCCATCGCAATCAACAAAGACCGCAATTAACACGCCACGAGTACCGATTCAGCAGACAACCGATCACAAGGAGCCTAAGTGCAACGAAGAAAGAGCACCAGCTTCAGCACAAAGCACGCGGAAAGACTAATCTCAGTTTACCTTCACGTCCTGGAACAACAAATGAGCCTTCGCAAGCATCGACCGTTGGGCACGGCATGACAAATACGGTACACTACAGCTCTTAACACCATCATGGAGTCCAAAGCCAAGCAACCGTACCACAAGAGAGCAGATCAGGCTCAAAACAAAGCTGTCCACACTTAAGCAGACACATGACAAAGGCACAACCAAGACAGCAATTCCAAGGCAAACCTCGAAAAAGCTTCACCACAGAGGGATGAGAAGCAATGAGCTCGACAACAACAGCTCACCAGGAAGGAAAATCCTAGGTTCGCTCGAGCAACTTCTCAATCGAGGCAACACAACGACCGATTCAATCGAAACGACGACGCATCAGGAGCCAAGCAGACTCAAGCTGGGACAACCAAAGCAACGTAAGAACGTGCATGGCCATCACACCAACGCTGAAAGTCACAAGCCACCTGAGCAAAACACAGAAACAGCTCGAACAATGCACTGCAGGTTCATGCCAACCGACAAACACTGCCAAGTGCAACACGATCGAGACCAACATTAAAACCGAAAACGAAGCACCTCGTCACACCCAGACGAGAGCAAAACCATCTCGTATAGTGCCAACAAAGCACGCACAAGACCACACATAGAAAACATCGCGATAAACATCGCAACACCTACGCCAGCAAGAGACTGTACTGGACCTTAAGGACTCTGGTAACTATATATCTGGATTTCCATGTATTTCACACGACAATGCTCTGATAGCTCAGAAAAGATACTCCAAACATCTCAGAACACTGCTCTGATACCAGCTGTAGCAACCCGGATTCCGGATACCCGGTGCACCCGGTATAAATACCGAATACACGTGATACCACATGGGACCCGCGAGGCCTCCCAAGCGCGGGAAAGCGCCGAAGGGAAAAAGGAGTGTGTGGAATACATTGAAGCCAGCAGATATAACAGAAAGCAATTAAATTTCATTAGATTGGATTGCTAAAGTAGTAGAAATAAAATTACTTTTTCATTAGTAATTCAAATTTATAATTATACACAGAGTCCAGCCCCAAAGGAAAGACAACATGTACAGTCTGACAGAAAAGAAATGTACACAGAGGTCGGGAGAAGACCGACGCAGGTACGGCTGGCAGCTACAACAGCAAGCACGCACTCCACCAGGAACAGCAGAGGCAGACGGCGAAACCCACCTGAAAAGCAGGGGTGAGTCTCAACAGAAACTCAGTAGGGGTCACGCGGATCCCCACTGGAAAACGCACAGTGCAACGGAAGCAACAACGAAGCAGCAGGAACAGCAGGTGTAGCAAAGCAGGAAAAGCTACACTACAAAGCTGTAGAACTACCGCTAAAAAGAAACAACGGAACAGACGGGTAGCAGGAGTAGGGAACAAGCAGGAGAGGGGTGAGAACCCGCACCAAACAAGCGGCTGCCGAACTAACCTCGGCACCCCAAACTACTCCAAACAAAAAGGCAACAGATGGTTGACCCTACACTCACACAGAAGGGTACACCAGTCTGTCAACCAGCCCAACAAACAAGGTCTACACAAGACCCTGACAGACGCCAAACAAACACGTACACGACCGGAAGCGTCGTGCACACAGCCCCACGCACGATCAGAACATCGTGTAGACGACAGAACACTGACCTCGAGTACAGCCACGAACGGGCAACTCGCAAAGGTCACAGCGCACAGGAAAACGCCGAGAGTCACTGCACCAAGTGACAGGAGCACCCTCCTTCCAGAAGAACAGCCAGATGCGTCCACTGACGACTTACACTGCGCCAAAAGTGTCTTGTCTACAGGACAAGACACACCAAGAACCAGGTCCAAGGAACAGGAGTCCCAAGGAACGGCACCAACTACGAGTGACTAGTCAGGGCCACGCCCGTCGGCGCAAGTCCCCAGTCCCTGACCACGTGTGCACACACTGACCACTACCTAGGCCAGGCCTCTAGCTAGTATTCCCCTCGGTAGGACGCTACCGCTGGTCGGGGCCTACGGAACTAGCTTAAAAACCGTACGTACCAAACGCAACAGGAAAAACCCCTCCACCACTCCCGGTGGGTCGGCAAACAGCCTAGGGCTACAACCAGGGGAGGCTCACAAGGCACGAACTCTGAAACACAGGCGCTACAGCACAGACAGCTAAGAAAAGCCTTGTCTCGTGCACAACAAAGCACCCAGGCAGTCAAACAACCGCCAACAGACTCAGGACCAGGCAACTAGACCTACAATGTAACGATCCCTGAGTCGGACGACTCAAAGGCAAGATCGTCACAAACAGCGGAACAAGCCGCCAATCGGTCTAATCCTAAGCCAGAAGAAACGACGCTCCGCAGAAAACAACACACGGAGACCTGAGGGAAATACCAAGAACCCTCAGCACAGCTGGACACGTAAACGAGGTAGAACAACACCTCGAAGCATCCAGAAGCAGTGTCTCGGACAGGACAGAACCGCCAAGACACGCACAAACAAGGTCCCACGTCAACCACTGGGTCAAACCGGGTTGACCTGAACCAAACAACAGCAGCATGCAAAAGTAGGATCAAGAATCCTACCACAAGTAAGAAGACTCCTGGCTACCTTACAACGTAATCATAGCCCTCATAGGACGTCAGGAGACATCCACGGGACAACGGGCAGACCACAAGGCCAAGCCAAGACACACAAGAATCAACGGGCAGAAAAAAAAGGCACAAGGAATGTAACGCACCAGCCTTAGACCGCTACCAGCAAGCGACGGTCTAGCCTAGGGCCGTTACTTCCCAAACAACGGACGGGAATCAATCCGTCACACACACCACCCTGACAAACCTACAAAACCACACTAAAGCCAAGTAACGCACAACACCAGGCGCGTTACAACCAAACGACGCACGGGGGTAGGCGCGTTATTCTCAACGTGCACAGCCACCCTCAACCAAAGCGAAGTAACGCGCAACGTCGGGCGCGTTACAACCAAACAACGCGGCAGGGGAGGGGCGTCAGAGCCAAACGACGCACGGGGGCAGGCGCGTTACTCTCAACGTGCACAGCCACCCTCAACCCAGCACAAAACAACAAACGACGGCCAGGAGCAGGCGCGTTGTACCACAACGACGCATGGGGGCACAACCGCTACATCCAACGGGCACAGCCACCCAAGCTCGGCCAAAACAGAATGTAACGGCCAGGGGCAGGTGCGTTACACTCAAACGACGCATGGGGACAGGCGCGTTATTAACAATGGCACCGCCACCCATACTTGACCCAAAACAGAATGTAACGGCCTACACCAGGCGCGTTACACTCAAACAACGCACGGGGGTACGACCGCTGGAGGCACCGCCTCAACAGGTCAAAAGTCGGTCAAACAGCAAGCAACGGCCAGGGCAGGGCGCGTTACATCCATCTAACGCACTGGGTTAAGCGCGTTAGATCAACCGACTCAACCCCAACACAAAACGACGAAGGCGAAGTAACGCACTAGCCTAGGCGCGTTACAAGGAAGCGACGCGCCACCCTAGGGCCGTCACATTCCCAAAAGCCAGAAAACTTAAAAACACCAAATTAAATGGCGGTCTATCGTAGGGCCGTCAGAGCCAAATAACGGCCTCTGATACGACCGCTACATCGGTCACGGCGGCAAAATAGGGGAATGGCCCAATCGGCCCGTTCCACGCCCCATTCACGCCGAAACGTAGGGGAAACAAACCACAACGACAAATAACAACACCAGGGGGCCAAAACGCCCACATGCAAGCTCAAAAACACAAGATTCGGGCGATTTCCACAAATCGACCCTAAGTGGGTCACCGAGGTTCCCGGGCTTCTACCGGCCTCGAATGAACACCAAATCACACGAAATCAACGTGGATGGGATCCTAATATCCCTGCGGTCAGTTAGAAACTAACTACGCCACAAACAGTCACCGTTTACCGGCCGACCCTAAAAACCACGAAAATCACGGTTTAGGCAAAACAAGCCCAAACTCGACCGTTTCCTAGCCGAACGCCGTGCAATGGCAGGGAAAACGGAGAGGACGAAGTAAGGATCAGTCACCCTACCTCCACCGAAGAAACCGTGCCCCGAAGGGACTAAACCACGCCGAAATCCACTCACGAACCGATTTCACCGGCTTCGAATCCACCGTTCGGGATCGCGCCAGAATCGATCCGATCCTCGCTCCATCGCGCACCCAGCCAGCTCCATCACGTCCCCAACACGTGCCTCTAGGTCCTCCGTCTGCAGCCGGAGCCGAGGAGGCGAACGGGAGAGAAAACGGGAGAGAGAGAGGCGACGGCGGTGAATGAGAAGGAAGAGAGAGGAAAAGAAAAGAAATAGAAAAGAAATTAGGAAATTTTCCTAATTTCTGAAAATTCTGAAAATGCGCCGAAAATGCACAAATTCAGAAAAATACGCAAAAATAGTCGAAACGACCGGCTCGAAGAGTACAACGTCGCTGTAGCATCCACGAGTTCAAGGATTGACAAACAAACTCACCGTAGGGTTCCGTAACTAGTACGAGAGAAAAACCCACACGGCTCGTCAAACTCACTCGGAAGCCACAAAAGCGAACCGAAACTCAACGAAACCAATCCGAAGCAGATCCGAAAGATCCAACGAAGATCCAACAAGACCTGCAAAGGATCCAGCAAAGATCCACCAAGGATCCAGGGCATTACAGAGCACCGCTGCCCCTCTGGTACCGTGCCGTGGCAGTCGGCCGCTGTTCCAGTCGGACCCGCCCACCGGCTGTCGTCCAGCACAGCTGCAGCCGCCATCCTCGGCCGCCCATCGCCATTCCGCCACCGCCGCCCGCGCAGGGCCTCTATAACATCACATTCAAGGTGCCACTGCCATGGTTTAATCCCTCATGTCATGATTCCTAATTTCATCTCTCAGTTCACATGTTGCATTTATTTTTATTTTGTTTAATATAATTTTTCAGGATGTACAAAAGTGGAAAATAGTCAAATTTTAAGGGAGATGCTCTCGAAATTTTTTAGAATACTCGCTCCATTCAAACCACAATTTTGAAATAAACTCTTTTCTAAAGCATGTATCATGATCTCTCTCTTCTGGAGAATCAGCAGCGACCAACCTGTATGTGTAAACCTTCTTGGTCTGTCCTAGTCTAAAAGTAAGACCAATGGCTTGGAGAGATACAAAAGCTATTGTTCATGCTTTTAGACCAGGACATACGAGGAAGGTTTACACATACAGGCTGGTCGATGCTGATTCTCCATAAGAGAGAGATCATGGTATAGGCTTCAGAAAAGAGCTTCTTTCAAAATTATGGTTTGAATGGAGCGAGTACTCTAAAAAATTGGTTGTGTATAGAGGATTATAGTGCCGAAACTTTTTAATCAGACGAGGGTGACACTGCAGAGTTTGTTGCTTCTAATCTTCGTCTGATCGAATCTACCGAGTCACTTCGGTTGTGTATAGAGGACGAAGTGGAAGAAGTAGATCCAACTGAGTTAAATGAAGCAATTGTTGGGCAGGAGGAGTCGTCTGAGAGAGGGGATTCTTCTGCAACTGGTGATGGTGGAGGATGATCCAACGGATATCTGTTGATTTGTAATTGTAATTGTAAAAATGACACATTTGAATTAATATAATTGTAATTTCTTTTATTCATTGAGTTATATGTTGTGTGTATTTTATCGGGAGATGTGTGTTTTATGTTGAGTTGTGTAGGTTGTGTGTATAATTATAGTTTTAAAGGGTGATAAATGGATAACAGAAGTAAAAGATTTGTTTTGAAGCGAAATAAAGGCGATGGCTGGTGAGCGATAAGGGTGACAAATAGATGTTGTGAGTAACAAATAGCCGTTAGCAGTAACAAATAACTCTGTAACGATGACAAATATCTCATGGCAGTGAAACTTGAAGAAACTCAAGTTCGTTTGAAAGGTTTAACCATGTATGAGTTTCCTAACTCTACCAACACGGATCTGAAGCTTTCCTAGTCATCAAATGACACTGATTAAATGAAGCGAAACTTTATATTAGTTTTGTATCATTTTTCACAATTAGGTTGTTTTATATTATTGTTATAGTGTTACATTTATTAATTATCAATTATATATTTTTGTTAAATTTATAATTAATTTATTATTATACTGGTACATTTATTAATTATTATTTTTTCTGGTCTTTATCATTTTCACAATTATTTTACTATTATTATGTTGTTACATTTATTAATTATCACTTTTATGTTTTTCCCTATTTTCAGTTATTTCATTATTATTTTACCGTTACCTTTATTAATTATCATTTTCAATTTTTTGGTTTTTGTCATTGTCACAATTATTTAACTATTATTATGATGTTACATTTATTAATTATCATTTTATATAATTTTTATCTTTTTCAAAATTATTTTATTATTATTATTTTTTATATTTATAAATTTTCAATTTGTATGATTTTTTGATATTTTTATTTATTTTATTATAATTACATTATTATATTTATTAATTATCATTATTAGACAGAAAGAAGAACAAGTTTTGAAGTTTTGGAGCCAGTAAGTCAGATAAGTCAAAATCAAGCGCGACGGCTAACACCGCATAGTGGCCATAAATAGTCATAAGTGGTGAGAAATAGGTTTTAGGGCTGACAAATATTTCCTAAGGGTGATAAATAGATAACGGAAGTAAAAGATATGTTTTGAAGCGAAACATAGGCGACGGCTGGCTAGCGATAAGGGTGACAAATAGATCTTATAAGTGACAAATAGATGTTAGCAGTGACAAATAACTCTGTAACAGTGACAAATAGCTCAGAAAAATGGGAAATACCGATGGTATTGGCCGACTAAAAAGTTTTTGTCGAAAATACGTCAGAATGATTCATGGTTTGTTTGTTATTTTCTTGCCTATGTGACAAATTATTTTATTTATTGATTATCAATTTTTATGAATTTTTTAATTGTTATATTTATTTTCTCTTTTGGGTTTACCTTCCGTATGTGAGAGCAGCGAGTAAAATGAATGATAAGGGTGATGAATGCATATTATTGGTGACAAATAAGTTGACAGAGACAATAAATGCATATTAGTGGTGACAAATAGGTTAACAGGGGCGACAAATGCGCATAAGGGGTGACAAAAGGCTCTTAACGGTGAAAAAATACACAAAGGCGACGGCTCCCAGGGGCAAAGGCGGACGGCTCCTGCATGCTATAAGAGTGAAGGATGCCTATTAGTGATGACAAATAGATCAACATGGGGGACAAATGTGCATGAAGGGTGACAAATGGATCTTAACGATGAACTATGAGCATGAAGATAAACCCTACTAATATTAGAACCATCGACAAACCCTTCTACTTATAGGGGAAGAACTCCCCTTCATAACCCCTACCAGCGATGGATGGTATCCTTCATTTGACGACAACCACATCACACAAAGATCAAGCATCCATCATGCAAAGAAAGGTTGCAGAAAAAGAAATTATATTGATAGGGGAAGATGGTACAAGCAGTTACTCGTCCTCTTTGGGACGGAACCTATCAGGTTGGAGGCTTAACACCCCCTTGTTACAAAACAGGCGGTCCACCTTCACTAAGGCATCCTGCCACCCTTGTGGGTACCCCTGCTTATATTCCTCCGAAAAGTCGCCGCCGCTGCTTTCCCCTGATGGCTGGTCCGGCACCGGCAGGGCTTCCTTTCGGAAGCACAGCCTTCTGGCGGGAACTTGCTCTGACGAAGAATCTGACTTCTCATACGATGACATCTTCACGAGTGTCAAAGGAAATCAGAATGTCCTTAGGGTTCCCGATAGAGTCTCTATTTAGAGGAAGGAGACGAAACCCCCAGAAGAAAAAAGAGTCTTCGTGCCTCCCCAACTTTGTGGAAATCGAAGCGACGGGACCGCGAAGATCATTCCATCTCCCCCAACTTTTCTGACTCTCGTTCCTTCCTTTTTGTCGGTCATGAGATCCCTTGGACTGAGGTTCCTTTTGTCCGGATACATCAGCTGCATATTAGACGAGAGGCCGGAGAGAGATACTGCAACGGCTAATACCGCATAGTGGTGACAAATAGTTATCAGTGGTGACAAATAGGCTTCAAGGCTGAAAAATGTCTCGTAAGGGTGATAAATCGATAACAGAAGTCACAATATGTGATGAAACGAAACAAAGGCGATGCCTAGCGAGCAATAAGGGTGACAAATAGCTCGTTATGAGTGACAAATAGTCATTAGAAGTGACAAATAGCTCTGTAACAGTGAAAAATAGCTCATGGCAGTGAAACTTGAAGAAACTCAAGTTCGTTTGAAGGATTTAACGGTGTCAACGAGTAAAATGTCCAGTATATTATTTCCCTATGCAGACCAAGCGTAGTACACTTCCTTACCTACAACAACAGTAATAACAAAGCAACTAATATGAAGAGGAGCAACACTACTAGAGTACATAATAGAACAATAACAATACAAGGCACATTTAACATTTGTGTAGTCTGTTGGCGTAGTGCATGGTTCCTTGAATCATAGTCAGGCCCGGGACTTGCGTGATATGTAGGCATGGGCCTTTCCTGTAGTTGGGGATGATCAACATATGTATGCCTGCTATTGCCAACCCCATTTACAGCAGCATGTGCTTCCTCTACCGAGTGAAAACCCTTATAACGAGCTCTAGGGTATCCATTCACTTGGACAAAGCATTCGGGCCAACTATAATATACACCGGGTTCACGACCAACCCACACTACATAGCATTTATACCTTCCCATTTTCTGAACCTCAATTCTATGCATGTAAGGTGTTATAAAAGACAATTGGTATGACAGACATAATAATTGCAGCAAATTTAATATGAAGTCTAATCCATAAGAGCAAGTTTGTAGATCAGAAAGCATGTAAAATGAAACTACCATTACATCCGTTTAATATGAAACTACCAAGAGCATATCATATATGAACATATGAAAGGCCTGTAAAATGCATAAACATGGAAGAGGATTAAAAAAAAGGAAGAGGGCATCTGTAGTAGGAACTAGTGATGACAAAGGACCGAGGAGGATGCAGTGGAGACGGGCTCTTATGCTGGGAAGCCACCTCTACGCGCATTGATGAAGGGGATGACATTGCAGAGGAGCCTTAATAACTTAAAATAGAAGAGCGGGTGTCAATGTAGGGTCACGAGTGGGATCGTTGTGTCGATTTAACACATCACTGCAATGGAGGTGGTAACGCAGCCCCTCGGGAGCAGAAAAAAGGGGAACGTCGGGAACCCTAGCCGAACGATCGTCGCTCGATCGAAGCATATTGCAGAGGTTATTGGACAAGAGAGGGTGTTGGCAAATACACTGGATAAGGGTGAAAAATATCTATCAGTGGCGATAACTAGATTTGCAGAGTAGACAAATACAATGGTAAGGGTGAAAAATAGATCATTCGAACTAACCAATGAAAAGCAGAAGGAGCTGAAAGGAGGCGTCAAGTTCACAAGAGGACAAAAATGTGAACAGTGTATCAAGACTTTATAGAGCAATCAGAAGATTGGAGAACGAAGGGACTTAGTCAATGCCAAGACAGTCAATGTCGACTCGTCAAGGTCAACGCTAGTCAAAGAGGACTCCAGAAAGCTCAACTTTTTATTGACTACAGTCATAAGGTCCTAGTCAAAGTCAAAGGTTAATGAATAGATTAGTCAGCTATAGTGATCCTAGTCAAAGACAAGCAGCTAATGGAGAGAAAAGATGGCAATGGCTGGTCATGTGGTAAGATAAGAGTGATAAATGTGCAGTAAGGAGGACAAATAGCCCTTATGACTGATAAATGGACGATAAGCGTGTAAATTAGCCAGTAAGGCTGACAAATGGGCTAAAAGGGTGAATCACAGGCTCGGTGTGTTTGGCACACGCTCAACTCGAAGGCCAGGGGCACAAGCTTTGCACGTGATCCGAGGCTACCCTGTCAAAGGTATATTCTCTCTCATGGGACAAAGATATTACCATATTTCAGCCTGTTCATCTATTATTCACCCTTTGTCACCTCTTTTACACCAGTAAGGCCTATTTTTCACCATTGGCCACCTATTTGTCACCCTTAAAGCGTAGCCAAAGCCTTTTTCATCCAGCGGGTGACTTGGGTATTTCTCTTCAACAGTCTGAACTAGAGTCGGCTCCACGGTCGACTCTAGTCGACACTTGTGCAAGTAAAGCCTTCATCTTTTCACACTTCAGCCTAGTTCCTTAACCAAACTTGAATCTGTCTTCAGAAAACTCATTGATATTCATGAATTAACATTATCAAGCACACACATTAACAGCATTAAAACATATAAAACTTTGAAGATCAAACTGTATGACAAAAGAAATATCAATGAAGACCGGTATGCCACATTCTGAGGTTTGAGACGTGAAATATTTAAGATCTTGTATTTCCAAAGGTAATGAGGTCGGCCCCAAACCGGGCTCTAAACATATTACAATCACCCTCATTAAATGTCCATGATGTCTCCCCCTTCCTTGACAATTCTTGAACATATTTTAGTACATAAATGCCACAGTTGAGGCTTCCAGCTGCCTGTTGGGGACATTCATTGTTTAATACAAGATCCCATTTCTCAACTCCCTCGAATGTCCCATAGAGCTTCAGAGACCCCCGTACAACTGCAACCTGCAAATGAAAGGTTATAAATTATTAAGGAATAATTAAAAGATACTATAAATATCTATGATTTCGAGTACATGGATAAGAAAAAGTACCCAATTTCTTGTAGTGGCATCATGGATGGCCATGCCTCTCATGGAATTGTATGAGACAAAGCGGTGATTCTCCGTGTCAACAGCAAGTAGATGCCCGTGACCTCCAAAGTGTAACATGAAGAATAAATATTTGCACCTCTGCAGTTCTGATAATTCAACATTCTTGTAGGCACACTCCAACAATTCGTTGGATTTCTCGGAGTTGGCCGTTGTCTTGCCGTTTATGTGATTCACTAAAGTGGTGGGAAAACAAACCCACTGATGAAAGGTGTCAGATTCATTGAATCATGAGTGGAGGAGGTACATCATGGCGTCGATCACCTGTAAATTAACAATCACGATTCTATTAGTAGTAGAAACACAAGTTCAGGGTAGGGAAAGTGACAAAAAATTTCATAATTTTTCAAAAAAATTACCGTATCATCTATCATCTGGCTGTATAATAGATCAATGACATGACGATGGTTCAAAACAATCCTCTTCTGTAATTGAAATATGGGGCCACTATATTACACAAAAATTTTCATGGTAGTCAGAGTAAGGCGGATCAGGATAATTACAGAAACTATAAGAGGACAACTTACTTAATATCCCCAGAGGCACAAGCATCAATGAATTCATTCACAATCGTGTTCTCTGTCGGCTTCAGCAGGCCTTTGCAGATCCAATCAGTACACTGTACGAGCTCTCTGTAAGCGTTGGCTTCATCTCCCTTCTACATTTATGCCAACATACCAATCTTAGATTCTATATTGTAAGAAGTAGGAACAACGCAGACTCACCTTCTTCTTCCCTCATCCTCCACTCTTCTTTGCAGGTGCCTGCCTTTTTTTCACGGGCTTCTCGTCCCGTTGATGAAGGGACTGAGAAAAGACACCTTCACGATGGTCACGATGCCTATTGGTCTCCTCCATCTGAGTTTGGATATCGCCTTGCACATCCTTATCAGGGGCTGTCTTAGATGGCACGGTATCATCCGTACTTTGTTGAGGGGGCCTTGGAGGTGGGACATCGGCGGCAATGTCCATTTCAGAGGTTTGACATATACTTTGCTCAACATTTTTAGCCCCTTGCACTTCCTTGATAGGGGCTGCCGGAGGTGGCATGACATCAACCATCACCTGTTCGACGGGCCTAGGAGGTGCTGCATCAGCGGTAATGTGAGCCTCTTGCACCCTAGCCAGAAAGAAGGTCCTTATTTTTTCAAGTAGCCGCTGCTGGATCTTCAATGTAGTGGCAATATCCTGTAGCACAGGCATGCATGGAGCTGATGAAAGAGTCTCCTGAGCACTGGGTCAGGTCATTATCTGACCACCGTACCCCGTGTCCCTTTCACTTGGCTCAACAAGGAGCCCTCGATCACCTGCATTTCAAACCACATCACGTTGGTTATTCATTAATGTTGAATGACAAAGAAGATTTTTTTAGTACTCATAATACATGTTGGCCTCGCAGGGATCCAATGGAGAATTTTAATTTCCTATCTAGGAATGGCCCCCACCTAAATAGTCGGGGGAATGCCACCTGCCTTAGTGGCTGCCGCACCCGCGTGTTCTCAAAAACTAGACCTGTAATATGAAATATATCAAGTTATTTTACAATGCAATAGAATTAATGATTGACACATTAATTATTACACAATAAAAATAAAAAAAACTTACAGCAAGTGTGACAGAACAACCAAATATAAATGTATGGGCCTGGGATGAAACCCCGGCTCTTCTCTTAGCACGGTCAATTGTACCTGACCGTTGTTTCTGGACCGCCAACACTAATTGCTCAAACTTGTGCATCGTTACCTGTTGCACGGCGGCTACCCAGTTGTAATCTGATACTCTGTCAATGTCATCTAAGCATGACAGCATCTATTGTGGACAAGAATGCGTCGACCGTGGGCAAAGGAAAGTGGACAGTAAGAGTACAATCCAAAGCCGGACACTGTTGGCCACATCCTACTCTTCATCGGACCCAACAATTTGCTAGATGAGAGAGCACACTTTCTTCCGGTCAAATGTTGTTGCAAATCCAAATCGATGCTGCAACTTCAACTTCTGTTTCGCGTATCCATAATGTTGAACCGACTGACTGGAGCAAGGTAATCCTAAAATTATGCCCACATCTTCCACACTGAATGCGACCTCCTTACTACCCATACGGATGTAATTTTCTCCACTATGGGCGCAAATAATCTCCTCCAATAGTGTCATGGTGAAGGTGACGGGAGAAGCATTATCAACATATGGACCAAAGGGTGTGGTCCTCATCAATGACTTGTGGCTTTCCAGAAATGCCATCTGATCCCTGTCCTTCATGTAAATTTCCATAGAACACCGGGCGGAGATGACCCTTGTGTTCACTAGATTTAGAAAAATGTGTAAACAAGAAATTCAGTTAATAGACTAATCAAGAAATAAAAAAATATTAAGAGTAAGACAAGGGTGACAAATGTATAGACAAAGGAGTTTAGGTGTGCAAATATGTGCTTAAGGGTGACAAACGTATGAAATTCGGAGCCAGGTAGGTCTAAATCTGACACAAATAGGTAGATATAAGTGTGACAAATAAATAGGTCGATAAGAGAGGCAAATACCTATGTAAGGGAGATAAGAACTATACTACCTTTATGATGGAGGCATCACCCACGACTCCCTCTGGCTCGGGTCGTCTTCACACCCAAGAGATGTTTGAGCTCGGGCATCACTCCATGTGGGCCCAATTATCCATTTTGAGTTTTCTATTTGAATCATTTGATGTATTTTCCCTTTTATTTGAGTCATTTCCCTAGGTCTTTGGTTTATTTCACTATGTTTGAGTCATTATCCTCTTGTTTGGCTTATTGGACTGCTTTTGTCATTACATGTAAAGCTAGGGGTAGTTTGGTCAAGTAAAAGGTTGGATCCCTATAAATAGGAGCCCAACCCCATTTGAGGAAGTTAATGAGAATTTACATCAAGGTGTGAAACCTAGTGTAGGGTGAGAAACCCTCTCCTCCCTCCCCTCTCTCTCCAAGGGGGGCGAACCCCTTCTCTCTCTTCCCCTCCCCTCTCTCTAGGCCGCCCCCTCTCTCTCTCCTCCACCTTACCCTCCACATCAGCCCTAAACCTGCCACCAAATCTGCCACCCCAACCACCCCTTCTCTTCCCTAGGTGCTATCAATGCCCCTCCACCACTTCCCACCTAATCTACTCCCTCCCTAGGAGGATCTTGACCTTCCCAACACAAACTCCCTGTCCCCAACACAATCCACCCTAGTCCCCACACAATCCTGTAGCTCCCAAGGGAAGTTTGAATATTTCCCTCCTCTCTCACCCTCCCCTCCCCCAAACCCTTGATCTGGTCGCCCCCCATCTCCCTACCCATTCCTCTCTAGAACAACCACCACTCACTCTCTCCTCACCTTGTACCCAGAACCAGCCCCCTCTCTCCCCTACGTCCCACCCCTTCCCAGCACCTCCACTTTGCTCTAGCCTCCTCCACATCTCCCATACATCCCCCTCTGGCCACACCTCCACCTCCCTTCACCATTTAGCATCATTTTCCCCCCACCTCTGGTGATCTTGGAAGCTACACCCGGCAAGACTGTTCATAGCTCAGGACCTGCAGAGAACCAGCGTCTTGAAGAGCCGGCCACGACTTCATCCTGGCATCCCTAGAAGCACAAGTGGTACCGTCGGAAGCGTTTCCTTGTCCTCTTCGCAACGGCGGTGGTCTCGTCCCATTCTGAGCTCGTGGCTTCCTGGAGGAGCCGTTCTCCCCAAACTGCGCTTCTTCTCCCTGACTGTCAACCTGAAGCCGCTTGCAGAGACTCCCACGGCCGACCACCTGAAGCTCTGGAGGTGGGGCTTGACTGAGATCTTCTACGACAAGTCTACTTCAAGAACAAGAAGCGTAACCCCGTTCGGCATCCGGAGCTAAGAGTTCTCAATTTTCTCTCCTGGGTGCGGAGGTCAGTCCAGTCAGGGCTTGAACATACTCCACTTCACTCTTCGAGCTCTATCTCTCTGCTCTGACCTCCTCTGGTGGCCTTTCTGGTTGCTGCTCTAAGAGGACCCTCCCACGGTCGTATTGATATAAGCTGCATCACCTTTGAAGCTCGGAGTTACTCGAAGCGAGGACATCTTTCAGCACCTTTGATTCTTGAATAGACAGAAGCTGAACCAAGGAGTCCAGTTCAGGATCCTCTTTGGCCTCGACGACCATGATAAATTCCCTAAAAATTTTGGAGCCCTCCTAGGCCAACCCAAGAAGTTTTGGCGCAGGTCTCGCCCACTTCTGAAGTCGGACGGGTCTGTGGCGGCTTCTTCAGCGACTCACTATCCTGCCAAATCTGAGCAGATAGAACTGTGGACTTTAGTCTATTTCGGAAGTTCCCCTCCCCGCCTGGCCGGCTTACAGCCCCTCCATGTGGGAGGTAGTGTTTGGATGTATATGTGACTTCCCCTCTCCTTGTTCCACCCCATTGCATGGGCAGTAGTGTTGTAATCTTTTAAACAAGTTCAAGCTACACCGGCGCGGCGTGTGGGGAACTCACGCTTCCGCGCTCGCCCACGTGTCCGAGCGGGATCGGTTTCTTCAAATCGGTTGAGTAAGTGCTCCAACCCTTGCTTTCCCTAGTGCTTTCTCTTTCAATATTAGTTCATAGCTTCGCTGGCCCGTGAGAGTGAGTGCTCGATCCGCAAGCTCCTTTGCTTCAAGAGATCACCGTGGGAGAGAGTGTGTAACCCGTGCCCTCGGTACAATGTTGGCTCCATTGAATTGGGCTTCCATACACTTGGGAAAACCCTTGGCCTTGCTGGCCCTCCACCAGCAAGAGCCCAGCCCTCACAACCTCCACTCGGCATCACCGAGTTATCCTCGGTTTTGGGTGAGTGTCGAGTGAGTGGTCGTCGATTTCGATCCATTTCTATTGCGAATTGTGCTTGCTTGTTAAAGTCCAAGGTGCATCGGTCTTGTGACTATCAACCCCCGGTGGTGTCACATCAATTGGTATCAGAGCAAGTTTAGACTTGTCTCTACTAAGTCTAAGTCCTAGGACCATTGCATTGAGTCGTCCATCCATCAAGTCATTCCCCTCCCTTGCATGTCCACCCGTAGTGAAGCCGTATATCGACCTGATCCATCTTCTTTGGTTCCGCCCATGGATCCCAATCCCCAAATAAACCAAGATGCCGATAGGGAGGAACCCCAAGGCCCAATGAACCGGGTGGATGCTGCCCTTTCCACCATTCTTGACCGACTAGAGGCCCTTTCCACTCAACTTGCTCGGCTTGAAGAAAATGATCCCCGCCCAAGGAACATTGGTCTAAGAGCCCACCCTCCACATGCTGAAATTGATAGGAAGGACTTGAATGCTGACCCCTACCAGGACTATGAGAGGCCTCGCCACCATCAACATAATGAAAGGCGTCCACGGGACGACCCGGATGACCCTCTCTTAAGGATGATCAAGGTAGAAGCCCCAAACATTGACGGTTCCCATGAACCAAGTGTCTACTTAGAATGAGAGACCGCCATAGACCAATACTTTGAATGGTACCCTATGTCCGACCAAAGGAGAGTGAGATTGGCCATAATGCACCTCACTAAATTAGCTATGATTTATTGGCTAAACAAAGAGGGGTTAAGAAGGATTAGGCAAGAGGAGCCTATTGACACTTGGCAAGGCATGAAGAATCAACTTAGAAATAAGTACCTACCCCTATCCTACCATCAAATACTCTTAGATGAATGGCAAAGCCTCACCCAAGAAGGGAAGACCGTGGTTAAATACATTGAGAAATTTGACTCCTATCTTTTGAAGTGTGGAGTTCATGAGGACCCGGTCGTTACCTTGTCCCGCTTTAGAAATGGGCTCCAAAACCACATCAAAAGAGAACTTTTCATGAGAGATGTTGACAACCTTGAGCAAGCCTACCAAATAGCTAGGGATGTTGAGAGATTCTCTAGGATCCCTCGGTTTGCTCCTCCCCGACCAACCGATCCCAAAGGCATGGGACCCCGAACCAACCCGACCCCCTTCATGAAGGCCCCTAGTCCAAGTGGAAGTGCCCCATTGCGGCCCTACAATCCCCCTCCCACCATCACTCCAACCAAGATCGCCCCTAGTCATCTTCCTCCATGGAGGGAAGAGAATTCCAAGGGTCCAAGTGTAGGAGGGACCACTCCGGGTAGTGGCCGTCAACAATGCTATAGGTGCCAAGGGTTTGGCTACTTTGCGGGGCAATGCCCATCCAAAGGATTGTCTAGTTTACTTATTGAGGAAGAAGCTCCCCCACCTCAAGGGGAACTTGAGAGCGTGGTTGAGGTCCATGAAGCCTCACTAGATTGGGAAGAAGAGTATGAGGCTCAATACCATGAGTCGGGTCTAGACTATACCATTCCATCTACCGACTCCCATCTAGGAGTGATTAGATGCACCCTCACAAAACCCCAAGAGGAGGACTGGCGATGAACTTCAATCTTCCACACCTTTGTTAAGATAGGGGGCCATGTGAGAAAAGTGATCTTAGATAATGGGAGTTGTGTCAATGCAGTGTCCCCCAACACCGTCAAACTCCTTGGGCTTACCATTACTCCCCACCCTAGCCCATACTGGGTCTCTTGGTTCAACAATAATTCCATCCCGGTCAACACTCGATGCCTTGTGCCCCTCACCTTCTCTTCCTACCTTGGCCAAATATGGTGTGATGTTATCTCCATGGAAGTAGGTAGCATCCTACTAGGGAGACCTTGACTTTATGATGTGGATGCCACTATTTTGGGTAGGACCAACACATGCACCTTTGAGCATGAGGGAAAGAGCATTCGTCTTAATCCCTCCCCACCACGTCCCTTGCCTAAGAAAAGCCCACCCCCTCAAGGTCAACACTCCACCACATCTCAAGTCATGGGGAACTCCACCCCACCAACCCAACCTCCTTCCCGAAACCCCAACCAAGATAAGACTTTGGGAATGACCAAGGGTCTTCATCTCATTACCAAAAGAGAGCTTGAGGAGGAAATATCTCAAGGGACACCTCTATGTGAGGTAGTCATTTGTCTAGGAGAGCCCACCCCCTCCAACCCTCATCCCATAGAAGTCTGGCATCTCCTAGAGGAGTTTCATGATGTGTTCCCAGAGGAACACCCGGACCAACTCCCTCTCATGCGTGATGTACAGCACGTAATTGATCTAGTTCCTGGAGCCACCCTTCCAAACCTTCCTCATTATTGCCTCAATCCCATGGAACATGCTGAACTTCGGAGGCAAATAGAGGAACTCATTAGGAAGGGCTTCATCAGCATTAGCAAAAGTCCATGTGCCGTCCCGGCCCTTCTCACCCGCAAGAAGGATGGATCATGGCGGATGTGTGTGGATAGTCAGGCCATTAATAAAATCACCGTCAAGTATAGGTTCCCCATCCCTAGGCTTGATGACATGCTTGACATGATAGCTGGAGCCACTATTTTCTCCAAAATCGACCTCAAGAGTGGTTATCACGAAGTTAGAATTAGGCCCGGAGATGAGTGGAAAACGGCCTTCAAAACCAAAGATGGCCTCTATGAATGGTTAGTCATGCCTTTTGGGCTCTCAAATGCCCCAAGTACTTTCATGTGTCTTATGATGGAGGTCCTTAGGCCTTACATTGGGGTCTTTCTAGTGGTCTTTTTTGATGACATCCTCATCTATAGTAAGTCCCAAGAGGCCCACCTTGACCATCTTAGGCAAGTTTGCATCGTCCTTCGGCATGAAAGCCTATTTGCCAACCCAGGGAAGTGTCATTTCATGACCAAGTCCATTACCTTCCTAGGATTTGTAGTCTCTACCGAGGGCGTCTCCATGGATCTCGAGAAGGTCCAAGTTATTCTTGATTGGTCGGAACCCCGCAACCTCTATGAGGTCCAAAGCTTCCACGGGTTGGCCACATTCTATAGGAGCTTTATCTGGGGATTCAACACCATCACCGCCCCCATCACTGGTTGTCTGAAAAAGGGGACCTTTGTGTGGACCAAACCAGCCTCTAAAGCCTTCCAAGAGCTTAAGGAGAGGATGACCCAAGCCCCGGTCCTATGCCTACCCGATTTCTCCAAAGTCTTCAAAGTCACATGTGATGCATCCGGGATAGGTATAGGCGGGATCCTTAGTCAAGAAGGGACCCCCGTGGCCTTCTTCATTGAGAAGCTATGTGATGCTAGGACAAGATACTCCACTTATGACAAGGAGTTTTATGCCGTGGTTCAGTCCCTCCGACATTGGAGGCACTACTTGTTGCCCAAAGAATTTGTCATCTTTTCTGACCATGAAGCCCTAAAATACCTCAACTCCCAGCAAAAGTTGAATGCTCGACATGCCTGCTGGGTTGAGTACATCCAAGCCTACACCTTTGTAATTAAACACAAGGTAAGGAGTAAGAACCGTGCAGCGGATGCACTCAGTAGGAGGACCTCTTTATTGTCCACTATCCATGTAGAGGTTACTGGGTTTGAGAGACTCAAGGATGAGTACCCTGGCTGCCCTGACTTTGGGCACATCTATACCACCTAGACCACCCCGTCTAGCCGTGAACATGAGGGTTTTATCTTAGAGGATGGGTTCCTCTTTAAGGGCCCAAAGCTTTGCATACCACGGACCTCACTCCGTGATTTATTGATCTGGGAATTACATGCAGGGGGTCTAGCTGGTCATTTTGGGGTTCACAAAACCATTGCTCTAGTTGAGGGTCAATTTTATTGGCCAAGTCTCAAGAGAGACGTAGCCAAGATTGTGAGTCAATGCCGCACATGTGCTTCGGCCAAACAGGTGAAGCAAAACACCGGCCTTTACATCCCTCTCCCCATCTCCGATCGTCCATGGCAAGACTTAAGCATGGACTTTGTGTTAGGCCTACCCAGGACTCAAAGGAAACATGACTCGATCTTTGTGGTAGTTGACAAATTTTCTAAGATGGCCCATTTCATCCTATGCTCCAAAATCTCAGATGCTTCCCGAGTAGCCAGGTTGTTCTTTGATGAGGTTGTTTGCCTCCACGGGTTACCCAAAACCATAGTCTCCGATAGGGATGTCAAGTTCACCAGCTACTTTTGGAAGACCCTTTGGCACTTGATGGGTACCTTCCTCAAATTCTCGACAGCCTACCACCCTCAAACTGATGGCCACACCGAAGTTGTCAATCAAAGTCTAGGGAACCTCCTTAGGTGTCTTATTGTGGATCGTCCAGGGAATTGGGATCTCATTCTACCTCAGGCTGAATTTGCATGTAACAACTATGTCAATAAGTCCATAGGGAGGAGTTTGTTTGAAGCTGTGCATGTGTACAAGCCAAGGAAATCTTCAGATCTCATTCCCCTTCCCTAGCATGCTAGAGTGTCTATTTCAGCTGAGTCATTTGCCAACCACATTAGAGAATTGTATGAAGAAATCCGCAAGCACATCAGTAAGAAGAATGAGACTTATAAAAGGCAGGCCAACTCTCATCGACGTCACTAAGAATTCCACATGGGTGACTTTGTGATGGTGAGAACGGAGAGACTCTCCCCAGGAGCCATCTCAAAATTGAGGCCTCGTGGGGCTGGTCCCTTACAAGTTCTGAGGCGCATTGGCATTAATGCCTATGAGTTAGATCTCCCCGAGGAGTATGGAGTGAGCCCCACATTCAACGTGGCCGACCTAATGCCATATAAGGGCCCAACGGTGGTACCCAGTGAGGATATTGAGTCCCTTCCACCCATTGAGAGAGCACCCACCCGTGAGAAGAGTCCACCAGCCAAGAGAGCCCAGCGTTAGTGAATTGAGCAAATATTGGATGAATAGGTCACTGCCACCAGGAGCAAGGCATACGAGTGCTATCTCGTCAGGTGGAAGGATCGGCCTCCTTCAAGGGATTCATGGGTGAGTCGGGAAGATCTCCAGTAGCTGGATCCCAACCTTCTCGAGAAGTACCACAACAGGATGGACTCCTACTCAACACAGTCGATCTCTTCGTAGTCCAGGGGATTTGATGGAGACATCACCCACGACTCCCTCTGGCTCGGGTCGTCTTCACACCCAGGAGATGTTTGAGCTCGGGCATCACTCCATGTGGGCCCAATTATCCATTTTCTATTTTCTATTTGAGTCATTTGATGTATTTTCTCTTTTATTTGAGTCATTTCCCTAGGTCTTTGGTTTATTTCCCTATGTTTGAGTCATTATCCCCTTGGTTGGCTTATTGGACTACTTTTGTCATTACATGTAAAGCCAGGGGTAGTTTGGTCAAGTAAAAGGTTGGGTCCCTATAAATAGGACCCCAACCCCATTTGAGAAGTTAATGAGAATTTGCATATTTTGAATCCCCAAAAAAATTTGAGTGTTCAAGGTGATGTGACACCACCTTGGGGGTGATAGTCACAAGATCGAAGACTGCTCGGACCTAGCAAGCAAGTAATGCAACAGACCGGCAACTTCACTAGAGCGGACTCACCCGCTTGGCGCGCACCCGGGTCTGTAGGTGGACCGACGATGGGGATGAGGGTCCGAGGTTGCACCTTGAGATTCCAAGGGGTTGGCTAGCTTAAGATTGAACCCGCAAGGGTCCCGGGATGCCCACTCTCGTAGGTGGCCAGCACGTCGAGGGCGTGGGATATAATGGCTCTCTCGTAACTCGCCCGCGGTAGTCCCTCAATTATAAGTAAATTCGGGATCGGGCACTCTCTCACCGCTGACGGCACTAAGATGCAATACTAATTAAGAAAATGAAACCAGCCAAGAGAAGTGTTCAGTAGCTCACCTGGTCGGCGTGAAGATGCCGACCCCAGCAGAAGATGAGGGTGAGCGGGAAGGCATGGGTACGCACCCGCACACCGCGTCAATGCCGCTTGACCTGAAAATTTATAGAGTACACCACTACTCCTCACGTAGGAGGGTTGGACAAGGGGTTGGGGATAATGTTATATAGTCAAACACTACCTCTACGCAGGGAGGGGCGGTAAGCCGGCCAGGCGGGAAGGGGAGAATCAATCTAGGAACTTAATGAAAGAAAAACAACGGTTCTGTCCGCCCTTTGGAACAGCGAACAAGCGTTCAAAGTCGGCACCGCTACGGCCTCTCCGGAACTCCGTTGTCGATGAAACCAGTTGGAGATCCTTCATAGTTGACCCAGGAAGACATCCAATTTTTGGGGGAATTTCTAGAAGGCGGTGCTGGTCGGGGCAGAGGCGCGAACATGGGCTCTGCTTCCTGGTTCTGGTAGCTTCTGCACCCCTACAGTTGGAAGACGAGGCTACCACGGACGCTCCTCAGCTCCGATTCAGGCTTGGCCGGAGTCGCTGGACTCTTTATCGAGTTCTCTTCGAACGGAGACCCACGAAGGTGCCGGAGGAGGTCGGAGTAGATAGAGACAGTCCGAACAGTGTTCGGGTGTCTATTCAGTCCCAGGAGGAACAAAACTGCGCACCCGGGGAAAAAAAAGAGAACTCTTAGCTCCGGATGCCGAACGGGGTTCCGCTTCTTGATCCTGGAAGTAGACTTGTCGTAGAAGATCTCAGCCAAGCACCGCCTCCATATCCTCAAAAGGATGGCCGTGGTCGAACTTGATCTGGAGCTCTGGTCCTCTACCTGAGTGGTTCTGCGCAGTCGAGGAACAATCGCTCTCACGGGCAACTCGGTGCTTGGACGAAGATGAAACTACCTCAGCTGCAAATATGACTAGACGATGATCCCAACGGTACATGGTATGCCTCTTGAAGCTTCACGATGACACCGTGGCCGCTGCTGCAAGTTGCTGGTACCCTGTTGCCTGCGAACTGGCATGTGCAGAGTGGTGATAGGTGATGGGAAATGGGGGTAGATGGGAGGGGAAATGTGGTGGATGTGTGTGGGGGCAACCCCTGGCTATGAGGGGGTCTGGGAGGGGGTGTTCCAAGTGTCGGAGTGGCAGAATGGGGGCTGGAAGGAGGTCTAGCAGGTGGAGGGAGGGAGAGCTGCGAATTTGGTTGGAAGGGAGAGAGGGAAAGGGTATTTGAAAATGGGTTTAAGGGTGGGATTAATTTCTTGTCTTGGGGATGGGAAGGGGTGTGTGGGGAAGGTAAAGGGGGGGATTGGGGAGTGGGGAATTCTCCCTTGGGAGATGAGAGGGTGCTTGGGGAAGGGGAGTGGGTGGTTGGTGGTTGGAGGGTGGAGTGGGGAGTGGTGGAATCTCCCTTGGGGCTGGGGTGGAGTTAAGGTGGGGTGGTGGGGATTTGGGGATGAGTTATTGGAGGGGGGAAAAAGAGAGAAAGGTGATTGGGAGGGGATGAGAGAGAAATGGGCGCACCCCTCTTTAGAGAGAGAAAGAAGAGAGAGAGAAGAGAGAGAAGGGGAATCCACCCCAATAGAGAGAGAGAGAGAGAGAAGAGGAGAATCTTCTCCAATAATACACTAATTCACTCAATTTTTTTGATTGATCAAAGATTACAAATGAGGGAGTGGGGTGGCCTATTTCTAGGCATTCATATTTTTCTAGGACTAAAATGACCCTGACTAAACAACTAATGACCAAAGCAATCCAAGGGAGGGCGCCCCTGAGCCAAACCCACTAGTTGGGCCCAATAGACAACTTAATTAACCACATGACTCAAGACTTAGGTAAATGACCCTTATACCTATGTACCGGACTCAAATAAAGGGAAAATTACATAGTTTATGACTCAAATAAAATATAAAAATTATATAGATAGACTCAAAAAAATGTGAAGAACACAATGGCGCAAATCATCGATCCATCAGAGCTTCGTAAAATGTGGAGGGGTAAGTGATGTCCCCATCACAAGGTGTGAAACCTAGTGTAGGGTGAGAAACCCTCTCCTCCCTCCCCTCTCTCTCCAAAGGGGGGCGAACCCCTTCTCTCTCTTCCCCTCCCCTCTCTCTAGGCTGCCCCCTCTCTCTCTCCTCCACCTCACTCTCCACATCAGCCCTAAACCTGCCACCAAATCTGCCACCCCAACCACCCCTTCCCTTCCCTAGGTGGTACCAATGCCCCTCCACCACTTCCTACCAAATCTACTCCCTTCCTAGGAGGATCTTGACATTCCCAACACAATCACCCTCTCCCCAACACAATCCACCCTAGTCCCCACACAATCCTACAGCTCCCAAGGGAAGTTTGAATATTTCCCTCCTCTCTCACCCTCCCCTCCCCCAAACCCTTGATCTGGTCGCCCCCCATCTCCCTCCCCATTCCTCTCTAGAACAACCACCACTCACTCTCTCCTCACCTTGTACCCAGAACCAGCCCCTTCTCTCCCCTGCGTGCCACCCCTTCCCGACACCTCTACCTTGCTCTAGCCTCGTCCACACCTCCCATACATCCCCCTCTGGCCACCCCTCCACCTCCCTTCACCATTTAGCTTCATTTTCCCCCCACCTCTGGTGATCTTGGAAGCTACACCCGGCAAGACTGTTCACAGCTCAGGACCTGCAGAGAACCAGCATCTGAAGAGCCGGCCACAACTTCATCCAAAACATCCCTGGAAGCACAAGTGGTACTGTCGGAAGCGTCTCCCTGTCCTCTTCGCAACGGCGGTGGTCTCGTCCCATTCTGAGCTCGTGGCTACCCGGAGGAGCCGTTCTCCCCAAACTACGCTTCTTCTTCCTAACCGTCAACCTGAAGCCGCTTGCAGAGACTCCCACGGCCGACCACCTGAAGCCTTGGAGGCTGGGCTTGGCTGAGATCTTCTACGACGAGTCTACTTCCAGGAACGAGAAGCGGAACCCCGTTCGGCATCCGGAGCTAAGAGTTCTCAATTTTCTCTCGCGGGTGTGCAGGTCAGTCCAGTCAGGGCCTGAACAGACTCCACTTCACTCTTCGGGCTCTATCACTCTACTCTGACCTCCTCTTGTGGCGTTTCTGGTTGCTGCTCGAAGAGGACCCTCCCACGGTGGTATCCGTATAAGCTGCATCACCTTTGGAGCTCGAGTTACTCAGAGAGAGGACATCTTCAAGCACCTTTGATTCTGGAACAGATAGAAGCTGAACCAAGGAGTCTAGTTCAAGATCGTTCTTCGGCCTCCGACGACCACTATAAATTCTCCAAAAATTTTGGAGCCTTCCTGGGCCAACCCAGGAAGTTTTGGCGCTTGTCTTGCCCACTTCTGAAGTCAGACGGGTCTGTGGTGGCTTCTTCAGCGACTCACTATCCTGCCAAATTTGAGCAGACAAAACTACGGGCTTTAGTCTATTTCGGCATTTCCCCTCCCCACCTGGCCGGCTTACAGCCCCTCCCTGTGGGAGGTAGTGTTTGGATGTATATGTGACTTCCCTCCCCTTGTTCCACCCCCTTGCATGGGGAGTAGTGTTGTAATCTTTAATCAGGTTCAAGCTACACCGGTGCGGCGTGTGGGGAACCCACGCTTCCGCGCTCGCCCACGTCTCCGAGCGGGATCAATTTCTTCAAATCGGTCGAGTAAGTGCTCCAACCCTTGTGTTGGGTCCCGTAGTGCAAGAATACAGATCTAGAGGGGGGGGTGAATAGATCCTACTAGTAAAAACTATGTCCAATTAAAAATACAAACTAGTACACAGCGGAATTAACAAGATTGATAAGATTGATGAATTTAATCTAAACATATTTAAACTTAATTCACTCAATCTCACCGAGCTCACACGATTGCACAAACAGATAAGATAGTGAATGACACAATCACAAAGATCAAACCACAAGACACGGGGATTTTTAAGGTGGTTAGGGACCACGACGGGCTCCCTACGTCCACCCCTTACCAAACCGGTGAGGCTTCACTACACGCTACAACATGTAGAAACACGGGGACAAACCCCAACACCACACACGCTGCTTCCGCAGCAATCCACACACGAGGCCTTGCCTCAAACTGCTGCCACAGCAGCACGCACACACACACACACACAACATTCAGGAACACACCCCGCACTAAATACCTCACACGGAGACACAACTCCATCCACACACACGTAGGATAATGCCTACACAACCACACGGGAGAAAACTCCCAACCACACACGCGGATATACTCCACACAAATCGACACACATATGACAGCACACACACTCGGAGACCCCTTTCTCCGAACACCCACACAAAGTGTTCTTGTATATGAAATGATGACAAATATATGCTATGAACTCCCAAAACAAATTCTATAGATGGAGACTAGAAATATGCATCAAGTGTAAGGTTCCCCCTTCTTCAAAAAAATCTGTTTCTCCTTGGCTCTTTGACGGATGATTATTATCTTGACATCATCTTCTTCTTCTCCTCGAGCCGATCCTCTTTTCCTTCTTCCATTAGCACCAGATCCTCATGGTGGTAGATCATATCCTCCTTGCAAGAGCTTCACTTCATTTTTCCCTTTTTCCTCACCTATACGAAAGAACACATGAGCATTAGGATTGTTGTATCATAAAAATCGTAGCTCATATATATATGCAAGAGAGAGTGAACAAAGAATATGTAAAACAAGTTCAAGGAGATGATGTTTATAGCAAATATCTAAAACAGAACTAACAGCAACTGGAGAACTAAAAGCAAACGGATTTCTCAGTGGATAGAGCTCCCCCTTTGTATTTCATCGAATAGGCTTAAGCTTTTCTGCAGGATGAAGAATGTTCTTGAAGGAAGATGAATGATTCTTTGCAAAAATGAAGTTGTAACTTGATTTCACACGTAGCTTCGAGTAGAGAATCGATTGGAGACTTGAAACTACCTTCTTCCCTTCACATACAAGCTCAGAACAACATGGAAGAAGCCCTTGGAGTAGCTGCTACGTCCCTGCACTCACAAGAGTTAGAACAAGAGAAGAATACTTCAAATCTCACCTCTTCCATTAGGTTTTCAACCCAAGGAGATGGTTTTATGCTTTTAGAATGGTCAAGGGACAGCTTAGAGACCAGATCCATGAATTAGGGAGAGATATAGGGTAGTTTGAATGGACTTGTTAGACTTTCGAAGCAAGGACGTGAAAGTCATATTTCACGACGCTGCACAGGTGTCGACACCTGGTGTCGAGGCGTTAGAAAGCCAAAAAATGAGTGCTGGTCACAGGTGTCGACACCTGGTGTTCTGGCCTGCTGCCAGAACCTGGTTCAGGTAGGTCCTGGTGTCGACACCTCCTGGGCTAACTACTGAAAAGAGGTTCTGGCTGTAGGTGTTGACTCCAGGTCACGACACCTGGTGTCGACACCTGGTGTCGACACTTGCACTTCCAAAATGCCCATAGACCCATTTAGCTAGAAATGAAGGCTCCAACTTCACCAAAGGTTGAGGCATGATGAAAGAAGGTTGTGAGGAGTTCTTCCAGCCTACAAAACACAAAGTGAAAATTAGTTTTACTTAAATGTTAATCTCACAAACCAACCCATTTCATTTCACATTCTTTTGTAGAACCATGATGACTTGTGAACTCATAACCATGTGGAATTGTATCCAAGTTGTTTCCATTACCATTCAAGAAGAAAAATGATGAGATATCTTGCATGTCAAACATATATCAGTATTTACCTCATCGATTTACCTGAATTCACCATTGATCATTAATTCATTGTTTATTTGTTGAATCGACCATACAAGGAGTCATGGAGTTCCAAATATCATTCATCATTGCATGATATAGTAAATTGGAATCTAAAGAGTAAGGAACTAAGCCACTCAAAAACCCCATGAAAGATATGTATGAAGGCGCTTGAGAACCCATTTTCTCAACTCAAGATTAGAGGAGTATCACCATGGATTCCAATATAAAATCTTTCTCATTGAATACAAAGCAATCTCACATGAAGATATGAATACCCATTCACGCACAAGGCCAAGTAATAAAGTCATTTTGTAATCATCAAAATCACATACACAACAATCTCCCACATTTTGATGATGATAAAATATTATGCTATAATGCTCTCTCCCCCTTTGCCATAATCAGAAATGGGGAGCATGACGGGGAATCCAGAATGGCAAGAACCTATGGACACTGGGATTATGAAGAGAACCAATATGCACAATATGCATGAACTGTGGACAAAGTGCATAACTGTAAAATGCAAATGTGCACATGTAGAATGCAAGATGACAAAAGAATATGCAAATGCTCACAAGTTGCAGCAATTGGAAATGGTGTACGACATGACAATAATGAGCAAGCAAACAAGCACTCAAACACCCATAGAAAGGTATTGACTCATGCAAGTCCTGATGACTTAAGCAGATAAGATCACATGCAAAGCTCCCCCGTTGACATTGACACATTAGATGATTGGCTTTGATTTTTAAATTTTTAAATTTTTAGTTTTCTTGTGAAATGCATGAAATGGAATGTATGAAAATGATGAGACATGAAATGCATACAATGTAATCAAGCAGATATCTATATATACATGTAGCATAACTCTCCCATTTTATTTAGAGTGAAGAGATAGGTGTACGAAAAGTGCAAGTGAGTCATTAAGATCCGAGTGCTCATGATTACACCTAGAGGATTGTGCAGATAAATAGGAGAAGGCGTACAACAGGTCAAGCAATTAATCAAATTTTCTAAATACATATCAAATCAAATTACCATGTGCAAGTGAGTAACATGAGAATGAAGTTTAGCCATATAGATAACCAGATTTTTAATTAAACACAATAATAATTACACAGACTGCATTTCAATCTAGATAGCAGCGTATTAGAGGCTTCGCTCTGCCTCAATCAAATTTAACATCAGAAATTTTCATATTGATAATTTGAATTTTTCTAAGAAGGATCAGGTTCAAATAATTCCTTTTTACGCGAGAAGACACATGGAGTTCATGCTAGAATCCCCGGTTACTCAGAATATTGAACCTTGTCACCTCATTTTGAACAGAGATACTTTAGTCAACACTTTTCAGAAATGAACCACATCACGTCTCAGGTGACATGTGCCCAATTTACTCAGTGAAACAAAGCATTGCTCTGCCTTTCATTTCAACCATTTTTTTATGTGGAGGCAGGCAGCTTTTTCCTCAACTGTCTCTTATCATCCATGCAGCAAGTTGAATTACTTTAGAGTGTTGAAATGAAACTCTTATATCCTTATGAATAACACTCAATTTCACATTATAGTGCATGAAGTGTGCGAATTTGATTTAATATGTATGGAGAAAATTTAACTCAAAATAAGATAGTGCAGCTCCCCCTATGTAATTGTAATAAGCATGAAATGCTCCCCTTGAGAATTTGACATGAAGCACACGTGTTAAGACTCAGATGCAACATTATTTAACAATAGAGTATTTGGTCTAGAAGTTTCAAAGAAAGGGTTGAATAGCATATAATAACATGCAATCATACAATGGAGATATGCATATATGAAATGCGATGCAAGATTTTAGATTTCACATAACACTCTATATGCACCTAATGTAACTGATGTATGACATGCATTACCAATTGTTAAAATGTGAGGACACAATTTTATTTTGAAAAGAGAATTCAGAAAATTCATTCAGAGCATCAAAATCATCACATGTGAACTTTTCCTTGAAAACATTTTTACTTTTATCAGAAAGATGAGTAGCACAATGGTAAAGGCCATGGAACATTGATCAACTTCAGTCCTCAAAATGTACAGCCATAGAACAACCTCAGCATGATGAGAGAATGGAAAAAAACATCAATCTCACGGTTTTCAGCTTACAAGACTCCCCCTTAATCAATGCATGATTTCAGAATATTCATTTAAGATGGATGCCATATGAGTAGATGATTTATGGTACCGGGCGGAGGCACATTCTCACGCATGGTGATAGCTTTCAGACAGGCTTGACCTGCCCTTCCATATGTCACCATTTTATATACCATGTAGTCATTGAAATGAAGATCAGAAAAATATAATGCATTCCCATATGACATCGGGGGTTTAGCAAACACATGAGCATTGAATAACAGTTTCAAATTCACTGTCTATCAAGAGATGGCACTGGCATCAAGCCCTTAGAGCTTTTGCCAAATAATTTATTTTCTCACCTTTGCATTGAGTTACCTTTATTGAAATCCTCAAATTCTTCGCTTTATTCTGCTTGGTGTCATCTTCATCAACAAGCTCCAATTCTCAATGGAAGAAGTTCAAATCTGGCATTAAAGTCCTCTTGAGCTCCTTTCTTTCTCTCCATGATTTCAAGGGTTGATGGTCATAATAAAACCTGCACCGTAAAGAGCTCAATTCATGTCAATATTAAGCCAATGCATATTGAAGAAACTACCTTCAAGGCTTTTCATCACATATGACTCTCTCTCTCTCAACCTGCAGTATCAGAAACTCAATTTCATATCAATCTCAGCTCAATACAAATGAGAATGCCAATTTCAATGCTTTTCTTCCACAAGACAATCTTTTATGAGCTGCAAGTATGTATGATGAGTTGCAGCTATTAATGCAAGTGATTCAGAACATTTCTAAAGTTTACATTTAAGTCTATTCACTCAAGCTGACATGAGTTCAAAGTTCAGTTCAAAAATTTCAAGTTTAACCCAATTGTGTAAAGAGTCAACACTAAACACATGAAGAACCCAGGTCTGTCCATGTGTAGTACATGTCAATGCACATGAAGAACCAAGTCTAAGCACAAGTGTAGACAAGGTTGATACACAGAAAACACACAAGATAGCCTCTTCAAACCTGCATATTAGAGACTTAAATTCCAGCAGCATGAACTGAGAATTCACACAATCAATGTGCACAAACATGAACAACCAACTTACAAATCAATGTCAATTCAAGAACAAACCCATGTTAACCAAGACATCACACCAGAACTGGCCAAGTCGACTTAAGGCCTTCCTCTTGGCCTCAAGGCAATCTTGCAACACAGTTCTCATTTGGTTATTTTGGGTACCCAAACCTTCTTGGGTCCCGGATGGTTAGTTGCACCTCTAGAGGGTGTCTTCCACAGTTTTTGGACATGCATATCATCAAAATGCATTAACGAGCAATCATGCATGGTATGCCCCAACTTTCCATAATAATGACAGCATATTGAAGACTTCATAGAATTCTTATAAACATGATAATCAGATTTCTGTGATTTAGCATGAATGTTATTATTATAAGCATGGAAATTTCTCTTCTTCACAATAGGATGAGCATGAAATTTCTGTGGGTTGGTGAAAGTATAATTGTTTTTGACTTTGAAATTCTTTCTTTCATTTGTTTGCCAACACTGTGACACTCGGTGTCCTAGCTTTCCACATTTAAAACAAACAACCCTTTTTCTTTTGGAAACAAGTTCATTTTTGCATGCTTTCAACTCATCCGATTTCATAACGAAGCAATCATTCATCAAATGACCATGCTTACCACAATAATGACAATTGACATTTGTTGATTTTGGAGTATGGTTTTTGTGACTTTTTTGAGTATGAATCCTATTGCTTCTATGTTGAGCCTGAGTCTTGGGATTTGATTTCTCAACACAAGAAGCGTTTGACATATTTGAGGAACATGAAGCATGCACAAAAGATGTTTGAGTCTTTAGCCCAAAGGCTTTCTTTTTGGTGGGTTCATACCCAAGACCTTCTCTTTAAAATTTACCTTGGTCCCCAAAATCTTGTTCAAATTTTCTTCCCCATTCACAAACTTAGACAAAGAAGCATTCAGATCAAGAATTTCCTTTTCAAGTGATAAAATATATAATTCATAGGAAATGATCTCATTGTCACAGAAATGACTTTTTCATTCAATTGGGCATTGATGGTTTTGTAGCTCTCCATCATTTGTTCTAGCACATGCATCTTTTCACAATCATCAATAGCCAGACTTTTTCCTTTTTCAAAAGTAAGTAATTTTTTAGACATGGTTGTATTTAGATGCTTCAGTTCTTCATTTTCAGATTTTAACAAAGCATTTCCTTTTTCAATAAACTTCATGCTACCTTCAAGCAGAGATATCTGAATCAAAATAGCATTATTTTCCTTTTTAAGTTCTTCATTTTCATTTGCAAGTTTATCATTCATAATCAGTTCATTGCAAATATCCTGATCAATAGAGTTTGATTCTATTTTATTTCTTAGACCTTTTTCAGTTTTCTCCAATTGATCGATTTTGTTCTTGAGGACAACATTTTCATTTCTCAAACAAGCAATGGTTTCTTTGTGACATTCAACATCATGCTCTAAAAGTTCATTCAAGTTGTCAAGCTTAGAACACTTATCACAAGGTCTATTTTCATGGAGCATGTTTTCAGATTTCTTTTTCAATTTTCTATTTTCTGACTTGATTTTCTTATATTACTTTTCCAACTCATCATAAGTATCAACAAGATCATCAAGAGTAAATTCTTCAGAATCTTAATTTACCTCTTCTGCAATTTCATCACTTTATTGATCAGCATCATCGGCCATGAGACATTTTTACCTTTCCTTTTCTTGAGCTTTGATCAACCGGTCCATAAGCTCCTTTACTGTCCTACAAGAAGATACAAATGGATACTTGTTAGTATTTACGGAAGCTTTCAATAAGCTCAAAGCAGTAACATTATCATGATGCATCATTTTATCCTGATTAGACCACTTGGTCTCATCTAGAGGTAATATGTGTGGACTATGATAAATCAATTTCCAAAGACTAGGATTAATAGAATTGATCACCACACACAGTTTGCCTAGCCATGAATTAAAATCCGAACCACTGAAGATTGGCAAAAAATTTATTGAGACATGTTCAGCAGAAACATTCATGATTGTAGAATGCACTAGGATCACTCTATAGATCGCAAGATCTAGGGACAACAGAGCCTCAGTCTGATACCAATTATTGGGGCCCGTAGTGCAAGAATACAGATCTAGAGGGGGGGTGAATAGATCCTATTAGTAAAAACTATATCCAATTAAAAATAAAATTAGCACACAGCGGAATTAACAAGATTGATAAGATTGATGAATTTAATCTAAACAGATTTAAACTTAATTCACTCAATCTCACCGAGCTCACACGATTGCACAAACAGATAAGATAGTGAATCACACAATCACAAAGATCAAACCACAAGACACGAGAATTTTTAAGGTGGTTCGAGATCACGACGGGCTCCCTACGTCCACGCCTCACCAAACCGGTGAGGCTTCACTACACGCTACAACATGTAGCAACACGGGGATGAACCCCAACACCACACACGCTACTTCCACAGCAATCCACACATGAGGCCTTGCCTCAAACTGCTGCCACAGCAGCACACACACACATACACAACACCTTGCTTTCCCTAGTGCTTGCTCTTTCAATATTAGTTCATAGCTCCGCTGGCTCGTGAGAGTGAGTTCTCAATCCGTAAGCTCATTTGCTTCAAGAGATCACCGTGGGAGAGAGTGTGTAACCCGTGCCCTCAGCATAATGTCGGCTCCATTGAATTGGGCCTCCATACCCTTGGGAAACCCTTGGCCTTGTTGGCTCTCTACTAGCAAGGGCCCAGCCCTCACAACCTCCTCTCGGCATCATAGAGTTACCCCCGGTTTTGGGTGACTGTCGAGTGAGTGGTCACCGATTTCGGTCGATTTCTATTGCGAATTGTGCTTGCTTGTTAAAGTCCAAGGTGCATCGATCTTGTGACTATCAACCCCCAGGTGGTGTCACATCACTTTAACTTGTCGTCTTGAAGTGGAGGCCTTAGAAACCCTAGGTATGTGAAACGTTTCTTCTTCGGCCGTAGGAACTGGTACAATTTCCTGAGATGCAGGTGGGACATCCAGTTTACGGCAGACGGAGCGTTGCATGGGTGTCTCCTTCTGCTCCATGGCTGTCAGTGATGAAAGAGAGCTCGTAATTCAGGAAATAGCAAATGACGGAGAGGTTGCAAATGGCACCGCGAGGAAGACGAGACGCTGAGCACGAAGGAGAGACGACCCGGCTTCTGGTAGGTTGCATAAGAGCCAAGACATGGCAGGAAGGGTAAATAAGTAATTCGGAATTTTTAATTTCGAGGATGTAGTTCGGCATCATCATTTCTGTTGATGTGGCCTACGCCGTTGGATCGACGGCAATACGAGACAAAACCCACGCGTGGCCAACATGTCCCGTTTTCCACGTGGTAGTTTGGAGCTTAAGGGCGACAAATGTGTCTACACGGGTGACAAATGCGTTAGCGAGGGTGAAAAATACCCTGCTAATGGTGACAAATAGTGCTTAATAGAGACAAGGCTGACGTGCGGCTTTCAAGACAGTGTAAGAGTAAGGGCGACGTCTTGTGGACTTTAGTGGTGATAATTAGGTGAGTGTGGGTGACAAATGCTCAACTAGAGTAACAAATTACTGGACGTCAGTGTATCGTTGTTAATCGTTAGGCGCCGGGTTGGAAACAACGTTCTACCGGGTTTTTATTTACATTTTTAAATAAGTTATATTAAAAAAACATAAGGAAACCTAAAGCTGAAGCTAAGATTCAAACCCGGAGACATTCAAACGGCAGAACAATAAACGAAATGATACAATACATTATTTCAAATTGTTTATTCCATTATATATATATATATAATATAGTTTTCCGTATCGGTACGTAATGTCCAATCTAGTCTCGAGCCGTGGCCGGGACGACCGGTTCGGCAGGGACGGTCACACCTGCCCCGAATGATGTGCACGTTACTCAAGGGCGACATTGATTATTATCCTGAGTGCTTCCACGTGGCAATCCCCGCGAGGAGCCCTAGCTCTCGAAAATGAATAATTTTCGTGACGGTAAATTAAAAACACATGAGTTTGACGAGGGCACGGAGCAATAAGGAAATGGTCAACATGTGATCGATACGCCTCTGAGTACCTTTTCGCACCCCGATGTGGGCCTTTCAAGGTAGCTAGGCTTTTCAACACGTTGCCTCTTCCTTATATAGGAATCGACTAATCGGCCACGCAGCCCCATTGCTTGGTGACTAATCAAATGTTTTTCCCTCTTATCGCCGTGATCGACCTTCATGGCACGGCGGGTCGCCAGTCCCTACCCGATGCCCACCATCATCTGCTTAGTGATCAGAAGGAGCGCACCTTCGGTTAGTCCAGACCATTCCAGTCTTGGAACCTGAACACATTGTCACACAAGTGATTGGCACGCCCTATAGTGAGTAAAACTGATAAAAGATACAATGATATTTAATTTCGACCCCTGAGTGCTTCCACATGGCATTCCCGCGAGGAGCCCTAGCTCCCGAAAATGAATAATTTTCGTGACTGTATGTCACGCCACGAGCCTTTCTTAGAGCGAAGACTAACTCGAGAAACGTGAACAGCCGGCATGGTAAGCCTCTTGCAAGCAAGAACGATCAGAGCGCAAGACAATCACCCATAATGTAATTGCACAATATTACTCAAACTTCAACTTTATTCCATTAATAACCAAATATTCAAATACAATCACTAATTCAACTTTCTTCATCATACAGACTCAAGAAATAAGAAAATTACATAGACTCAATCTAAACAATGTAGACTTCCTAAGTCTTCACTCTTCATTCACTCTCAGATCCGCTACTTGAATATTCTGAATCTGAACCTGACTCACTTCCATCTCCTGAAAAGATTGGAAATAGGTAATGAGCACACTTGCCCAGTAGGTATCTTCGCATCAACATGAAGGCACTATTAAAGTAATTACCATTTTAGCTCTAGAGGAATAAGGTAAAATCATGCGAAATGCGATAAATCAAGCGAATAACCAAAGTAACAAAGATGATCAATTAAGATAGAAAGAGAGCAAGTATGAATAAGAATGTAGCATGGCTTTTCATGAACAAGAATGTAACGAGAATGTACTAGCAATACCACGTAGTCATCACCCAAACATCTTTTGCTTATGAGCAAGTATTTTGTGAATTTCTGTGGAATATCATGTAACAAGCAAGAAAGTCATGTACATGTATCATGGATTTTCACTTCTTTATAGAGAAAGTACTCCCAGCGCAATGCGACGCCAGTAGCATCATACCCCATGGTTTACAGTATGTTTCCGACAATCAGCCGAGGGGACTAGCATAGAGCCCTTAAACACAATCGATGCTCGATCACATCTTCAAGTATAAATCAAGCTACTTCCACGCATGTAAAAAATATGGCCAAGAATGTACAATTTCAATAAGTTCATGATAACAATAATTCAATGAATGAACGCTTCAACTTAGGACATGAGAGATCAAGAATGATTTAAGACGATGTCATGCTTATGGAAATAATTTGGCAGCACAACGGTACATTTATTACCATTCATAATTTAAGTTAAGTATCTTAGACAATATGATAAATCCTAGACCATCAATAATCCATCTAGGAACTTTAGAATATCAACCCTTTGGTCAAACCTCAGGTTAAAGAATTTAGAACTGTGACGGTCTAATACTGGGCCGTTACATGAACTTAACGGTCGAGAACTGGACCGTTAGAACAGGCTGAACCCAGAAACACATAAATTGGACTTAGTATAATGTGACGGTCGTACACCGGTCCGTTAGGTAAGCCTGACGGGCTAGTGGAGGTCCGTTACAAGACTTAAAACTTCGATTTGTGCTTTTCTAAACAAATGGGCTTTAATGGTACAACCAACTCGACGTCCTAGTGGGAATCCCAGGCTCGCAAAGAATTACGGAGGCCTTGAAACAAGATTTCCTAGTCCGTTGGAAGGAATACCCAATAGAGATGTCCTCATGTTCAAGAATATGTTCCTATAGTGCAAGAGTGTGAACTAATGGACATATACCGAGATATATGCCGTGTACTTAAAGAATTGACTCTATAGGTAAGAGAGAATGTGTAACGGTATAAAATCATGATAAAACTCATCAATATCTTTTCTAAATCAAGGTTTTAATACAAAACTATAGTACTTTGGCATGAAATTAACATATGCTTGAAAATAACTCTAAAGTAAGCAAAATTTTAACATAAATCAATATTGGAACTTAAAGCCATGAAAAATAGGTTAAGATCTAATTAACTAGGCATACATATATATATTAATTGGATCGATCTTGATTCTATCTTAAGTTGACAGAACACAGTGTTGTGTGGCGGACTAGTATGGGCGCGTCACATGAAGGTAACAGTCTAGATTAGGTCCGTCATGTTTCACAGAACCCTTCAGTCATTCACAGAGGGTGTGACGGTCAATGTAGGTCCGTTACACGTCCCTAGCGGTCTTACGATAGACCGTTAGGTCCTCTGCTGACAGAAAATAGAAACTATAGAAATCTATGATTAATTCATGGCATGCTAACTACTCTAATCATGTCTAAACGAGAAAAAGGCTATCTAGATGCATAGGTAGTAATGAAATAACAAGAGATAGCTTTTTATCTTCAATCAGGGTTGAAGGCATGCATGAATGTATAGACTAATCCCAAAACATGATATTCATGAAGTATAATGCATGAAATCCAAATAAAGTAGAGGGATTTTATCCTTAACAATGTGTTTTTGCCGTTCATGAGATAACCTACCTCTTAACTTGGCTTTAAACTTCTAATTTGAGTCTTCAAGGGTCGCCCTAGTTCTTCTCTTCCTGTGATTTTTCAGTAACTTCACGTTGCCCTATCTCTCCAATCTCTTGACCTAAAGATGTGAAATTTGAGGGTAAGAAGATGAAACTAAGAGTAACAAAAAGTTCTAAAAAACCCTTCCCTAATTACCTTGTTTGGGTGTCCTAATTCCTTGATCTTCAGTGGTCCTTTGCTCTGAATTCTGGACTACTATGACCGAATCCGCGACTTTAGAAGCCTTTATCTCTTTGGTTACTTGATCCCCTAACATGAAATTTTGAGGGTAGTTAGTCTAAAGTATTAGGAACGAAATACTCTAAAGAACTCACCTGAGATTCTATCTCCTTACCTTGATTCTTCACGAGCCAAATGTAAGGGTCGCTCAGTTCAGAACTGGGTTCTATTTATAGAGTTTTGGCTAGGGTTCAAGGATTTGAACGATTTTAAAGTCCTTAATTGGCAAAAACCTAATCTCTAAGAGTCCTTAGCAATGTTATAAGTTCTCCCAAGTTTGTCTCTATCCATGAGAATCCTAAAATTCCAATCTTTTTGCAACTTCTTCTTCTCACGGAATTAGCAGGTTGTAACGGACTAGGTCAGGTCCGTTACATGGCTGTTGCGGTCGCCCGATAGACCGTTACATCAACTGGGCGAAGAAATTCTTCTTATTTCAAACTCTTTGGTTAATTATCCACTAACTTATCCCTTTTAAGTGTATTTATCCCTATATTTCGTGGATAACTTAAATAACCTTCTAGAATATGGGCCAAACTTATTGGGCTTGGTCCTTAAACCTATTGGGCTATAACTACTAAAGCTAGGTTAATTGTTTACCACAATTGGGCCTTAATAATGATTTATTTAACCCAATATTTATTTATTAATCCATTTTGGGTCTTTAAGATTTCCAGAAAATACTTAAATAGTCCAGAAATAATTTATAAAAATTTCGATGCTTGACACCCTCCCCCACTTAAGAGAATTTGGTCCCCAAATTCATAACATGAGTTTTTTTACGGAGAGTGTACGTATTTTAATGTATAAAAAAAATTAATGTAAGGCGAATGGGTTAAGAGGGTACCTTTAACCATTTCACCTTCCTCGTCTAGAATGGCATTTAATCGACCTCGCTTCCCGCATCCGTTGTTATCCCTTGAAGATTGTTCATTTATGAGAGGACACATGGGCAAGCGATGTTCCCGACTTCCACATTTGAGACAAGCACTAAGACATTTCCAGCATTCTTCTACTGAGTGCCCAAATTTTTCACAAAATGAGCAAGCCGTGGAGACTTGCATTCTCTCTTCTTCTTTAACTTTCTTATTCTTTCCGTTTCCATTTCCATTTCTTTTTCCGTTACCGTTCCCATCACGGGACCTCTTAACATGACGGTTTTCATCCTCATCCACTTCTTTCTCTTCTTGCCTATCATGTTTTCGGCTTGAACTTTCTCCTCGGAGCCTTTCCACCTTCTCCATGGTTCTTTCACATAGATGCGCTCTTTGAACCATCTCGACATAGGTGCGGATATTCTGAATTCTAAGTTGTTGGATAAATTTGGGTCTTAAACCATCCATAAATCGGTTGGCTTTCAATAAATCTGTGCTTACCAAGTGAAGAGCATAAGGTGCTAGTCGAGAGAATTGTAATTCATACACTGCCACGGACATCATGCCTTGTTTTAAGGAGGCAAATTCCATAGCCTTCCTCTCCTTCACATGCTCAGAGAAGTACTTGGCTCGAAAAAGTGTAAGAAAACCCCCACATGTATGAGATGCATCTGCAGGTGGCGTCGGAATGGATTTCCCCCATGTACGAGCATCCTTGTTGAGTTGGAACATGGCAAGTCAAACTTTCTCCTGGTTGGTGCATTGCATGACATCGAATATTCGATTCATCTCGTCGATCCAATTTTCTGCTTCATCTGGGTTAAAAGATCCAGAGAATCGTGGGGGATTTAAACTTTGGAAATTGCCATGTAAGTTCCCCGTGCCAGCCCTTCCACCAGCTTGGGCCACTGTCTGTAGGGCTTGGGTAAGTCCCGCAACAGTTTGCTGCACCTCGTCCCAGTTCACACGATGACCCATTAAGAATCAAGGTACCTGAGAATTATGGATATTTTAGTTATTTAGAGTTGGGAAGATTTACCATAAGATAATTTCTATATAACTATCTCATCCCGGGTTCTACCCAATTCTCACATGGGTATGGAAATTTCTTCCTTAGTTCATAGGTAGGGGTCCTTAAACCTTGGACTTATCCTATGACATGATTCTTCTCCCTAAGTCCTGAGACTTAGGCTCTGATACCAACTTAACTATCACGCCCCGAGCCTTTATTACAGTGGAAGACCAACTTGAGAAACGTGAACAGCCAGCATGGTAAGCCTCTTGCAAGCAAGAACGATCAGTGCGCAAGACAATCACCCATAATGCAATTGCACAATATTACTCAAACTTCAACTTTATTCCATTAATAACCAAATATTCAAATACAATCACTAATTCAACTTTCTTCATCATACCAGACTCAAGAAATAAGAAAATTACATAGACTCAATCTAAACAATGTAGACTTCCTGAGTCTTCACTCATTCTTCATTCACTCTCAGATCCGCTACTTTAATATTCCGAATCTGAACCTGACTCACTTCCATCTCCTGAAAAGATTGAAATAGGTAATGAGCACACTTGCCCAGTAGGTATCTTCGCATCAACATGAAGGGACTATTAAAGTAATTAACATTTTAGCTCTAGAGGAATAAGGTAAAATCATGCGAAATGCAATAAATCAAGCGAATAACCAAAGTAACAAATATGATCATTTAAGATAGAATGAGAGCAAGTATGAATAAGAATGTAGCATAGCCTTTTATGAACAAGAATGTAACGAGAATGTACTAGCAATACTACATAGTCATCATCCAAACATCTTTTGCTTATGAGCAAGTATTTTGTGAATTTCTGTGGAATATCATGTAACAAGCAAGAAAGTCATGTACATGTATCGTGGATTTTCACTTCATGAGCCGTGGATATTTCACTTATTTATAGAGAAAGTACTCCCAGCGCAATGCGACGCCAGTAGCATCATACCCCATGGTTTACAGTATGTTTCTGACAATCAGCCGAGGGGACTAGCATAGAGCCCTTAAACACAATCAATGCTCGATCGCATCTTCAAGTATAAATCAAGCTACTTCCACGCATGTAAACAATATGGCCAAGAATGTACAATTTCAATAAGTTCATGATAACAATAATTCAATGAATGAACGCTTCAACTTAGAACATGAGAGATCAAGAATGATTTAAGACGATGTCATGCTTATGGAAATAATTTGGCAGCACAACGGTACATTTATTACCATTCATAATTTAAGTTAAGTATCTTAGACAATATGACAAATCCTAGACCATCAATAATCCATCTATAAACTTTAGAATATCAACCCTTTGGTCAAACCTCGGGTTAATGAATTTAGAACTGTGACGGTCTAATACTAGGCAGTTACATGAACTTAACGGTCGAGAACTGGACCGTTAGAACAGGCTGAACCTAGAAACACATAAATTGGACTTAGTATAATGTGACGGTCGTACACCGGTCGGTTAGGTAAGCTTGACGGGCTAGTGGAGGTCCGTTACAAGACTTAAAACTTCGATTTGTGCTTTTCTAAACAAATGGGCTTTAATGGTACAACCAACTCGACGTCCTAGTGGGAATCCCAGGCTCGCAAAGAATTACGGAGGCCTTGAAACAAGATTTCCTAGTCCGTTGGAAGGAATACCCAATAGAGATGTCCTCATGTTCAAGAATATGTTCCTATAGTGCAAGAGTGTGAACTAATGGACATATACCGAGATATATGCCGTGTACTTAAAGAATTGACTCTATAGGTAAGAGAGAATGTGTAACGGTATAAAATCATGATAAAACTCATCAATATCTTTTCTAAATCAAGGTTTTAATACAAAACTACAGTACTTTCGCATGAAATTAACATATGCTTGAAAATAACTCTAAAGTAAGCAAATTTTTAACATAAATCAATATTGGAACTTAAAACCATGAAAAATAGGTTAAGATCTAATTAACTAGGCATACATATATATATTAATTGGACCGATCTTGATTCTATCTTAAGTTGACAGAACGCAGTGTTGTGTGGCGGACTAGTATGGGCGCATCACATGAAGGTAACGTTCTAGATTAGGTCCGTCAGGTTTCACAGAACCCTTCAGTCATTCACAGAGGGTGTGACGGTCAATGTAGGTCCGTTACACGTCCCTAGCGGTCTTACGATAGACCGTTAGGTCCTCTACTGACAGAAAATAGAAACTATAGAAATCTATGATTAATTCATGGCATGCTAACTACTCTAATCATGTCTAAACGAGAAAAAGGCTATCTAGATGCATAGGTAGTAATGAAATAACAATAGATAGCTTTTTATCTTCAATCAGGGTTGAAGGCATGCATGAATGTATAGACTAATCCTAAAACATGATATTCATGAAGTATAATGCATGAAATCCAAATAAACTAGAGGGATTTTATCCCTAACAATGTGTTTTTGCCGTTCATGAGATAACTTGGCTTTAAACTTCTAATTTGAGTCTTCAAGGGTCGCCCTAGTTCTTCTCTTCCTGTGATTTTTCAGTAACTTCACGTTGCCCTATCTCTCCAATCTCTTGACCTAAAGATGTGAAATTTGGATGGTAAGAAGATGAAACTAAGAGTAACAAAAAGTTCTAAAAAACCCTTCTCTAATTACCTTGTTTGGGCGTCCTAATTCCTTGATCTTCAGTGGTCCTTTGCTCTGAATTCTGGACTACTATGACCGAATCCACGACTTTAGAAGCCTTTATCTCCTTGGTTACTTGATCCCCTAACATGAAATTTTGAGGGTAGTTAGTCTAAAGTATTAGGAACGAAATACTCTAAAGAACTCACCTGAGATTCTATCTCCTTACCTTGATTCTTCACGAGCCAAATGTAAGGGTCGCTCAGTCCAGAACTGGGTTCTATTTATAGAGTTTTGGCTAGGGTTCAAAGATTTGAACAATTTTAAAGTCCTTAATTGGCAAAAACCTAATCTCTAAGAGTCCTTAGCAATGTTATAAGTTCTCCCAAGTTTGTCTCTATCCATGAGAATCCTAAAATTCCAATCTTTTTGCAACTTCTTCTTCTCACGGAAGTAGCAGGTTGTAACGGACTAGGTCAGGTCCGTTACATGGATGTTGCGGTCGCCCGATAGACCGTTACATCAACTGGGCGAAGAAATTCTTCTTATTTCAAACTCTTTGGTTAATTATCGACTAACTTATCCGTTTTTAAGTGTATTTATCCCTATATTTCGTGGATAACTTAAATAACCTTCTAGAATATGGGCCAAACTATTGGGCTTGGTCCTTAAACCTATTGGGCTATAACTACTAAAGCTAGGTTAATTGTTTACCACAATTGGGCCTTAATAATGATTTATTTAGCCCAATATTTATTTATTAATCCATTTTGGTCTTAAAAATTTCCAGAAAATACTTAAATAGTCCAAAAATAATTTATAAAAATTTCGGGGCTTTACTCGGTAAATTCAAAACACATGAGTTTGACGGGGGCACGGAGCAATAAGGAAATGGTCAACATTTGACCGATACGCCTCTGAGTACCTTTTCGCACCCCGATGTGGGCCTTTCAAGGTAGCTAGACTTTTCAACACACTGTCTCTTCCTTGTATAGGAATCGACTTATCGGCCATGCAGCCCCATTGCTTGATGATTAATCAAACGTTTTCCCCTCTTATTGTCGTGATCGACCTTTTTGGCACGGCGGGTCGCCAGCCCCGACCCGATGCCCACCACCGTCTTCTTAGTGATCAAAAGGAGTGCACCTTCGGTTAGTCTAGACCATTCCAATCTTGGAACCTGAACACATTGTCACACACAAGTGATTGGGACACCCTATCATGAGTAAAATCGATAAAAGATACAATGATATTTGATTATGGCACCTAAGTGCTTCCACATGGCATTCCCCGCGAGGAGCCCTAGCTCCCGAAAATGAATACTTTTCGTGACGATAAATTCAAAACGCATGAGTTTGGTGGGGGCACGGAACAATAAGGAAATGGTCAACATGTGACCGATATGCCTCTGAGTACCTTTTTGCACCCCGATGTGGGCCTTTCAAGGTAGCTAGGCTTTTCAACACGTCGTCTCTTCCTTTTATAGGAATCGACTTATCGGTCAAGAAGGGTTTAACGTCCGCTCGGGGATGCCTCGACCGCATGTCCGGACCCCACCCAAGTGGTGGACGGGACGCCCGGGTCATGGGTCGTGACCGGGATGCTTTATTATTTCAATATTTTATTATATATATTATATATATAAAGAGTCTTTTTTTACTTTGTTGTATTATTTTATATGTATTATATACATAAAGAGTCTTTTTTATTATAACATTTTTATGAGATGTACCGACACGGAGCGAATATGCACCGACCCGACCCTTCCCGGGCCGTGACCAGGACGGGTGGGTCGGTCGAGACCACAAACCCTGATTTCAAGGTAGCTAGGCATTTCAACACGCTCTCTCTTCTTTTTATAGGAATCGACTTATCGGCCATAAAAAAACTAAAAATTTCTAAATTACAGATTCTAAAATATTAAATAATAATTTTTGTAGATCTAATGATATGTTTTACTGAGGGAGATTTTATCCTTTTATAGGAAGAAATTAATGAATGACAAATAATCATGAATGAATGAATGAATGAAAACATGATGCCAAATGAAAATATGGCGCCAAATAAAAATAGACAAGAACAGGCAGACGACCCCTCTCCTGACCTCCTTAGTCCTTCCCCCTCCCTCCTCCTTCAACCACTGCATCCCTTTCCTCTCTCACGATCGCACCCGCCTCTCAATCTCTTACTCGGGGGCGGCGGAGTGGCGAGGGCGGCCGGAGGTGAGCTCCGGCAGCGGCGGCGGTAAAATTCTTTCCGGCGGACACCCCCCACCGCAGGTATTCCCCTCTCTCCCTCTCCCGTTGGCCCCCCTTCTTGAGTACATTTTATTCCCCAAGTAATATGTACTCAAGAGTTGCATAGAGATTACTTTTAAGTAAACCAACTACTCTTTTGAGAATTTTAACCTTCATGCATGATCTACAAGACGAACCTTTTCTCCTTATCACCTACTGTACTCTTACAACATCAGATGAAATTCCAAGCCACAATAGTATTGGGGGGGGGGGTGGGAAGAGGGATATGGGTATAAATGTGTGTGCGTAAATATGGATATGACCCTTTTTGAATTTTTGCCCCTTCAAGACTATTTTTATGATATATGTGATTAGTATGCTTGGATGTGAATTAAATTGGTAGACAGGTGTTGATGCCGATATGTAAGAAAATGTGTATGTGAATGCGACTATGTTAATGATTTTTTTCCAGAAGATGATGTCGATGTCAACCACGGTCTGTGAATATGGAAGTGAAAGTGGATGTGGATATGGATGTATATGTGACCAAACAAGATGTACAAGTGTGGAAAATAGTCAATATTTAGAAGAGATGTACATTATATTTTCTTAGATGTAGTGATATGACATATTGATATGATTTTTTAATATGTTAGGTGAATATAGCTAAAATTGATCGTTCATGGATGAATCGCAGAGTAGTTGACGGAATGGTGTCAGAGGAGTTTAAGGATGGAGCTGATAGTTTTATTCAGTTTGTATTGGGGCATCCAATAGTAGTGGACCAGTGTGGTAACATTCGATGTCCTTGTTTACGTTGTAAAAATAAGAGATTTCATTCGCTGTGGGATGTGCAAGCTCATTTATACATGAAAGGGTTCACGAAAGCTTATATGAAATGGGTGTGTCATTGTGAGGAGTTCTGGTCGTATGAGCCTGGCAATGTTGCAAGCACAAGTAGCTATGCAGACATGGTACTCGATGCTGTTGGCCCTAACTTTAATGTACAAGGGGAACACGTGTACAACGAAGAACCACCAAACAAGTCAGCTGAAAGATTTTATCAGTTACTTCGGGATGTTGATGAGCCGTTGTGGGATGGTTGTGAAAATCACACTCGGTTGTATGCTGCCTCACAGTTGTTGAATTTGAAATCCAAATTTCACCTTAGTGAGAGTTGTTTTGACCATATGCTCCTCCTTATCAAGAGTATGCTGCCTCAAGATGAGAAGCTACCTGAAAATTTTTACCGTGCAAAGAAGATGGTCAATGAGTTAGGGCTTGAATACCAAAAAATAGATGCATGCCCTAATCACTGTATGTAACGCCCGAGAATTTTCTAAGAATTTTTTAGATTTAAAGTATAATTATATCAAATTATTAAAGTATTTAATGGGCTATTAATTGAATTATAATGAATTAAATTTAAGGCCCTATATTAATCCAAGAGGATTAGGCCCATATAATAAACCCAAATAGGCCCAAAAGGTTGTTTTGGACTATTAGCCCATGTTCTAGAAGCTAGGAATGGGTATAATCACGGAACATAAGGATAATTACTCTTGAAGAGATGAATAAATGGATAATAAGTGGGATAATACCAAAAAGAGTTTGAACCAGTTCAAATTCGGAGCCCACAATTTCTAGCGGTCTATCGCGAGACCGCTAAGAGATGGGTAGTGGTCTAGCATTCGACCGCTAGTATCTGTCAGTTCCGTGAGAGAAAGAAAACGTGAAAATGTTAGATTTTTAGCATCTAAATCATCTTGGATCAACTCTATCAGCTAAATAGATAGGTCTAAAAAGATGGTAGATCGAATGGAAAGTCTAATTGGGACTCTAGAATCGTTCTAATCCTCAAAACCCTACCTAAACCCTATAAATATGTCCCAGATTTGACATGCGCAACCCCTACTTTGGCTCACGTGGAACTCAGGTAAGGAGACATAATTAGTGATAAGTGTCTTCTAGAAATTTGTTCATTATAGTTATAACTAAATACCCTCCAAATTTCGTTCTAGGAGATCAAGTGTACAAGGAGTTAGAGGCTTCCAAAGTTGCTGATTCTACATTAAGAACTCAGGAATTAGTGCATCCGACCCAAGAAGATCAATGAATTCGGAGCCCTAAATGAGGTATTTAGTAGAAGTGTCTTTAGAACTTTATGTTCCCCTTCGTATCCTCTTCTTACCCTCAAAATGTCACGTCCATAGGTCAAGGGAATCAGGAGATAGAGGGACGTGAAGTTGCTGATCTAGCACAAGAAAGGGCAGAATTAGGGCTGACTTCCAGTCCGAAATTGACTATCTAAGAAGGAGTAATTAAGGTAGGTTATCTCATGAAAGGCTCAAATTTGAAGTCAGGAATAAAAGCCCGCTGATTTCATGTGTTTTCATGCATTGTACTTTGAGAATATCATGTTTTACTTAGGACTATGCATCTAGTATATTCCTCATGCATGAACTAGCCCTAATGAAGTAAAAGAGAAAATTTCTTGTTAAACTTATGAACCTATGCATATTGTTGGCCTATAATAGTTCTATCATGGTTATGGTAGTTTCTATATGTTGATTTCCATGCATGATATGCATTAATTTAGTACTTAGTTTTATTATCTTTTGAACTCGGATTCACACAGGAAGAGACGGTCTTCCTGTAGACCGCCAGTGATTCTAGCGGTCATACGATAGACCGCCAGCCTGAGATTGACGGTCCTGTATTAGACCGTTTTATATTTCTGATTTTTATAATATTGGTAACCCGAACCATATTGCAGAATTAAACATAGTTAATATATATTAAGCCTAGTTAACTAAGTTTATTCCTTTGGATATTACTTCCAACGGACTAGAAAATCTTATTTCAAGGCCTCCGTAAGACTCCGTGAGCCTGGGATTCCCACTAGGACGCCGAACTGGTTGTACCATAAAAGCCCAATTGTCTAGAAAGCACTTATACCGGAGTTTTATTTTCTTGACCCTTAGCGGCCATCTGGTTGACCGCCAAAGTCTGCTAGGGGCCATTCACTAGACCGCCAATGGATCCTAAACGGTTCTCCACTAGACCGCTAAAGACTCCAGATGTTCGGGTTTCAAAATATCAAACTGTCTTCATTAACGGTCCTGAACTTGACCGCCATAGTCAAGAAACGGTCTGGTAAACGACTGCTATCATCCAGAGTTTGATTAACCCGGGGTTGACTCAAGAGTTGATTTTTCTATGTTCCTAGATGGTCCAATTGATTATCTAGAACCTGTCATATTATTCCAAATATATCTAATTAATTTAGAGAGTTAAAGAATGTACTGTTATGCTGTCGATTTATTTCTATAGCATAACCTAGTTATTAAATGCACTTATTGAAATCTGTTATTCTCAATAGAAGCATTCTTATTTTTTGTTACTTTATCATGGAACTATAGTTGAAATTATACATTCTTGGCCATATTATTGTTATAAACGTGGAAGTAGCTTGATTTATACTTGAAGATGCAGTTCGAGTACTGATTGTATTCAAGGGCTCTATGCTACTCCCCTCGGCCGATCGTCGAAAACATACTGTAAACGATGGGGTATGATGCTGTTGGCGTCACATTGCGCTGGGAGTACTTTCTTTATAAATAAGTGAAATGTCCACAGAAAATCCACATGAATTCATGAAGTACACGCTACTAAGTGAAAAGTACATTCTTGCTTGTTACATCACTTTCTAATGCATAGCCTTCATGGTTATGAAAAGTACATTCTTGTTACATTCTTGTTCATAAAAGGGCATAATTATATTCTTGCTTGATCATACTCGCTCAATCATATTCTCAATCTATCTTGTTACATTGATTTTGTTCATATGATTCATCGTATCTACATGAATTATCTTATTTCTTTAGAGCTAAAATATTAATTACTTTAACATTGCCTACGTGTTGATACGAAGATACCTACTCGGCAAGTGTGCTCATTACCCTACTTTCTAATCTTTTTCAGAAAATTCTAGTGGGGCGGATTCCAATTACTCAAGTAGCCGGTCCGAGAGCGATTGAAAGTCTATGGATTCGAGTGAAGACTTAGATTGTCAAAACATGTCTAGATTGAGTCCCTACATGTAATTTTTCTTTTATTGAGTCTAGGAGAATTGAATATTCATGTACTTGGATTATGATTATTGATATGAAATAAAAGTGAGGGTTTGATTATTGTGTAATTACTTTGTGTGATTGTTCTTGTGCTCTGATTATATTGCTTGCTCGAGACGTACTAGCCGACTATTCACGTTTCCCCGAATATCTTCTGATGTACGTAAATCTCGGGGCGTGACAGTTGAAGTTGTATCAGAGCACTAGGACTAGAAGTCCTAGGCAAAAGACATATCATAGGTTAAGTCCAAGGTTTAAAGACCCACACCTATGAAACTAAGAAAGAAATTCCCAACCTATGAGAGGAATTGGGTAGAATCCGGGATGAGATAGTCATTAGAATTAATTCTAAGATTAACCTGACTCATTTTATTATAATTAACAAAATTCATTACTCTTCTTAGGTACCTTACTCTTAAAATGGCTCATCGCGTAGATTGGAACGGTATGCAAGAGACCGTTGCAGGTCTTACTCAAGCATTACAAACCATGGCGCAAGTTGGCACAGGGGCAAGAGCTGGAGATTTACATCGCAACTTTTGGAGCTTAAATCCTTCGCGGTTTTAAGGTTCCTCTAACCCAGACGAAGCCGAGAATTGGATAGATGAGATGAATCGCATCTTTGAAGTTATGCAATGTACGGATCAGGAGAAGGTCCATTTGGTAACATTCCAATTAAATAAAGATGCCCGTACATTGTGGAAGTCTATTCCGGCACCCCCAACTGATGCACCTCATACATGGGAATGTTTTCTTACGCTCTTCCAAGCCAAGTACTTTTTCGAGCATATTAAGGAGCGGAAGGCTATGGAGTTTTCTTCTCTACGCCAGGGCATGATGTCAGTGGCGGAATATGAACTTCAATTTTCCCGACTAGCACCATATGCTCCTCACTTGATTAGCATCGACTTATTGAAGGTTAATCAATTTATGGATGGTTTGAGGCCCGGTTATATCCAGCAACTTGGGACTCATAATATCCGTACTTACGCGGAGATGGTCCAACGGGCGCATCTATGCAAAAGGACCTTAGAAAAGGTTGAGAAACTAAAAGGGAAGGGAGAGGAGCCGAGCCGAAGGTCTGATCGGCATGATAAAAAGAAGTTTAGTATAACGGAACCTTACAAATCTCATGATAACAAGAAGAGCAACTGGCATGGGAGTGGTAGTGGCTACTGCAAAAATAAGAAAGTTAAAGAAGAAGATAAGCAAGTCATCACGGCTTGTACTTTCTGCGAGAAATTCAGACACTCAGCCGAAGAGTGCTGGAAGCGCCTCAACGCTTGTTTACGTTGTGGTAGCTGGGAGCACCCCATGCCGGATTGCCTGTTTATGAAGGAACTATCTTCCGGGATCGGACATAAGCGACATGCTCGTTTAAATGCTATTCTGGAAGAGGAAGAAGCACCCAAGAATGATGGGCTAATGGAAGGTACTATCCAAATCTATTCCCATCTTGCATTCGTACTATTTGATACTGGTGCTTCTCATTCCTTTATATCTACTTCTTTCGTAAAAATTTACCTATTTCATCAGTTCCTTTACCTTCAGACCTTGCTATTACTACACCTTTAGGTCCCGGAACCAAACTTACAACCAATTATCCCGATAGTGAAGTAGTGGTAGAAGGTCACAACCTACCAGCAAATCTCGTATGCCTTGACATGGAGGGCTGTGATGCTATATTAGGTGTAGATTGTCTTGTAGACCATGATGCCTATATAAATTGTCTCAATCAAATTATCTCCTTTCGAAAACCTGGTCTTCCAAGGTTTTCATTCCTTGGTATCAAGTATAGGAAGCATCCTGCCATAATTTCATCTATGCATGCTTGCAAATTAATTTCGTAAGGATGTGTAGCTTTTCTTGGTTCAGTAATCCTCACCGAATCCAAGGAGATCGTCTTAAAGGATATTTGTATTGTTAATGAATTTTCGGATGTATTTCTCTCAGATTTGATCGGTTTATCGCCTGAAAGGGAAGTAAACTTTTTTATTGAACTCATTCATAGAGCAACACCTGTTTCAATAGCTCCCTATAGGATGTCCCCTACGGAACTCAAGGAATTGAAGAAACAACTTTAGGAGTTATTAGATAAGGGTTTCATTCGACCTAGCACATGCCCCTGGGGGGCGCCAGTACTATTTGTCAAGAAGAAAGATGGATCCCTTAGGCTATATATCGACTACCGGCGACTGAATCAACTCACAATTAAGAATAAATATTCGTTGCCGTGTATAGATGAATTCTTTGATCAGATTTCTGGAGCAGAATATTTTTCCAAGATAGACCTCAGATCAGGTCAATTCAAGATCAAAGATGAAGACATACACAAAAGTGCTTTTCGAAGCAGATATGGCCACTATGAATTCATGGTAATACCGTTTGGGTTAACCAATGCCCTGACAGCTTTTATGCAACTTATGAATAATGTCTTCAGGCCTTATCTGGACCAGTTTATAGTCGTCTTCATAGACGATATTCTTGTTTACTCCAAAATAAGAGAGGATCATGAAGAGCACTTACGGATTGCCTTGCAAACACTAAGAGAGCACAAAGTCTATGAGATGCTTAGTAAATGCGAGTTCTGGCTAAAGGAGGTTTCTTTACTTGGCCATATTATTTCAAAGGAAGATATTGCTGTCGATCCTTCAAAAATAGAAGCTGTTAAGAACTGGAGCCGGCCGACGACTGTGTCTGAAGTTAGAAGTTTTCTAGGTCTTGCTAGATATTACAGGAGATTTATTAAAGATTTTTCAAGGATCGCTGTCCCTTTGACTAGACTCACCATAAAGGAAAATCCTTTTATATGGTCGAAGTACTGCGAGGAGAGTTTTCAAACTCTTAAAGAACACCTTACCACTTCACTAATATTAACATTACCAACAGAAGGTGGTGGATTTGAAGTCTATACAACTGTGTTTGGCATTGGTCTAGGGTGTGTCCTTATGTAAAATGGCAAGGTGATTTGCTATTCATCAAGACAGTTAAAGATTCATGAAGAAAATTACCATGTACATGATTTGGAACTAGCTACGGTTATATTCGCATTGAAGATTTGGCGACATTATCTTTATGGGGAGAAATTTACTATATTTTTAGATCATAAAAGTCTAAAATATCTTTTCACCCAGAAGGAGTTGAATATGTGACAATGCAGATGGTTGGAGTATCTCAAGGACTTCAACTTTACTATCCAATATCATCCAAGAAAAGCAAATTTTGTACCTGACGCTCTTAGCAGAAAGCCAATGGCAACTCTAGCAAGCCTCCGAAAAGGTATAACTTGTCTTATTGAAGATTTTTCTCATTTAAATCTAGATATTGACAGAGAAGGAGACGGAGGTATGATTGCCAATATAAGGTCTCAACCTACATTGATCGAGGACCTAGACAAATTGCAAGAAAATGACCCTACGTTGATGGAGATTAAGGGTAATATTGATTAGAGGCCAGAATTTTCTATCTCAGTTGATGGAAGACTATTGTTTAAGGGTCAGATTTGTGTGCCAAATCATGATGACACTAAGAAATTGATCATGGAGGAAGCTCACAAATCAAGGTATGCTATTCACCTTGGTGCTATCAAGATATATCAAGATTTGAAAAGAAACTTTTGGTGACCCAACATGAAAAGGGAAGTGGCAGATTTTGTATCACGATGTCTCACTTGTCAACAAGTCAAAGCTGAGCATTTAAGACCTGTTAGGAAATTACACCCCTTAAATATTCTCGAATGGAAGTGAGAAAGTATAGGGATGAATTTTATCATAGGTCTACCTAGGACAAAAGGAGGACATGATGGTATATTGGTAATCATAGACCGATTGACCAAATCTGCACATTTTCTACCAATCAAAAGTCGATGGTCTGTGAATGTACTAGCAACACTATACATGAAAGAGATTGTCAAACTACATGGTGTCCTTGTCACCATCATATCTGACCAAGATCCTCGGTTCACATCACAATTCTGGAAGGGTCTGCAACATTTATTAGGGACCCGACTAAATTTTAGCACTGCATTCCATCCACAAATCGATGGTCAAACTGAAAGAACAAATCAAGTGGTGGAAGATATGCTCAGGGCATGTGCTATAGACTTTGGAGGAAGCTGGCACGATCACTTGCGTCTAGTGGAATTTTCATACAACAATAGCTATCAAGCTAGTATACAAATGGAACCATTCGAGGCTCTATATGGAAGAAGTTGTCGTTCACCTATTTACTGGAATGAAGTAGGAGAAAGGCAATTTCTCGGTCCCGACATCATTAGAGATACTACCGAGAAGATAAAGCTCATTCGGGAGAGACTCCAGATAGCTCAAGATAGGCAAAAATCATATGCTGACAATCAAAGGTGTGACTTGGAGTTTAAAGTAGGAGATCATGTATTTCTTAAGGTTTCTCCAGCTTGGGGTATTCGAAGGTTTGGTATTAAAGGCAAGCTTACTCCAAGATTCATTGGCCCCTTTGAGATTCTCGAAAGGGTTGGTGAAGTCACATATCGAATAGATTTACCCCCTCAACTATCTGAAGTTCATGATGTATTTCACGTCTCAATGCTCAAGAAGTATATACCTGATCCATTTCATGTCATTACTTACGACAATCTGGAGATTAAGAAGGACTTGACATATGAGTAAAATCTAATAAGGATCGTTGAATGGGAGGTACGTCAACTTCGGAATAAAACTATTCGTATGGTCAAGATACAATGGACCAAATTATGGCACCAAGAAGCGACGTGGGAAACTAAGAAGCCATGCGCAAAAGATTTCTAGAATTATTTGAATGTAAGTACACTCTCCATAAATCCATGTATTGAATTTGGGGAAAAATTCTTTTTAAGTGGGGGAGGGTGTAACGTCCGAGAATTTTCTAAGAATTTTTTAGATTTAAAATATAATTATATCAAATTATTAAAGCATTTAATGGGCTATTAATTGAATTATAAAGAATTAGATTTAAGGCCCTATATTAATCAAAGAGGATTAGGCCTATATAATAAACCCAAATAGGCCCAAAAGGTTGTTTTGGACTATTAGCCCATGTTCTAGAAGCCAGGAATGGGTATAATCACGGAACATAAGGATAATTACTCTTGAAGAGATTAATAAATGGATAATAAGTGGGATAATACCAAAAAGAGTTTGAACCAGTTCAAATTCGGAGCCCACAATTGCTAGCGGTCTATCGCGAGACCGCTAAGAGATGGGTAGTGGTCTAGCATTCGACCGCTAGTATCTGTCAGTTCCGTGAGAGAAAGAAAACGTGAAAATGTTAGATTTTTAGCATCAAATCATCTTGGATCAACTCTATCAGCTAAATAGATAGGTCTAGAAGGATGGTAGATCGAATGGAAAGTCTAATTGGGACTCTAGAATCGTTCTAATCCTCAAAACCCTACCTAAACCTTATAAATATGTCCCAGATTTGACATGCGCGACCCCTACTTTGGCTCGCATGGAACTCAGGTAAGGAGACATAATTAGTGATAAGTGTCTTCTAGAAATTTGTTCATTATAGTTATAACTGAATACCCTCCAAATTTTGTTCTAGGAAATCAAGTGTACAAGGAGTTAGAGGCTTCCAAAGTTGTTGATTCTACATTAAGAACTCAGGAATTAGTGCATCCGACCCAAGAAGATCAAGGAATTCGGAGCCCTAAATGAGGTATTTAGTAGAAGTGTCTTTAGAACTTCATGTTCTCCTTCGTATCCTCTTCTTACCCTCAAAATGTCATGTCCATAGGTCAAGGGAATCAAGAGATAGAGGGACGTGAAGTTGCTGATCAAGCACAAGAAAGGGTAGAATTAGGGCTGACTTCCAGTCTGAAATTGACTATCTAAGAAGGAGTAATTAAGGTAGGTTATCTCATGAAAGGCTCAAATTTGAAGTCAGGAATAAAAGCCCTCTGATTTCATGTGTTTTCATGCATTGTACTTTGAGAATATCATGTTTTACTTAGGACTATGCATCTAGTATATTCCTCATGCATGAACTAGCCCTAATGAAGTAAAAGAGAAAATTTCTTGTTAAACTTATGAACCTATGCATATTGTTGGCCTATAATAGTTCTATCATGGTTATGGTAGTTTGTATATGTTGATTTCCATGCTTGATATGCATTAATTTAGTACTTAGTTTTATTATCTTTTGAACTCGGATTCACACAGGAAGAGACGGTCTTCCTGTAGACCGCCAGTGATTCTAGCGGTCATACGATAGACCGCCAGCCTGAGATTGACGGTCCTGTATTAGACCGTTTTATATTTCTGATTTTTATAATATTGGTAACCTGAACCATATTGCAGAATTAAACATAGTTAATATATATTAAGGCTAGTTAACTAAGTTTATTCCTGTTTTAAGTGTTGGTTTCATATACTAAGTTATTTTTACTGTTCATCATGATAGCTTTCTTGTTTTATGCACATTTGGTATTATTTTAACTTATGTTAATTTATGACCCAAAATCATATATTCTTGTAATAAAGATATGTGTAAATGACAGATGATTCATGATTTTAACTTGATTACAGTTTTACAGGATTCTCTCTCTCTTCTAAGTGTCATTTTCATAAGTACATAGCACATATCTTGGTATGTTGTCATTAGTTACACTTTGCACATTAGGAACACAATCTTAGACTTGATGACCTCTCCTTTGGATATTACTTCCAACGGACTAGAAAATCTTATTTCAAGGCCTCCGTAAGACTCCGTGAGCCTGGGATTCCCACTAAGACGTCGAACTGGTTGTACCATAAAAGCCCAATTGTCTAGAAAGCACTTATATCGGAGATTTATATTCTTGACCCTTAGCGGCCATCTGGTTGACCGCCAAAGTCTGCTAGGGGCCATTCACTAGACCGCCAATGGATCCTAAACGGTTCTCCACTAGACCGCTAAAGACTCCAGATGTTCGGGTTTCAAAATATCGAACTGTCTTCATTAACGGTCCTGAACTTGACCGCCATAGTCAAGAAACAGTCTGGTAAACAACTGCTATCATCCAGAGTTTGATTAACCCGGGGTTGACTCAAGAGTTGATTTTTCTATGTTCCTAGATGGTCCAATTGATTATCTAGAACCTGTCATATTATTCCAAATATATCTAATTAATTTAGAGAGTTAAAGAATGTACTGTTATGCTGTCGATTTATTTCTATAGCATAACCTAGTTATTAAATGCACTTATTGAAATCTGTTATTCTCAATAGAAGCATTCTTATTTTTTGTTACTTTATCATGGAACTATAGTTGAAATTATACATTCTTGGCCATATTATTGTTATAAACGTGGAAGTAGCTTGATTTATACTTGAAGATGCAGTTCGAGTACTGAGTGTATTCAAGGGCTCTATGCTACTCCCCTCGCTGATCGTCGAAAACATACTGTAAACGATGGGGTATGATGATGTTGGCGTCGCATTGCGCTGGGAGTACTTTCTTTATAAATAAGTGAAATGTCCACGGAAAATCCACATGAATTCATGAAGTACACGCTACTAAGTGAAAAGTACATTCTTGCTTGTTACATCACTTTCTAATGTTAGGATGCAAGGCCCGGATACAGAGGGGGGGTGAATGTATCCCTCTTCAAATATAGCCTAATTTAAACTCTAAAGCTCAGTTATGCGGAATTAAAACTATTGCAGAAATAAACTGAGGATACTTAGAAGGATCAAAGCAAGACAACAACTCAATAAGCCCTCAAACGATCCTAAGCAAGCATCTAATGCGCAGCAATAAGAAGAACATATAAGGAACAAAAGCACACCACAAGGGAACACCAGGATTTTTTAGGTGGTTCGGTCCACAGACCTACGTCCACCCCTCACTCCAAACCGGAGTGAGGCTTCCACTAGCTAGGCTAGAACAGCAGACTCAGTCTGCAGCAATTGCTGCCAAACAGCTTGACCAGGGGAACAACCTCCCCTCTTCCTCCCAACCGGAGGGACACCCCAAGTGACTCCCAGCCACTTGGAACCAGAGACGCAAGTCTCTCTTCCTCCAGACCAGGAGGGAACACCTAGTCTTGCAAACCACAAGACCAGAACCGGAGATGAATCTCCCTTCCTCCAAACCAGGAGGGAACCCACAAGTGACTCCCAGCCACTTGCAACCTAGAGGTCTCGGACCTCCCTTCCTCCCAACCGAAGGGAAACAACCACAAGTAGCACCCAGCTACTTGCAAACCGAAGACACAAGGTCTCCCTTCTCCTGAGTCCACAGGAGGAACCCGACCTCACACTAGAGGATCGGAAGAACAACTGAGTATAGTTAAAAAAGAAAAACAAAAACAAAAGACGCAGCAACAGAAAGCTGGAAAGATGAAATGCACAAAAGCTCTCGCAGGAGCGAACTGGATTGGATCTGATCCAAGGTCCAGTGAACGATGCTTCTATTCTTCTTCACGAGCTCTCCATCTCTCTCTTTCTCTTTTTCTGTTTCTTCTTCTGCTGGATCTCACGATCTCTCTTCTGCTCTCTCACTCTTCTTCTTTCTTCTTCTTCTGCTCATTGCTCACTGCCTCTCTGCAACTCTCTTCTTCTATATCGATCACTTTCTTTCTTTCTGATCTCAATCTCTTTTTCTCTTTTCTTCACTCACACTGTCACTATTCTCCAGATGGAGGCGGCCTGGTATTTATAGCTGCAGCATTTAGGGCGTTATCATCGGATCACGTGCCAGGTGCCAACCTCGGACCACGTGCCACTTATCTGCTTCTCGAACAGTACCTGTCACATAGACATAAGAAGGTATCAGATAATGTATAGACTTAGTTCAGGCTGTTTAACAAAGTGTGTACATCCATGATGCAGCTTGAGTGTATAGACTTGAAGGTTATCAGACGAGTGTATAGACTTGAGAGTTAACAAACGAGTGTATAGACTTGAGGCCTGATATCAAGTGTATAGACTTGAAGCTTTGAAACCGAGTGTATAGAGTTGGTTGAGTGAGCATGCAGTGTACATACTTGAAAACCCTTCAACAACCTGAGTGTATAGACTCAGAAGCAAACGCTAGGCAAACGATGTGTAGACTTGGCCAGAAAACGTAGGGAAAGGTATGAGTGTATGGACTTGGCCAATCGTAGGTAAAGGTGAGGAGTGTATGGACTTGGCCAAACGTAGGGAAAGGTGAGGAGTGTATAGACTTGGCTTCACTTCGAGCAGCCACAGTGATGTATAGACTTGGCCTTTGAGATGAGGCTGTACAGACTTTGTGTGAAAGCTTGAACAGGCTTTGGCTGTACAGACTAGGCAACCTTTAACTCACTGCGATGTACATACTCTGAAGAACAGCAGCCAGTGTATGGACTTGCTCAGCTTGAGGCACTGTATAGACTTCAGCAAAAAGCCAGTGTATGGACTTTGAAGTGTTTGAACGGGAGAATGTGTAGACTTTAAGAACCAAAGCTCACGTTGTACAGACTTTGAGGCCGAAGACAGTGTGTAGACTTGAGAAGCTCGAGGCCACTGTATAGACATGGGATTCAGCTGAGAATGTATGGACTTTGACGGAGTGAGACAATGTTCAGACTTTGAAGTTACACTATGGATGTATAGACTTGAATGAGCATGGAGTGTATAGACTTGAAAGTCTGAAGGCGATGTACAGACTTCAGCTAAGCAGGCCACAGTCTAATGTATAGACTTCCGGTGTGAATGAAATGTTGTACATACTTGCTCAAACAGTCCGATGTATGGACTTGAATGCTTCAAAGGCCAAAACAGTGATGTCTAGACTTTGAAACAAAGGCTCTGTATAGACTTTCAAAACCAAAGCCAGTGTATAGGCTTGATGCAGTTCAGCTGCCAATGTACATACTTTGATTCCCAAATGCGATGTATAGACTTTATGAGAAGGCAACTGAACACTATACACACTTCCAACATACAGACTTCATATGAACAGTCCAATGTGCATACTTCCCTTCGATGCATCTACAGTGCAATGTATTGGCTTGACGAACATTTTGCAATGTATGGACTTTGATGAAGGGCCCAATGTATGGAATTCGCCTGAAATGCAGGAACCTGGGCGCTGTACAGACTTGAGTCTTCAACAGACCGATGTACATACTTGGAAGGCTTTGAAGGCAATGTACAGACTCTACCCATATGCAGACTTTGCCTAAAATGCAGTGTGAGACGCTGGCTGAGACGGACGCTGTACAGACTTGTCGAATGCACTAAGACGCTGAACAAGACAGACCGATGTACAGACTTCTAAATGCTGATGGACTATGTATGGACTTGGCTTGAGATGCTGCATGAGACGATGAAGGCTATATAGACATTAAGTCCAATCAGAAGGCTGTGCAGACTGGAGAGACGGACTAGTGTATAGACTTCAATGATGCGTGTAACAGTCCAATGTATGGACTTTGAAGATTGATGCATGTACAGTCCGTTGTACATACTTCTAATGTACAGACTTTATGAAACTCTAGACACTGGACACTATGAATGTATAGACTTTACAGTGAATGCATATGCCAATGTATATACTTGCATGAGACAGTCAGTGAGACGCTCATCAATGTATAGACTTTGAAATGCTTGAAGAGGATGTACATACTTCATGAGACGCTGCATGCCAATGTATAGACTTCATGAAAAACACACGATGCAATGTGTGGACTTGGTGACTCATGCAGACAGACGAGTGTACAGTCTATGCCATGCTCACAGTTGAGCAATGTACCAAGTTCTGAATGAGCAGTTCTGAATGAAGTAAACACATATGACATCAAACAATCTAGATAAATGCAATTATGAAATGCACCAAAGCACACACCACACAGCCATATTTAAATGCAGTAGTAATTCAGATAAGATTTTCAATGAAACATTCATATGCACTACAAACAGAATTGTATGCATTCAAGTGACTTATAGTGTTTGCTATCATCAAAATCACAGGGACACAACAATTTCCCCTTTTTTGATGATGGCAACACTATGAGTCATACTCTATGAGTCATACTGACTTGATCAAATATTTCTCCCCCTTTGACTTCATAAAAAAAAAATACTTTGATAAACAATATCAGAATCATTTAAATCAATTCTCCCTCTTAGTCAAACAACTTATGCAGTCATGCATATGCAACAAATACTCCCCTTTGACATGGCAGAAGATATAGAGCTATTGCAGACAAACAAATTGATCAGACAATCTAGCACATTGTCCCCTTATGCATATAGTGTCTCAAACAGACCAGAGAGTTCTTCCCTTATGATCCATGATGCAAGAGAAATCTACAAGGATGAACTCTGGTTATCCAAAAAAAAATTCTGAGAGTTGTGCGTCACATAAAAGAGAACCAATGTCAATCAAAATACATTGATAGAGGGCAATATGATCAGAAACGTTTTGAAGGTTGAAACCAATTGAGATGAAGGGAGAATATCAACAAAAACACAGGGACACTCAAGAATGCTGACTAGATTTCCCTCTTAAGAAAGACACTCAGCAAGACAGGAAAGCTCCCCCTGATTAGATGATGGAGTGAAGCCAATTGATATAGTGAAGTGATGAGCATCTATCAGCAAAACACAAACTGTATTCACAGTGAATAAATGAGGAAGACAGATTTTCATTAGCACACCAAATTCATAAATCTTTGTAAACGAATTTCAGATTCTTCAATCATAATAGATTATGAATGAGTTTAAACTGACCATCATGATTTAAGAGAGATGTATTCAAAGTTTATCAAGAAAAATTCAATACTCATATCTGAAACACCTTTTAATAAAGGTGAACCAATAACTCATTTGATATTCATGTTTAACCTCCTTCCATCTTACTCATTTAAATTCAGTGACTCCTATGGAAAATACACAAGATCATATTGAGATTAAACATAAATAAATGAGACTGAGCTTGTCTTTAGATTTTCAGAATTTTCTGACACCAATTGAGCAGCACTTATTTTTCCTGAGCAATTTTGGTTCAATCAACACCTTTTACATAAGGCACAACACGTCTTAGGTGAAGTGACCCAGTTAGTCAATGTGACAACCATATTGCCTCTCAAAGAGAACAGAGTTTGCAATGGAGTATCTTTTTACATGAGGAGACACCTTGATCAGAGGCCAGAATTCCGAGTTACTCAACACATCCATGCCATTGCTCTGCCAGATTTTCAAACATATTGAAAAGTGGTAACTATGGCACTTCATGACATGGGCTTACTCTATTTCATTGATAGAAAACCCAGTTTCTCTGTGACCACAGTCATTGCTCTAGCTTTAAATTTTAACTATTTTCAGATTCTTCAAACAAAGCTCAGTACACTTGAAATGATTCAGAACAATACTTTCTACATGTATCTTAACCAAAGAAAGCCAAGTCTTTTAAAATTTCAGATTTCAGAAAGTTTTGCATGAAATTCATGAGGCAATTGGTTAAGACTTATTAAGCATGATGATTCAAATATTTTCAAGTCTTTTACATCAAGAACTTAGAAAATACATTAGGCTTAAATCAATTTGATTTATCAAAATATTCTTAAGCCAGTATAATAGAAGATTCTTCTTTTCAGAGTGTCTGATTTATGCCTAGGGTGCACTGATTAAATCTTTCCTCATTCGGCTGAATCAATGGCATTGTCAAGAGAAATTAGCAGAGAGCAATTCTGATACCAATAGTTGAGAGAATAGAGCAATTCAGAAGCCAGCATTAAAGGCTAAAAATCAGTCAGGTTAGCTTTGACCAGTCTTAACAAGATATGAAGAAATGTGTATGATAGGAATAAGCTACCAATTGAATTCATAGTAGACAGAATCAATGGCTGAGTCTGGAATACAGACAGATCAGCTATATCAGTGTAGACAACAGAGAATTCAAGTGAACCACATATTTGCCAAGATTGGATCAGATTGCTAGACAGAAGGAGTTCAAGAGGTAAAGAGATGAATCAGGAATGCTCCCCCTATCTAGATGCAATGAATCATTTTTTTTTAATGTAAGGAAATGCAATTGCGACTAACTACATGTATGCATTCAGCAAATGAGATTATCATGATATGCAAGCATTAGTCAAACTCCCCCTTACAGAGTGCATGATATGCAATTAGGGCACTGAAACATAATTTTAAAATTTATGCTCATTCAGACTGACATAAAAAGAACAAATCATGTATGAGGAGAGTTTAGAAAATTTGAATCTGACAATGCAGATGATGAATGAATATGCAAATACGGATTTATCATGCTATTCAGTTATTCTAAGAACAAGAAGTGCAGAGAATTTACCTGAAAGGGGCTTTATCAACTTGGGTGCCTTGGTTTAATCTACCCCTCTTTATTCCTCAGTCCAAGGCACACCTGCAAAGTATTTGATCATCTTGATCCTGCAGGGACCCAAGCAGCTTTGGGTCCTGCGTTAGCCCTAATAGGTATTCTAAACATTTTCATAGCAACATTATCATCAAATTTCATCAGTGAACAGTCATCCATAGAATGTCCAAATTTTCCACAGTATCTACATGAAATGGCTGGTTTTTGGTTCTTATGATGCATATTAACAGCAGGGTGATGTTTATCAACATGTTCATAAAATTTTCTGTTATATGCATGAGCAGTTTGATGCTTGTTCTTAACCATCCAACATTCAGCAGATTTATGGCCTGGCTTCCCACAGTTATAGCATGAAATTTTCACAAATGATTTTGCAGGGAATTTGACAAAATGGGGATTAACATAGTTCTTTTGAACATACCAACAGTCCTTGACTGTATGCCCATTTTTCCCACAGTGGGAGCATGCAAAAGAATTTCTTCTATGAAAACCATTTTTACCCCAAGTGGATCTAAACCAGCACTCAACAGCCTTGTGCCCAGGCTTATTGCAGTTGAAACACACAATGTGCTGACTAGAATTGTGTTTAGATCTATATGGGCCATGAACTTGAATGGGGGACTTGGCATGCTATTTATTGTCTTCTTTCATGATAAAACATTCACTCATAAGATGACCATGCTTCCCACAATAATAACATGAGGCATCAGGCTTCCTAGCAACATGGTTTCTATCAAAAGAGTTTCTAGAATGTAAAGCTCCACTAGCATGCTCATCCTTTAACATCAATCCACAATCCTCCATTATGTGACCTCCTTTCCCACAATAATAACATGACCCCCTTTTAATGTGAGTGTGTGAGAGATCATGTGAATTGTGTGCAGTCTTCTTTATAACACTAGGAGTGTCTTTTTCCTTTTTCTGTGAGTTTTCACCCTTTTTCTGTTTTGGAGTTTGTTCCACAGTTTTGGGTTTCACAGTGGACTTTTGTGCAGTGAATTGAAAAATAGAAGGACCAGCAGTTGTGTTTTGATCAGAAGCTTTTACAAACACAGTTGAAGTTTTATTGCTATTGATCCTTTTGTTTGTTGAACTGTAACCCAGCCCCTCTCTCTGAGAGTTATCACTCTTTCCCAGAAGCTTATTCAGATTGTCCTTTCCCTTGACAAATTTTGATAGAGAATTTTTCAAATCTTTAATCTCAGAATTCAAATCAGCAATTTTAGCTTCATATTTGGACAAATCTGTTTCACAGGAAATTACTTGTTGATGCAAGGCATCATTCAAACTTTTGAGTTTTTCAACTTCCTGTTTTAGCTTTGTTTCATTGTCAGCTTCAGATAGGGACTTATAAAGATCATAAACTTCTTGTTGAAGGGATGTTATAGTGAGCTCATAATTAGCTACCTTCTCTTCACAGCATTTGACATTTCCACTCAACATTAGGTTGATGGTTTTTAGACTCTCAATTTCTTGTTCAGCATTCATCAACCTATCAGAATTATCTATGCTCACACCCTTGCCTTTTTCAATTGTCAATAGCCTATATGACAGTTGGGTGTTTAGATGATTTAGCTTGTTGATTTTCTCTTTCAATTTCCTATTTTTCTCTAGGAGATCATCATCAAACATCCAATCATCTAAGGAAGACTCACATTCATAAACGTTTTCCTGTTGTTTCTCAGATTGAGGTTTGTTGAGATTTTTCTGAAGCTCCAGATTCATTATTCTATCAGCCTCCATTTTTTCAAAAATCAATCTGTTTTCTTTTTCAAGACTCATCAATTTGTGTTCAAATTCCTTGGACTAGTTTTTGAGTCTTTCATTTTCAGATTTCATATCTTCAGCTTCAGTTTTCTTTTCTAGCAATGATTTATTTTCTTCATTCAAAGATTTGATTAAATCCTTTTGAAGTTTATCATCAGAATCAAATTCATTTATCAAGTCTCTTAAAGCTGCACAAGCATTGCAAGCATTTTTAGATTTCATTTTTTCAAGTTCAGAGTTGACACACTCTAATTCTCTCACCAATTTTTCATTCTGAACTGCATTATAGTGATGAACCTGATCATCAATTAAACTAAGCCTCTCCTTTAGTTCAGAAATTTCACAAACAAGCTCCTGATTCTCCTTTTTGTGTAAACCAATTTGTTTCACAAGGGTTTGTTTTTCAGATTTCAAATGATCTAGATATGTAGTAATATAATCGAAATCTTGTAGTTGTCTTATAAAATTTTTATTTTCAGTTTTTAGAATTTCAGGGCTTTCACCTCGAGATTTAGCATTCTCATGATTCTTTAGCTCATTTTTTAGACCTTTATACTTCTTCCCTAGTTTTTTTATAGGATCTTGTCAGATTGACATAGGCATCTTCCCAGTCATCTAAAGAAAAATTCTAGAAAGGGTTTACCTCCTCATCATCCTGTTCTTCGGATTCATCTTGATCACTACCATGGTTGCTCTTGTCAGCCATCAGGCAACTGTCCTCATCTCTCCTCTGAGTTAGCTTCAGCTTTTCCAGAATGTCCTTAGCGGACCTGCAGTCATAAAAATAAGAATGTAGAGCCTTGTCAGTAGCTTCTTTCATTAGATTCAAAACTTTCTGATTCTCTTCATTTCTCGATCTATGACTTTTAGTCCATTTGGACTTTTCCTTAGGCAGTCTGTGAGGACCATGTGAGATTAACTTCCACAGATCCGGATTCATCAAATTCACATAGTTATGTAGACTGCTAACCCATGAGTTAAAGTTAGAGCCATTAAAAACCGGTGGAGAACCCATTGAATAAATCGGTAAGCAAATTAATGCAACAAAGAGTAAAATCAGAAATGCACCAAGGGACAACAGGATCCTCTACAGATCGTTGGATCTGATCAATCAGAGAACCTGCTCTGATACCAATTGTTAGGATGCAAGGCCCGGATACAGAGGGTGGTGAATGTATCCCTCTTCAAATATAGCCTAATTAAAACTCTAAAGCTCAGTTATGCGGAATTAAAACTGTTGCAGAAATAAACTGAGGATACTTAGAAGGATCAAAGCAAGACAACAACTCAATAAGCCCTCAAACGATCCTAAGCAAGCATCTAATGCGCAGCAATAAGAAGAACATATAAGGAACAAAAGCACACCACAAGGGAACACCAGGATTTTTGAGGTGGTTCGGTCCACAGACCTACGTCCACCCCTCACTCCAAACTAGAGTGAGGCTTCCACTAGCTAGGCTAGAACAGCAGACTCAGTCTGCAACAATTGCTGCCAAACAGCTTGACCAGGGGAACAATGTCCTCTCTTCCTCCCAACCGGAGGGACACCCCAAGTGACTCCCAGCCACTTGGAACCAGAGACGCAAGTCTCTCTTCCTCTAGACCAGGAGGGAACACCTAGTCTTGCAAACCACAAGACCAGAACTGGAGATGAATCTCCCTTCCTCCAAACCAGGAGGGAACCCACAAGTGACTCCCAGCCACTTGCAACCTAGAGGTCTCGGACCTCCCTTCCTCCCAACCGGAGGGAAACAACCACAAGTAGCACCCAGCTACTTGCAAACCGAAGACACAAGGTCTCCCTTCTCCTGAGTCCACAGGAGGAACCCGACCTCACACTAGAGGATCGGAAGAACAACTGAGTATAGTTAAAAAAGAAAAACAAAAACAAAAGACGCAGCAACAGAAAGCTGGAAAGATGAAATGCACAAAAGCTCTCGCAAGAGCGAACTGGATTGGATCTGATCCAAGGTCCAGTGAACGATGCTTCTATTCTTCTTCACGAGCTCTCCATCTCTCTCTTTCTCTTTTTCTGTTTCTTCTTCTACTGGATATCACGATCTCTCTTCTGCTCTCTCACTCTTCTTCTTTCTTCTTTCTTCTTCTTCTGCTCACTGCTCACTGCCTCTCTGCAACTCTCTTCTTCTATATCGATCACTTTCTTTCTTTCTAATCTCGATCTCTTTTTCTTTATTCTTCACTCACACTGTCACTGTTCTCCAGATGGAGGCGGCCTTGTATTTATAGCTGCAGCATTTAGGGCGTTATCATCGGATCACGTCCCAGGTGCCAACCTCAGACCACGTGCCACTTATCTGCTTCTCGAACAGTACCTATCACACAGACATAAGAAGGTATCAGATAATGTATAGACTTGGTTCAGGCTGTTTAACAAAGTGTGTACAGCCATGATGCAGCTTGAGTGTATAGACTTGAAGGTTATCAGACGAGTGTATAGACTTGAGAGTTAACAAACGAGTGTATAGACTTGAGGCATGATATCAAGTGTATAGACTTAAAGCTTTGAAACCGAGTGTATAGAGTTGGTTGAGTGAGCATGAAGTGTACATACTTGAAAACCCTTCAACAACCTCAGTGTATAGACTCAGAAGCAAACGCTAGGCAAACGATGTGTAGACTTGGCCAGAAAACGTAGGGAAAGGTATGAGTGTATGGACTTGGCCAATCGTAGGGAAAGGTGAGGAGTGTATGGACTTGGCCAAACGTAGGGAAAGGTGAGGAGTGTATAGACTTGGCTTCACTTCGAGCAGCCACAGTGATGTATAGACTTGGCCTTTGAGATGAGGCTGTACAGACTTTGTGTGAAAGCTTGAACAGGCTTTGGCTGTACAGACTAGGCAACCTTCAACTCACTGCGATGCACAGACTCTGAAGAACAGCAGCCAGTGTATGGACTTGCTCAGCCTGAGGCACTGTATAGACTTCAGCACAAAGCCAGTGTATGGACTTTGAAGTGTTTGAACGGGAGAATGTGTAGACTTTAAGAACCGAAGCTCACGTTGTACAGACTTTGAGGCCGAAGACAGTGTGTAGACTTGAGAAGCTCGAGGCCACTGTATAGACATGGGATTCAGCTGAGAATGTATGGACTTTGACGGAGTGAGACAATGTTCAGACTTTGAAGTTACACTGTGGATGTATAGACTTGAATGGGCATGGGGTGTATGGACTTGAAAGTCTGAAGGCGATGTACAGACTTCAGCTAAGCAGGCCACAGTCTAATGTATAGACTTCCGGTGTGAATGAAATGCTGTACATACTTGCTCAAACAGTCCGATGTATGGACTTGAATGCTTCGAAGGCCAAAACAGTGATGTCTAGACTTTGAAACAAAGGCACTGTATAGACTTTAAAAACCAAAGCTAGTGTATATGCTTGATGCAGTTCAGCTGCCAATGTACATACTTTGATTCCCAAATGCGATGTATAGACTTTATGAGAAGGCAACTGAACACTGTACACACTTCCAACGTACAGACTTCATATGAACAGTCCAATGTGCATACTTCCCTTCGATGCATCTACAGTGCAATGTATTGGCTTGACGAACATTATGCAATGTATGGACTTTGATGAAGGGCCCAATGTATGGACTTCGCCTGAAATGCAGGAACCTGGGCGTTGTACAGACTTGAGTCTTCAACAGACCGATGTACATACTTGGAAGGCTTTGAAGGCAATGTACAGACTCTACCCATATGCAGACTTTGCCTAAAATGCAGTGTGAGACGCTGGCTGAGACGGACGTTGTACAGACTTGTCGAATGCACTAAGACGTTGAACAAGATGGACCGATGTACAGACTTCTAAATGTTGATGGACTATGTATGGACTTGGCTTAAGATGCTGCATGAGACGATGCAGGCTGTATAGACATTAAGTCCAATCGGAAGGTTGTGCAGACTGGAGAGACGGACTAGTGTATAGACTTCAATGATGCGTGTAACAGTCCAATGTATGGACTTTGAAGATTGATGCATGTACAGTCCGTTGTACATACTTCCAATGTACAAACTTTATGAAACTCTAGACACTGGATGCTATGAATGTATAGACTTTACAGTGAATGCATATGCCAATGTATATACTTGCATGAGACAGTCAGTGAGACGCTCAGCAATGTATAGACTTTGAAATGCTTGAAGAGGATGTACATACTTCATGAGACGCTGCATACCAATGTATAGACTTCATGAAAAACACACGATGCAATGTGTGGACTTGGTGACTCATGCAGATAGACGAGTGTACAGTCTATGCCATGCTCACAGTTAAGCAATGTACCAAGTTCTGAATGAGCAGTTCTGAATGAAGTAAACACATATGACATCAAACAATCTAGATAAATGCAATTATGAAATGCACCAAAGCACACACCACACAGCCATATTTAAATGCAGTAGTAATTCAGATAAGATTTTCAATGAAACATTCATATGCACTACAAATAGAATTGTATGCATTCAAGTGACTTATAGTGTTTGCTATCATCAAAATCACAAGGACACAACATCTAATGCATAGCCTTCATGGTTATGAAAAGTACATTCTTGTTACATTCTTGTTCATAAAAGGGCATAATTATATTCTTGCTTAATCATACTCGCTCAATCATATTCTCAATCTATCTTGTTACTTTGATTTTGTTCATATGATTCATCGTATCTACATGATTTATCTTATTTCTTTAGAGCTAAAACATTAATTACTTTAACATTGCCTACATGTTGATACGAAGATACCTACTGGGTAAGTGTGCTCATTACCCTACTTTCTAATCTTTTTTAGGAAATTCTAGTGGGCGGATTTCGATTACTCAAGTAGCGGGTCCGAGAGTGATTTAAAGTCTATGGATTCGAGTGAAGACTTAGATTGTCAAAACATGTCTAGATTGATTCCTTACATGTAATTTTTCTTTTATTGAGTCTAGGAGAATTGAATATTCATGTACTTGGATTATGATTATTGATATAAAATAAAAGTGAGGGTTTGATTATTGTGCAATTACTTTGTGTGATTGTTCTTGCACTCTAATTATATTACTTGCTCGAGCGTACTAGCCGACTGTTCACGTTTCTCCAAATATCTTCCGTTGTACGTAAATCTCAGGGCGTGACACTATATGCTATGTTATGAAGATAATGTAGATAAAAGATCATGTGATATTTGTCAGCATGATAGATTTAAACCTAAGAGAGGGGACAATTCAAATCAGAAGGATGTGCCTTATAAGTCACTACGATACTTCCCTCTCACGCCCAGATTGCAGCGGATGTATATGTCATCAATGATAGCTCGGCATATGATATGGCACACTGAGAGAGTAGGTTGTGTAGATGATATAATCAGTCATCCCGCCAACGGTGAAGCCTGGGCTCATTTCATCGTATGTATACTGCTTTTGCTCACGAGCCACGCAATGTTTGGTTAGGTTTATGCACAGACGGCTTCAACCCATTTGGAGGTTCAGTGGCATCTTACTCATGTTGGCTAGTGTTCATGACGATGTACAACCTTCCGCCGGGCATGTGCATGAAGAGAGAGAACCTTTTCTTAACTTTGGTGATTCCACGTCCAAAAAATCCATGAAAAAATTTGGACATATATCTCAGGCCACTGATTGATGAGTTGAAAAGATTATAGAATGATGGAGTTGCTACTTATGATGCGTATAGAAAACAAAATTTCACTATGAAAGTTGCATTGATGTGGACAATAAGTGACTTCCCTGCATATGGAATGCTATCTGGCTAGAGCACACACAGGATATTGGCATGTCCTTACTGTATGGCTGATACCAAATCCTTTGTCCTGAAATATGATAAGAAATCATGCTAGTTCGATTGTCATCGACGGTTTCTACCAAATGACCGTCCTTTCCGAAGGCAAAATGACTCATTCATTAAGAACACAATTGAAATGGATGAAGTAGACTTGGAACAAATGTCTGGTCGACAAATGGCATTAGAGGTGCAAAACTTACCAGATATAGTGCAATTGTCGAGTAGTACACGACATCTTCATGGATTTCGAGAGGAACACAATTGGGTGAACAAAGTATCTTCTAGGAATTGCCTTACTGGTCAGCCCTTTTGATATGGCACAACCTGGACGTCATGCATGTTGAGAAGAATGTCTTTGATAATGTGTTCAACCCCATCATGAACGTGAAAGCAAAAACAAAGGACAATGCCAAGGCGTGAGCGGACTTGAAGATACTTTGCAAATGACCAGAGTTGGAATTGCGGCCGGTATGGGATAAAGTTGTGCAACCTAAAGTAGCTTACATGTTGAAAGACACACAGATCAATGAACTGTGCTAGTGGCTGAAGCAATTAAGATTCCTTGATGGATATGTGTCTAACATAGCCCGTTGTGTGAATGTCAATGAGGGAAAAATATATGGATTGAAAAGTCATGACTGCCATGTGTTCATGGAGAGACTTCTGCCCATTGCATTCCGTGACATATTGCCAAAGCCTATATGGGGAGCATTGACTGAGTTGAGTCAGTTTTTCAGGATTCTATGTGCATCAGAACTCAAACTTGGGGACGTGCAAACTATGGAACAGAATGTGGTCACGACGGTATGCAAGTTGGAGAAGATATTTCCCCCTACGTTCTTCGATTCCATGGAGCACCTGATTATCCATTTGCCATACGAGCCCAAAGTTGGAGGACCGGTACAATTTCGATGGATGTATCCATTTGAGAGGTAATCAGTGTGTATTTATAGATTATTTGACAGTACTTACATGTGTCTGTCATTGTCACTGTATGTCATTGTCATATGAATTGTTGTCATAGGTGTATGCATGACCTGAAAATGAAGGTTTGCAACAAGGCTAAAGTAGAGAGTTCAATTATCGGGGCGTATATTACTGAAGAAATTTTGAACTTCTGTTCAATGTACCTTAAACCCGAGATTCAAACTCGTCGCAATTGACCTCCACGTAATGATGATGGAGGAGAGGTGGGTCCGTCCGACCAATTGTCCCTATTTAAGTATCCAAGACGTGCATTCGGATGTTGTTCGAATCGCATATTAGAGGACAAAGAGTTGTTGGCCGCAGAGATATATGTTCTCCTGAACTGTGTTGAGATTGAACCTTATGTTGAGTGAGTCGTCAACTCCGCAGCTCCCGAAAATTTATAAGCATCTTGACCTTCTTCCTCCCATTTACGGTGATGTTGCAGTCATTATTGCAGGCAATTTGATTCAGAATTAATTACTCAATGTCCATACCTCAATGACATGGAGGTTCAAAATGAACGAGAGAGATCTTTTGCCAGATGGCTTAAAGGTCAAGTAAGTGTCAATCTACCAATTCCACAAAGCTTGAGGTGTATGCACGTATCAAAAGAAAAGTAACGTGATTTATATTCATAGGTTGAAGAAGGTTATGTTATTGATGAAAGAGTCCGAGTGATAAGTTATGGACCTTCGAAGGTCGCGCATGCCTATCCATGATTTTTTGTGAATGGTTATAGATTTCACACCAGAGATTATGGATGAAATAAGTCTACGATGAATAGCGACGTATGCATGAAAGGTAGTACATACAATGAAAATTATCTTGATTACTATGGTATTCTTGAGGAGGTCATAAAATTATAGTATCTCGGACAAGACAAGGATATATTCCTTTTTAAGTGTTATTGTTTTGATCCTCATTCAGTTCGAAACGACGCAATATATGGGCTTGTCGATGTCAAACATAGATCAAAATTGAATACCTATGAGCCGTTCATTTTGGCCGCACAAGCCCAGCAAGTGTATTATTCAAGTTATTCATCGTCCAAGAATAAAGATTGGTGGGTAGTTTGTAGGGTAAAACCACGGCTTGTACCTAATGATGAGTTAGATCTGATTGAAGCTGTCTAAGAGGATTCTAGTGCCGAATTTTTTCAATCAGACGAGGGTGACACTGCAGAGTTGGTTGCTTCTAATCTTCATCTGATCGAATCTGACGAGCCACTTCGGTTGTCTTTAGAGGACGAAGTGGAAGAAGTCGATCCAACTGAGCTAAATGAAGCAATTGTTGGGCAGGAGGAGTCCTCTGAGGAGGAAGAGTATGAATCTAGTGAGAACCAGGAAGATGACGAAGATGAGGTTGAGTTTGATATATCTTCAGCATCTGAAGATGAAATAGATAATGATTGAATATTTTGTAAGAAATTTAACATATATGCACTTCTTATCATTATTAATTTCTACCTCTCCTCGTAATTAGTTGTGGACTAATATGCACTACTATTCTTGTTGTCAATAATTAGATGGTTCGAGGTCGTACCGGATCTTCAAGGAGAGGTGGTTCCGGGAGGGGTTCTACCGATATGTTTATTTAAATTATTTGATAAATGAGTAGTGAATATATGCACTTTGTTTTGTTAATGATATTTTATGTCTCTGCACCAGGTACATAGAGTACACCGCCCCCACCACTTGCTGCGGGTCTATTTCTTTAAATTCTTAGATAAATGAGTAGTGAATATGCACTTCATTTTGGTAATGATAGTTTATGTCTCTACACCAAGTACACAGAGTACACCGACCCCACCACCTGCTACTGGTATGTTTATTTAAATTCTTAGATAAATGAGTAGTGAATATGCACTTCGTTTTGGGGCATTATAGTTTGTGTTTATGGCACCAGGTACACAGAGTACACCACCCCCACCACCTGATGCTGGTTTGTTTATTTAAATTTTTAGATAAATGAGTAGTGAATATGCACTTTGTTTTGGTAATGATATTTTATGTCTCTGCACCAGGTACACAGAGTACACCGCCCCCACCACCTACTGCGGGTCTGTTTATTTAAATTCGTAGATAAATGAGTAGTGAATATGCACTTCGTTATGGTAATGATAGTTTAGGTCTCCGCACCAGGTACACAGAGTACACTGCCCCCACCACCTACTGCGGGTTTGTTTATTTAAATTCTTGGATAAAAGAGTAGTGAATATGAACTTCATTTTGATAATGATAGTTTAGGTCTCCGCACCACATACAAAGAGTACACCGACCCCACCACCTGCTGTGGGTATATTTATTTAAGATCGTTCATGAATGAGTAGTGACTTAGCACTTACTTTTGCTCACGAGGATTTAAATATATGCATCAGGTACACAACGTGCACCGCCCCCACCAACTGTTACGCGTATGTTTATTTAAAGCCTTTGTGTTTCGGCTCCATGTTTTGTTGCTGTCAAAATTTAGATTCATGTATACTCTTCATGTGGATAGTCAATGTGTTTTGTTGATGTAGAATCATCCATGGAGCTATAATGATTTTGTGTGTGTAGTTTACTTCTAAATTGCACAAAGAACAGGTTGACAGTTGCACATAGAACAGGCTGAAAGCCAGTTATTTTCTCAAGAAACGAAGAAAAGTCAACATGGTAACGTAGTCAATGCACAGTTAATGGAGCTAAGACTGTGGTCAACCCAAGTCTGTGCAGTCAAAGTCTGAATTCTTTAGAAATGATGAAAAAATCTATTAAGATTCATACAAGGGAAGGCAGGAAGATAAGGCAGACAAATGACTCATTAGTGGTGACAAATACAGAGGTAAGGTGGACAAATATCTCTCTACGGGTGAAAAATAGATTGTAGCACTGAATATGTGTGAAGTGTTGAAGCTGCATGAAGGGGAAGTCCACTTGTGTTTACCCGCCAGTAGAAGAAGCTAAAGATGACAAATGCACACATAAGGCTGACAAATAGACTGCTATGGGTGACATATACCCTCTTAAGGGTGAAAAATAGGTGTCAACGGAGACATTAGCTTAAGTGCTTAAGTGTTCGACGTATGTTCTATGCAAACTCTTGTTAACATTTTGTTCATTATGTTTTAAAATTAGGTAGTGCCAGATTTTTTATTTTAATTTGGGCATAGTTTTTAATCGGGGGATATATTCACCACCCCTCTATATCCTATCCTTCCCCACATCACTTAGACAAATGAGTAGTGAATATGTACTTTGTTTTGCTCACGATATTTTATGTCTCCGAACCAGGTACACAGAGTCCACCGCCCACGCCAACAACTGCGGGTATGTTTATTTAAATTCTTAGATAAATGAGTAGTGAATATGCACTTTATTTTGCTCACGATATTTTTTGTTTACAGGTTTGAGTGCCTCTACATCAGGTCTATATAGTACACCGCTTCCATCACATTCTACTGCTATGTTTATTTAAATTCTTTGTTAAATGATAAGAATTCTATATGTTTACTTGTTGAAAATTTTAATTTAATAATGAGTTAAATTATGATTAACTACTTCTATTTTACTTATAACACGTACGTCTGGCACACCACCTACGATAGTTGGCTCGTCCGCCCACCTAGGCACACAACAGGCTGACGATGCTGTTAGCCATCACGAGGGCGAGCAGGTGGTGTTGCAAGAGGGACGCAAGCCATGTTGGGTCTCTGGGTAAATATTTAAACTCATGAATTATGTTTGTTATATATCCATCAATTATATATATAATTGTTCGCTATCATTTTAACATTTGTAATTGCAGGGATAAAGTAGAGCCCAGTGAGGCTTCTCATTTTATTACCAACATTATTGAGAGACATATGACCGGCCCATATAAGTCATTTCGAAAGTTTTCTCAGGATATCCGCGATCGATTGTATGACGAGTTCCTAGTATACAATTTAATCTTTTAAATTACATATTTGCGAACTCCACAATTTCAATCGACTAACTTATAAAATTTGAATTCTTGACAGCAAGGATATCAGTTTGTGAGGCAAGCTGACGCCGGACGAGCTCAACGTGTATGGGAGGCCACAGGAACTGTAAATTATAAGCATCATTTACACGGCTGTCAGTAACGTGCCAAGGCTCTAGCCGGGGGGAGCGAGGACCCTGGCCTTTGGAAGGCACACGGCCCCGCATGAATGAGGAAAGAGCACTGGGAGGACTACTGTGATAGATGGGCCAAGCCTAATTGGATGGCCAAATCCGCAAAAGCCAAAGCCGCACGTGCGTTACATCCAGACGTGCATCTCCATACTTCTGGATCCGTTTCCTTCGCGACCCAGAAGGAGAGATTGGTAAGTAATCATCTTAATTTTATAATAATTTATTTCTTATGTGTTCCTATTTATTCTCTATAACATTATAACATGAAAAGAAGAGGGGTGGTACGGTCTCGTACTGTGATTTATTTGCTACAGTTCACCAAAAGAAGGGGACAGATCAGTATGTGAGCGAGAGAGCTCGCTCAGTAGTGGTAAGATTATATACATACACATTTCTTTTCTATTTCTATTTTTAAATATGATTGATTAATATGACATTTACAATATTTTTTATTAAATTTGCAAGAGTCATATGACAGGCATATGACTGAAAAGTATGGGGATGAGGAGACGCAGCGGCCGCAACTAGATCTTGAGGCATGGGTAGCAGCAGCCGGCCCACCGAAGAAAGGACGAGTATACGGTTTTGGGCAGAGCTTGGACACCAGCCCGATTCTAGCATCTTCTCCAGGCACAGCTTTGTCCTACCCCGGCAGCAGTTCCTTCTCTGCTCCCTCCATCGGCACTTCTACGAGCCAGATTACATCCATCGTCGAACACACGGTAGACCTAGTCAAGGAACGCATGGAGGCACGCTTTACTCAGGTGGTTGCTACCCTCCTGGCCCAGGCGGGGATTTTATCTCAGAGAGCACCCTCAAGCACACCACAGCCCTCTCATGTGAATATTTAATTTAATTTTTAATTTCATAGACTTTAGAGTTATAATAAAAGAGTATATGTGATACCAATGTTGTGTGCTCTATAGGCAAAGCTAGAAGCAAGTATATGAATATGTGTGCGCAGTAGGATCTAGAGGGGGGGTGAATAGATCCTATAAAAATTTTAACCTCAATTTTTAACCCTAAGACAATTTAACACTCAACTATCAAACCACGAGCTCAGATGATATCTATGAGAACAATATAAATGAAAGTGACAAGAATGTACTAACTAAGAGAATGCTATCTCACAGAATCCACTCATGTCAGACAGATCTAACAGACTACAATACAACCACTTAGCGCATAGGGAAGATCTGTTCATACACAAACCTGTGAATGGAGGAAGATGATAAGGGCCAATCACACCAATGCAAATCACGGCACACAAAATTTTTAGGTGATTCGATCTGCCATGCAGATCTATGTCCACCCCACACTCAAACTTGAGTGTGGCTTCCCCTTGCAACAGAAATAACCGCAGACTCAGTCTGCAAACAAATGCTGACTTACAGCTTGACCTAGAAGAACACTCTCTTCTCTTCTTCTGATCAAATTAGAAGGAACTGTGAGTAACACCCAGTTACCCACAACCAGAGGACCAGTCCTCTCTTCCTCTAAAGCACAGAGGGAATCATTCTCTTCAACCAGTTTCATCATTCTTCAAATGTCAGAGCCATGAGCCACTTTACAGCACTGAACAGCCATAATAGACTGCTATACAGCCATTTGTCTGCTTTGTCCACCCATTTTCACCCTTAATCCGGAGCTAAAAAGTCTTCTTTCATTCTGTGAATTCTTCTGTCAGAAGTCGACTTGTAAGCCCTCCTGAGTCCGCTTGAGGTTCCTGGTTTTCGGCTGTTTTACACCTGCTGCCTATTATTCACCATTGCATTGCTATTTATCACCACTGTTGCCTATTATTCACCTAGTCATAAATTTGTTACCCTTAAGGTAGTATCTGTCACCCGTAATGCACATTTGTCAGCCTTAAGGGATATTTTTCACCCTTATTCTTCAGCGGGTACAGAGTCTATCTTAAGGTGATATATCAGCTTGTTTCTTCAGCGATTGGAGGCTTCTTCTACATAGTTGCTTCTAGGGCTACTGTGACACTGCCATGCTTATGCTTACCTGAATTCTTCAGATATTACAGTTCTTCAAACATACATTCTTCAAGCATACAGACATAACAGTTCAAGCATTCATAGCATTGACATTACAACTCTTCAAGTCTTCATATGAAAATGTTGTTCAAGGCATTAAAAAATATATCGACATTAGCCAGCACACATCAAATTCATGATATAAAAAAACCATTATCATAATATGACTCATAGTGTTAGACATCATCAAAACCACATGGCACAACAATAACATTACTACTTAGTTCAAAGAATTCACCTTTGAGAGTAAAAGAAATCATCTTCATGTTATCTACTTTCAAATTTAAAAAATCAAAAAGATATTTAACTAGATTTATTAATAATTATATTTATTAAAATCTATTTATTATTAATTTTTTGTGATGTAGGATCCTCCTGCAGTCGGTGATGGTGGAGATGCTACGAATGACGAATGAGGATGATGCAGCAGATATCTCTTGATTTTTTTTAATGATATTATGAAAAAATGATACATTTCAATTAATGTAAATGTAACTTTTTTTATTCAAAGATTTATGTGTTGTGGACATTCTTTATTATAATTTACAATAGGATTTTATCCTATTATGTGTTGTATATGTTATTTATTGCGTGTTTTATGTTGAGTTGTGTCGATTGTGGTGTATAATTGTAACTTTAAACAGATTTTTAAAATTTTAAAATATATAAAAAAAATATGTGGAGAAAGTTTTCGACGGAATTTCGACCAACTAATAATTCGTCGGAACCAATTTCACGCACTTATTTCCTGACGTATTTATTTTCCAGTGCAAATCGGTCGAAAGGTTCAGACGTATTTTCGACCAACTAAATGTTCGTCAGAACAAATTTGATCCACATTAGTTCCAACGTATTAATTATCCGTCTCAAATACGTCGAACATTAACGACATCTTTTCGACCCAAGGTAGTTTCGTCGGAAGTAATTTGATCCACATTAGTTCCGACGTTTTAACTATCCGTCTCAAATTCATCGAGCATTAACGACGTATTTTCGACACAATAATAGTTCATCGGAACTAATTTGACCCACAGGTTTTCAACATATTATTTATCCGATAGAAATACGTCAAAAATTAACAACGTATTTTCCACCAAAATAACTTTCGTCGGAACTAATTTAACCCATATGTTTGTGACGACATAATATATCTATCGAAAATACGTCGAAAACTTTAGACCTATTTTCAAATAAATTATGTTCTGTCGCAATGATTAATTAATTTTCGTATTATTAATTACCGACATAAATAGCCACCATAATTTTGACGATATAGTTTCGTCGGTAATTTTGGACGCATTGGCGACGCTATTTTAGTACGTCAAAAATTTGCGACGTAAGAGTTCCGACGTTCATATTCCGTCGCAAATACGTCAAAAATTCACATTGCGACATATCTCTGATGTATTTGCGACGGCAAATGGACGTCAGAATTTCCCATTTTTCGTGTAGTGTCAGTGATGCAGGCCTATGGCACCGACGGTTGGGACATGTCAGCTATGGCACTCTGCACAAACTGTCCAAACATGGGATGGTTAAAGGCTTGCCAAAACTGGCCTATACAAAAGTTGATTAGGTTTGTGAAGCTTGCTCTCTAGGTAAGCAAACTAGGAAATCCTTCAAATCTAGAAGTGAGAATTTGTCATCAATGCCTTTTGAATTTCTGCACAAGGACTTGTTCGGTCTAACAAGAACAGCTAGCATTAATGGGAAAAGGTTTGGATATGTGATAGTTGATGATTTCTCACACTTTACATGGATTTTCTTCCTCACTAATAAGAATGATGCATTTCTTATGTTTCTGAAATTTTTCAGAAAAATAAAGCAAGAAGATAAATTCAAAATCTCCACCATCTTGTCTGATAATGGAGGAGAATTCAGAAATTCATCCTTTTCTAAACTATGTGATCAAGAAGGCCTAACACATAGATTTTCTTCTCCCAGGACCCCAGAGCAAAACGGCATTGTGGAAAGGAGGAATCAGACAATTGTGGAAATCGCCTAGACCATGTTGATTGAGAGCCAACTCCCAAGAAAGTTCTGGGCTGAAGCAGCAAACACAGCATGCTACATCATTAATGGGGCCATGGTAAGAGTAAGGTGTAAGAAAACCCCCTATGAGATGTTGAAAGGTAAGAAACCCAATTTGGTTTACTTTAGAGCATTTGGATCAAAGTGCTATATGCATAACAATGACAAATCAGATTTGGACAAATTTGAAGCCAAGAGTGACATTGGAGTATTCTCGGGTTATACTGAAACATCAAGGGCATATAAGGTTTTTAATCTTAAGAATCAAACTATGGAGGAAACTCCACGTGTTGTGTTTCAGAAATAAATGATAAATCTAACAAGCACTATTCTGACAGGGAAAAGAAGGAGGAAGATGGAGAATTTCTGGAATATAAAGGAGATTAGGAAGATGACAGCCAACCACAGCTCACAGAGCAAGAGACAGGTCGGTCGACCGAAATCCCTACACACACACTACTGCCTGGTGAGTCTTCTACCAATCTGCGCACCTTAAAGGATCATCTTGCGCATGACATCATAGGTAACTTGCATGACCCCACTAGGACCAGGTCATTTCTTAAAGATGTTCATAATGATGACCTCATTGCATTAGTCTCTCATTTTGAACCCAAAAGCATTGAAGATGCATTACATGATGAAAATTGGGTTAATGCCATGCATGATGAACTCAACCAATTTGAAAGAAACCAAGTTTGGAATCTGGTTCCAAGACCCACCGACCAACATGTCATTGGGACCATATGGGTTTTTAAGAACAAGCTTAATGAGGAAGGAGCAATTATTAGAAACAAGGCTAGGTTGGTAGCCAAGGGGTATAACGAAGATATTGTCATTGACTTTGAAGAATCATATGCCCACGTTGCTAGACTAGAAGCCATCAGAATCCTACTAGCCTTTGCATGCTCCGTAGGCATTAAACTATATCAAAGGGATGCCAAGAGTGCTTTTTCGAATGGCCTGATAAAAGAAGAGATTTTTGTAGAACAACCCCTTGGTTTTGAATTAATTGACTTGCCTAACCATGTTTACAAATTGGACAAGGCACTATATGGATTAAAGCAGGCTCCACGGGCCTGGTATGACAGACTAAGTGCACATTTGACCGGGGAAGGCTACATCAGAGGTAAGATTGACCAAACACTCTTTAACAAGGTAATCAATGGCCACATTATCATTGTACAGGTATATGTAGATGACATTGTGTTTAGTTCAACTAATTCTAACATGTGCACGCAATTTGCTGAGCTTATGACAAAGGAATTCGAGATGAGCCTCATGGGAGAACTCCAATTTTTCCTTGGACTGTAGATCACACAAACAAAGAAAGGATTCTTCATAAACTAGTCCAAATATACATTGGAGGTCCTGAAAAGGTTTGGAATGAAGGAAGCCAAACACATGTCCATGCCAATGGGAACAAATGCCTCTCTAGATGCGGATGAGAACGGTAAATATGTAGATTCAAAAACATACCGAGGTATGATCGGGTCTCTTTTATATCTCACTACTTCTAAGCCTGACATTCAGTTTAGTGTATGTATGTATGCTCACTTTCAAGCTAATCCCAAGGAATCTCATTTCATTGCTGTGAAAAGAATCTTAAGATACATTGCTAGCACACATGACTTAGGGCTGTAGTATCCTGCATCATGTTCTTTTGACTTAATCTCATATACTGATGTTGATTATGCTGGATGCAAACTTGATAGAAAAAGTATAAGTGGCTACTGCCAATACTTGAGTGGATGCCTAGTCTCTTGGGCGTCCAAAAAGCAGCACTCTGTTGCACTTTCCACTGTAGAAGTTGAATACATTGCTGCAGGTAGCTATGGAACCCAGGTACTATGGATAAAACACCAACTCTAAGACTATGGAGTAGATCTTGGATGCACAACCATCGTGTGTGACAATACTAGTGCCATTAACTTAACTAAGAATCCCATTCATCATTCCCGCACCAAACACATTGAGATAAAGCATCACTTCCTCCGGGATGAGGTAAGCAAGAAAAACTTTAAATTTTACTTTGTTGAATCTGAGAAACAAATTGCTGATATTCTTACTAAACCTCGGAGCAATGACTATTTTTCAATGCTAAGAAGAGAATTGGGTCTGTGTAGACCTCCCACTTGATTACATTTGCATGTTCTTGCTCATCTAAGTCCAAGGGTTCACTGGTTGTAATAGTCAGGGGGAGTCCATCATTGCATGTTTAACTATCTGTATTTCAATAATTGCATCTTAGTTCATGTGCTGCCATGCTGCTCATATGTGCATCACCCTATGGTATATTAAATGGCATTGGGAGAAGGATAGATTATGTCTGTCAGGAGACCCACTCTATGCGTGAGGTGATCCAAGGATCTACAGTTCTCTATCTGGTACCATGGGTCTTAGTCATACACCCCTGCATGATTTCAGTGGCTAGCTTACATTGCAAGTGCAATGCATTTCAGTGTCTATATGTTGAGGGGGAGATGGTTGTTTTTCTTGAGAAAGGCTCATATCAAAGTCTGCTACATTAGAAGGTGTTCTTATGTCTGATTCCAGAGAGTCGACACCCTGTAAAAGACATGTCGACACCATCACCCTGTTGCTCAAACCTCTCACAACCCTCTCTCTTCCTGTGTTCTGCACGTCTGTAGGTGTTACATTCCTTTTCCATTTCCAACCCTGCAATTGCTAAGGGGGAGTGTGTCCTAGTCACTTATCTACTTTTCACTTCTTGATGGAATGTTTTAAAGGGAGATTCCCTTCTAAGAATGTTCTTATTGATTGATCTTTCTAGCAGCAATCTCCTGCATTTTCCTTTATCATGGCTGTTTAAATAAACTGGGGCTTAAAGTCAACAATCTTCTGAAATCTAAAAACTAGTAACTTGGAGGAGGGACTCTATAGGCTTACTTTTAATGATGCCTTTCCTAATATAAGTTCTTATGCTTCATGGTCTACTTATGCTTTTTCATTGACAAATCTTTGGTTGATGTACTTCTATTGAGTATTGTGATCAAACGACCATATCAAATGAGATTTAACCAAAGCACTCATTGCAGAATGGTCAGGATCTGCTGAGTAACCGGATGCACTTCACTTGAGATGTGAGGTGGTTCACGTCAAAAGACAATATCTTGACTAACTCTGATCTGATAAGAATTATTTTATCAAAAAAATGGCTAGAAGAGCTTAACAGAGCAATGGCTCATGCCCACTAACAAACTGTCACCCTTCACCAATGAAGTGTTAGTGAGATAGGCATGAAGTGACAATCTATCTCTGATCAAAATGAGACATGATAGATAATTGCACTGAGTAACTGGGGCATTTGCATCTAACAAATGTGATTCCTCAAGTAAAAAGGTGTATGTTAATCTTGACTGTCAAGTCAGCCAGTGTGAAAATCAGAGGTGCAACCTAAAAAAAAATCTCACATTTCCCACTTGTTTGACTTCAATACTCATGGTGGTTTATCCTGAAAGGTCATTGGATCTCGTAAGTTAAACTGTATGAGGACTATCCAGGACTTCAGTTCTCTTGTGTGCATCAGCTTTAGTAATCTTGTGTTAGGTACTCCTTTGATAATTGCTTAAATTCTAAACAAAGTTTTTGACTTCAATTCATCAATTCATACTCTATGACCATGTCATATTGGTTTGCTGGGAGAAATTTGCTTTGAGAGTTGCTCCAGTCATTTCATCCAATGTGTCTTAGTCCTGAATCTCTCTTATGAGTTCTTTTTGCCCACATTTCACACTCTTCACTGCTCTTTCTATAGTATCCCTCATGTTTTTACTGATGTCAAAGGGGGAGAGAGAGTTAGTATGTCAAAAAGGGGAGAGATAGTTTTTGCTGTTACATTCCGTGTACACTTGCATGAGTTACCAACCCAAATCTCATATCAGAATAGTAAGCACAAATGACCCATAATTGCCATCATCAAAAAGGAGGAGAATGTTGAATAAAGGTTATTTTGATGATGTCTCACTATAAGTCATTGGTCAATTAATTTTGGAACTCATGAAACACCTTTTGAATGACTAGGTATCAAGTGTATAAAGAAGGTCGACCACACCATGAATAGTGTCGACCTCATTGCTTTACTAAGCGGCCCGTGTGTTACAATCATTAAACCAATGTCGACCTCAAATCCTCAAGAGGTCGACCTCAAGTCCTCATAGAAGCCGTTGTAGAAGATCGTCACAAGGGCAGTGTCGACCTCAGTCTATCAGAGTGTCGACCTCAGTCCCTCACAGCAAATAGTTCACCTGCTGATCTTCATGGTTGCCTCGACCTCATCATCAGGCGTGTCGACACCTTCAATCTTCCAAGCCAAAAGAGTCGACTCCCAGTGTCGACCCCTTTTCGCGAACGCTCTATTGTGCCACATAGTGTCGACCTCAGCTTCAAGGAGTGCCGACCTCACGATCACGACTAGCTCTCTGGGAAGCGGCCAGCGCAAGCAGTGTCGACCTCACTATTACAGGCGGTCGACCTCAGGCTCTTCCAGAAACCGTTGTAATCACCCATTTTCAAAGAAGTGTCGACCTCACTTCTACAGGAGGTCGACCTCGCTCTCTTTCCAGAAGCTGTTCGGAATGGACTTTTTCAAAGCAATGTCGACACGGTCTCTCAGTAGGTCGACGTCACTAAAGGATAAACTCTAAAGTCTTCTAACATATCTATCTTTTGGAAAAACGTACAGAGGGCAAAGATGTCCGACGTAAACCTCTAAAAGCATAGATTTTGAGGTATGGAGAAGATTCCTAGGACACTCAAAACATCCTTATCCTCATTAGTGTCCATGGCAACATCTTACTCCCAACATCTGGCAGTACCAAACCTTGGAAAAGGCTCTCTCACTGCCAACTCTGTCACCTACGCTAGCCAACAATAATTCTATCTAAAAGGACATCCTTCCTGCTAACAGAAATTAAGGTTTTGCATGCTTCTTTGGTCAAACACTCTTTTGTCTATTCCAGCTTTTCAAAATCACTCAAGAAATGGAGGGAACCTCTTCTGCCTCTTGAAGCCTATAAAATAAGACGCCCCTCTTCACATATTGACCAGCTGCCTTTGCCACTTGATAAGCCTGGAAGAGCTTCAGACGTGGGAACCAGAGAGAAGAAAAAGAAAGAGATAGAGTTAGGAGGTAGAGAAGAGATGAGTGCAGCTAGCCATCCACTTCAGCCTTGCGGTTCCACAAGCTTTTATTTTGTTTCTTTTATCTTTGTGTTTGCTCATCTTCAAAACTTCTTGTTTGTGAAAGTTTTTCATTGGGTAAGCTACAGTTGCAGCGTGTGTGTGTTTGTCTCCTTGTTTTTATTTTGTTTCTTCTTTTTGGGATTTCATCCCCGTGTGTGTTTAGGACTTGTCCTCGTGTGTGTATGTATGTGTTGGGGCTAGTCCCCGTGTTTAGCTGGTTTCCAGAGTGTGTGTGTGTGTGTGTATTTCTTTTAGCCAAAAAGAGTGAAAGCCTCATCGAGTTGGTGAGGGGTGGATGTAGGTGTGCCTTTGTGCAGTTGAACCACCTTAAAAGCACTGTGTTGTGGTTTGTTCTCCATTTCCTCTATTCCCTCTTCGCAGGTGGCTTGTGTTATCTTAGAGTTTTTCCTATCTTTTAGTTCCGTTAATTTGTCGTCTTACCTTGCTTGTGTTAACTGCAGTGCTATTATTTAAAACTTGCTTATAGAAGTCGAATATTTGGTATAGGATCTATTCACCCCCCTGTAGATCCTCTCATACCGTCCAACACAGGTGACGACTTGTATCTCTCCCTATCATCTAGTCTGGCCCTCCCTCAGCGAATCGGGCATGCCCCTAGCCTTGTGGAGAGTCTCTGTAGAAACATGCGGATATCTACCTTGTCGAGCATTGACCCGGGGACCGACCCACGCATCAGAATTGTCCGTGGCTTGTGCCAATTGTACTTTGGGCACCTCGGCCCATTTGTAAATCCCATGTGGCGATTATAATCAAACCAGTTCAATACACATACCCATACCCGGGTCTCAGCCTCACCTCCACACCACCCAGTGTGTGTCCGGTGCCTCCACCCCCAGTTAATTAACCCTCCTAGTCAAGTGTAATGGTCCCCCTATAGCTGCAGGGTACCCCTGGTCCTCTATCCATGTCTTCAAACATATCCAGGCTTCTCTTCAGCACGGAACAAAGGTGTTGGGATTCAATCTGATTTAAATAAACACCGACTACTTGCGATCTGTGGGAAAAGATGTCTAGTACACGATTCCCCATAATCACCTGTGCACTTGCACCCATGGAACCTTATCTCTCCACGTGTCGCCCGACTTCCCGAGCCCATGTGTCACGTCTTGACGACGCTTCCCCAGTCAACCTTTGGTTCCACCGGTGATTGTCAAGAAATCGACTAGTACGCTCGCACCCTGGTCTAGTTACTTTAACCCCAGAGACCTCTCGTGCCATTCGACCCCCTCTCGACCTTCCGTAAAAGGTGAGTGCCATGTTCCGTCGTGAGAGGCATACGGCTATGAAGGAGGATACCCGAGATACATCAAACTCCCGTATTTTCGTTTCCTGCTTTATTAATTCCCTCATCCTGGTCACCGATCCCCGGCGCACATACGACAGTCACCATGGCCTCCCGAGGGAAGGCCCCGGCCGCTCCCCAATTGTCCTCTCATTTCACACTGCCACGGGTTGAAACCCCGTTCCAAGGGTCCTCTAGTAGGCCTGTTCGAGAAATCCCACCTCAATTCTAGCTACCCTGTCGCCTCTCAAGGGGTTGCTCAACCCCCGATCCCACCAACCACGGCTGCTCCTCCGAGGGGGATGGACTCAATCTCCAGGGTGTTGGAACCATGGTTTTGATAATGACAATCTATGAATCATGTTAAGACTAAATTGCATAAGTACCTTCATATTGAACAAACCTATTCTTTGTTGTCTAAGCGTTAAATCTGAGGTCGATGCATATTCAGTCGTTTTCAGCTAAGGTCAATGCACATTTTCATTGTCTTATTCATCAGGTTGGTACATCACATTGCGTAATAGCTCATCAGGTCGATGCATGATTCTGACACAGGTCGATGCACACTGCATATTTGAACTTCAAGGTCGATGCGTGTTTGGAGTCTGAATAACTGAGGTCGATGCATGTTTTACTTTAGGCTGACTAAGGTCGATACATGTTTTGCTTTAGGCTAACTAAGGCCGATGCATGTTTTGCTTTAGGCTGACTAAGGTCGATGCATGTTTTGCTTTAGGCTAACTAAGGTCGATGCATGTTTTGCTTTAGGCTAACTAAGGTCAATGCTCATTTTAATTTTAAGCATATAAGATCGATGCACATTTTCCTTGTGCATTAGGAAGGTCGATGCACATTTTTAGTTTAGTGCATATAATGTCTGTGCATCTTTCTTGATAGGTCTATCTGTGCATCATTAAGATTAATGAATCATGTTTAAACATTATTGTCTGAACTTATGAAGATCTGAGATTCCATTCTTCAAATAATTATCCTCATAAGCCCTATGTTGATCCCTCTGCTAATAATCTCTAATGTTAATCAGACAGGTTAAACCAACTCATGAAGGATTAATTGGCATATGCTCAAACACCTGGGCTATATAGAGGTTGACTGCACGTGGAACTTGTGTGAAGCCAATAAGTGGCACGTGAATCAAGGCGGGAGGATACCTTGGATAACCTGCCACGTGGATCATCTTAATGTCTGATCGTGACACGTGGACATCCCTGAAAAGACTAGAACGAGCCCTTCACACGCCCAACGCGTGAGCTCATGGGACCCCAAGATTGAAGCCCTATAAAAACGTCTTTTCTGCGATCAAATCGAGGGTAGACGAAAAAGGGGGCTATCAGAAGAAAAGTGAGAAGAGGCAGAAAAGAAGAAGAGTTCGGAAGAGGAGCCGGAGCTCATGAGATGGGTCTGAGATAGAGTTTAGAGAGAGAGACTACTGAAAGAGGAAGGAGAAGAAGAACAGAGTATCAGAATTTGGAGAAGTCTGGGGAATAAAAGTGAGAGCGGGCAGAGAAAGAGAAAGGGAGTGAGAAAGAGAGATAGAGAGGAGTTTTAGGTTGAGGCCCTGAGTTATCTTCGGTTCTTGGATCAGATCCAGAACTGGTTTTTGCTCCTGCGTGAGCTATTTCATTTTGCATTTTCTTTTGGGCTTGTTCTTTGCTTTCTTCTATCTTCAACCAAGCTGTGTATCAGCTGAGCGAAGCTGTATTACTCAGTGGGTGAGGAGGAATCCTCGGACAGCAAGCTGTGATTACTCAGCAGATAGCCAAGTTGTAATGCTCAGCGGATAGCCAAGCTATAATGCTTAGCGGATAGCAAGCTGTGTTGCTCAGCGGTTGTAGGGATTTCTATCCCCGAAGCTATGGATCAGCGGTCTTAAGCTATGTGTCAGCAGATAGCCTCACTCGGGTTTGAGTGGGGGATGGACGTATGTCTGTGGTAGCAGACCGAACCATCTAAAACTTCCATGTAGTGGGTTTTTTGCTTTTGTCATTTCCATTTCCTCTTTCCCCTTTTTACAGGATGAATGAGCACATCGATCATGTTTAAGAGTTTATCTGTGTGCGCTTAGCTGAGTCCATATGTATTGTTTATTTCTGCAACTCCTCTACAGATTTCATTTGATTACTATATGTTTGAATGTCATTTTATTTGATTAACCCTTCTAATTTTTAAATTCTGCAAGATTTTTAACGGGGATTCATTCACCCCCCCTCTGAATCTGTGACTAGCACCCCAACAATTGGTATCAGAGCGGGTCTCTGATTGTCCAGATCCAACGATCTACAAAGGATCCTACTGTATTTTGGTGCTTTGCTCATTGCTCTAATCTGTTTGACAAGTGTCTTCAACGACGTCTCTTCTGGTTTTCGATGGTTCTAAGTTTAGCAGATGGCTAGGCGGCCTACGCACTTACATGAATTCTATTGACTCTAATCTATGGAATCTTGTATCTAATGGCCCACATAAACTGCCTCATGATCAAACCAGCTGGTGTAATGAGGACAGTTTGAGGAACCGTGATAACATCACAGTCCTTAATATCCTGAAGGCTGTAGTTGATACTAATATGTTTCTTCCTATTCGTAGGTGCACTTCTGGAAATGAAATTTTGGATACTATAATCGATGTTCATGGGAAACAAGAAGAAAGATGCCAGATGGCCAACCGGAGCGATCACAGCAGTGATCAAATGATTGAGATAGCGTCTCAGGTAAGCTCTGGATCTGAAGAGATTTCTTTTGATGAACTTGTAATGATGCATGAAGAACTGTCTAACAGATATAAGAAACTTAACTCTGAACATAAAAAATTGAAAAAGAAAATTGATCAGAAGAGTCCAAATTCTTCTTGTGAAAATTGTTTGAGTCTAAAGATCTTATGATAAATGCTTGTCTGATGTTCATATGCATAAGAAATAAAATTGTTTGCTGAAAAATGAAAATCAAGAATTTGCAAACAAAATTTCTGAACTAGAAGAGATATTGAATGATAGCATGAATACCTGCCTAGAGAATGACAATCTTAAAACTCTGCAAAGTGAAAATATTTATCTGAGAAAACAATTGGAAGATTTTGGAACCATTCAACTGGAATTAAATGAATTGAAGTCTCAAAACCAAACCCATAGAAAACATCTTGAAGAAAATGAAGAGATTGAAGATCTGAAAGTAAAAAATTATGAACTTCTAAAGAAACTGCAAGAGTTGAATAAGGTGAAATCTGAAGTAGGTAAACTAAAGTTGAGAATGCTGAACTTCAGAAGAGCAATGAAAAGTTAGCCTGCATTAACTGTCCTCTTCTAAAGGAAATAAATGGAGATCTTCATCTTGATAATGAATGGTAGAGAAAATTGATTGACTCTCTCAAGGAAGAAAACAAAAATCTGTTGGATGAGAAACTGGAATTTGAATAGAGAGAGGAGAAACTGATTGAAAGACTGGACTTAATGTCCAGTAGTGAAAAGCATGATGAAGAAATTGAGAAGTTAGTAAAGGAAAATGAAAATCTTAAGAAACAGAAGAAAAAGCTCATGGTCTTGAACACTGTCATGTCAGAAAAATGGTTGGCTATTGAAAAAGGAAAATGTGTCATGAATGAAAATAAAGCTGAAAGTGAACAGAAATTGAGATAGGAAATTAATACACTCAAAAGTTTGAATGATGTGTTACATCAACAAATAATTATCTGTGAATCTGACATTGCTTGTTATGAGGTTGACATTGTTATTGAAACCCATTTTTAGCCTGCAAGTTCAGTCATTTCTCTTATTCATCATTTTTGATGTCTCAAATTACCCATTATTTTAGAGCCTTCCTTGGATAGATTTTGAGCCCATTTCATTGTTCCTTAGCCTTTGGACTTCGGAGATCATAATTTCTTAGGGCCCTGGAGCTTATCTTATCAACTTCCGGCCTTTCAAGTTGACTTGTGGCCCATTTAGGTTGACTTTCCATCAAAGCATTCGGCTACTTTTGTTGCGCAGTCTTGAAAATGGTCCTTTCTCATCCCCTTCTCTTCATCTATTCAAAAAGTACACTTCATCAAATTTGTTCACCTTTCAAAGCTCTACAATTTCGTCTTCTACGCCATTAGCCATTTCCTTACCAATGTCAAGGTATTTGCATTTTTCTGGCAGGCTGTGTTGTTCACCTGTGTCTCAACATTTTCTCTCTCTGTTCTCTCCCTATTTTCTCCCTCTTCCTCTCATTTTTCATCTTTCTCTCTTCAAAAAAGTTGTTCATCCTTCAGTTATCTATAATTTCTTCTTATATCCCTTTCGCTAGTTTTGCACCATTTTCGAGATATGCTCTGATTTCCAAAGTCGCACAAAGTCTACCCAGAAATTTTCCTTTAGTAGCCCAGCGGTCATTTCCTAGACCGCTAAGACATAAGAAACGGTCTTCACTAGACCGTTTTCCCCAAACTTAGCTGACATCGCCCCGTTTCACCCCTAGAGCCTTGCGGTCACCCCCTAGACCGTTTGTCATAGCCATGTGGTCCTTCCTAAACCGTTTTCATCCCTATGCGGCTGTACGATAGACCGTTTTCTAGACAGAGAGTCCTAAACTTCCTGAACTCTGATTTCTTCATTGTGGGACTCTTTGGAACCCTTGTTGACACCACTTTCGAGGGAGATAAGCCTCTACCTCGGTTTCCATTGATCTGGAACTCTTCCCACCACTTTTATCTTGAGGTTTATGCATCTATATCCCCAAATTTGGGTGTTTATCTCGGATCTATCTCTAGAAGTTTCATGCTCCTATAAATAGCACCCAGTTCGCAAGTTGCAAATGGGGGGGCTCTTCTTCAATTCGAGGTGAAGCCATGTTGCATCTTCAACTCATATCTTTGACCACAACCTGACGGGGTAAGTATTAGTTTTCAATTCCAAGTCCAAGGGCTTGATTTCATTGTCTCTACTCTTAGTTCTCCCCTTCTCAAATTCACAAATCATCACAAATTTCTATTTTCTGTACTATGTCTGCATCTTGCTTCATATGGCATGCATGTTTCCCACAGTTGTGTTGCGTTCTCTATATCTTTGTCTTATTCTCATCACAACACACACACACCTATCTTTTGCACCCTTCCACAGAGGTTAAAAACCTCCCCCAATGCGTTCTCCCTCAATCTTTACCTCTATTTTACCACTGTGGGATTGATACTACACATGCATGTTCGAATGGATTTTTCTCTTGTGTTTTGATCTTTGTTTTGCAGGAGAGCATGATATGAACGTGAGCCCCTCTTCCTCTAGCCGGTTGGAAGGAGAGAGGTTGAATCCATGACGTTCCCCGCACCCCGTTCCTCAAGTGCGATCAAGTCTTCATCTTTCCAAGGTACACGGCATTGTTCCTCTCCTTTCTCCATCATTTTGGCATTGTTAATCCTTGGTGGCGATCACGGTACGTTTTCCTATTTATTCATCGCCTCTTTATTCATTATCTTCCATGCTTGTTCATGCTCATATAATACATGCATAGTTAGTTAAGGGGCGGGGGTAGATAGTTTATCAACAACTCTATTTTTTGGCGATCACGGTGGGACAACTAGTGCCCATCACGTTTATTTTCATGCTCTTTTGTAAGTTAGGTGTGTGCATGTGCATGTTGAGATAGCTTTCCCTTCATTTTTCCACTTTTCTGGGCATTTTCGGGTCTGTCCGGGCCTTGCGGACACCTCCAGGACTGCTAGGCACCCCAAGTAGTCATCACAGGAACGCCAGGGCCTTTCTGGTAGCCAAACGGTCGTTTGGTAGACCGCAAGCGACAAGAAACGGTCATTTGGTAGACCACTTGTGGATTCTGGCAGTTCTACGTGTGTGCTCATAGGGCCTTGTTCGTTGATGCATAACTTTCGTTCCTAGGGTCCAATTGTGATGATTTTTATTCCATTGGATAGTCCTTTGTATTGTCTTTCCATTCATATATTATTTGCATTATTTGGGTCATGTTTGCATAGTCTAATCTTGTCATCATTTTTGAGTTTTCTGCATAAAGTCTGCAGGCAGGCTCAGGGACAGGTTCACAGGTACAACTTTGATTGATTATTTGATTGCCTTCCCGACGTCTGATTGTGCTGATTTTTGTTTCATTGGGTAGTCCTTTGTATTATCTTTCCATCCATAGTTTATTTGTATTATTTGGGTCACATTTGCATAGTCAAATATTGTCTCCATTTTTGCATTTTGTGCATAAAATCTTTGCCTTCCGGGTTCTGATTGTGTTGTTTCCTGCTCTTTCTTTGTTGTCCTTTATATTATCTTCGTTTTCATATATTATTTGCACTCATACAGTTGTGTTTACATAGATAAATCTTGGTTTCTTTTTTCACTTGTATGCTAGATTTTTGCATGCACTCCGGTGCACATAGGGCCATGCATTGCACATCATAGTTGCATTCCTCCTTGGCAAGTGATCCCCTCACCTCTATATTCCTTAGGGTCGACTAGGTGATCTTATTCGGGACCTCCATAAGTCTTCGCGAGCTGTGGATTCTCACGCGGACACCGGGCCGGTTGTACCTTTTCCACCCCTTAGGCTTGCATTTGTATACGTGTGAGGGAGTTAACCTTAGTCAAACCAAAGTTTTGACCTTATTCCCATAGGATTCCTATCTTGAAGGGAATTATGTTTAATTCAAATCATTAAAAGGTCTATCAAAACTTCTAAAATATTTCTCATCATATTAACTTATTTGACTTAGGTGAAATCCTCTCACATTGCATTTGTTGTATGGGCTTGTCCAAGCCCATTAGTGGTTTTTGTGTTGCATTTCCATCATCATCTACATGTTTTGTTGTTGTTAGGCCCATTTAGGTTAGCCCTTTTTGTGTGTCCATTGTCTAGTCCATTGTCCAGTCCCATTCTCCCTTGGTCTTTGCGTTAGTGGGTCAGTCCCCTCTTGTCCTCAAGCCCGTTAAGCCCTTACTTCCCTCCTTGTATTAAGTCTCCATTTACCCTCATGGAGCATCATTCCAACCCCTTATATCATTCTTCTTCCCAATCTTCCACCTATCCCCGCATGGAATCCTCTTCCTATGCGGGCCCATCTTCCTGTGGTCCTTCTGACCCATCTAAAGAACATGCTAATCTCATGGCCCACTTATCAAGCCTTGTTCGTCAAATGGACCCGGCCCAGGCCCAACGTCTCATTGCATCTCATTTAATGGGCCTTCTTTTCATAATGGACCCTCTTCCCTTCATGGGCCTCTTTCATCTCCTTCAAATGCTGTTGGCCCATTCGACCCATATGCCAACATTTCCTCCAGGCCCGCATATCCTTCCATTCCCGGAATGGGCCCTTCTTCTTCTCAGCCCGGATCCTCTTATTCGTCCCATTACCATCATCCTGGTCCGAATTCACAACCTCTTGCTCAAGTTGGCCCATATTCTTCTCGATCTCTCCCTACCCAGGAGATGATTGCTCAAACCCAGCGTCAACTTGATGAACTCCAACGCCGAATTGATCATAAGTCCTCCTTAAGTGTTCCATTCGCATTTCAAGATCTTCAGCTTCCATCTCCTTCTCAAATCCCCGCGTATCGTCGTTATGGTGGAGTCGGTGACCCGTGTGTGCACTTAAAAGAGTTTCTTTATGAGTCGTCCCAGTTTCGACATGACCAATGCTTAATGGTCTATCTATTCGGTCTGTCTTTGGAAGGCCCGGCTCAGGATTGGTTCTTCTCTCTTCCGCAAGAGCAAGTTGTAAATTTCCAAGCCGTGCAAGAGAAGTTCATTCAGCAGTTTCAAGACCAGGTTAGGCCCAGGTATTCTATGGTGAATCTAACCCATGAGAAGATGAAGCTCAACGAGGATTTGTGCACATTTCCTGACCGCTGGCGTCGCCTGGCCGCACAGGTCCCGGGGCACATTCGGGAGCAGGAGCTGATTAAGATGTTGATATCCAATGCAATGCCCGAGTATCACTTCATCTTTGCCCTCAACGACATCACTTCCTGGCAATAATTATACAGCCGAGCCCACTTCATTTGCCAACAAATCCAAGGTTTCCTTGACCCCAAGTCTTTACCATCCCCATCCACTTACACCTCACCCTCCACAAGCCAACCCTATGCTCCCATGAGTCAGCCCTCCATGAGTCAGCCTTCCGCCACATATCCTTCCACGAGTCAACCTCCCGCTTCTACATATCCGTACACTCCCGCATACCAACCCTCCATGAGTCAGCCTCCCATTTCCTCATACCCATATTCGCCGCCACCACCGGTCAAGGAAACACCACATCCCAAGAATGTGCATGCCGTCTATATACCCCCTCATGCCACTCCACATATGCCTTCACCAAATCCCTCCGCCGCCGGCCAAGCACTATTGCCTACGCAACCTTCACTTCCGCGATCTCCACAACCGTCTCACCACTTCATACCCTTCGGCATCCACCTTGCCCGAAGCGAGCTCCTCACCCTCCATTGCCGGAGTGCCTTACCGATATTTTCAGGGCTTTGATGGCCACTCACGCGTTGCCGCTCCCTCCGATTGTGCCTTGTCGACCTACGGTCGGGAATATGCTTCAGTTCTGTGATTTCCATCGCCAGCAGTGGCATTTGGTGGAAGATTGCCCCGAGTTCTGGGAGTTTATTTATGACTTGAAAGCCAAGAAAAGGATTGATTGGGCCGCTATTCATGAGGTCATTCTACATCTCCGTAGCAAAGAGTAGCAACAAGAAGCGCCACCTAAGCAACCGTCCCCATTTCAAGGCCAGGGGCACCCCTGTGATCCCTTGTTTAGTGTTGCACCCGCTCTGACGCCTACCCCGTTACCTTCGCCATCTCCTACCCCATCTCCGCAACCTCCACAAACCCAAGCCTCTGCTCAGGCCAATGCCTCCCCTTCTTCTCCCGCTGACACTTCCACTAATACTACTCCCAACGCCGCCCGACGCGTTGTGTCGATACATCGACGGTGGGCGCCGAGACCCTCCTCTTCACCTTCGTCGTCTCCACCATCTCCACCGCTTTTGTTAGCAACATCTCCGCCGCCATCTCCTTCTCCACCATTACCCTTCTCGCCCGAACCTGAGCAAGCTATTTCTACTCCTACACCTACACCTTTACCTCCGCCTCCACCTTACCTTCACCCAAGCCTATCATCACCACATCACCTGTGCCTTCACTTCACATCACCATCCCCATTGAAACCTCCACACCTTCTAAACCATCACCTCTGCCATTCGAACCTACTACCTCCACTTCTTCATCCACTTCTACCCCACGAGACGAGTTTGCATTGCCGTTGGTGCTCTTCGGGTCTGGTCCCCATGGAGACAATAAGCCGAGTCAGAATGATTCAGTGCCAGTTATACAATTCAAGATTCAAGATTTGTCTGTCAGATGCCAATCTGTGTCCTAATCTCTAGCTACTTCAGGGCCAATGACCCTATGTTTCAAGGAGCAGTTGCTAAGAAAAGTCCCTTTGACTTAATGCCAGTTTCTTCTTGAGCGAAGCCGGTGGCAATCTCATTGCCCACTAGAGGTCTTACCATTGATGCTATTATCACCTTTCGCTCCGTCACAGTTCAGATATCTGGCCAAGAAGGGTTCTCTACCCGTATTGTGCTAACTCATACGGCCGCCAAGCAGATTATCGATTCTATATTCAAGGGGCAATTCTCTATAATCTCTAAAGACATTCTGCACACCCTATGCAATCTCTCTCAATTTATCAGTACGCCGGTCACGTCAACGCCGTGTATTGCTCTCCTCAGTCTCGTCCTACTCTTTTATCAAGAGAGTTGTGTTTCAAATATGATTGCCGAGTAGAGTTGCCAAATCTCAGGATCCTTGTGCTGGGTTACAGGACTCCATGGTTCTTTGATGCCCATCCATCTAAGGACTTCACTATTCAAGAATGTCCACATATGGTTAGCACCGGATGTATAAGGGTAACCGCCCCAACAAGGCTGCATATTCATAGCCGGGTCAGGTCATCTGCCAGATGGGCCAGTTATTTGAGGACACACTGCAAATCAAGAAGCCTAAAGGTCTAGGTTCACGTCAGGCAGGCCCGTGTTCAAGAGATCTCTGCTAAGAAGAGGCGGTGGCGCAAGTTTCAAGGCCGTCAGCTGTACGCTCAGGGGTCCACTTCATCTTCTTCTTCTTCCTCTCATTCCTCATTTCTCTTGCTCAGCTCCCACCCTTGGGTGGTGTATCTTCCCACTTCAAATCCCGTTACCATCATCTTCTCTTCTTTTTCCAGGTCCGTGAATCACCATCCGGAACCTCTGGACTTTCCCTCCTCTCACAATTCTAGGCCTCGGCCTATGTCATCCCTTCATCCCGATTTTGGGACGTCACCCGATTCCTCTTCTTCGGAACTCCCGGGTGTTGCTTCTAATTCTTCTCCGACCCTGTTGGATGTCGATGATTCTTCTTCTTCGACCCTGTCGGATGGCTTCGATTCCTCTTATCTGACCATGTCGGATGATTCCTCCTCCTCTTCCTTACTTTCACAGCAATCTTCTCGTCATCATTCTACTCACTCCTCTTCACCCTTCCGGGGTTTTCGCCCTTTTTCTTGCTATTTTCGAGGCTTTAGCCCGCCTTGATCTCAGCTAATCTGTCTATTCTGTATCTGGTTCCTTGTTATCAGGGCCTCTATGCCTTAACGAGGGAGTTCTAGCCCTCGTCTCTTTTTCTTTTTATCTTTCTTTGTCCAGCTTGGTGTCTGCCACTCCTCTATGTAGAGGAATCTTTGATCCTTTGCTATCCTTTCCCTTTCATCCTATCAAGCAAGGAATACAAATCTATTCGCGTGCCTCAAAGCTCGTTGATCAATATCGCGTCAGGATGTTATTTTCACGCTATGGAGTTGCAAGGTATCTTTCTTTTGTGCAAGAATATGTTATCATCGCTATTATCTCGCTTACTCCTACACACGCTTATAATGCTATTCCTCAACATGGTTAAGTGGCTTTTAGAGCTTGCTTAATTAAGTCAAAAAGAGTTCGCTTATACATCATCCCTTAGGCTGGTGATAGCTCCGCGTTGGGAGTCTAGTTTCATTCCTCAATCGTTGAGGGTGTTCTCTTGAGTATGGGTTTTCCACACACTACATGGCAAGCCAGAGCCGATTCCTCTCAGGCACATCGTTGCTGCTTTGGCCATACTATGGGTATGCACGAAGGTCTTTTCTTTTCTCTGCTCGGCTAAGTGTAGGGGCAAGAGATTGGCGGATGAGATGACCAACCGAGGCGCTCCCTAATATGAGAGAGGTCTCAAATAGGGGCAGTCTTGACCCTCGAAAAGTGAGCTTTCATAAGAAAATATGGCCAACAAGGGCTATAAATCGAGAGAATATGCAAAATTATGAAATCAAAGGCATGGCAAGAGTGGCAGTACAGTTCTCCGCGCGACGTCATGAGCCCGGTCACATGCATTCCTATAAATATGGGTCTCAAAATCAAAGATAAAAAGTCCCGACGCAATAGACCTACTCTTCAAGGGGTAGTGCCATGGAAGGAAGTTGAGTCTTGATGTCTCCCATCCTGTATTAAGCTTATCTCCTATTTTTCCTCTATCTCTCTCTCTTAGGCTGGGTTGTATCCTGGGTATGGCCTTAGTAGGGGCGCCGTTCTTTAGAGGTGGTTGGTTGTGGTAAGCCACCCTCATATGCACGTCCTACTTAAGGGAAGCCTTTAATGAGAGGGGAGGGAGGACGACCCCTGGCCAGTAGTTTGAGTCCGTCTTTGGATGCTGCGGATTACTATTTCAAAAATCTAAAAAAAAATCAAATATGTCAAAAATCCCAAAAAATCAAATATGTCAAAAATCTCAAAAAAATCAAATATTGTCAAAATTCCAAAAAAATAGATATTGTAAACAAAAATAAAAAATATATCAAATATTTCCAAAAATCTAAAAAAAATCAAAAAAATTGTAAAAAGCAAAAAATATTTATCTTCTATTTCATGCATTTTATCTCGAGGACAGGTACGTAATCTGTTTGCTCAGTGTGCAGGTTGCAGGTATTGAAGTTTCCTCACTCTTCATCTTTCGCTCTGTCTTCTGTGCACATTCATCTTTCGATTTGTTCTCTTCTTCAATCTTATCTCTCGATTTGTGCTGGAGCTCATGTCCTTCTCAGCTTGTGCATAGCTTTTGTCTAATTCTCCTCATATATCCATGAGAGGGCATCACCTCACGATTTTGAACCTGGCAGTTCTACTTCATCTAATCTTGGGGCTTTGATTGAGGAATATGTTTGTTGTCTTTTGTCCCCCGTGTTGGTTGTCACACGTATTTATGTTTGTCGTGTCTTTGACCCGCCATTATGTCCCACATGTCTTTGTCCCACAATGTCCGTGTCATCCCACGTGTTGTCTTATGTCTCCCGTGGTGTTGTCGTCCCACATGTCTTTGTCCCTCCATGTCCTTGTCCCACCGTGTGTGCTGCCCCACCGCATTATGTTGCCTTGTCCCACTGTGTCACACGCATGCCTATTGCTTGTTCTTGTGGTGTTGTGCTTCATTCATCTTTGATATGTTATGTTTCGTTCATCTTCGTGGTTTTGTCATATTTGTGGTTATGTTATATTCATGCCATGTTCATGTTGGTGGTTTTCTTATTTGAAAAATCTATAAAAATCACAAATTTTCAGAAAATCCAAAAAAAAATACCATTTCGCTTGGCAGGTAAGTCAGGTATGGCCCTATATCCCTGCTCACTGTTGCATTACTATATGGTATATACATTATTATAGCCTCTCAAGGACCAGCTAGTTAACCGTGTGTTCTGGGATCGGATGTACCCCTTTAACAAAAATGATGATGATGTAGGAGCATACGGTTAATCTCTAGATAGGCCGTTAGTTTGAGCCGGTTGGGGGACGATGGACTCTATCTCGCACGCCGTGGTTGCAAGAAGACTCTTGACCCCGTCTTGCTTAATCTAGCAATAATATCCTTGAGTACTTTCTATTTTAATCTTTCTTTGCATTCGTTTTGGTGATTTCTTTATTTTAACCCAGCATGCATCATGTCATTAATTTTGAGCATTCACGCCTCATGATTCTCTCAAGGTTTCTCCTGAACAATGGTTAATTACGTTTCAATTCTCTTGGATAAGAGATCTGCATTCCACTCTGAATTTGAACGATTTCTCTGATCTGCCCGCTTGGTCTGGTTGGCCAACGTGATTCCTGTCTAGATTTTATCTCAGTTTTACTTTCTCCTTTTCCAGCTTTTTAGCTGTGCTCTTTCCGATCCCCTCATTATCCGTGGATTATGTCCCTGATGAGGTCGGTCGTGTTTCCTTTTCCTTCCTTAGTTTAGTTCTCCAGATATGCCTCATCCTTATCATCCATTCCTTGTGGTTAGTTTGGCATTTTTGGGAGAATTCCTGTCGCTTGTTGGTTGTGACGGGTGACTTTTACCTTGATGCCCACTTTTTAGTTCTCTCCGCTTTATCTATGCTTCATCTCCACTTCACGTCAATGTCGCTTTCGCTCAATCTTCTTTCCATTTCACCTCCACGTCGCTTTCACTCGTTCCCTTGCAAAGCGGACATCAAGGAGGGACATCTGTTGACACCTATTTTTAGCCTGCAAGTTGAGTCATTTCTCTTATTCATCATTTTTGATGTCCTATATAACCCATTATTTTGGAACCTTCCTTGGATGGATTTCGAGCCCATTTAATTGTTCCCTAGCCTTTGGACTTTGGAGATCATGATTTCTTAGGGTCCTGGAGCTTATCTTATCAACTTCCGGCCTTCAAGTTGACTTGCGGCCCATTTAGGTCGACTTTCCATCAAAGCATTCGGCTACTTTTATTGCCCAGTCTGAAAATGGTCATTTTTCATCCCCTTCGCTTCCTATATTCAAACAGTGCCCTTCATCAAAGTTGTTCGTCTTTTAAAGCTCTACAATTTATTCTTCTACGCCATTGGCCAATTCTCTACCAATTTCAAGGTATTTTTATTTTTCTGGCAGGCTATGCTATTCACTTGTGTCCCAATATTTTCTCTCTCTATTCACGCCCCATTTTCTCCCTTTTCTTCTCATTTTTTCATCTTGCTCTTTTCATAAAAGTTGTTCATCTTTTAGTTATCTACAATTTTTTCTTCTACGACTTTCGCTTGTTCTGCACCGTTTTCGAGATATGCTCTGATTTCTAAAGTAGCGCAAAGTATACCCAGAAATTTTCTTCCAGCAGCCTAGTTGTCATTTGCTAGACCGCTAGGACATAAAAAATGGTCTTCACTAGACCGTTTTCCCAAAACTTGTCCAAAATCACCCCGTTTCACCCCTAGAGCCTTGCGGTCACCCCCTAGACCGTTTGCCATAGCCATGCGGTCCTTCCTAGACCGTTTTCATCCGTATGCGGCCGTACGATAGACCATTTTTCAGACAGAGAGTCCTAAACTTCTTGAACTCTAATTTCTTCGCCGTGGGACTCTTTGGAACCCTTGTTGACACCACTTTCGAGGGAGATAAGCCTCCACCTCGACTTTCATTGATCTGGGACTCTTTCCACCACTATTATCTTGAGATTTATGCATCTATATCCCCGAAATTGGGTGTTTATCTCAGATCTTTCTCCAGAAGTTTCATGCTCCTATAAATAGCACCCAGTTCACAGGTTGCAAACGGGGGGGGGGGGCTCTTCTTCGGTTCGAGGCGAAGCCATGCTGCATCTCCAACTCAGATCATCAACCTCAACCTAAAGGGGGAAATAGTAGCTTTCAATTCCACGTCCAAGGACTTGATTTTATTGTCTCTACTCTTAGTTCTCTCCTTCTCAAATTCACAAATCATCACAAATTTCTATTTTCTGTACTCTGTCTGCATTTTTCTTCATATTGCATGCAAATTTTCTGCAGTTGTGCTACGTGATTTCTCTATATCTTTGTCTTATTCTCATCACAACACACACACACCTATCTTTTGCACCATTCCACAGGGGTTAAAATCCTAACCCCGATGCGTTCTCCCTCAATCTTTGCCTCTATTTTACCACTACGGGATTGATACTACACATGTATGTTCTAATGAGTTTTTCTCTTGTGTTTTGATCTTTGTTTTGCAGGAGAGCATGATATGAACGTGAGCCCCTCTTCCTCTAGCCGGCTGGAAGGAGAGGAGGTTGAATCCACAACGTTCCCCGCACCCCGTTCCTCAAGTGCAATCAAGTCTTCATCTTTCCAAGGTACACGGCACCGTTCCTCTCCTTTCTCCATCCTTTTGGCGTTGTTAATCTTTGGTGGCGATCACGGTATGTTTTCCTATTTATTCATCGCCCCTTTGTTCATTATCTTCCATGCTTGTTCATGCTCATATAATACATGCATAGTTAGTTAAGGGGCGGGGGTAGATAGTTTATCAACAATTGTATCTCTAAAATCTGAAATCCAAGATCTAAGAAATTCTTTGTCTAAATTTGTTAAGGGAAAGGATAACTTGGATAAAATTCTTGAATTAAAGTGAGTTTCCAGAAAGAAGGACTTGGCTATAATCCAGTCCATGAGAAGCTGTCTGAAAATAAAGATCTTACTCCTTTTATGAGCTATTTTGAGGCATCCAAACCATCCTCTTCATCTATCTTTCAGTTTACTGCTCAGAAATCTAAAAATTTATCTAAAAATCTAAAAATAGGTGAAAAATATAAAAAAAATTGTGAATCGGAATAAAAACAAAATGTTTATGCTATTGTTGTGGATTCTACTAATTTTGTGAACTCTGATAGTTCAGCGCATGTTGTTCACAATTCTCCCATTCATTCACATGCACACAAATAGAATGGGTCATGTCATTATTATGATAGGGCAGGTCATGTTATGGATGACTGCCAAGTAATGATAGTTGAAGACATGAATGCATCTAAGAAACAGAATGAAGTTAAAAAGGGCAACAATCATGCTGTGCAAAAAAAGAACATTCAATGCTTTCATTGAAAAAGAATTGGGCATATGATGCATGACTGCTGGTTTCTTAAGAATGCTGGATTAAAAACCCAAAGAAGCTTTAATAAATAGAGAAGGCCAAATTTGACTTCAAATAAAAGGCCTCATTGTGTCAACTGCAAAAGAATTGGCCATACAGTTTAGGACTGTTGGCATATGAGAATAAATTCCATGTTTCATGACAGAAAAGGCAGAGCTAATGCCCTCCCACAAAAATATTCCAATTATGCATCTAAGAAGATCATGAATGCATTTATGTCATGTCATTATTGTAGGAATGTGGGGCATGTCATGAGCAAATGTTCAATTACGAAATTTGATGATTTGAATGATTAGAGTACACCTGCTAGAGGTGTAACTCATCTGACATGACCCAAGAGTTCTTGGGTTCCTAAATATACAAATTGATCTTTGTTTGCAGGTGTGCCTTGATGGCAGGAAATAAAGGGGTAAATAAAATTCAAGGCACATAAAGGTCAGTTAAACCCCACTCTAATTGTTTGTTTCTTGAATAATTCTTCTTGAGTTACTGCATGTCTGGCTGAACTGAATCCATGAATGCTATTTTGCAATCTGTGCTGAAAACTTAATCATCTGCCAGATGTATGCTTCACATGAGGATCTCCATGTTAGAATTCATGTGTATCAGTTATTAGTCATTCATATTAGTCATTTTTAAATGCATATCATTGATTGACCCAATGGTATATCAAATGGTATTTTCCCAAGGGTAGATAAAGTCTGCCTGGAAGCTTTTACTATGCGTGAAGTGGTACCAAGGACTTATGTTCTCCGCCAAGTACCAAGGGTCAAATCTGCATGTAGTGCTAAAATTAAAATGTGCATTTCATTATCATACCACTGTGTCAATGAGAAAAAGGAATTTGTGTTTGATTGAAATCACTGCACACAGTGAGGGGGAGTTGAGCTTAGCTTGTCAAATTCTTGGGTTGCTACTAGTTGTCAGTATTTAGTCATGGGCTGTTAGTGATGGTTGAAGTGTTGCTGGGAACTGTGTTCATTGGTCAGTTTATGAAATGTGATGTGCTGTTGTTGAGATGGTTCTTGGCTAATGCACTACTTAGTTAAGCTGGTTGTTGAATGCTGCTCTGCATGCCCTATGTAGAAGGCTGCTGTCTGATTAAATGCAAGTGAGGCTGGTTGTGTGCAAATCTGTCCTAAGTATTACCCTTGGTTAAACGTGGTGTTCTACCTTTCTACCTTTAACTATTGACTCCATCACTCATCTTCATTTTCTTATCTGAGTTCTATGACAAGCCTGTCATAAGAATCTATCACTAAGGGGGAGTAAAAGACTTGAAATCTGTCAACTTTATTAACCCTCAATGGTTGGTTTCTAGGACCACCCAGATCCTAACAGAAATTTGCTGGACTTCACAGAAACATGATTTTCTTTTTATGAAGATTAAATCCTCTCTTAATTTTTCTAGATTATACTTAAAACATTCTAAATTTGGAATTGTTTTGTTGTTCTCCAGAAATCTAAAAATTGTAAGTAATCAGGCAATCTGGTAGAGGATCATGCTCTTATACTGTTCTTAAATTATGTTTTGTGTTAAATTTGTTATAAGACCAGGGAATACACCATTTTATTATATTCAGAAAAAGGTAGAGCAATGGCATATATTTTTGGAAAACTGACCTTCTATATCAATGAAATTTAGAGGTCATATCATGATAAAAAATGCTATCTCTGTTCATAATTTGAAGCATAAAGGTAGATTGCACTGAGTAACCAGGGATTCTGGTGTTTAATCTGCATGTCTCCTTGTGTAAAATGGTGTAGTTATACTAGAATGCTCAAACAAGGAAATAAATAAATTAATATGGTTGACTCTGAGTTCTTCGTTCAGAAACTGAAAATAGTTTTTTAGTTAAATATAAGACAGATTTAAATCAGTTTTGTCTAATGAAAATGATAAGTATGATTAATGGTTTTCTAACTGGGCATTGTACGGTGTTTAGATGGTTTTATTTCCATTGATTTTGCTTCAGAGGATTAATTTTAGAAGTTTTACGAAGTAAGATATAATCATCATATGCTGAAAACCATATAAATGTGAAGAAAGGCATTATAATTGAAAGTGAATGGTAGTTTGGGAATAGACTATTGAAATTGGTAAAGTCGGCAGATATCAAGTTATAAAACTCAACCCTATTTTTCAAAGCCTTCCTCACTTTGCACTCACATCTTCTAGGTCGAGGTCTCTTTCCACAACGACGTACACCAGTCGTCTGTGCTACCTCGTCCCCTCCGTAACCCTGCCCGCTCAACCTTTGGTCTCCATTTTCCTTCTCTACATTACCTCTAACCATCCTACTACTTTTCGTCTCTCACTCTTCATCGTAACCATCATGTCGTCTCCGGCCGCCAAGAGCAAGGGGAAGACGAAGGAAGTGGAGGAGCAGCAACTGGAGGATATTATGTCCGTGAAAGTAGTAGAAGCTTCTCACGAGGAAAGAAGAATGGTGTCGGTGCATGATCAAGGTGTCGTCTCTGCATCAGGCAAAGAGAAATCTGCTAAAAGAAAAGGAAAGGCTTCTGAAGCTCCATCTAAGCGGCGCCGTACTTCTGTCGCAGAGTCAGTTCGCAGTGAATCTGAAGAAGAGGATGACTCTGTAAGGTCCTCTATGCAAGCTGAGTCAGTGCTTGAGATCGGCAAAATCATTTTTCCTCGTTACGTAGATTTCCACGATCATAAAATGCTTGCTGAGTTTCCAAATCTTTTGGATTTGATAAAATTTCACAAATGGAAAAAGTTCATGGGGAAACACAGACACTATTACCCTAGATTGGTCACTGAATTTTATAAGAATCTGAGGTTTGATTCAAACCACTCTAGGATTACATCTCTTATTAAAGGAGTTAGGATTGAGATTACCAAGCATTTTCTTCATAAAGTCTTTAGAGTTCCTGAAGATGGGGTGGTAGAAGGCATTTTTGAGTATGATAAGCATGAGGCCTACTCCATTCTGACTGACATGCCTTGTAACCCCAGTGATAAAAAGTAGACAAAGTTGACTTATTTCAACGCCAATAAGTTTTCCCCTCTAAAGAGATTAATACACCACATGTTGACTACTATTATTACTCCACAAGCTAAAGGAAGAGGGAGATTGTCTAAGTCTCAAAGATTTATATTTTTCTGCATGTTTAAGAACATCAAAATCTGTCTGCCATATTTAATTATTCAGATTATGGGCACATGCAAAAACTCTAAGGGATATCTTCCTTATAGTGCCCACCTGACTGCCATTTTCAAGAAAGTAAACATCTCTTTAGAGGATGAGACATTTAAAGAAATCCTTAAGGTGAATGTTTATCACATGGAGTTTATTACCACCTTTTTGAAGCTAAAATCATCTAGGATTAGTCAAGTAAAAGATCAAGTTGATCAACCTACAATGATGGCAGAACAGCAAGCAGAAAAAGAGGTCCCACCAGTGGAAAAGAGTCAGTTTCAAGCAGTAGATAAACAACAACATGCAGAACAACAACAACAGCAGCAGGTTGAATAAGCTGAATAGGAGAAACAGTTACATATTATTGAGATGGAAGAGACAGTGCAACAAGAACAATAGCCAGAACAAGAAGCTCAATAGGTATTGGAAGAATATGTTCCAGAGCTTCAAGAAGAGATTCATCTAGTAATTGATGAGGCTGAACAGGTAATTGATCAGCATGTACATGATATAGGTGACATGGAAGTAGTTGATGAAGGAGTTCATGAAGTGCAGCAAATGAAGATAGTTCAACATCAACAAGAACTTCATGAACTGCGAGAACAGGAATTGGAGGATCAGTTCCTACAACAATTAGATCAGCACATTGATGAGCTATTGGCACTCAAAATGTGATGAACAGCGATCGAGCCGCAAAGATGAATGATACGGCCCACTGAAGCACAGAAGCTGATGAAGAACAACCTACTGAAGACTTCCCAAGCTGCCGGAGCCTCGAGTCTCCTCGAATGAACGCCGGGGACTTCACCTCGGGAGAGTCGAGATGAATCCACAACCAACCGGCAGTGCGACCAAGCCTGCCTAACGATCCGACATCAACTCCATCATGCCACTACCCTACACCCGTCGCTCGACCAAGGACGACGGTCCACCTGGTGGCTCACCACCTGAATGAAGACTCTCCTGAGGAGGAAGAACGCCATCGACCCTTTATAACAAGGAACCAGAGGCTCTGGCAGTAGAAGGTCCCGATCATCCCACATGGGTTCGGCTTCTTGCTTTATTGGGTCCGTTAGCAACCGAATGATCGCCCAGTCGAGGTGAAATCATCTCGGGTGTCGTACCACCTTGCAAGGGAGCTTCGAGCACCAGCCAGGCTGAGCCGGAAGCATGGGTTGTAGTGCCGAAGGCCGTGTCAGCGGAAAACCCGCGTGCTCAAGCCGAACACATACGAAGTTCTGATTAAGGCCATTCATCATGCCGAGAGCTTCGTCAATGCCCCGTCAAGGTTTTCCAAGGACCGTGGCGAGAGGGAGAGTCAACGGGAGCTTCCGGAACCATCCTCGGACCCATCGGCTAGCCCGCGTCGAGCGAACAAGCTAAACCGGTGCACAAAAGGTCACCGGCGCCCTGTAACCCGGTGCCACTGAACCCGGCGTGCCAAAATGCTTTAAGGACACTTGTCCCCGACGCCACTGAATCCGGCGCACCCTCCATGGCACCGGATCAACTTGGTGTTATAAAAACACCGCTTGTTCGACCAACTAAAGGGAGAAAGAATTAACAAGAAGAGCACGGAGAGAGAGATCGAGCCGAAGAGCCTCCACCAATTAGAGCTTCGAAGGGGAGGGTTTCTTGAGAGAAAAGCTTCCTCTAAGGGTTCTCTTGCCGCGGCCATCCTCCGCTTTGCACGAACCTCCCGGTGCTGGAGAAGAAGATTGTTTGCTTCCTTGTTTATTTAGGTGGGTCATCGTGATTTCTCCGTCGATCCCCCTCCATTTGTGTTTCTTCTCTGGTACAATGTAAGTGAGAAGGGGGAGGGTGATGATATGATCCATTCCCCCCCCCCATCACCATCTCTGTGATCCTCTATCTCTCCCTCTCCCTCTGTAACTTCTTTCCTCTTTATTAATGTAAATGGTGACCGCACGACAACGCCTGCACAGGAATGATAATCTGTACATCTTCTTTTCTCTCATTCACGGAATGAATGGATATATCAATGAGCTGAGGGGTTTAATGTTCTTATCCTTCCTCTGTATCATCCTCTTTTCTCCCCATTGTGTTTTCTTCTTATGGCTGGTGAGACGGCGCCGTGCAACAGTGCCGGTGCCATGGTAGGATGTTATGTGCATGTGCATCCCTATCCACCCTACTCAGGGTGATGAATGAAGTGTGTTTGAGCGTGGCACCATATTCATCTCCCCCATCGGTCCATCTCGCCTTTATTTGTGTGCTTATGCCACACGAACGATTTTCATCATTTGTATCCTCCGATGCCGGCATGCCCCGCTACGCCATGGGCTATAGCAATTACCCCTTCTTCCTCGGGGTTCTCCTCTTAATGATATACGCCATGCTATCCTCTTCTCCTGTTCTATGGGCTTGGTGATTAGGGGCGCACTTGTGTGCATACCCTTGATCATCTCTGTCCGAAGTCCATGCTCCATTCCTCTCTTCGCACTGTTCGATTGTTTAAGAGGGAATGGTGGTGGTCGCTTCTAGACTACATGAGCCCACCTCATGAGTTTCATCCTTTTGTTCACAAATCGAGATTCGGGGACTCGACCACGGACATTGATCGCATCCCAGTGCCCGGGGAAAGGGGAAACATCCCCAATATCTCATTATAATCTCCCTATCTACAGGAGCTCACCTATTGATAATGAGTCTCCTGAAAACTCATGAGTGAACAGTAACATGGATGAACTCCAATGGATTAAAATCCACGGTCCTTGATGGGCTTCGTGGTGGCCGTGAAATGGGTGCCCTCGTAGGCTGGCCCTCGGGGTTTTTCTTCTCTATCGGTCATCTCGACTTGGATGTGGTAACGACTCGGGTCACGTTCCCCTCGTAGGCTAGCCCTCGGAGTCTTTGCTCCCGTTATGAGTCGCGCCACCCGTATACTCTCCACCCATGGACTTGGTGCCTCTAGTAGACTAGCCCTCCGGGTTTTCCTATCCGTTCGGGTTTGCCGGCCGCCGTTGTGTCACCCGGCCCTTAGGGGTTTACTCCGCCACGTGAGTACTTCCCCGCTTCTCCCTGACAATCCTCCGGGATGGGGAGATGCTGCCGGATTTTCAGTGCGAATAAGTTATTAAACCATTTAATAATCTTAAACTTAAGAAACTGGCTTGATTCGGAACAATCACCGCGTTCGAGTATGAACCTTGCGCAAGCCTATGACTTGACTTCCGAACGGCCCGAGACCAATCCGATGAATGACCGACTCAATAAACTTCCAAAATCTTCCAAAACGTTTCAATAAACCCAAAAATAAACCAATAAAACTTCAGTTTCTGTGGAACGGAGCTAAACCGGCGCCGTCGGCACCTGGCGCGCCCTAATATGGTGTGCCCTATTCCGGCACGCTAGCAAGAGGGCGCGCCATTTTAAGACCATCCACTATACCTATGCTAGGCGGCGCCGTTTTAGGCCTTTACCCATGCTTTCTGCGCCATTTTAAACCCTATACCTACGCGTACTGCGTTGGTTTCGTTCCGAATCGCGTCGTTGGGCCGTTTCAACCCTCTCTTCACCTCTGAGGTGATTTCTAATGCTAATAATAGAATTAAATAAACCCTATAATCAATAAACTGAATGAACTGGTTTGTCTAAACCTGAATTAGCTAATTCCATAGCTTCATCATCATGTTTTAGTCTAAGCATTCATGTCGCATTAATGCATGCTTGACTGCACGAGCTCTTGGTATATCAAATGGCATTAGTGGAAAGTCGGGTCATGCCCGACGAGAAGCTCTTGCTATGCGTGATGGTGGTCTTCAGACTTAAGTCCCCCACCACGTACTGAGGGTTCCGCCCCAATAAACCGTGCATGGTAGATTAGAATATCTTGCATGATCATTCGTATCCTTTGCATTCTCTATCCCGGCCTCGACAGCCCATTATCTCGATAATTAATCAAAGGTTTTCCCTCCTCACGGGGGATGTAATTAACGCCATAGCATTTATGGTATGGCCGACTGCTGCTCCCGACCGAATCTCACTCTTGCCTGACACGAGTCAGAATGAGCGCATAATAAACTCGTCACGTACGTGACTGGCATGCCCGCGCAGTCAATCAGTCAGTTAATTACCGGTTAATTAATTGGTTGATCGACGCGTAAATAAACCAAATAAACCCAAAAAATAATATGCCCAAATAGTCTGGCACACCCGGTGGGACCAGTGTCACCTTTCATCTCTTTGTCGAGATACTTGGGCTTCGAGGCCCTCTCAAAGGTTGCTGATCGTCGATTTGTTTGTTTTTTCAGGCGAACGATGATGACAACTAGGCTGACTTGCGTCAGTTTCGGCCCTTCGATCGTTGTCGACCATTCGCAAGGCTACCTGGCGGTACCCATGGTGTTCGGCAACTTCCTTGCTACTGTTGGCTTCCCCAACTTCTTGGGGTTAGCCTTTGTGGATATGCTGGAAGTGGAACCCTCGGAGCCCATCGAGGGAGCTACGAAGAAGATGGAGCCGCTGAAGGCTCGATGCTGCCACGACTCGCTCAAGAGTCCAACCTTGGTCGTCAGCTGCTTGGTGCACCGTGCCGTCCCTAGGGCCCGCCCCAATGCTGCTAACAAGTCCGGATGTAGCCAGCACAAGCAACTCCGAGGAGTACTGCTGTGGTTACCGGATCTTTATCTCAGTCCGGTAAATCCATGATGGTTGGCGGTGTGCGCGTCTTCTTCAACGGGCGCGACACACGAATAGTCCCGGACCGGGTCGCCCCCGTCGTCCTTGTCCGTAACTCATACCAAGCCCTCACTGGAAGGAGGGTGGAAAGAGAAGAAGCTGACCACTACGGCCAGGAGAAGTTGGCTCCTAGGCCAAAGAAGTTTAAACAGGTGTGGGTCCCCAAGAGGGTCCAACCTGTCCACCAAGCTACACCTGGCCGCTGCCGCCCATCTCGCGACGGAACGGAAGGAAGGAAGGAAAGGGGCCTGGCCCCAAAAGAAGAAGAGGTGGTTGCGGACCCTCCGCGCCGCGGAAGTTTCAGGGCATGTGCCCGCCAAGCCAATGTCCCTACTACGGGATGAAGATTTAAGCAACCTGCCGACCGGGCTCGGCTGGCTTATATTCCTCCTGCGGGAGGTTGACAACTGTCCCCCGTACTACATCAAGAACGAGGTCAAGAAGAAATGACCACTATGGTCAAGAACAACTTCCGAGGGCTAGGCAACGCCTCGCTTGGACAGCAGCGGCTGATGCAAGTAGCCACAGCTAATGAAGACTACTCCCCATCAATGGCGGTTGACGAAGATGCAGGAGAAAGTATGATGGTGTCGTCAGCTGATGACAATGGCTATGATGGCGGCTTTGAGATCGAAGCCGACGAAACCGCCCCTGGGCGGGAAGAAGAAAGAAGAATTTCTGTGTTCGAGAGGTTGACCTTTCCGGATCAAGCTAAAAGAAGGGTCCATCGACAGAGAAGAAGGATGCAGGTATTCGCTTGCAATATGGCTAGCGTGTTCGGCCGCTATGGAGGACTTCCCGAAGACCCTCGCGAGTTGGCTCAATTGGCCGCGAGGCCGGGACCGAATACTCGAAGAACAGAAGTCGCAAGGGAGCTCCTGGCAGTAGCTAAAGGAAAACAACCCCTGGTCTACCACCAATGGAATGATGGAGCTGCTATTTTAAGCGCCAATGTAGTGACGGGGGAAGAAGAAGATGACGTCCCCCTCGACATCCTGCCCGAGGGTATGTCCGGGGAAGCAACAGAGGCCATCCCCAACACTGCAACTATGGACTCGTCGGTCCTAATGCTACTTCAAAGATACCGGCAAGAGATAGACTTGCTGAAGAAGCAGCTGATGGAGAAGATAGAGCAGTCATCAGCTTCTAAGCTGCCCGAAGTCCAGGGTGAATCATCCCGGGGAACAGTCCATCATGTCAACCCTCCGCCGCTCTACACCATGCCTCAGCCGTCAGAGCCGAGCATGGCGACAACTCAGCAACGGCCACCACAGCTGCCGCTGATGCCGCCGGTGCTACCTCAGGTACGCCAGACACCTCCACTGCTGTGCCCTCCACAGGCGACCACTTTGGTCACCCCTTACCTGCAGCCGACGCACTTCTATCCGGAGCCAATTGACCCCACAGTCATGAACCAGATGATGGTGGAAAGGATGATCGAGCTAAAGCTCGCAGAAATAAGTGAAGGTGACTATGTCGCGTTCGATGCCTATCGGGTACCATACCCGCCGCACCATGCTGCTAAACGGCTTCCCCCAGGTATCCACAAGCCGCCAAAGTTTGACAAGTTCAACGGGAAGGGGTCCCCGAAGGAGCATGTCGCTTATTACATGACCGTCATGGGCGACCTGGCCACGGACGAGTCATACATGTTAAAATTTTTCGGGTCCTCGCTGACGGGGCTCGCATTTGAATGGTACTCCAGCCTCCTGGCCGGGTAGATCAGCGGCTGGTCGGACATGCAGAGGAAGTTCAGGGAAAGATTCCATGTTATAGAGAGGGAGGTCACAGTGGCCGAACTCTACTCAACAAAGCAGAGGGCAGATGAGACAGCCCTCGACTATATTAAGAGGTGGAGAAATCTCGGAATGAGGTGCAAGCGGCCCCCGCATCAGGAGGACGTTATACAAATATGCAAAAAAAACCTTAGAAGGGAGGTTCTGGAAAAGATGATTGGAATGGAAATACGATCGTTTGACCGATTGAACAATATCGTGGCCGAGGTGGAAGCCTTTCTAGCCAGACTTGCCCTTACATCAACTGCCAGCACAACCCAAAAGGGCATGGCAGTGGAGCGGCGCCAGACGCCTAAAGAAGCAAACGCTCTTGACATCAAGGCGTTTGAGCAACAGAAAGGTAAAGGCAAGGAGGCAGTCACCCCACAACCTGCAAGAGCCGCAGACGGCAAAGAAGGTCCCTCGTTGAGGGATAAGATGAAGAAAGTGGTGCGGACACCCGAGCAGTTACGCCGAGCCACCGGTACCGCACGGGGAGCATGACTCGAGCCACTTCAGCGTCCATCTGGCTCGGAGACAGCCTGGAGACTCCCCCCTGAGTCTCGACATTTATCATATTTGTTTAGACTTTATTTGTGTGTAATGTGTGTTTGTTTCATTTTATTCGGTTTGTAATTTTGATTATAAGAGGGGTTTATTTGCAAAATGGGACCCCCGGGACCCACGGGCCCCCCCAGACCCCTCCCATTGATCCACCTCAGCCTAGGGCCCCATGTGGGGTCAGTCAACATTCTAATGTGGGCTTCTAGAAGGGTGGGCCAAGTGGGGGGGACAATTAGACTAATTTGTCAAGGTTGGCCACCAACCTTCCACCTACCCCCACACCTAGTCAAGGGGGCGCCCCCCTCTCACCATCAAGGTTTTAATTTTTGAAAAATGTGTGTAGAACTAATTAGTTCTACTCCATTTTTATATTCCCACAAATCCTAGGTCCAAGGGTAGTTTATGTCTTTTGCCAATTCATACATATACCTTGTATTTTCATTTGATGAGAATTAATGTATAAGAAATCAGAAATTTTGCTTGGAGCAGTCTTGGGCGCCCCCCTCCTCTCTCCTCCCTCTCCCCCTTGCAGCTGTGAAGGCTGCCCTTCTGAGGTGTGACTCCTCCCCTATCGGTTCCGGTCATCATCGCCGCCGCCACGAGCCGCCACCGCACCGCCATCAAGTTCGTCGGGAATCTATCTTCACCAAATAGCTAGCTGATCCCAGAATTCCAGCTCCCAACTCTGAGATCTGTTGGTTACCAAATTTTGAGGGTGAGTTCTAGATGTTTTTCCCACGACCCATAAAAATTGGCAGAGCTTCTAGATCCCTTTTCCTATTTTTCCCATTTCGTTCTCCCTCTTCCACCAAATCTGGCTGCTTTCTGTCCACTGTGGCAGTCCATCTGAGTTTCCTAACTCCGACCCATGTTTTGATTTTCCATGGGGCTGTCAATTTTACTGGGGGTTTTGTCCATCCACCCCTCATACCAAGACTTTTCTTGAATTTGGATCAACCCTCCACCTATTTTTAAAAATTCATTTTCAGAGCTACCTACAGTGTTGTCCACCTGTTCCCAGATCCGACCACCCTCCAGTGCAAAAATCATAACAAATCATACCCTCCTCCAATCCGTCCACAAAAAATATCTCTGATTTTCTTGTTCAAAACCCCACCACTTTGATGAAGAGCACAGGAGCTGAATCGGCCATCTACTATGCGGTCAATGGCAGTTCTCAGACAACTCACCTGCTGATCTGAGAGTCCGGGCACTGTTCAACAGAAGCTTCAAAATTCAGTAAAGTCTAGATCTGGGTAGATCCAGCATATCTCTCAGAATCTAGATTGTAGTATTTCAGGAGAGCTTTCTAACGATAGCTCATGTGCCCAAATCCGACATCGGGATTGATCGCAGCGGCCATTCTCGCCGGAGTGCGCGCTGAAAAACAGAACCTGAAATCCGTGGGCAGCTAGTTCAAGAATTGGAGATCGGGGCCGATCGACCACCGATCGGCGTTTCTGGCCGACCGCCGTCCGAGGAGGTGGGCCACTAGGGGTCTCCATCACATTGGGCCCCACCCCAGTAGGCCGAGAGGACAGCGCCATCCGTGGGCCCCACGGACCCGTAAAACCCGCCGTCCGGACAGCACTTTAGACGCTTGTTCGACACCGCCGGGCGACATCAAGATGCTGCCCGTCAACCCGATTCGCGTGATTCCCGGGCCCCACATGTGACCTATTACCTCCCTGCGTGGAGTGGGTCAAATCTTTGTACCACTGTAAAATTGTTTAACCGGGAGTCCGTAAATTGGCCGGGGTTGTCTTCGGCACGCCGGGTGCGTGGAGGTAACGATCTTACCTTCTTGGCATTCATTTGCTTAGCTAGTATATGGTCTTATGCCACTGTCGTGAGTGTAGGCTCCTAGCCCATGTGTCCATGTCACCGCTGTGAGCGTGAGAGTGACCCATCCCGCGACTCGATCCGAGTCCGGAAGTTGAGTCAGACTACCTTGAACTCTGCCAGTTCCTTAACCGCGCACGATCCACGCTTTCCCTCGCATGGGACGACGAGTGAGTTTGCACTTCTGTTAGTGACGTGTAGCCTATAGGAGCTCTTAGTGTCAAGCCGAGGTCGCTCTAGTAGTCGTGTCATTCCTGGTCGAGTCGTGTCCGTCTCATATAGCGTCATCTCCTCAGTCCGTCCCGCATCAATTTGGTATCAGAGCGAGTCGAGTCTAGGGTAGTCTTGCATAAGTCTTGCATGCATCATGGTCTAAGTCGAGTCTAGGATCATCATTAGTTTTCAAAACAAAAAAAAGGTGTTTTAAAATTACATTTCATTCCGATAATTCGGTATCTTAAAAGGTGTTGTCCGAACGTTAGGCTACTCCTATCGGGAGGTCACACACTTGCGGGAGTGATCTTCGGATCGATTAACTCCGCCATGTACCGGATATTGGTTTAGGTCTAGGTGCATTAGTCGATGTTTGCATTAGTTAGTGCATTCCAACCTTGCATAGCTGGTCTAGTGTCGTGTCCAAGAGTCGGCATGTTCAACATGTAGTTCCCCCCAATTTCCCATGGATTCCCAATCACCCGGGCCATATGGCCTTTGGTCTACCCATGGGCTTGGCAACCATCCTCTCCCCTTTCGTAGGCCCAAAGCCTCTGATTTTTATGGCTCTAATGATCCGGGCGACTACCTCAATTGGGAGGCCGCCATGGATAAATATTTTGAATGTTACACCATGTCCGATGCCATGCAAGTTAGTTTTGCCCGAGAGAGGCTTGTCCACAAAGCCGCTTGGAAATGGGATAGCATTGAGCGCATGAGAGATGTTAGGAGGCAAAGGCCCATCGAGTCGTGGCATGAGATGAAGGGCGAACTTAGGAAGGTCTACCTACCCGGCCCGGTCACCTCCAACCGACCCCACCCAATCACCTCCACCCAAGTGGGCCATAATAGGAGGAAACGCGCCGCACATGTAGAAGAGCCTGGGTCCACGACTAAGCCGAATTCATATGGGGGAGTCCATCACATCGCTCCTACTCCAAACCCCACTATTGCCAAACTCTTCCAAATCATTTTGGATAAAGTGGATAGGAAGTGTGATTATATTGAGTCCCTGCTTCCCCCTTGCCTACCTCCTAGCTGAGATAGAACCAAGCATGAGCCTAAGGAGGTAGTCGTTGTTAGTCCCAACCCGGTGCCATCTATGGCTCCATCCCAAGGTCCTCTCCCCATCATAGTGGATCCTCTTTCCCCACCCACGAGAGCCCCTTTGCCTACACCCCCTGTCCATCAGGAGGATAAGGACACACTTATCAAGGAACGTAGTGGATCACGGCAGCAGTGCTATCGCTGCTAGGGGTTTGGCCACTTTGCCGGACAGTGTCCCACTCGGACATCTCTAGACCTACGGGACAAAAGGGTTGGAGAAGCCTCACTCTCCGATCTTTATGCGGAGCCACCTCAGCCACAGCTACCCGTGTTTCTAATGGGAAAGCTACTTATAGCCGAGCCACTCCTTAGCTGGCTTAAGAATGGCCTGGCCCCATCTCCCCTCCCATCTATGGACCCTATCCTACCTCTGGTGCCAATCAATTCCTTTCACACCACTTTCCGGTCTAGTCACTATGTTGATACATTGGATGACCTTCTTAAAGGTTTACACCGGCAATTGACATTTACGCACTTGTTGGCTCCAGGCTTCGACCGACCCACAGGTCGTAGTTTCACTCATCCCGCTTTAGGGTCCATCACCTCCGTGTACACCATGGGTCATGTTACCACAGAGGTTCTTCTACTCCTCCCTATGCTAGCCTAGTCCGACTTCATTCCCCTTTGCCCAAGGGAGGAATCTTACTTTCTACCTATGACTGTCGTCCCATCTCTCGCAATGAATGAAGGTGATCATTTACACTTCCAAGATTTCCAAATGTGGGACAGAGATTTGTGGAAGCCTAGTTCGAGGGGTCATACCTTCTTTGATCCCTTCGACCCATTCTCTTGTGGACCCCGTGACCCACCATATTTACTCCACCTTTTTGAGAGAGTCCACCATCATACCCCCACCGTCTCATCTCCCTTCATGAATGAAGGAGATCAACAACACCTTCTAGACTTCCACAGATGGGATCTTGAGATGAGGGAATCAATATCGAGGGGTCACACATTCTTTGATCCCTTCGATCCCTTTCTTCGTGGGCCCCTTGGCCCACAACCTCCATTCCACCTCTTTAAGGAAGTCCACTATCACACTCCTCCTACTCGGGCCTGGCAACCTTCACATGATAATAGGTCTGAACCATCATTTGGGGGTAATGAAGACTTTGGTTCCCCCGGTCCACCTAAACCACCCAAACCTCCCGGACTTCCCACATCCAAACCTAATGTCCATGATTGGTGCATCGTAGGATGTCTAGGAATCCGCCATGCCATTAACCTCCGGTTATGTCAAATGCATGCATGGCATACATTCGGATGTCCTGGACTACCTTGCATATGATTGGGTTGGACTAGCATTAGGTTTATGTAGGGTCGTGTGTGCATCTGTGCGTTTTTCTTTTTGTTAGGCATGTTAGGAGTCTACATGACGATGTCCGTCGTCACAGTAAGGCCAGCAATGCACGGTACAAGGAGTTAGCCGGTGCCCATAGACAGCACCGAGAGTTCCAAGAGGGCGAATATGTCATGATCAGGGTAAGACCTGAACGGTTTCCCTCAAGAATCGTTAAGAAGTTGCAAGCTCGCGGAGCCGGTCCATTTAGAGTGTTGAAACGCGTTGGATCCAATGCGTATGTTGTGGACCTGCCCGAGGAATATGGTATAAGCTCTACTTTTAATATTTCGGATCTAGTTGCATATAGGGACCCAGCGGTGATCCCTAGTGAGTCTTTCGAGCCATCTCCTCCAATTGAGAGTGATCCCACACTTGAGTGTCCACCTCCATCCCCTTTTGCCACGGCAGCATGAGCATATAGATTATATACTGGATGAGCAGGTGACAATTACCAGGAGTGGATCCTACCCGCGCTACCTAGTGCGATGGAGAGGACGGCCCGCTACCGAGGACACGTGGATTACGCATGGAGAGTTGTAGCGGATTGATCCGGACATTCTGGAGCGATACCGGAGCGATGCAGACCCTTACTCGACAGGGTCGAGTTTCTCCCACCCGGGGAGAATTCGTGCGGACACCCGAGCAGTTACGCCGAGCCACCGGTACCGCACGGGGAGCACGACTCGAGCCACTTCAGCGTCCATCTGGCTCGGAGACATCCTGGAGACTCCCCCCTGAGTCTCGACATTTATCATATTTGTTTAGACTTTATTTGTGTGTAATGTGTGTTTGTTTCATTTTATTCGGTTTGTAATTTTGATTGTAAGAGGGGTTTATTTGCAAAATGGGACCCCCAGGTCCCACGGCCCCCCCCAGACCCCTCCCATTGATCCACCTCAGCCTAGGGCCCCATGTGGGGTTAGTCAACACTCTAATGTGGGCTTCTAGAAGGGTGGGCCAAGTGGGGGGGACAATTAGACTAATTTGTCAAGGTTGGCCACCAACCTTCCACCTACCCCCACGCCTAGTCAAGCGAGCGCCCCCCCTCTCACCATCAAGGTTTTAATTTTTGAAAAATGTGAGTAGAACTAATTAGTTCTACTCCATTTTTATATTCCCACAAATCCTAGGTCCAAGGGTAGTTTATGTCTTTTGCCAATTCATACATATACCTTGTATTTTCATTTGATGAGAATTAATGCATAAGAAATCAGAAATTTTGCTTGGAGCAGCCTTGGGCGCCCCCCTCCTCTCTCCTCCCTCTCCCCCTTGCAGCTGTGAAGGCTGCCCTTCTGAGGTGTGACTCTTCCCCTATCGGTTCCGGTCATCATCGCCGCCGCCACGAGCCGCCACCGCACCGCTATCAAGTTCATCGGAAATCTATCTTCACCAAACAGCCAGCTGATCCCGGAATTTCAGCTCCCAACTCCGAGATCTGTTGGTTACCAAATTTTGAGGGTGAGTTCTGGAGGTTTTTCCCACGTCCCATAAAAATTGGCAGAGCTTCCAGATCAATTTTCCTATTTTTCCCATTTCGTTCTCCCTCTTCCACCAGATCTGGCTGCTTTCTATCCACTGTTGCAGTCCATCTGAGTTTCCTAACTCCGACCTAAGTTTTGATTTTCCATGGGGCTGTAACTTTTACTGGGGGTTCTGTCCATCAACCCCTCCTACCACAAATTTTCTTGAATTTGGATCAGCCCTCCACCTATTTTTAAAAATTCGTTTTCAGAGCTAGCTACAATGCTATCCACCTGTTCCTAGATCCGACCACCCTCCAGTGCAAAAATCATAACAAATCATAACCTCCTCCAATCTGTCCAAAACAATTATATCCGATTTCCTTGTTCCAAACCCTACCACTTTTATGAAGAGCTCAGGAGCTGAATCGGCCATCTACCATACGATCAATGGCAGTTCTTAGACAACTCACCTGCTGATCTAAGAGTGCGGGCACTGTTCAATAGAAGCTTCAAAATTCAGTAAAGTCTAGATCTAGGCAGATCCAGTAGATCTCTCAGGGACTACATTGTAGGATTGCAAGAGATCTTTCCAACGATAGCTCATGTGCCCCGATCCGACATCGGGATTGATCGCAACGGCCGTTCTCGCCGGAGCGCGCGCCGAAAAACAGAACCTGAAATCCGTGGGCAGCTAGTTCAAGAATTGGAGATCGGTGCCGATCGACCACCGATCGGCATTTCTGGCCGACCGCCGTCTGAGAGGCGCGCCACTAGGGGTCTCCATCACATTGGGCCCCACCCCAGCAGGCCGTGAGGACAGCGCCATCCGTGGGCCCCACGGACCCGTAAAACCCGCCGTCCGGACAGCACTTTAGACGCGTGTTCGGCACTGCCGGGCGACATCAAGATGCTCCCCGTCAACCCGATTCGCGTGATTCCCAGGCCCCACATGTGACCTATTACCTCCCTACGTGGAGTGGGTCAAATCTTTGTACCACTGTAAAATTGCATAACTGGGAGTCCGTAAATTGGCCGGGGTTATCTTCGCCCCGCCGGGTGCGTGGAGGTAACGATCTTACCTTCTTGGCATTCATTTGCTTAGCTAGTATATGGTCTTATGCCGCTGTCGAGAGTGTAGGCTCCTAGCCCGTGTGTCCATGTCACCGCTGTGAGCGTGAGAGTGACCCCTCCCGCGACTCGATCCGAGTTCGGAAGTTGAGTCAGACTACCTTGAACTCTACCGGTTCCTTAACCGCGCACGATCAACGCTTTCCCTCGCATGGGACGACGAGTGAGTTTACACTTCTGTTAGCGACGTGTAGCCTATAGAGCTATTAGTGTCGAGCTGAGGTCGCTCTAGTAGTCGTGTCGTTGCTGGTCGAGTCGTGGCCGTCTCATATAGCGTCGTCTCCTCAGTCCGTCCCGCATCAGAAAGTCTACTCCTTTCTGAAGGACAAGACCAGGATTCTGTTCGACTGGGTAACAGAGTATGGCGTGGTCACCCTGCCAGAGCCGAAGAGGCCGGAGGACCTGAAGAGAAAAGATAGTCCAAGATTCTGCCCCTATCACCGGATGCTGGGGCATCCAATTGAAGACTACTATGTTTTCAAGGACATCATCGAAGGGATGGTAAAGAAAAATGAAATAGAGTTGGGAGAGTACAAAGTGGACCCTCCTCAACCACATGAAGCCCCTCCCAGAAGGGGAGGAGTCAACATGATCTCCCTATACCAGGCATTGCCCGAGGAGATCTCTGAAGCAAGTACGCGGCGCACCTATGAAACTCATTTCTTGGAGCCCGTGAAAGAACAACTGGGATGGTAGCAGGTCCCTATGAAGCACAAATAGAAGAGGGCATCCCGCCCGAAAGTTGGGGCACATGTCTGTGGTGTCACACCATGACCTGCTCCGCCGGTGGCAGCACCTGTGTGGACCACTCCACCTGCAGTCATCAGAATACCTACACACAATCATAGGAGACAAACTCCGCTATCGGTGGTCAAGGAAACCAGTCCTGGGATCCGCAGACTACAAGACCTTATAGAAGGGCTAGATGAGTACGTGCAACCCGAATTGAAGCCCTTGCTAGTGCGGGACCATGTCCCATGGCAAGAACTGGAGCAGCTCTCACTTGAGCAAAAAGAAGAAGTTGGGGCAACATCCGATAAGGAGGGCAGTCTGTTCTGGGGGCAGGCGCCTGCTGAAGTAAAAAAGAAGAAGAAACAAATGAAGAAGAAAAGAAGGGCCGCTAAGGCCGATAAAGTGCAGGTTATCTCCTGCAATACCCTCTCAGCACTCTTCAACTTGCTCGGTGAGGAGGAGGAAGAGGAAATTTGCTTCACACCCCCTGTTAAGGGAGACAAGGTTGAAGCTGCGAGTGCTGTACATGCAACCCGGTCAGGCCGAAAATGGGGGCGCCAGCTGCCGCCCAATCACAACATTATATTCAGGGGAGAGCAGCCCTACAAGACACCTCCCCTGGAGGTCAAAGAAGTCCAGATCCCTCTTCCGCCAGGCCTATACAGCAAGAGTGGGGGCAAGGCAGTCCCTTCATTCCTTGAATTTGTGAAGATGTCTAAGGGAAAGCAACCATGCCAGGGGGCTAACCCTGCACCCGGGGATGTTCACCCGCAGCCAGCACAGTCTTCCGAATCTCCGAATGTAGATGGAGCTTGCCCTGCAGCGGCTGATGAAGAACAGCAAGGATCCGGTGCTAACTAGAGAGGTGCCAAGTCTGAGGCAGATGAAGCGGGTCCATCAAGGGCCGCAACTCAGGACTCTCCCAAGCCCAGGTGGGCGGAATAGATGAAGCTTTCCAATGTTCGAGCTGGGAGCTGAACAATGAAGCTACTCAAGAAGCTCCGTGCTAGATTTACAATATGGGAGATCCTCTCTTTGAGTGAAGAGACCCGACAGGCGATCGTCACTGCTCTACAGACGCCTGCTCATTTTGAGACCTGCTTGGCTGAAGCAATGCCAGAAGCCAGTATGACCTTCACTCAAGAGGATATTCTGCTACCTACCATCAGCCACAACAGGCCGTTATGCATGAAGGGGCACCTGAATGGAAGGGAGCTGAACCGAATTCTGGTCGATCCTGGTGCAGCTGTCAATATTCTGCCCTATAGAATTTATGAGAGGCACCACTTCAACGTGCGTCTTGGAAAGGATGGAGATATGCATATCGCCGGCTTCAACCAGAACCGTGAAGTGTCAATGGGGGTGGCAGAGTTCACACTCACCCTGGAAGATTTTACTACGAAGGTGCAGTTTCATGTCATCGACTCTCGCACCTCATATAAGGCACTGCTCGACCGTCCGTGGCTGCATGAAAATATGGTGGTGCCCTCTACGCTCCACCAATATATCAAGTATAGTCTCCAGGGGAAGGAGGAGAGGATATTTGCTGACCTCCACCCATTGAAGTATTCTAATGTCACTTGGCGGACGCCAACCTATATGCGGGGCCCTCTCAGAAGACCTCTGAAGCCAAAACCCCTGCGGGGGCATCAAGAAGTGCATCCGGTGACGATTGGTATCCACCACCGCCGCGCGAGTATGTCAAGCCCAAGGCGGTCTCTCATATCACCATATCCGGGGACGTGGGCAGAATAGCACCCCCAGCTTTGTACCCCGAAGCTAATGAAGTTACGGTCGATCGGCAGCACAACCACATTGGGGTCCCGAACGGCCTCACCAAGCCGAATCCCAGCCTTGATAACCCCACTGTCGAGCCTTTCAAAGCTTGGGAGGTGGCACAGATAGATGGGCCCAACAGCTTGTTCTATACAGCTGAAGAACACCCTACTCGGAAGACACAGATTACTGCCTGCCCGAAGACATAGAAAATCCGTCAGTTCCCATTCGAGGTCTGGCGTTCACAACCGACCGGATGGCCAGGATGTTCCAAAAGCAACACATCCCCTCCAATCAATCTCATAAAAACAAAGAAGCTTTCCATAAAATGTGGCATCTCGCAAGTCTGGACAAGGAATTGAGACGCGTCTCTCAGCACTCGGGATTGGGCTTCACCCTGGAAGAATACTACTACAGTGGGCGATACGAGGTGGACACCATCTCCACCTTCTACCCTGCTGAAGATAGCCCACTGGGGGCAGCTTTTCATGAATACCCAACAAAAGCTGAATACGCTAAGCCGGTTTGGCCCGAAATCAAGAAGCGGAGACCGTAATTCTTTGCCGATGCTGGGAGCAGGTCTATCCCGAAGAAGTGGCCCTTCAAGACAAATTTGATACGGCTAGTAGCAGCGAGGCCGAAGATGTTGAAAAAGCAGGGACCTCTCCCTCCAGTAGAGTCCTACTAATGATGACCTCAGCACCTCTCCTGCCAATCGGGGAAGCCTTAGCCGACTCCGATCAAGAGGCACATGCCGCCGGGAAAGAAAAGACCACTTCTACGGAAGATACAACTGCCCCAGAAGGTGAGACCCCCTCCACTTCTGCTGCAAGACTAGGATGCAGTTCCAGCCCGACAATAAGCAACCACCAGCCTGTCATGGCTGCAACTTTATCTACGGGGGCTGAAGCTGCTCTCTCGCCCTCGAAAGCTACAACGGTGGTGGATTTGCTGATAGAACGATCCACGCGGCCGCTATTGAATAAAGAAAAGGATCCTCCGGAAGCTCTGATGATGTCAAATGAGGAAATCGAGGTCGTCGACCTTGAAGACGGCATTCCAATTTCATCGACCTCCAATCGGCACCTCCAGAGATAGAAGACGGAGGCCAAGTTACAGTTGACGAGCTGATAGAAGTCAACCTAGGAAGCGAGGAAGACCTTAGGCCTACCTTCCTCAGCGCCCAGCTATCCCCAGAAGAATGGGAGCTGTACATCCAGCTGCTGCAAGAGTACCGGGACTACTTTTCCTGGACTTACAGAGAAATGCCAGGTCTGAGCCCTGTAGTTTCGCAACATGAGCTGGCGATCAGCCCTGAAGTCGAACCGGTGAAGCAACCACCGCGGCGCATGAGGCCAGAGCTCATCACTCAAATTTGTAAAGAAGTAGATAAGCTCATTGACGTGGGATTTGTCGAAGAAAATCAATATACCACGTGGCTGGTAAATATCATCCCCGTGAAAAAGAAGAATGTACGATTCCGGATATGTGTCGACTTCTGAGATATGAGTAAAGCTTGTACCAAGGATGACTTTCCAGTGCCGATAACGGAAGTCATGATTGATGCTACAGTCGGCCATGAGGCCCTGTCATTCATGGATGGGTCATACGGCTACAACCAGATATGGATTGCGGAGCATGACCGGGTCCACACTGCCTTCCGAACCCCCAAAGGCATTTATCACTACAAGAGAATGTCGTTCGGACTGAAGAATGCTGGCGCAACTTATCAGCGCGGAATGACCAAAATATTTGATGAGTTGCTCTACCACAAGGTCGAGTGCTACATAGATGATCTAGTGGTCAAGACCAGAAAAAAAAAAGACCATCTGCAGGACCTCCGAATCATTTTTCAGAGGCTGAGGCAGTATGAATTAAAGATGAACCCTATGAAATCCGCGTTCGGAGTATCGAGCGGAAAATTCTTGGGTTTCATTGTCAGATACCGAGGAATCGAGATAGACCCCGCGAAGATCAAAGCAATTCAGGAGCTACTTGCACCAAGGAACCTCTCCGAGCTGAGATCACTGCAGGGCCGCTTGGCTTATATCCGGCGATCATTTCCAATTTATCAGGGCGATGCCAGCCTTTATACAAGTTGATGATGAAGGATGTTCCCTTTACTGGGATGAAGATTGCCAGACAGCCTTTGACAAGCTGAAAGACTATCTGAAGACTCCTCCAGTGTTGGGCGCACCGGTGAAAGGACGGCCGTTGATATTATATATAGCAGCCACACATAACTCCCTGGGAGCAATGCTGGCCCAGAATAATGAAGAAGGGAAAGAACAAGCCCTCTACTACCTCACTCGGAGACTGGTCAGGACTGAGGAGAAATATACTTACATTGAGAAGATCTGTCTGGCACTGGTCTTCACAGTCAAGAAGCTTCGACACTATATGTTGTCGCATGAAATCAGCCTGGTATCCAAAGAGGACCTGCTGAATATCCCAGCCGGCACTCAAGGGTCGCTGGGCAAATGGGCTTTGATCCTTATGGAGTTTGATATCTCCTATGTGCCACGAAAGGCTGTCAAGGGCCAAGCTATTGCAGACTTCTTCGCCGAGCACCCAATACCGGGAGACTGCCCGCTGGAACCGGAGCTTCCTGAAGATGAAACCCTGGAAGTCGCTTAAGTGCAACCCTCCTTGTGGCAGCTACATTTTGATGGCGCTTCTAGAATTTACACCTCAGCCACTGGGTCAGCCAGGGTCAGAGCAGGGGCCGGCATAGTCCTGAAATCTCCGGAAGGGGAAGTTGTGCACACATATTGCTCAATAAACAAGCCCTGCATGAACAATGATGATCGGAATCGACGCCAAGAGCACTAACATTTAATTTACATTTGTGTCCTTTAGTTTATTTTTATATCCTTGGGAAAGTATGTGAATAATTGTAAGGCTTTATAAGCCAATGTGTCATTCCCTAGGATTGTTTGGGTTTATATGCAAATTGTCAATAGGTCCAGCCAGGGGGCCCCCACTCCTTCCCCATTGGTCCACCTAAGTCATGTGGGGCTGGTCAACCATCCTAGGTGGCTTCTAGATGGTTTGACATTCAAATGGACACATGGGAGACAAATGGACCAAAAGGTCCAATTTGGAAACTCCCTTGGTCAAGGGGGCGCCCCCCTCCACTAACCCATTTTTCTTTTTGTTTAATGTGGTTCCAAACCACATGGGAGAATAAATTATGGTCTCCCCCATTTACCCTTCCCCAAAATTAGATCTGAGGTTAGTTTAAGTCTTTTTACACTTTCTATAAATACCTTGTAATTTTTGAATTACTTAGCAATTAATGAGAAGAAAATGCCATTTGTTGTTCCAGCCCAAGGGCGCCCCTCTCTCCCCTTCTAGAGCTGTGAAAGCTCAGATTTCAGAGGTGTGAAGCCTCTCCTCCACCACCTCCCTGAGTGTGAAGCTCAGCATCGTCGCCGCCGCCGCCACCGAGTCGCCATCGCGCCGCCACCGCCGCTACGTCGGAGCTCTGTCCAAATCAGGACAGAACCCCACCTCCAGATTTTTTTCTTTTCTTCTTGTTGTCTGATCGAGCCCTAATTTTGAGGGTTTGTTCTTTCCCTCTCCCTTAACCTCCAATTCACATTTCGTGTCAATTGGAAGTCATTAGGTATTTTCCCCATATTTTTGTTTGTCCTCTCAGTAATTTGCCCTTTTGTAGATCTACGGGACAAAGTCTCCTTGTTGCATTTTCCCCACCACCTTACAGATTTTCAGAAAATCCTAAAAATTTACTCAGTGTTTCACACATATATCCCCTTCCACCATACTTTTCGTGGAGTCTTGAAAATTCATTTAATTCTTGGTCAAAGGTCAGTTTCAGGCAGATCCCTTGCTGCCCAGTGTGTCTATCAGTCCGAGTCAGAAACAAAAATAGTGTTACAGTCAAATTCATTTTCAATCCGTTCGGTGGCTGGAGCTGTCAAAAATATATATTGTAGATCTATGAGTGCTCTTTCCAACGGTATCTGCCACGCCTCGATCGGCCTCCGTATCTGAGCGTCGTAATTTGTGTCGCCGAGGCCTGCAGATCTATTCCTTGTGTAGGTCCAAAATTACAATCCAGAAGATATTCACTAATAAATATCAAAAATCAACTTCAGGAGTCGCCCCTTCAGGGAGTCGTTCAGGGACGCCCTGCCATCGTCCCAGCCAAGCGGCGCCTTCGGAAGATCTCAGGAAGGTGATGTTCCTTTGGAAACCTATGCTTGCTGTCCAGTGAGTCAGCAACTGAGTTGGCGCAGCACCGAGTTGGAATAGTGCCAAGTCGGACCAGCAGGCCGAGTTCATGCCGTACGCACCTCTAAATTGTTGCCCGTCAACCCAGGGTCGGTCCTCCAGGGCCTCACTTGTAGCCATTTATCTCCCTGCGTGGAGTGGGCAATATATTTCACTGTTGTAATTAACTTTTACTGTTGTTACCGGGAGTTACCGTACTTGGCCGGGAACGTCTTCCCCCTGCCCGGAGCGTGGAGGTACACTCCCTACCCTCCTCGTAGGCATTGCTTTACTCTTATATTTTTGTATATGCCGCTTCATGATTGATGGATTATCTAGCTTGTTATCATTTTATCACCGCTGTGAGAGCAAGAGTGAGTGACCGTCCCGTGACTCGACCCGAGTTAACGCGGAAAGGCCGATACCCGAGACTGACTACTGGTTTTTCAACCACGCACGGTCCACATCTTCCCTCGCATAGGGACGATCGTGAGCTAGAGTCCGAGGTCGCGTGTCCATCCCGCATCAATTTGGTATCAGAGCGCTAGTTGAGTCTAGGGTAGTCATTTGTAATAACTCCAAAAAAAAGTGTCATTTAAGTCGAGTCTAAGTCTAAGTCGGTCTAAGGGTGCATTTGCATACCATTAATCGGTATATCAAAATGTGTTGTCCGAATGTTAGGCTACGCCTATCGGGAAGGCCGCACACTTGCGCGAGTGATCTTCGGATCGATTAGCTCTGCCACGTACCGAGTCTTGGTTTAAGTCTAGGGTCCTTAGTGTGCATTAGTTAGTGCATTCCAACCTTGCATAGCCGGTCTAGTGTCTTGTCCAAGTGTCGGCATGTCTAGCATGTAGTTCCCCCCCAATTCCCATGGATTCCCCATCACCCGGGCAATATGGCCGTTGGTCCACCCATGGGCTTGGCAACCACCCTCTTCACTTCCGTAGGCCCGAAGCCTCGGATTTTTATGGCTCCAATGACCCGGGCGACTACCTCAAGTGGGAGGCCGCCATGGACAAATATTTTGAATGTTACACCATGTCCGATGCCATGCAAGTCAATTTTTCCCAAGAGTGACTTGTCCACAAAGCCACCTGGAAATGGGAGAGCATTGAGCGCATGAGAGAGGTTAGGAGGCAAAGGCCCATCGAGTCGTGGCATAAGATGAAGGGCGAACTTAGGAAGGTCTACCTATCCGGCCTAGTCACCTCCAACCGACCCCACCCAACCACCTCCACCCAAGTGGGCCATAATCGGAGGCAAAGTGTCACGCATGTAGAAGAGCCTAGGTCCACGACTAAGCCGAGTTCATATGAGAGAGTCCATCACATCGCTCCTACTCCAAACCCCACCATTGCCGAACTCTTCCAAATCATTTCGGATAGAGTGGATAGGAGGTATGATTATATCGAGTCCGTGGTTTCCCCTTGCCTACCTCCTAGATAGAATGGAACCAAGCACGAGCCTAAGGAGGTAGCAACCGGTAGGCCCAACCCGATGTCATCTAAGGTGCCACCACAAGGCCCTCTCCCTATCATGACGGGTCAAGATCGACTTACCAGGGAGCGTAGTGGGTCACAACAGCAGTGTTATCACTGCCAGGGGTTCAGCCACTTTGCCGGACAGTGTCCCACTCGGACGTCTCTAGCCCTAGGGGACAAAAGGGTTGGAGAAGCCTCATTCTCCGATCTTTATTCGGAGCCACCTCAGCCACAGCTACCCGTGTTTCTAATGGGAAAGCTACTCATAGCCGAGCCACTCCTTAGCTGGCTCAAGAATGGCCTGGCCCCATCTCCCTTCCCATCCATGGACCCTATTCTACCTCTAGTGCCAATCAATTCATTTCACACCACTTTCTGGTCTAGTCACTATGTGGATACATTGGATGACCTTCTTAAAGGGTTAGACCGGCAATTGACATTTACGCACTTGTTGGCTCCAGGCTTCGACCGACCCACAGGTCGTAGTTTCACTCATCCCGCCTTAGGGTCCATTACCTCTGTGTACACCGTGGGTCATGTTACCACAGAGGTTCTTCTACTCCTCCCGCTACCGACCAAGCCCGACTTCACTTCTTTTATCCCGAGGGAGGAGCCCTATCTTCTATACACTGTCCCATCTACCACGATGGATGGAGGTGACCATCACCTTCATGAATTTCAAACATGGGACTATGTAATGGAGGAATCGAGGGGTCACACATTCTTTGACCCATTCGACCCCTTCTCTAGTGGGCCTCGTGACCCATCACTTCCTTTATACCTTGTCGGGGAAGTCCACTTTCACACCCCTTTCCCACGGGCCAGGCCACCTACGCCCACCAAGCCCAATACACCTACATCCGGCCCTCCTAGCCCTCTCAAGTCTCCCAAATCCAAAGGGCCGTCCATGCATGACTGGGTCATACTTGGACGTCTAGGTGTTCCCCATGCCACCAACCACCGGTTGCATAACATGCATGCATGGCACATATTCGGGTGTCCTAGTCCGCTGTCACACACGTACGGGTCGAACTAACATTAGATTTGTTTAGGGTCTGTGTGAGTCTTTGTTTCGTCTGATTTATTTGTCGAGTGCATTGTGTGTATGTGCATATGTTGAGTCGAGTAGGTTTTGTGCGCTCGCGTTGTTAGTCCCTTTCAAGTATGAGACTTGTCGGACTATTGGGATCGGTTCTACTCCACATATTGGATCTAGTCACATAAGGGACCCGCAGTGATTCCTAGTGAGTCTTTAAGCCGCCTCCCTTCTTTTGAGAGTGACCCCACCCCGGAGTGTCCACCTCTAGCCTCTTCCCCAGCAGCATGTGCATATCGAATCTATACGGGATGAGCAGGTGTCGATTACTTGGAGTGGAGCGTACTCCGCGCTTCCAGGTTCAGTGACGGATCCGCCGGACCTACTCGAGCAGCCGTACCCCTTACTCGACGGGGTCGAGTTCATCCCACCCGGGGAGAGTTGATGGGAATCGACGCCACGAGCACTAACATTTAATTTACATTTGTGTCCTTTAGTTTATTTTTATATCCTTGGGAAAGTATGTGAACAATTGTAAGGCTTTATAAGCCAATGTGTCATTCCGTAGGATTATTTGGGTTTATATGCAAATTGCCAGTATGTCCAGCCAGGGGGCCCCCACTCCTTCCCCATTGGTCCACCTAAGTCATGTGGGGCTGGTCAACCATCTTAGGTGACTTCTAGATGGTTTGACATTCAAATGGACACATAGGAGACAAATGGACCAAAAAGTCCAATTTGGAAACTCCCTTGGTCAAGGGGGCGCCCCCCTCCACTAACCCATTTTTCTTTTTGTTTAATGTGGTTCCAAACCACATGGGAGAATAAATTATGGTCTCCCCCATTTACCCCTCCCCAAAATTAGAGCTGAGGTTAGTTTAAGTCTTTTTACACTTTCTATAAATACCTTGTAATTTTTGAATTACTTAGCAATTAATGAGAAGAAAATGCCATTTGTTGCTCCAGCCCAAGGGCACCCCTCTCTCCCCTTCTAGAGCTGTGAAAGCTCAGATTTCAGAGGTGTGAAGCCTATCCTCCACCACCTCCTTGAGTGTGAAGCTCAACATCGCCGCCGCCGCCGCCATCGCCGCCATCGCACCGCCACCGTCGCTACGTCGGAGCTCTGTCCAAATCAGGATAGAACCCCACCTCCGGATTTTTATCTTTTCTTCTTGTTATTTGATCGAGCCTTAATTTTGAGGGTTTGTTTTGTCCATATCCCTTAACCTTTAGTTCAAATTTTGTGTCAATTGGAAGTCATTAGATATTTTTCCCATATTTGTGTTTGTCCTCTCAGTAATCTGCCATTTTACAGATCTACGGGATAGAGTCTCCTTGTTACATTTTCCCCACAACCTTACAAATTTTCAAAAAATCCCAAAAAATTACTCAGTGTTCCACACATATATCCCCTTCCACCATAAGTTTAGTGGAGTCTATAAAATTCATTTGACCCTCGGTCAAAGGTCAGTTTCAGACAGATCCCTTGCTGCCCTGTGTGTCTGTCAGTCCAAGAAAGAAGCAAAAACAGTGTTACAGTCAAATTCATTTTCAATCCGTTCGGTGGATGGAGCTGTAAAAAATATATGTTGTAGATCTTTGAGTGCTATTTCGAACGGTACCAGACACGCCTCGATCGGCCTCTGGATTTGAGCATCGTAATTCGTGTCACCGAGGCCTACATATCTATTTACTGTGCAGATCCAAAATTGCAATCCAGAAGATATTCAGAAATAAATATCAAAAATCAACTTCAGGAGTCGCCCCTTCAGGGAGTCGTTCAGGGACGCCCTGCCATCCTCCCAGCCAAGCGGCGCCTCCAGAAGATCTCAGGAAGGCGACGTTCCTTTGGAAACCGTTGCTTGCTGTCTAGTGAGTCAGCAACCGAGTTGGCGTAGCACCGAGTTGGAATAGTGCCGAGTCAGACCAGCAGGTCGAGTTCGTGCTGTACGCACCTCCAAATTGCTGCCCGTCAACCCAGGATCGGTCCTCCTGGGCCCCACATGTAGCCCTTTACCTCCCTGCGTGGAGTGGGCAATAGATTTCACTGTTGTAATTAATTTTTACCGTTGTTACCGGGAGTTACCATACTTGGCCGGGAACGTCTTCCCCACGCCCGGAGCGTGGAGGTACACTCGCTACCCTCCTCGTAGGCATTACTTTACTTGTATATTTTTGTATATGCCGCTGCATGAGTGATAGATTATCTAGCTTGCTATCATTTTATCACCGCTGTAAGAGCGAGAGTGAGTGACCGTCCCGTGACTCGACCCGAGTTAAGGCAGAAAGGCCGATACCCGAGACTCACTGCCGGTTTCTCAACCGCGCACGGTCCACGTCTTCCCTCGCATAGGGATGATCACGAGCTAGAGTTCCAGGTCGCGTGTCCATCCCGCATCAAATGATGCAGAGTATGAAGCCCTAGTAATTGGGTTGCAAATTGCTCTATCCATGGGAAATCAGATGCTGGAAGCATTCGGAGACTCCATGCTGGTTATAAAGCAGATGGAAGGAGAGTTCGATGTGCGAAAGTAAGAGATCCTCCCATACCATCAGCTGGCAACCCGCCAAATGTCAAGATTCTACTTCATCAGCATCAAGCATCTCAATCGAGGACAGAACGCTCAGGCAGACGCCCTCGCTAAGTGGTGAGTTCTTTGGCGATTCCACCAGACACGAGCCTGAACATAACATTGATCAACCGCTGGCAGGTCCCCAGTGTGACAGAGGTCTTGGCTGACGAATAAGAGAGTGAGGTGGTAGCTGTCGAAGAGGTTCAACAGCCTGACTAGCGAGAGCATCTCCTACGCTGGTTCAGGCACCAGCAGCTCCCGAAGGAAAAAGAACAAAGAATGAAGCGCTTGAGGGTGAAAGACTCTTACGATATGAGAAACGGAACCCTATTCCGAATAATGGCAGATGCCCGAACGAAAGTTCTACTGATGGGAATCGACGCCGAGCATGTACCTTTTCTTTTTGCATTTATGTCCTTTTAGTTTGTGTTCATATCCTTGGGAAGGTATGTACGCAAATGTAAGGCTTTATAAGCCAATGAGTCATTCCCATGGATTGTGTGGGTTTTTGTGCAATTGTGTAGTAGGTCCAGCTAGGGGGCCCTCAGCCCATTCCCATTGGTCCATGTCACCTTGTGGGGCTGGTCAACCATCCTAGGTGGACATCTAGAAGGTTGGACTAGTCATATGGAAACATGGGAGACAAGTGGCTCATTTTTTCCATGGTAGGCTACCTACCATGTCAACAAGCTTCATCTAGTCAATAGCCCCCCCCCCCCCCCCCTTTATTTTTTTATGTAATTGTTTGTGTGTGTTGGTAGCATGCAATTCAGACCATCCATCTCCCATCCCTAGATCCAAGGGTGGAGGTTGGATTTGATTGGAAGCATATAAAAGGTTGTATTTTCATGTGGAAATTAATGAAAAAGATAGAAAATTGTGTAAAGCTTGGAGCATATTGCGCCCCCTTCCTCTCTCCTGATGTTCTTCCTTCCCCAACCCCCCCTTTCTAGAGTGGATTCATCTCTATCCCCCTTCCCCAATCTCTGATTTCATCTGGTGCCGCCGCCGCCACCGTTCGTGCCGCCATCGAGCCACCATCGGAGTTTTGTCTTCAGCCAATAGCAGCCCTTCCACGAATTCTTTCTGTCAGCCACGAGCTCATTTCGATTTGGGATTTTGAGGGGATGTTCTAGAGGTGTTCCCCACATCCTAAAAAAATTGGTGGGTCATAAATCTTCCATTTGCTAATTTCCCATTTTCGTTAAAATCCCAACTTCAGTTCTGCCAGTTTCAGATCTGAATTTCATTTTTCCTGCGTTTCGCATCTTAGATTCATCTTTTGATTTTTCCTAGGGCTCCCAATTTTACTGGGAGTTATCTCCACCCACCCCTCCTACCACGCATTTTCCTGAATTTTTATCATCCCTCCATCTATTTTTCAAAATTCGTTCTCAGAGCTAGCTACAGTGCTGTCCACCTGTTTCCAGATCCGACCTTTGTCCAGTGAAAAAATCATATCACTTCGTAGCCACCTCCAATCAGTCCATAAAAAATATTGCCATCTTCCCTGTGCAAAATCCTATAACTTTTGTGAAGAGCGTAGGAGCTGAATCGGACATCTACCTTGTTGTCAACGGCAGTTCTCAGACAAGTTCCCTGCAGATCTGAGAGTTCAGCTACTGTACACCAGGAACTCAAAAATTCAATAAAGCCCATATCCATGCATATCCAGGTCTGATCTCTAGGCCTAGGTTGAAGGACTTCAAGTTAGCTTTCCAACGGTGCCAGTTTCGTGTCGATCCGACATCGGGGCTGATCGCAACGTCCGTTCTCGTCGGAGCGCGCGCCGGAAAATAGAACCGACAGATCCGTGGTCGGTTATTCCGACCGGTGCCGAACGGAGCTGCCCGGCCTCCGGTCGACGTTCCAGCATGCCGCCAGCCCAGGGGACGCTTCCCCAAGTGTCCCCACCACAGTGGTGCCACCGGGCCCCAAACGACCCCTCCGGACAGCACGTGGGCCACACAGTCACAAGTTCGGGTGCTGCAGAAGAGACCCGAGAAGCCGCACGTCAACCCCAATTCGGTCCTCCAGGACCCCATTGTGTCACCCTTTACCTCCCTGCGTGGAGTGGGCAGTGATTCATTTATGTAACAAGGGTGTAATATTATTCCGGGAGTATGGGTTTCGGCCGGGTCCGTCGTCCCCACGCCGAGCGCGTGGAGGTATCGTTTTCGCTCCCTTCTCGGCATTTTACTTACTTCATATATATTTGTTTATGCCGCTGCTAGAGAGCATGTGTAAGGATAATTAGCTCGCTTTATATTTATATCACCGCTGCTGCGAGAGAGAGCGTTATCGTCCCGTGACCCGATCCGGGCACAAAAGAGAATTGACCACCCTAGCTCTTGCCGGTTTCTCAACCGTGCACGTCCGACGCTTCCCTCGTTAAGGAACAATCACGAGCTCACCTAGAGTCCGAGGACTGTTGTCGTGTCCGTGGTCCGTCCCGCATCAATTTGGTATCAGAGAGTGTTTGAGTCTAGGGTGTCAAAAAAAAGGGTGTCATTTACGTCTAGTCATTAGTCATTGTCTAAGTCATGTTTAGGGTCATCATTGTTTTAAAATAAAAAAAAGTGTATCTTTTTTCATTGCATCCCAATAACCCGGTATATCAAAAGATGTTGTCCGAACGTTAGGCTACGCCTATCGGGAAGGCCGCACACTTGCACGAGTGATCTTCGGATCGAGTAACTCCACCACGTGCCGAGTTTTGGTTACGTCTAGGTTCATCATCTTGTAGTGTGCATTTGCATTAGTCGGTGTCTCCTATTCTATGTCTTCCATGCCCACTCGTCGAGGTACTCAATACTCACCCCCACCACCACCTATGGCCAACTCACGGGATAACTCGGGAGACCTTCTCTCCTTACGCGATGCAATCATGACCCTCATAGATCGGATGGATCAATCCGATGCAACCTTTAAGAGCTTCTCGGACTGCATAGATGGTCGGTTTAATGCAATGGAGGAAAGGATACAGTCATCCGATAGATCCGTCCAAGGCCTGGTCGGACGGTTGGAAAGAATGTCCCACGGAGACCCTCCTAGAGTGGTCCAAGACCCACCCCCACCTGCCCAGGCGGCTGCCCAAGGCCAAGCCATTCCCACAGCCCAGGCCCAGCCTGTCCATGTGGTCCAAGGCCCGCCCGCACTTGCTCCTAAGCCACCACAGGCTCCTCCACCCACCCCTGCTCGGGTTCCCGAACTACCGCACCGTGACCTTGGTCTCGAGGACTATGGGTCCAACAATGCCTATGAGGGGTATGGTCCACGTCGTCGTGGCTTTCAGCCACAAAGAGATGGGGATGATGATAGGGTCCTTAAGACCGTGCGAGCGGACCCTCCCTCTTTTTACGGGTCTTTGGATCCGAAAGTCTACCTAGATTGGGAGTTCGGCATGGACCGTTACTTTGAATGGTATGATATGTCGGAGCGCCGAAGGGTCCGATTCGCCACCATGAAGCTCATGGGGCAGGCGCAAACTTATTGGAAGAATGTAGAGAGCCTGCTACTTCAGCGGCTAGAACCTCCGATTGACACATGGGCCGAGATGAAGAATAAGCTTCGGCAAAAGTACCTTCCTCCCACTTACCGCCAACGACTCATCGATAGATGGCAAAGTCTTAGCCAAGGAGACCGGTCCGTCTCCGAATACATCGCTGAATTTGATGAGTACTTTCTACGATGTGGTGTCACGGAGGAGAGTACCATGCCCGTTTCTCACTTTCGACGTGGTTTGCGGGCACATTATCAGTATGAGCTTTTCCGCCGCAATGCCAAGACGTTGGAAGAGGCATACCAGGTTGCTCTCGAGTTGGAGCAATTTGAGGGAGAGTTCGAGTCTAGCCATCGGTTAGGCCCCACCCCTCTCCGTAGTACCGAGCCCCGTCACTCGTTAGGCCCACATCAGCGGCCTCCCATGGCTCGACCTCAGGAGCCCACCCGTCAGAGCACTTTGCTCCACGGCCTCGCCCTCCTCCACCCCGGGATCTATTTCCATCCCAACCACTGGCACCCGTTGCCCGTCCCCCGGCTCCTATAGCCCGTCCTCTGGCACCAGCACCCCCTCCACTATTGTCCAAGGCACCTACACCTCCACCATTGCTGCCTACACCCCCTACCCGACGGGATGATAAGGGTAAGGCCCCTTTTATCGGAGAGAGCAGTCGGTCACGAGTGCAGTGTTTCCACTGTCACGGGTTTGGCCACATTGCCAGTGAGTGTCCCGCTCGCGCCACCCTAGCCCTAGGTGTTGGAGAAACCTTACCTCCCGAGCTTGAGTGTGTCGATTATGAGGCCGACCAAGCACTAGCCGATGAGTACTATGCCTTGGGGGAAGAGCTGGACGGCTCTCCTGCCGCCCAGGATGCAGCCACTTAGTGGGCTTGATGTCACCACCTTAGTCTAGGGTCATATATGAGTCGGTGTGTTTTCCTTGTGTGGTTTGTTTTGTGTGGTTTGTTTGCATGGTTTGTGTGTAGTTTGAGAGTCTGCATGTGTCTTGTGCAAGCTCGTTGTCGTTCTCTTATGAGTAAGAGGTGATTGGACTCACTCGATGAGTATGAGATCGGTTCTACATCTATACCCGGATCAGTCACCTATAGGGACTCAGCGGTGATTCCTAGTGAGTCTTCGAGCTGCCTCCTTCCCTTTTGAGAGTGCCCCACCGGAGTGTCCACCTTTAGCCCATAGCAGTTCGCGCATATCGAGTATATATGGAATGAGCAGGTGACGGTCACTTGGAGTGGAGCGTACCCGCGTTACTTGGCACGGTGACGGATCCGCCGGAGTACTCGAGCATCCATACCCCTACTCGACGGGGTCGAGTTCCTCCCACCCGGGGAGAGTTGATGGGAATCGACGCCGAGCATGTACCTTTTCTTTTTGCATTTATGTCCTTTTAGTTTGTGTTCATATCCTTGGGAAAGTATGTACGCAAATGTAAGGCTTTATAAGCCAATGAGTCATTCCCATGGATTGTGTGGGTTTTTGTGCAATTGTGTAGTAGGTCCAGCTAGGGGGCCCTCAGCCCATTCCCATTGGTCCATGTCACCTTGTGGGGCTGGTCAACCATCCTAGGTGGACATCTAGAAGGTTGCACTAGTCATATGGACACATGGGAGACAAGTGGCTCATTTTTTCCATGGTAGGCTACCTACCATGTCAACATGCTTCATCTAGTCAATAGCCCCCCCCCCCCCCCTTTTTTTTTTTATGTAATTTTTTGTGTGTGTTGGTAGCATGCAATCCAGACCATCCATCTCCCATCCCAAGATCCAAGTGTGGAGGTTGGATTTGATTGGAAGCATATAAAAGGTTGTATTTTCATGTGGAAATTAATGAAAAAGATAGAAAATTGTGTGAAGCTTGGAGCATATTGCACCCCGTTCCTCTCTCCTGGTGTTCTTCCTTCCCCAACCCCCCCTTTCTAGTGTGTATTCATCTCTATCCCCCTTCCCCAATCTCTGATTTCATCTGGTGCCGCCGCCGCCGTTTGTGCCGCCATCGAGCCGCCATCGAGCCACCGTCGGAGTTCTGTCTTCAGCAAACAGCAGCCCTTCCATGAATTCTTGCTGTCAGCCCCGAGCTTATTTCGATTTGGGATTTTGAGGGGATGTTCTAGAGGTGTTCCCCACATCCTAAAAAAATTGGTGGGTTATAAATCTTCCATTTGATAATTTCCCATTTTCGTTAAAGTCCCTACTTCAGTTCTGCCAGTTTCAGATCTGAATTTCATTTTTCCTGCGTTTCGCATCATAGATCCATCTTTTGATTTTTCCTAGGGCTCCCAATTTTAATGGGAGTTATCTCCACCCACCCCTCCTACCACGCATTTTCCTGAATTTTTATCATCCCTCCATCTATTTTTCAAAATTTGTTCTCAGAGCTAGATACATTGCTGTCCACCTGTTTCCAGATCCAACCTTTGTCCACTGAAAAAATCATATCACTTCGTAGCCACCTCCAATCAGTCCAGAAAAACTATTGCCATCTTCCCTGTACAAAATCCTATAACTTTTGTGAAGAGCGCAGGAGCTGAATCGGACATCTACCTTGTTGTCAACGGCAGTTCTCAGACAAGTTCCCTGCAGATCTGAGGGTTCAGCTACTGTACACTAGGAACTCAAAAATTCAATAAATCCCAGATCCGTGCAGATCCAGGTATGCTCTCCAGGCCTATGTTGAAGGACTTCAAGTTAGCTTTCCAACGGCCCCAGTTTCGTGTCGATCTGACATCGGGGCTGATCGCAGCGTCCGTTCTCGACGGAGCGCGCGCCGGAAAACAGAACCGACAGATCCGTGGCCGGTTATTCCGACCGGTGCCGAACAGAGCCGCCCGGCCACCGGTCGACGTTCCAGCGTGCCGCCAGCCCAGGGGACGCCTCCCCAAGTGTCCCCACCACAGTGGTGCCACCGGGCCCCACACGACCCCTCCGGACAGCACGTGGGCCCACAGTCACAAGTTCGGGTGCTGCCGAAAAGACGCGAGAAGCCGCCCGTCAACCCGAATTCGGTCTTCCCGGACCCCATTGTGTCGCCCTTTACCTCCCAGCGTGGAGTGGGAAGTGCTTCATTCCTGTAACAAGTGTGTAATATTATTCCGAGACTACGGGTTTTGGCCGGGTCCGTCGTCCCCACGCCGAGCGCGTGGAGGTTTCATTTTCGCTCCCTTCTCGGCATTTTACTTACTTCATATATATTTGTTTATGCCGCTGCTAGAGAGCATGTGTAGGGATAATTAGCTCGCTTTATATTTATATCACCGCTGTTGCGAGAGAGAGCGTTACCGTCCCGTGACCCGATCCGGGCACAAAAGAGAATTGAGCACCCTAGCTCTTGCCGATTTCTCAACTGTGCACGTCCGACGCTTCCCTCGTTAAGGGACAATCACGAGCTCACCTAGAGTCCGAGGACTGTTGTCGTGTCCGTGGTCTGTCCCGCATCAATTTGGTATCAGAGCGTGTTTGAGTCTAGGGTGTCAAAAAAAAGGGTGTCATTTACGTCTAGTCATTAGTCATTGTCTAAGTCCTGTTTCGGGTGATCATTGTTTTAAAACAAAAAAAAAGTGTGTCTTTTTGCATTGCATCCCAATAACCCGGTATAACGAAAGGTGTTGTCCGAACGTTAGGCTACACCTATCGGGAAGGCCGCACACTTGCACGAGTGATCTTCGGATCGAGTAACTCCGCCACGTGCCGAGTTTTGGTTACGTCTAGGTTCATCATCTTGTAGTGTTAATTTGCATTAGTCGGTGTCTCCTATTCCGTGTCTTGCATGCCCACTCATCGAGGTACTCAATACTCACCCCCAGCACCACCTATGGCCAACGCACGGGATAACACGGGAGACCTTCTCTCCTTACGCGATGCAATCATGGCCCTCATAGATCGGATGGATCAATCTGATGCAACCTATAAGAGCTTCTCGGACTGCATAGATGGTCGGTTTAATGCAATGGAGGAAAGGATACAGTCATCCGATAGATCTGTCCAAGGCCTGGTCGGACGGTTGGAAAGAATATCCCACGGAGACCCTCCTAGAGTGGTCCAAGACCCACCCCCACCTGCCCAGGCGGCTGCCGAAGGCCAAGCCATTCCCATAGCCCAGGCCCAGCCTGTCCATGTGGTCCAAGGCCCGCCCGCACTTGCTCCTCAGCCACCACAGGCTCCTCCACCCACCCCTCCTCGGGTTCCCGAACTACCGCACCGTGACCTTGGTCTCGAGGACTATGGGTCCGACAATGCCTATGAGGGGTATGGTCCACGCCGTCGTGGCTTTCAGCCACAAAGAGATGGTGATGATGATAGGGTCCTTAAGACCGTGCGAGCGGACCCTCCCTCTTTTTACGGGTCTTTGGATCCGAAAGTCTACCTAGATTGGGAGTTCGGCATGGACCGTTACTTTGAATGGTATGATATGTCGGAGCGCCGAAGGGTCCGATTCGCCACCATGATGCTCATGGGGCAGGCGCAAACTTATTGAAAGAATGTAGAGAGCCTGCTACTTCAGCAGCTAGAACCCCCGATTGACACATGGGCCGAGATGAAGGATAAGCTTCGGCAAAAATACCTTCCTCCCACTTACCGCCAGCGACTCATCGATAGATGGCAAAGTCTAAGCCAAGGAGACCGGTCCGTCTCCGAATACATTGCTGAATTTGATGAGTACTTTCTACGATGTGGTGTCACAGAGGAGAGTACCATGCCCGTTTCCCACTTTCGACGTGGTTTGTGGCCACATTATCAGTATGAGCTTTTCTGCCGCAATGCCAAGACGTTGGAAGAGGCATACCAGGTTACTCTCGAGTTGGAGCAATTTGAGGGAGAGTTCGAGTCTAGCCATCGGTTAGGCCCCACCCCTCTCCGTAGTACAGAGCCCCGTCACTCGTTAGGCCCACATCAGCGGCCTCCCATGGCTCGACCTAAGGAGCCCACCTGTCAAGAGCACTTTGCTCCACGGCCTCGCCCTCCTCCACCCCGGGATCTATTTCCATCCCAACCACCGGCACCCGTTGCCCGTCCCCCGGCTCCTATAGCCCATCCTCTGCCACCAGCACCCCCTCCACTACTGTCCAAGGCACCTACACCTCCACCATTGCTTCCTACACCCCATACCTATCAGGATGATAAGGGTAAGGCCCCTTTTATCGGAGAGAGCAGTCGGTCACGAGTGCAGTGTTTCCACTGTCAAGGGTTTGGCCACATTGCCAGTGAGTGTCCCGCTCGCGCCACCCTAGCCATAGGTGTTGGAGAAACCTTACCTCCCGAGCTTGAGTGTGTCGATTATGAGGCCGACCAAGCACTAGCCGATGAGTACTATGCCTTGGGGGAAGAGCTAGACGGCTCTCCTGCCGCCCAGGATGCAGCCACTTAGTGGGCTTGATGTCACCACCTTAGTCTAGGGTCATATATGAGTCGGTGTGTTTTCCTTGTGTGGTTTGTTTTATGTGGTTTGTTTGCATGGTTTGTGTGTAGTTTGAGAGTCTGCATGTGTCTTGTGCAAGCTCGTTGTCGTTCTCTTATGAGTAAGAGGTGATTGGACTCACTCGATGAGTATGAGATCGGTTCTACATCTATACCCGGATCAGTCACCTATAGGGACTCAGCGGTGATTCCTAGTGAGTCTTCGAGCTCCTTCCTTCCCTTTTGAGAGTGCCCCACCTGGAGTGTCCACCTTTAGCCCATAGCAGTTCGCGCATATCGAGTATATATGGAATGAGCAGGTGACGGTCACTTGGAGTGGAGCGTACCCGCGTTACTTGGCACGGTGATGGATCCGCCGGAGTACTCGAGCATCCATACCCCTACTCGACGGGGTCGAGTTCCTCCCACCCGGGGAGAGTTGATGGGAATCAACGCCGAGCATGTACCTTTTCTTTTTGCATTTATGTCCTTTTAGTTTGTGTTCATATCCTTGGGAAAGTATGTACACAAATGTAAGGCTTTATAAGCCAGTGAGTCATTCCCATGGATTGTGTGGGTTTTTGTGCAATTGTGTAGTAGGTCCAGCTAGGGGGCCCTCAGCCCATTCCCATTGGTCTATGTCACCTTGTAGGGCTGGTCAACCATCCTAGGTGGACATCTAGAAGGTTGCACTAGTCATATGGACACATGGGAGACAAGTGGCTCATTTTTTTCATGGTAGGCTACCTACCATGTCAACATGCTTCATCTAGTCAATAGGCCGCCCCCCTTTATTTTTTTATGTAATTTTTTGTGTGTGTTGGTAGCATGCAATCCAAACCATCCATCTCCCATCCCTAGATCCAAGGGTAGAGGTTGGATTTGATTGGAAGCATATAAAAGATTGTATTTTCATGTGGAAATTAATGAAAAAGATAAAAAATTGTGTGAAGCTTGGAGCATATTGCCCCCCCTTCCTCTCTCCTGGTGTTCTTCCTTCCCCAACCTCCCCTTTCTAGAGTGGATTCATCTCTATCCCCCTTCCCCAATCTCTGATTTCATCTGGTGCCGCCGCCGCCGCCGTTCGTGCCGCCTTCGAGCCACCGTCGCAGTTCTATCTTTAGCCAACATCAGCCCTTCCACGAATTCTTTCTGTCCGCCCCGAGCTCATTTCGATTTGGAGTTTGAGTGGATGTTCTAGAGGTGTTCCCCACATCCTAAAAAAATTGGTGTGTCATAAGTCCTCCATTTGCTAATTTCCCATTTTCATTCAAGTCCCAACATCAGTTCTGCCAATTTCAGATCTGAATTTCATTTTTCCTGTGTTTCGCATCTTAGATCCATCTTTTGATTTTTCCTAGGGCTCCCAATTTTACTGGGAGTTCTTTCCACCCACCCCTCTACCACACATTTTCTTGAATTTTTATCATCCCTCCATCTATTTTTCAAAATTCGTTCTCAGAGTCAGCTACAGTGCTATCCACCTATTTTCAGATCCGACCTTTGTCCAGTGAAAAAATCATATCAATTCGTAGCCACCTTCAAGCAGTCCAAAAAATATATTGCCATCTTCCTTGTTCAAAATCCTATAACGTTTGTGAAGAGCTCAGAAGCTGAATCGGACATCTACCTTACCGTAAAAAGTAGTTCTCAGATAAGTTCCCTGCAGATCTGAGAGTTCGGCTATTGTACACTATGAATTCGAAAATTCAATAAAGCCCAGATCCGTGCAGATCCAGGTCTGATCTCTAGGCCTAGGTTTAAGTACTTCAAGTTAGCTTTCCAACGGCGCCACTTTCGTGTCGATCCGACATCAGGGCTCATCGTAGCGTTCCTTCTTGCCAGAGTGCGCGCCGGAAAACAGAACCGGCAGATCCGTGGCCGGTTATTCCGACCGGTGCCGAACGGAGCCGCCCGGCCACCGGTCGACGTTCCAGCGTGCCGCCAGCCCATGGGACGCTTCCCAAAGTGTCCCCACCACAGTGGTGCCACCGGGCCCCACACGGCCCCTCCGAACAGCACGTGGGCCCCATAGTCACAAGTTCGGGTGCTGCCGAAGAGACGCGAGAAGCCGCCCGTCAACCCGAATTCTGTCCTCCCGGACCCCATTGTGTCACCCTTTACCTCCCTGCGTGGAGTGGGCAGTGCTTCATTGCTGGGTTTCGGCCAGGTCCGTCGTCCCCACGCCAAGCGCGTGGAGGTATCATTTTTGCTCCCTTCTCAGCATTTTGCTTACTTCATATATATTTGTTTATGCCGCTGCTAGAGAGCATGTGTAGGGATAATTAGCTCGCTTTATATTTATATCACCGCTGCTGCGAGAGAGAGCGTTACCATCCCGTGACCCGATCCGGGCACAAAAGAGAATTGACCACCCTAGCTCTTGTCGGTTTCTCAACCGTGCACGTCCGATGCTTCCCTCGTTAAGGGACAATCACGAGCTCACCTAGAGTCCGAGGACTGTTGTCGTGTCCGTGGTCTGTCCCGCATCATCTACTTCGTTGTTTGTCTTCAGCAGAAGCTGGGCAAGTGATGCAAGAAGTCCACGCGGGTTCAGCTGGAGCGCATCAGGCCGGTCCGAAAATAAAAATTGAGATAAAGAAAGTGGGCTACTATTGGCCCACCATGTTTGATGACTGCTGCAAGTTCACCAAGGCTTGCTAGAAATGTCAAGAGCATGCCAATGTGTCAAGAAGACCGCCAGTGCCGCTACACCCCACCATACTGAGTTGGTCGTTTGCTCATTGGGGCACGGTCGTGGTAGGGCCACTGCCAGCATCTTCATCAGGGTGTAAATACATCTTAGCATCTACAGATTGCTTCTCCAGATGAGCAGGGGCAGTAGCACTAAAAGAAGTGACGGGAGAATTGGCTGCAAGGTTCTTCCGGTAGAACATAATATTCCGATTTGGGGTTCCCAGCCTAATTATCTCTGACAACGGTAGCCATTTCAGAAACCAGAAGGTTTATCGGCTACCTGATAAATACAAGATTGACTGGAGGACATCGTCCCCCTACAACCCTCAAGCCAATGGACTTGCAGATGCCTTCAACAAAACGCTATGCACGTTGCTGGCAAAGACCGTCAAGTTCAATAAGAAGGACTGGGAAGAAAAGAGGTACAAAGTGCTTTGGGCCTATCGTACCATCTATAAAACCCCAACCGGCTATTCGCCATTCTCCCTCGTATACGGGTCAGAGGCTATGGGGCTGATTGAATTAGAAGTCCCCTCGCTACGAGTCACCATCCAGCATGGACTAGTCAGCAGTGAACAAACTAGTGTAGAAAGAAGATTGGAGGAGCTCGCCGAGGTCGAAGGAAAGCGTCTTCGTGCGCAACAAAATATCTAACTCTACCAAGCTCGCATGGCCCGTGCTTTCGATAAGCTGGTCAAAGGTCAAGAATTCAAGAAAGGAGACCTCGTAATGGTCAAAAGGAGAAAAGTGATGGCCTCCAACCCCAAGGGGAAGTTGTTTGAAAAATGGGTTGGACCGTATGTCATCCGCCGAGTGTATGAAGGGGGTGCCTACGTCCTGGTAGACCACAAAGGAGTCATCCAGTTCTCTCTCCTCAATGGAAAACATATTAAGCTGTACCACACAGCTCAACCGGCATTCCCAGAATGACCGTCACCTTCATCTTGGTCTAGTGGCATTCCGCCCTAGCCGAGCTACCCTTCATCTTGGTCTAGTGACATTCTGCCCTGACCAAGCAACCCATAACTTGGTCTAGTGGCACTCCGCCCTGATCGAGCTACCTTCATCTTGGTCTAGTGGCATTCTGCCCTGACCGAGCTACCCATACCTTGGTCTAGTGGCACTCCGCCCTGATCGAGCTACCCATACCTTGGTCTAGTGGCACTCCGTCTTGATCGAGCTACCCTTACCTTGGTCTAGTGGCACTCCGCCCTGATCGAGCTACCCACACCTCAGGTTAGTGGCACTCTGCCCTAACCGAGCTCACATAAAATAAACAACATCGCCAATGCGGACCTTATGTCTGAATTGGCGAAAAGCTCCTCCTTTGCGTCGGCATTGTCTCCTTGCTGACGAATAAACCCTCTCTCTCGGCACAAGACTTTGTGTCCTAGCCGACCCCTATACAACATTGCCATTGCGGGCCTTACGCCTGAATCGGCGCAAATCTGTCCCTTGCGTCAGCATTGTCTCCTTGCTGACGAATAAACCGTTTGCCTCGGCGCAAGACTCCCTGTTCTAGCCGACTCTCAAATGATATTGCCATGTCAGGCCTTACGTCAAACTTGGCAAGAAGCTCTCTCCTTGCGTTGGCATTCTCCCCTTACCAAAAAATAAACCTTTCCTCAATTGGCGCAAGGCCCCGTGCCCAGCCAACAGCTGTTTGCTGTCATCAAGGGCCAGGTACCACATCTGGACCTACCGACTATCCTCTCCCACATGTTTCAAAAAAAAGAAAGAAAAAATGGGGTTAAAAATAGAGATACCCTACTGGACTTGTTCCTATATTTGGAGCAAGGGCAAAAATGACTATCACCTGGCTACGGCGAGAACTCGAGAGGGCGCCGCAGGCAAAATCGGGTACCCCGCCATGTGAAAACCCGAAAGGACGCGAGGGCAAAAGCAAGAGGGGGCTGGCTTTGGTGAAAACCCGAAAGGGCGCTTAAGCTAGTAAAGTGGTAATCTAAAGGTTCCTCTTCTCTCTCCTCCTAATGAAGCTCTGAAAAGGACAACCATCAAAAGTCCCACCAGAGATCCCCTACAAAACCCGTGTTCGACCCTCGTCATCATCGGCGAGATCGGTCTATCTCTACCTTTAACTCGTACCTTTCGTCCCTGTTAATGAACATACCTTTGCTTCGACATGTAACCCATGTCGATGAACAAACCCTTGTTCAACCCTCAACATCATCGGTGAAATCGGTCGATCACTACCTTTAACTTGGACCTTTCGTCCTGTTAATGAACATATCTTTGCTTCGACATGTAACCCATGTCGATGAACAAACCCGTGTTCGACCCTCGTCATCATCGACGAGATCGGTCAATCTCTACCTTTAACTCAGACCTTTCGTCCCTGTTAATGAACATACCTTTGCTTCGACATGTAACCCATGTCAATGAATAAACCCGTGTTCGACCCTCGTCATCATCGGCGAGATCGGTCGATCTCTACCTTTAACTCGGACATTTCGTCCCTGTTAATGAACATACCTTTGCTTCGACATGAAACTCATGTCAATGAACAAACCCGTGTTCGACCCTCGTCATCATCGACGAGATCGGTCGATCTCTACCTTTAACTCGGACCTTTTGTCCCTGTTAATGAACATACCTTTGCTTCGACATGTAACCCATGTCGATGAACAAACCCATGTTCTACCCTCGTCATCATCGACGAGATAGGTCGACCTCTATTCCTTAACTTGGACCTTTCGTCCCTGTTAAGAACTATATGGCCTTTGCTTCAGCATTTAACCAATGTCGATGAACTATATTAAGGTCCGACCCTTGTCATCATCAACAAGGCCGGTCGGCATTCTAGCAGGCAAGCTCTCCTATGTTTCGGATTCTCCACAGAGTACAAAAAAAAAGAAACGAAAAATGGGGTTACAAATTGAGATACCCGCCGGCCTTGTTCCTAAACTAGGATAAGGGCAAAAATGGCTATAACCCGGCTGTGGCGAAAACCCAAAAGGGCGTTGCAAGCAAAATCGGGTACCCTGCCACGTGAAAACCCGAAAGGGTGCATGGGCAAAAGCAAGAGGGGGCTGACTTCGGCGAAAACCCGAAAGGGCGTTTGAGTCAGTAATGTGATAAAAAAATGAATGATAAAAAAATGAAATGAAATGATGATGTAGTAATGAGGTTACCCTCGTTTGTCATTCCACTTCCACCTACCTTTTCGACCCTTGTCACCATCGGCAAGACCGGCCATCCTTTTCGACCCTTGTCACCATCGGCAAGATCAGTTGCTACCTTTTCAGCCCTTGTCACCATCGGCAAGACCGGCCATCCTTTCAACCCTTGTCACCATCGGCAAGATCGGTCGCTACCTTTTCAACCCTTATCACCATCGGCAAGACCGGCCATCCTTTCGACCCTTGTCACCATCGACAAGATCGGCCGCTACCTTTCGGCCCTTGTCACCATCGGTAAGACCGGCCACCCTTTCGACCCTTGTAACCATCGGCAAGACTGGCCATCCTTTCAACCCTTATCACCATCGGCAAGATCGGTCGCTATCTTTCGGCCCTTGTCACCATCGGTAAGATCAGTCGCTATCCTTTCGGCCCTTGTCACCATCAGCAAGACTGGCCACCCTTTCAACCCTTGTCACCATCGGTAAGATCCGTCGCTACTTTTCGGCCCTTGTCACCATCGGTAAGACCGGCCACCCTTTCGACCCTTGTCACCATCGGTAAGATCGGTCACTACCTTTCGGCCCTTGTCACCATCGGTAAGATCGATCGCTACCCTTTCAGCCCTTGTCACCATCGAAAAGATTGGCCACCCTTTCGACCCTTGTCACCATCAGCAAGATCAGTCGCTATCTTTCGGCCCTTGTCACCATCGGCAAGATCGGTCGCTACCTTTTCAACCCTTGTCACCATCGGCAAGATCGATCGCTACCTTTCGACCCTTGTCACCATCGGCAAGATTGGTCGCTACCTTTCGACCCTTGTCACGATCGGCAAGACTGGCCACCCTTTCGACCCTTGTCACCATCGGCAAGATCGGTCGCTACCTTTCGGTCCTTGTCATCATCGACAAGACCGGCAATCCTTTCGACACTTGTCACCATCGGCAAGATCGGTCGCTACCCTTTCGACACTTGTCACCATCGGCAAGACCAGCCATCCTTTTGACCCTTGCCACCATCGGCAAGATCGGTCGCTACCCTTTCGGCCCTTGTCACCATCGGTAATACCGGCCATCCTTTCGACCCTTGTCACCATCGGCAAGATCGGTCGCTACCCTTTCAGTCCTTGTCACCATCGACAAGACCGCCTACCTCTCGGCTCTTGTCACCATCGGCAAGATCGGTCGCTACCTTTTGACCCTCGTCACCATCGGCGAGCCCGGTCAACTATCCCTTAACTTGGATCTTCGTCCTCGTTAATAGACAAACTACCATTGCTTCAACATTTAGACCATGTCGATGAATAAACCGCACTCTCAGCTTTCATCACCATCGGTGAAATTAATAAGGCTCATTCGCCTACTCTACCTATGCCCCACCTTGGCAAAGCTCGATTCTGGGAATAGTTAATTCGCGATGGAGCGAACACCTCACCCCTTCGCTGAAGGCATGAGCACTCTCTGCGCTAGTAGCTCATATCCCTAGACTGAGCTAATCGACTAGAGAGAGAAATAAAAGAAAAGGAAATAAAGAAGTCGTGATGGAAGCGACAAACAAAGATATTTCATTGATATGAAGTGTTGAGGTACATCATTGCTCGGGGCATTCCCTGAGGAACATAAGCTCCGAAGACAAAAAGGAGCGAAATTGGATACAAAAAAGGAGGAGATAAAGTAAAGCTACTGCAGAGGGCGCCGGAAAATGTCTTCCAATTCCAAGAGGCCTAAGGAAGGATATTGAGTCAGCTCTTGCAGCTGAGACTCGGTAGCTTCCAGCTGCGATAATTTTTCATCCAGGGAGGCAAGTTGCCCTTCGGCTAGGTCTGCTTCCTTTATGGTTTGAACCTCCAGGCGCTCAGTCTCTACAATTCGGTTTCGGCCTTGGCAAGTTCTGTACGTAGCTCCACTATCCGCGCTGTGAGGGAAGACTGGCATTCTAAAGTAGTGCTAGCAACATCTCTCAGTTGCCCCAAGGTCCCTCTCAATGAAGTGGTAGCAGCTCAGTAATCGGCCTTCTCCAATTTCACAGCCGCCAGCTGATTGGATACCTCTCGGCTTAGGTACTCCAGCCTGTTGGCATGCTTCAGCAACACGGTAACCCGCGGGGTCCAATCATCCATTGGGCATCCGAACGCCAATAGTGAGCGGGAGAGCTGTTCTATCAGACTCCTCAGCTGCACATAAGTCAAGCCCGGGGAAGCCAACATGGCTCGCTGAAGATTATCCAGAGACTGCCACACCATGTCACTAGAAAATTGTAAACCTAGTGGCGAAGTCTCGGGGAGCTAAAAGTCCACCCTGCTGTCCACCTCATCCCAAATATCGTCGCTCACCCCGGATGACATCGACGGCATGATTTGTAGGGCACCGGCGCTAGGCTCGACAACGACAGCTGATACAGTTGAAAGAGTCTCTACTACAGCAACTTCTTTGCCTGCCTCCTGAGGTGAAGCCATGATGACCATCTCGATAGCCGAGGATACCCGCTCCTCGTGTGCAGTCCCACAGGCTTCTACAGGAGAAGATTCCTCAACGACGGCCAATGCCTTAGAAGCATTGGCCTCTTCTTCAACAATTTCTCCCGCTTCTATCTTCGGGAGGATACTCTGCTCCAGCAGCAATTCTTTGCCGTCGGCCGGGGCTTGAGATTCTGCGACTTCCATCGGGCCACCAATTTCTACAATTGCTCCGGGCCCCTCTGAAGCTATTGCTACCGCATAAGTCTGTGGAAGTCGTAAGGCGATGGGCCACAAAACTAGTGGAAAGGTTGGTTGGCCCATGCCTAAATCTGGAAGAGGTATGCGAACCGTCACAATTGGTGGCGCCACCTCAGCCTGCATCACATATATGTATGTTAGCCAACTTATTTGGAAATAACAAGAAGGGTTGCAGGCGGGTGTCGGAACACTTCCTACCTCGACCGGCACTATATTTAGGCCTCCAAGAGTGGCCTCTGACAGTTCCGGCCCTCCTCCTACGATCGGGTATGATGGCCCGTGCTCAATTCCTGGTAGCCTCGGAGGGCTGAATGTCAAAAAGTCACTTTCGTAAGCTGAAGAAGCCCCAGCATCTTCAGTTTCTGTATCAGCCGGTAGAAGCTCGTCGTCACTAGAGCCACCACCATAGTCAACCTATTCGGAGGAGGAAGAGTCTTCGGCCTGCTCCCGAATCTCTAGCACCCGAGTAGGTGCCGTGCTGCTAAGAGTGACTCCCTTAGCCGGGGCCTCCTCAACGGTTTCTGTCTCGAGAGCATCATCTTGATGAATATCTTGGGTTCTTCCCTTGAAGTCACCTGCTCTCCAGCAGCAGCTTCTCCCACGACCTCGACTTCAGGGAGCATCGTCGGTTGAACGTTGACTAGAAGCAAAAGCAATAAATAGTCAAGACCTGACTAGAAACACGATGGGCCACCGAGCTCTATAGACAAACTGCAAGTTACCTTCCATCTCTTGATGGGGTGTTGGTGAAGGTAAATCTCTTTCAATGAAAGATGGAGGGGCTTCCTCCTACCTCTCTCTGTCCACAGCGCTCGTCACCGCCTCTAGTCCAACAACGGCAGAAATAGTGCCAGCAGTTGCAAAAAGATGATCAGCCAAAGTGGCAGAAACAAGTGAACAAGTCACGGAGGAACGAGCAGTTACCTTCATCTTCGGGCCCTTGTGTCCGAGCGGCCTCAAACTCGGCAAACGAAGGGACCCGGGGAGGAGCGACAACTGGTTCCTCTCCAGCAGCCCTCCTCCGGCAAGCTCGTGTAGCACGGGTGTATGCCTTCTTGGCCTTCTTAGCCTTGCTAATGGCCTCCCCGACCTGGGACCTGGTTCGCTTCGAGAATCGCAAGGAGGCAGTGGCGTCGTGGTAAGAGCCGGCTCGGGGATGTCAAAATATGAAGGCTTCTGCGCCTTAGAAATCAGCTCCCTGTAATGTCGAGTCACCTCCACAGAGAGGTGAGCTGCAAAGGTGCATGGGTGAGAAAGATGCATGCTGAGCATGAAAGAATCGGCTTGAAGCTGAAACAAAAGACAAGCATACCTAGCGGCCCTGTGTATCGCGGAGTAAGCGACCAATAAAATAGTGGGGGCACCTTGTCTCGGGAAGCCGCCTCATGAACAAGCCAACAAACATCACCGATCTTCTCACTCTTCTCGACTAGCTGTGCCAAATGTTCATTGCCGTGAGAAGATAAGTGATAATACAGGCCCAAATGGTCCAACCCCCAGGTGTCAGCATACTTAAAATATATTAAGAGCTGGTGGTCCAAAATGGCTTCTAATGAATCGATAATTGAAAGCCCTTGAGAATGAAGCAGGGCAAATATCCCGGGGGTGTTGGAATATAGGCCTTCCTGCCTATCCTCCATCCTGATGAAAGTCCTATATGGATGAAGATGATCAACTTCTGGACGCCAGCCCGCCACCACCGGAAGGGGATCCTCCGCTGGGATGGGAATCATCTAAAGAACTGTCGGCTCACTGCTAACCCGACATAACCCCCAAAGTGTCTTGACATAGTCATCCTTCTGAATTTTTGGCATCTTCGGGTCAGCCTTGGACGACCGACACTTCACAGCCTTCCTGGCTTCCAAATATGCCATTACATCCGTATTAGACCAGGATTTTAGCTTCTTCAAGTAAGTCAGATCAATGTCCAAGGCAGGTTCTGGCTGAGAATCTAGAAAACGACGCTCAACAACATGCCAGCAGTCTCTACGGGAATTCCGATAGTAGCCCGTCTGTGCATTCCACCATTTGATAAAGTCCGGAGTCACTCTGGGCAAACGAGCAGGGGATTGCACCCTGAAGGACACATCTTCCCGGTGGTGGAAGTAATCCCACCATGTACGAGCTTCATCCGTGGTTGTCTGGCCATCACGATGTCTGCTTGGAAGATTAAACCGTGCCGAGGAGGAGGGGATGTTCTGGTCATACCCAAAATTGCTGCCGAAGCAGAATGGGTAGTACGGCTCCAGCCACAGCAAGCCGCTCATTCTAAAGACAAGGAGACTGGGACGGATGGCCAGTGCTCAATCAACCAGCTCTGACTCCAAGATTGGCCTTGTGCTCTTGGTGCCGGTGAGCGGTTGAATGAACTCCTCTGTCTCGAACAAGCGGCACTGCTGCATCTTGTTCACAAGGGGGCTGGAGCTAGCTGCCAAGCTCCAAAAATGTAGAACTCTTGGCGAATCTGTCGGGACTGTGGTCAACTTCCCCCGAATAGCAAAAAGCTAATCTGCCATTGAAGACGGCTCAACACTGGCAAACTCGATCATCCTCAGCACATGACGATCAGACTAAGCGACCGGGGAGCTGCCTCAGGAAACAAAGTGCAGACCCAAGCGTTGAAGAAATGCATCGACCAACTGTCCGTGAATTTCTAGTGATGCGTGATTTGTACAGATCCCCCAGCATCTTGTAAACAAGGCATAAAGCCACCGGGCACTGGGACAGCTTCGTCCTCCAGGCCATCAGACAAGCAGGATAAATGGCCTCTGGTCTAACTACTGTCTCGTCCCCCTGAAGAAGAGCGAACGAGCAAAGCCAATAAGTCAGATACGTAGCATAATGCGTGACTGTGTCAACTCCTGTAGGGTTTGGGCCCCCTTGTCACCCTCTCCTTGAAGTGGTGGGGAAGGTTGTCTGGCGACGGGCCCTCTTATTTCACTTCACTGCTGTCGGAGCAACTGTGGGGAAGTCTTCATATTGCCGCTCCCCACCAAAGAAATATTGAAGCCACGTGCCCATCCGCACGCGCCTCTTCTTGCCAGGCTTCTGCGCTTCCCGTGAATCAAGCGTCAAATGCAGTAGGGTGCGGTATGCCTTCATCAAATAGCGATAGGCAAAGCCTGTGAAGTACTTGCCTTCACCGTCTGTATGGTCCTTCAGCCAGTCCGAGAAACAAACCTCTTCATATGGCTCCCCATCTATCGGCAAGCTACTCAGCTGGGACAGACTCCAGAGATCCAGCGAAGTTTCTCCCTCTGCAGTATAGAAAGTATTGTATTCCGGGCAGAAGACTTCGATCATCCCGCAGCACAAACCTCGGAGATTGGATACCGATACCGGGAAGCATATACAATGTGATAAACACCGGTGTGCACCAGGATTGGAGCATACTGCCGCAGCACATAGTCTGTGAATTCAACAGCCCCCGGCCTGAAAGCGTGAGCGTCAGTGGCTTTAAGCTCTCCGAACCATCCCACAGAGATCTGATGTTTGAAGCGGACTGCTAAGCAGTCTAGAAGAAAAGGCTCATCTCGATACCCTCATTTCAGCGGGGCGAGGAATAAACCATGTATGGGCTTCTCTCTGTCAATGCGCCCGGCATTCTCATTCCATCGGGCTGGTGTAAATTGCGGTGCTCTTGTTAACAGCCCAACATCTGGAGTTAGCTCCTACACGCCGAGGATGGCGCCCCATTTTCTGAGTTCTCCGAGAAGATATATCGGCATGCCTCGAATGATTGACTTGTTCAGATTATCTCTGTCTGCTAACAAGGCTCCCTCAGCTCGACAGACGAGAATTATATCACGCTTCCTGCGAAGGTTGAAGCATCTGGTGAAGTCCATCAAGTGCTTGTCCTTGGGGTGGTCCAGTCTAACGCCATCCCCTCGCTCATACTTAAAGTGATTACTGTCGAGAATTATCAGGCGGCTGGTGTCAACGGTATCGGTCTTCGAATCCGAAGACTCTGCCACCATGGCTACCCGCCTGGACCCCCGATCAAGGGAATGGACATTCTCCCATGTCACAGCGACGCGGGACGCAGAGGAAGAAGAATCGGATGCCATGTTATCTGCAAGACAGCATCCAGAAAAGAACAAGCCAAGTCAGAAGTTGATTAATTGAAGCTAGATTTCTGACAAAATTTCGGCAGACTCTCCCCATCCCGGGAGTTTGCCAAAAGAGAAGCGGAAGCCGTCCACCAAGGGAGTGGCCCCTAAAAGAAGACATAGGCATTAAGCCAAGGCCAAACGGGACACCCGGGGGATTTAGCTCCGAGGACGAGTCCTACGAGGAGCCTCTCGGGGCCCGGGAGATGGGTTTAAAACCCGAATAAGCAAAACCAAATGAAACTCACCCTCTCAAGCTAACCCGCTTGCTCAGCGCTGTGGGATGGGGAGAAAGAGAGGAGAGAGAAATGTTTTTCTCAAATGAACAGTTGTGAAGAAAAATTGAAGAAGAAGTCTTTATATAAGGGGGCTTCCCCCCTCTATTAATTCGGCGCGCAAATTAGCGCGCCGTTTTAACCCCTTCAAGCAAAAGGCGTGCCGTTTTAACACCCAAATCACAAGGGCGCGCCATTTTTGGCAGCGCCGTTTTAACCCCTGATGGTGCCAGGTTAGCATCCGCATCGGGATCGAGGCCGTTCTGAGCTTCCGTCAGCAAAGGAGATCAATCCAGACGAAGCTCATCTGTCGGTCCTACTGCACTCGTGCCTTGCTTGCAACACCCACGTCTGGGGGGCATTTGTTGGAACTCAAAATGTGATGAACAGCGATCGAGCCGCAAAGACGAATGATACGGCCCATTGAAGCATAGAAGCCGATGAAGAACAACCTACTGAAGACTTCTCAAGCTGCCAGAGCCTCAAGTCTCCTGGAATGAACGCCGGGGACTTCACCTCCGGAGAGTCGAGATGAATCCACAACCAACCGGCAGTGGGACCAAGCATGCCTAACGATCCGGCATCGACTCCGTCGTGCCACTACCCTACACCCGTCGCCCAACCAAGGACGATAGTCTACCCGGTGGATCGCCACCTGAATGAAGACTCTCCTGAGGAGGAGGAACGCCATCGGCCCTTCATAACAAGGAACCGGAGGCTCTGGAAGCAGAAGGTCCCGATGACCCCACACGGATTCGGCTTCTCGCTATATTCAGTCCGTTAGCGATCGAATGATCGCCCAGTCGAGGCGGAATCATCTCGGGTGTTGTACCACCCTGCAAGGGAGCTTCGAGCACCAGCCAGGCCCAGCCGGAAGCACGGGTCATAGTGCCGAAGGCCGTGTCAGCGAAAAACCCACGTGCTCAAGCCGAACACATACGAAGTTCTGATTAAAGCCATTCATCATGCCGAGAGCTTCGTCAACGCCCCGTCAAGGTTTTCCAAGGACCGTGGCGAGAGGGAGAGTCAACGGGAGCTTCCGAAAAATCCCCGGACCCATCGGCTATCCCGCGTCGAGCGAACAAGCTAAACCGGCGCATAAAAGGTCACCGGCGCCCCGTGTTGGGATCGGTGCGATGGATTCAGAGGGGGGTGAATGAATCTCCCCAAAAATAAATTTTTGCCTAAATTAAAAATTAGAACACTCAGAGATGTGAAATTGAAACAAACTGAGTTCTATCGAGTCTGAAAGACTGGTGCATTTAATCAAACAAAGGACGTGCAGTCAATTGGCTCACTGAACATAGAAAGACAGATCGAGCCTAAGCATTCATCTAGCGGAAGCACACAGTAAGCATTCAAACCACAGTGCACGAAGGAATTTTTAGGTGGTTCGGTCCACAGACCTACGTCCACCCCACACTCAAACCCGAGTGTGGCTTCCCGCTGACTCACAGCTTGAACGGCTGGGCCTCACAGCTTGCCTACAAACAGCTGAGCATCACAGCTTGCTGTCCGAGGTATCCACCTCGCCCGCTGAGCAACACAGCTTGCTGTCTGAGGTATCCACCTCGCCTGCTGAGCAACACAGCTTGCTGTCCAGAGGAATCCTCCTCTGCAACGCTGAGCAATACAACTTAGCTCTGCTGACTAATAGCTTGAATAAATGTTAAAACGAAAAATAAGATATGGAAAGCACACAGCAACAGAAAGCTGTAGACGATAAAACACAAAGTGGCTCTCAAAGAGCTGACTGGCCTGGATTTGATCCACGGTCCAGTAGAGACAAGGCTTCAGATGACTCTCTTATTCTTCCTCCTCTTCTTTACTGCTCACTCTTTCTTCTTCGAACCCTCCTCTCCTCTGCTCTTCTTCTACTCTCACTTTCTTCTCTTCTCTGAATCGTGAAGGCTCTCTCCCTCTCTACTTCTTCTCTTTCAGATGGGCTCCCCTACTTTGATCACTCTGCTCATGATCACTCTCTACACTTCTCTGCTGCTCTTCTCTTCTCTCTGGATCGTGCATGCTCTCTCTCTGCTTCTGCTCTTTCAGATAAGTTCTCCTGCTTCGATCATACTGCTCCAGATGGAGAAGTCCTCTTTTTATAGCAGCAGCAGATATGTAGGCGTGTGTCCTCCACAGTTCCCGCCCAAGAGCCTAGACCACGTGGCAGCATTTCACTTACTGCATTACACGTGCCACGATCCTGTGCCATCTCCATTCTTGGATCACGTGCCCTTATTAAGCTACTCGAGCAGCAGTCCTGTCAGATTAGGTTTGTTATCAGTGTGAATTAATCTGAAAGAAAAGACAAGGATGCATCGAGTAAGTTTTATATTTGAACTAAGCCTGTACAGACTTGATGCACAAAATGTAGTGTGCATATAAGAAAGTATGTACAACTAGAATGAATGCACGGACATGTCATCCACGAGTGTGCATACTTTGAATGCATGTAATGCATTTTGCACATGGAGAAGTATGCACATTGAAAGCGAATGTACAGACATGCCAGCAATGAGTGTATGGACTTAGCGTGCATTCGACAGCGATGTATAGACTTGCTGGTGTGATAACCACTCGTACCAGCAATGGAATGTATAGACTTTGAGCGTGTGAAATGCAGTTCGCATCTATTAATGTATGCACAGCGAAGATGAATGCTCAGGCATGCTATTCAAAGAATGTACAGACTTGCTACCTAGCATTTAAGAATCAATGCATCATGTATAGACTTGCTTAAATGACGCATGGTCACAACAGCAGAGAATGTGCAGACTTTGTATATGCATGAAGCAACCGAATGCACTGACTATGCTCGTGAATGTATAGACTTGATAGCATGCGGCGATGTATAGACTTGATAGCATGCGGCGATGTATAGACTTATGAAATGATGCACGAACTATGCATATGCATGAAGAGCACTTGACTGTATTGACTAATCGAATGAAACAAACGGAGGTTGTACAGACTTACTGCCAAAGAATGTACAGACTTGAGTTGATGCAGACTAGGCAAGACTCTGTATGGACTTTATATCTTGAGCATGCATGAGCCTAGGCATGCACTAGCTTATGGCCACCATAAAACACAGTTATGAGATGCACAGGCCTAGATAGTTAACCCTGCACTGACTTTGTATGCATAATGAACATGCATCGACATTGAATTGAATCGACTGATGAATGCACTGATGCAGTGTATGCATATGGCAGATAATGCATTGATGCAATGTGCAGAAGAACGAACAAGTGCAGACACATGGTGATAAATCATTCATACTCATAGTGCTTGCTGACATCAAAACCACAGGGGCACAACAATCTCCCCCTTTTTGATGATGGCAACACTATGAGTCACACAGACTCAAACTATTCTCCCCCTTTGACTTCATCAAAAAGAGAAAAGTTTGAGAGAGAAATAAATGTGTGCATGATATGATTGAATAAAATCTCCCCGAGACAACATCAAAGAGAAAGGGACATGAAGGATGCTGAGAAGATCTCCCCCTTTAATATGCAGCATGATTCATAGACAAGGAAACTCCCCCTGAATAGATACTTCTTTGTAGCTTTAGAGGAGATTGATTCTCTCCTTAAGAATAATGAATGCAATTCATGGAGAACCTGATGCTTAGATGATGCAGATAAGACAAGAACCAATCAATCTATCCTCCTCCTTTGTAAGACGAACAAACCTCCCCCTTTAAAAGGCAATAAGACCTTAACAATCCAATGCTCCCTGATCTGAATGAAGCAAGGCTTTCAAGGGTGTAAGGAGAGGGATATGTCAAGAAGACATTCAGGAAGGATGACATGACAGTATTCAGAATACATGATCTAAGGAAATAGAAGATTTTCAATAAGATACTTATTTCATAAATCTGAATAAACGGATGGTTCAGACTCTTCCATTATAGGGGCTTATGAATTTTTATTTGAACACCATGGTTTAAATATGATGTATACACAGTTTGTCAATAAACTTCTGTACTCATATCTGAACATCAATGTTTAATAAAAGTTAACCAAGCCCTCATATTTATATCTTGACTAACCTCCTTTCATCTTACTCAGTCAATTTCAATGACTTCTTTAGAAATTACAATCATTAGTATTGAGGTTAAACAATCATGAAGGAATTCAGATTTGGTTCCTAAGGATCAGCCATACTTCTTCAAATAATCTCAGATTTTTTCTTTTTGCACGCATTTTCCAGCAAGTTTACCAGGTGCAATTAAGTTCAGTGCACACCTTATAACTAGAGGATACACGTTATTTGGACGCCAGTATCCCTAAGCACTTAGTATGACTGACTGTCATGCTTCAGAGATAGCATTGTCACCTCATGACATACTTCACCTTATTTCATTGATAAGTGAGGTATATTTCTTAGTATTCAAGCCATTGCTCTGCCTGCATTTTCCATGAATTTTATTTAGCAGAGTTAATTATGGCACTTCATGACACAATCCTCTAGACTTCATGGTCAATGGACATGGTTTCTCAGTGACCAAAATCATTGTTCTGACAGAATTTACCCTTAGGAACATTTCAGATTCATCAGATGTTTAAAAAACAATACTGATTTCATATAATTCAACCAAATAAAGCCAGGATATTAACATTTTCAGATTTCGAAGATTTTACAAGATTCAACATGAAATAGTTGGTTAAAGTTTATTAAAAATGACCCAGCTATTTTCAAGATATTCATATCCAAGCTCAATGAATACATTAGACTTAAACCAATCTGATCTTTTAGCCATTCATAAATCTTTATAATGGAAGATTCTTTAATGAACTGATTTTCAGATTTATGATCAAGGTATACGAATTGAACTCTTCTCAATTCTCTGAAATTTTCAATGAGATCCAACAGCATACAAGTTGTGAACTGTACAAGGGTTTCAAGCATATAACAAAGATGAGCACAATAGTGAAGGTGTCGACATTTGACAGAGCATTTCCAAGATGATGTCGACTCACTGTGTCGACACTTCCAATCAGGACAATTAATAGGTGCAGCAAAGAATGTATCATAGATAATCATAGATATCCAGAGGTCCATCAGACAGCTTTGCTCAAGAAAGATCAGCTCACAAGATTCAAAATCAAATCAGAGTTAAGTTCAGATACGTGAAAAGGTTGATCTCAACATAAGGATGGGAGCTTTAGTTGACTGACTAAAATACCAAGAAACTAGATAAATAGCCAACAGAACACAATCTTGTTATATACTCCCCCTTAATGAACGTAATCTTTTTGACAATTTCAATGTAATGAAATGCAATGCAATTAACTATATGTATACAAAGACATGCAAAGACTCAACAAACTCCCCCTGAATGCATGCAATATATATGAAGATTCTAAAAGGCACTGTGTGCAATGACATCCTACAGGGGATTAAACAGATTTTTCACAAGAAGATTAATACTATCTCTTAAGTGCAATACAACATGCAGTCCTATCAGATTTTCAGTGAATGTGAAATGCAGATTCAAGCATTAGATCAAAAGCATAACGTTGACAATTTTCAGACTCAGATAGAAATTAATGTTTTTAGCAATTCTATATAGATGATTATTTATTTTAACAAGATATGCAATGAATCTAAGAGCAGGAAGTGCAGAGAATTTACCTGAAAAGTTCAGAAAGGGGTTTTCTTTTGAGTGCCTTGGTTTATTTCCCCAACTCATTTTCTAATCCAAGGCACACCTGCGAAACAAAGTTTATTTTGCACAAATAGATACCCAAGAGGTCTTAGGTCTTGAATTAACAGTGACATTCCTAGCAGGTTTTCTCAACAATTTTTGTGCATGAAGGTCATAAAATCTCATCAAGTAGCAATTATTCATTGAATGACCTGTTTGACCACAATAATGGCATGATACAGCAGATTTCAAATTCTTTTTATGTAAATTACTGTTGTCATGAAATTTATTAGCAAAGAGAAAATTATGTTTACTAAAATCAGCCAGCCAACAATCAGCAGCTCTATGGCCTGACTTCCCACAGTTATAGCATGAAAATTTCACAGATCGTTTTGCAGGGAATTTGACAAGATAGGGGTTAACAGAATTCTTCTGAGCATGCCAACAGTCCTTGACTGTATGGCCATTCTTCCTACACTCGAAGCATCAGATATGCTTACCTTTAAAACCATTTTTACCCCTAGTAGATCCAAACCAGCACTCAATGGCTTTGTGACCACGTTTGTTACAGTTAAAACAAATAGTGTGCTGGCCTGAAGCAAACATGTTTCTTCTGGGGCCATGATGATTAGCAGAAGACCTAGCATGCATTTTATCATCTTGTTTCATGATGAAACATGCATTCATGAGATGACCATGCCTACCACAGTAATGACAAGATGTACCAGACTTCCTAGAAGCATGATTTCTACCAAATAAATTTCTAGAATGCAATGTTTCACTTGCATGCCCATCTACAATCAATAATCTGTAATCATCCATTACATGGCCTACCTTGCCACAGTAATGGCATGAGACACTCTTATCAGATGCATACGAATAAGTAAATGAGTTATGAGCAGTATGCATTGACCCATCAGATGCAGCAGAGCTAGCAGTTTCCAAAACAGAAGTAGGGACACTTTTGACCTTATTTTTCTTACCATTCTTGTTCAATTGTTTACCCTTGTTCACAACTCTTATTTGTTTTTCATTTTTCAGGGCCTTGAATTGAAATACAGATGATGAAGGTGTTTTAGAAGGCACATAGTAGCTAGTGAATGAGGTAGATGGGTCATTTTTAGGTTTCCTCTTGTCGACCACATTGTGACTGTGACCTTCCTTCCGAACATTAAGCTTTGTTCCAGGAATTTTATCAGAATTGCTCTTTCCTTCAACAGATTTTTACAATGTGCTTTTAAGACCCTGGATTTCAGATTTTAAAGAGGCTATGTTATCTTCATAGCCAATGATCTCGATTTCACAAGAGATAATCTGCTGATGCAGCTCAGCATTCAAACTCTTGTGTTCTTCCTCTCTATTAATCTCATCCTCCTTCATCACACATTTTCCTCCTTAATCACACATTATCTTAAATTTCTTGTGTGTGCTCTTCCTCTCTATTAATCTCATCCTCCTTCATCACACATTTTCCTTTCTCAATGGTCAGCCATCTTTCTGACATGACCGTATTCAGGACCATGAGTTTCTTGTTTTGTTCCTTCAACTCTTTATTTTCAAGTTTCAGTTTATTCAATTCAGAATTAACCTTACTAAACTCTTGCAAGCTCATTAGATGTTCACCATTCTTCTCATTCAGCTTGTTCTCCAGTTCAGATATCTTGTTTAAACATGTTTGATTCTTATTTTTCAAAGACACAATCTGTTCCTTACAGTTATGAATGTCTAGCATATATGCATCATAAGATTGTTTCAGATTTGGACAGTTTTCACAAGAGAGTTCAGATTTATACTGTTCAATCGTTTTCTTCAATCTTTTATTTTCAGATTTTATTTTCGTACATCTATCAGTAAGTTCTTCATTTATATTCCATAAATCATCAAGTGAAATTTCTTCAGATCCAGAGCTTACTATGGATGACGATTCCTCCTGTTGATCAGATTGGTGATCACCCCGGTGGGCCATTAAGCATTGATCCCCTTGCTCTCCATTTGTAGCAGTTATTCTATCCAAGATTTCCTTTCCAGAAGCGCACCTGAGAACAAAAGGAAATATGTCAGTATTAACTGCAGCTTTCAAAATGTTAAGAGCTGTGACATTATCATGGTTCTTTGCTCTGTCCTCTCTAGACCACTTGGTCTCATTATGAGGTAATTGGTGTTGGCCTTTTGAAACCAAACTCCATAGATTAAGATCAATGGAATTTATATAAGCGAATAGGCCGCCTAACCAATTACTAAAATTAGAACCATCAAACGCAAGCGGACGAGCCATTAAGATAGATAGAAAACAGGTTCAACGCACAAAGCAATCGATAAGAATTGCACCAAACTACAAATAGCATAGCACCACACAGACTAGCAGGATCCTCTGCAGATCGTTGGATCTGGAAAGTAAGAGACCCGCTCTAATACCAATTGTTGGGATCGGTGCGATGGATTCAGAGGGGGGTGAATGAATCTCCCCAAAAATAAATTTTTGCCTAAATTAAAAATTAGAACACTCAGAGATGTGAAATTGAAACGAACTGAGTTCTATCGAGTCTAAAAGACTGGTGCATTTAATCAAACAAAGGGCGTGCAGTCAATTGGCTCACTGAACATAGAAAGACAGATCGAGCCTAAGCATTCATCTAGCGGAAGCACACAGTAAGCATTCAAACCATAGTGCATGAAGGAATTTTTAGGTGGTTCGGTCCACAGACCTACGTCCACCCCACACTCAAACCTGAGTGTGGCTTCCCGCTGACTCACAGCTTGAACGGCTGGGCCTCAAAGCTTGCCTACAAACAGCTGAGCATCACAGCTTGCTGTCCGAGGTATCCACCTCGCCCGCTGAGCAACACAGCTTGCTGCCCAAAGGAATCCTCCTCTGCAACGCTGAGCAATATAGCTTAGCTCTGCTGACTAATAGCTTGAATAAAGGTTCAAACGAAAAATAAGATATGGAAAGGACATAGCAACAGAAAGCTGTAGACAATAAAACACAAAGTGGCTCTCAAAGAGCTGACTGGCCTAGATTTGATCCACGGTCCAGTAGAGACAAGGCTTCAGATGCCTCTCTTCTTCTTCTTCCTCTTCTTTACTGCTCACTCTTTCTTCTTCGAACCCTCCTCTCCTCTGCTCTTCTTCTGCTCTCACTTTCTTCTCTTCTCTGAATCGTGAAGGCTCTCTCTCAGTCTGCTTCTTCTCTTTCAGATGGGCTCCCCTACTTTGATCACTCTACTCATGATCACTCTCTACACTTCTCTGCTACTCTTCTCTTCTCTCTGGATCGTGCAGGCTGTCTCTCTACTTCTGCTCTTTCAGATAAGTTCTCCTGCTTCGATCATACTGCTCCAGATGGAGAAGTCCTCTTTTTATAACAGCAGTAGATATGTAGGCGTGTGTCCTCCACAGTTCCCGCCCAAGAGCCTAGACCACGTGGCAGCATTTCACTTACTGCATTACACGTGCCACGATCCTGTGCCATCTCCATTCTTGGATCACGTGCCCTTATTAAGCTACTCGAGCAGCAGTCCTGTCAGATCAGGTTTGTTATCAGTGTTAATTAATCTGAAAGAAAAGACAAGGATGCATCGAGTAAGTTTTATATTTGAACTAAGCCTGTACAGACTTGATGCACAAAATGCAATGTGCATATAAGAAAGTATGTACAACTAGAATGAATGCACGGACATGTCATCCACGAGTGTGCATACTTTGAATGCATGTAATGCATTTTGCACATGGAGAAGTATGCACATTGAAAGCGAATGTACAGACATGCCAGCAATGAGTGTATGGACTTAGCGTGCATTCGACAGCGATGTATAGACTTGCTGGTGTGATAACCACTCGTACCAGCAATGGAATGTATAGACTTTGAGCGTGTGAAATGCAGTTCGCATCTATCAATGTATGCACAGCGAAGATGAATGCTCAGGCATGCTGTTCAAAGAATGTACAGACTTGCTACCTAGCATTTAAGAATCAATGCATCATGTATAGACTTGCTTAAATGATGCATGGTCACAACAGCAGAGAATGTGCAGACTTTGTATATGCATGAAGCAACTGAATGCACTGACTATGCTCGAGAATGTATAGACTTGATAGCATGCGGCGATGTATAGACTTGATAGCATGCGGCGATGTATAGACTTATGAAATGATGCACGAACTATGCATATGCATGAAGAGCACTTGACTGTATTGACTAATCGAATGAAACAAACAGAGGTTGTACAGACTTACTGCCAAAGAATGTACAGACTTGAGTTGATGCAGACTAGGCAAGACTCTGTACGGACATTATACCTTGAGCATGCATTAGCCTAGGCATGCACTAGCTTATGGCCACCATAAAACACAGTTATGAGATGCACATGCCTAGATAGTTAACCCTGCACTAACTTTGTATGCATAATGAACATGCATCGACATTGAATGGAATCGACTGATGAATGCACTGATGCAGTGTATGCATATGGCAGATAATGCATTGATGCAATGTGCAGAAGAACCAACAAGTGTAGACACATGGTGATAAATCATTCATACTCATAGTGCTTGCTGACATCAAAACCACAGGGGCACAACACCCCGTAACCCGGCACCACTGAACCGGGGTGCCAAAATGCTTTGGGGACACTTGTCCCCAGTGCCACTAAATCTGGCGCACCCTCCATGGCGCCGGATCAACTTGGTGTTATAAAAACACCGCTTGCTCGACCAACTAAAGGGAGAGAGAATTAACAAGAAGAGCACGGAGATAGAGATCGAGCCGAAGAGCCTCCACCAATCAGAGCTTCGAAGGGGAGGGTTTCTTGAGAGAAAAGCTTCTCTGAGGGTTCTCTTGCCGTGGCCGTCTTCCGCTTTGCACGAACCTCCCGGTGCCGGAGAAGAAGATTGTATGCTTCCTTGTTTATTTAGGTGGGTCATCGTGATTTCTCCGTCGATCCCCCTCCATTTGGGTCTGGTACAATGTAGGTGAGAAGGGGGGAGGGCGATGATATGAGCCATTCTCCCCCCCTCACCATCTTTGTGATCCTCTATCTCTCCCTCTGTAACTTCTTTCCTCTTTATTAATGTAAACGGTGACCGCGCGACAACGCCGGCACATGAATGATAATTTGTACATCTTCTTTTCTCTCATTCACGGAATGAATGGATATATCAATGAGCTAAGGGGTTTAATGTTCTTATCCTTCCTCTGTATCGTCCTCTTTTCTCCCCATTGTGTTTTCTCCTTATGGCCGGTGAGACGGCACCATGCAACAGTGCCGGCGCCGTGGTAGGATGTTATACACATGTGCATCCCTATCCACCCTGCTCAGGGTGATAAATGAAGTCTGTTTGAGCGTGGCGCCGTATTCATCTCCCCCATCAGTCCATCTCGCCTTTATTTGTGTGCTTACGCCGCACGAAAGATTTTCATCGTTTGTCTCCTCCGATGCCGGCATGCCCCGCTACGCCATGGGCTACAGCAATTACCCCATCTTCCTCGGGGTTCTCCTCTTAATGATATACACCATGCTATCCTCTTCTCCTGTTCTGTGGGCTTGGTGATTGGGGGTGCACTTGTGTGCATACCCTTGATCCGCTCTGTCCGAAGTCCATGCTCCATTCCTCTCTTCGCACTGTTCGATTGTCTAAGAGGGAATGGCGGTGGTCGCTTCTAGAGTACATGAGCCCACCTCATGAGTTTCATCCTTTCTGTTCACAAATCGACATTCGGGGACTCGACCATGGACATTGATCATGTCCCAGTGCCCGGGGAAAGGAGAAACATCCCCAATATCTCATTCTAATATCCATGTCTACAGGAGCTCACCTATTGATGATGAGTCTCCTGAAGACTCATGAGTGAACAGTAACATGGATTAACTCCAATGGATTGAAATCCACAGTCCTTGATGGGCTTTGGGGTGGGCGTGAAATGGGTGCTCTCGTAGGCTGGCCCTCGGGGTTTTCCCTCTCTATCGGTCATCCCGACTTGGACATTGTAACGACTCGGGTGGCGTACCCCTCGTAGGCTAGCCCTAGGGCACTTCGCTCCCGCTATGAGTCGCGCCACCCGTCTACTCTCCACCCACGGACTTGGTGCCCCTAGTAGGCTAGCCCTCGGGGTTTTCCTATCCGTTCGGGTTTACCGGCCGCCGTTGTGCCACCCGGCCCTTAGGGGTTTACTCCGCCACGTGAGTACTTCCCCGCTTCTCCCTGACAATCCTCCCGGAAGGGGAGATGCTACCAAATTTTCAGCGCCAATAAGTTAATAAACCATTTAATAATCCTAAACTTAATAAACCGGCTTGATTCAGAACAAACGACGCGCTCGAGTATGAACCTCGCGCGAGCCTATGGCTTGACTTCCGCACGGCCCGGGACCGACCCGATGAATGACTGACTCAATAAACTTCCAAAATCTTCTAAAACGTTTCAATAAAACCACTGTTTCCGTGAAACAGAGCTAAACCGGCGCCGTCGGCACCCGGCGCGCCCTAATACGGCGCGCTAGCAAGAGGGCACGCCGTTTTAAGGCCATCTGAAGAGGCGAAATCTCGCGCTGTGTCCTGAGCGGGCTGTGGATCACCAGAAGATGAACTGCAAGACAGGGAAACATATCAGAGGGCCCAGGGGGTTTCCCTGGGGAAAGACCCTCCGATGGTTAAGTCAGTAGAGCTATGGTGGAAGCAGTAATGGGGAGGAGAAAAGTTAGTGCGCGAGATTCCTCTCCACCAGAGGGTGAAGTGGATTGCTCAGGAGTTTTGGTGTATGAGTATCTTGATCGCCCTTTTTCCACCGGAGGGTATCCCTAGTTTAAATAGTGTGCCTGATGTAACACAACCTAGGACTTAAACAAACAAGCACAATCGCAATCTAAATGGGCCAATTTGGGCCGCCGCTCTCTCGTCGCTCACCCAAGCCCGAGGTAACTTGGCAATGCCAAGGTGACGTTGAGGGGTTGGGCCCTTTCTGGTAGAGGACCAGCAAGGCCAAGATTTGATTCCCAATGGATTTGGAAGCCCAACTCAACGCGGCCGACGAAGTGCCGAAGGCACCGGTTGCACTCTTCTCACGGTGATCACTCAAGGCAATGGGGCTTGAGGATCGGGCTCTCACTCGCATAACCAGCGGAATTAGAACTAATATTGAAAGACAAGCACTAAGTGGAGTGAAGGTTTGAGCACTTACTCGACCGGTTTGAAGAAACCGGTCCCGGTCGGAGACGAGGGCGAGCGGGGAGGCGAGTGGATCCCCACACGCCGCGGCGGTGTCGCTTGACCTGCCCAAACAAATTACACCACTACACCTCTCACAGGAGGGGGAACTTGGGGTGGGGGTTAATGATATTACATCAATACTACCTCCACGCAGGGAGGGGCCTTCAGCCGGCCAAGCGGAGTGGGGAAACCAAAGCAAAGAACGAGGAACAAGGGTGGACGCCGAATCTGCCTGCTGTCTGTGAACCAGGACAGAGGGTCGGTGTTGCTATTGTAGATCTTGCTCAAGAATTTCTCTGATGGTGAGACTGGTGGCAAAATCTTCGTAACAGGGAGAGGAATGCCTCAGATTTTTTGTAAATTCTTCTGGAGTGGCTGTAGGTCTGGGCAGGAGCTTGAACAGGGGGTCTGTTTCTCGGACTAGCAGGGGCAGGTCACCAACAATAGGATACATAGGCTGTCCTGGCCGCTTCCGAACTCCAAATTTGATGCCGTTAGTGCCGTTAGAACCGTGGGTGAGTCCTATTTCCAGCAAAAGAAACGGGGATGCCAGAAGAGAACGGAGACGATCTGTAGAGCCAGAAGAGTGAGGAGGTGTCGATGCAGACTGGGGAAAGCAGAGCCGCGTGACCGTGGAAGAAAATTAGTAACGTATGTTCCCGGATGCTGAATGGGCTTCCGCTTCTTGATTCTGAAAGTAGACAGGCCGTTGAAGAACTTTGAAGAAGAACTTGAGGATTGATTCCTTCGGGGTTCGTCGTGGCAGAGCTTCTAATCTGGCTCAGGTCCTCAGCCGGGGCAGAACCGCGCAGATGTGGGAGAATGGACCTCCTGGACGACTCGGAGATCGGAAGAAGACGAAACCACTTCGGTTGCGAAGGCGACTGGCAGACGCTTCCGACGATGGCTCTTGGGTCTTTAAACTCATCCGAAGAGGTCATGGTGGCCGCTGCAAGTTGCTGGTCTGCTGTAGATCTTCAGTTGAGAGCTGTAGGTTGATGATGATGGGGGGGAATGGGGTATATGGGAGGGGAAATGGGGGTGGATGAGTGTGGGGAAAGCCCGGGCTGTGAGGGGGTCTAGGAGGGGGTGTTCTAAGGTGGGGGAAGGGAAGAATGGGATCTGGAAGGGGGTCTAACAGGTGGTGGGAGGAGGAGCTACGAATTTGGGAAGATGGGTGAGAGGAGAAAGTGAGGGGGGGGCCACAAGTGAGTGGAGGGAAGGGTGGATTTCAAATTTGAAATGGCCTTGGAAGTTGTGGGGTTGTGTGGGGAAGGGGTTGATTGTGTTGGAATGGGGAAAGTGGTGTTGGAATGTGGAAGATGGTGTTGGAATGGTGAGGGATCTTCTTGGGACTAGGGGGGTGGAGTAATGGAGGCCATGGGGAAGTGGAGGGCTTTAATGATGGTAGGTGGGGGTTGAGGTGGTTGGGAAGGGAGGAGAGAGAAGAAAATTCAAAATTGGGTGTTGAGGAGAGAGAAAGTGGAGTAAAAAAAGAGGGATTAAGAGAGGGAAGGGTGGGGAATCTCTCCCCTAGGATTTCTCACCCAAAGAATGTTGGAATCACTCCACTAAACTAAGCTTTGGACTCTCAAATGGTATTTTTTTCATTGATTGACTCATTACCTCCAAATGAAGGAAATGTGGCCCTATATATAGGAAACCCACATTTTACAATAAGACCCTGACAAAAAACTCATTGACAAATAACCGAAGGGGTAGGGGAGCTCATTGGGCCAAGCCCGAAGAAATGGGCCCAATTAGCACATTACACATTCTAATGACACTCAAACATAGGAAAATAAATGCAAGACCTAGGGACATGACTCAAATAAAATGTAAATTACATCAAATGACGCAAGTAAAATTACATAGGACTCAAAATTAAATGACTAAACCATGCCGGATGCAACCGGGGCGAGGAGACGAGCTATGAATGTGGGCATGGAAGGTGATGTCCACATCATACTCCCGGGGTGCGGAGAACTCGACTCCGTCGAGTAAGTATCATTCCCTCCTTGGAAGGTGTAGAAGTGGTACTGCCTTCAAGTCTTCCGAACGAGACCGATCCATCCACCTGCCGAGATAGCGCTCATATACCTTGCTCCGAGTGGTAGTGACTTGTTCATCCAATATTTGTTCAATTTGTTCACGCTGGACTCTCTTGGCTGGTGGTTTATCATCATGGATGGGTGCTCTCTCAAGAGAAGAAGTAGGCTCAATCTCCTCACTAGGTACTACCGTGGGTCCCTTATATGGCACTAGGTCGGCAACAATGAATGTGGGACTTATTCCATACTCCTCAGGGAGATCTAACTCGTAGGTAATTGCACCTATGCGCCTCAAGACCTGGAAGGGACCAGCCCCACGTGGCCTCAGTTTAGAGTTGGCTCCCGGGGAGAGCCTCTCCATCCTTACCATCACAAAGTCACCCACTTGGAATTCTTGGTACGCCGATGAGAGTCGGCCAGCCTTTTATAAGCCTCATTTTTTTTGCTGATGTGCTTGCAAAGGTTTTCATGCAATTTTGTGAATGCTATCCTTTTAGTGGTTAGGGGTGGACCTGGACAACCATAGATGGACCTATCATGCCATGATGTCATATGGACCATGATGAACCTTGGTGGGCCGGTGCAACCATATGTGGACTTATCGTGCAATGTTGTCATGTAGACTTTGGTGGTCCTAGGTGGGCCGGGGCAACCATATGTGAACCTATCATGTAAAGTGGTGATGAATGTCGGGGGACTCGGACATCCGTAGATGCTTTTGTCATGCTTAAGACCTATGATGAATGAAGGTGGACCATGACATCCGAATATAGACCACTCATACTTTCTACTTGACATGTGGGTGATATGAATGAAAGGACCCAACATAGTGTTCATGCCAAGGGTTGTGGTAAGCCTAGACACATGCATGCCTTTCCCAAAGGTGACTTCCATGTGTAGAGGTGTGGGACAACCTTTGAACTCCCATTGGAAAGGATCGAATGGATCTAAGAAGGTGGTTATCATGGGGTGGGGCACCATCTTATTACCTAGGGATATATGGTCCAAGGTTATGGCTCCCAAGGTGTAACCCGGGTCATGGATGAGGTGGGTTTGGTCCAATATGGTGGGTGAGGGTAGGCAAGGGTGGGTGATTGGTAAGATGGTTGGGTCATATGAGTTCCTTGACTCCCATTGGAAGGGATCATATGGATCATAAAATAGGTCACTTTGGGGGAGGAACTCCATGTCCTCAAGATCCTTAAAAGGTGCTAAGTCCTCCTTCCCTATGATAGTTGGGCCAATGTTCTTGACAAGTGGGTCGGCCATGAGTGGAGGGCTTGGCTTTCTACCCGAGATAAGAAGCTCTAAATCGAGGAGAAGGTTGGGCTCATTCGGTGTAGGGAGGAATAGAAGGAGGTCGCTAGTGTAGCAACCATTGGTGCAAATCGAGGTGATAGACCCTATGCATAGGTGTAGGAGGCTAAGGCTCCTAGGTTGTTCGGCCATAGGGGTCAACATGCTAGTGAACTCAATTTGCCATGCTAAGCCCCTAAGAAAATCCTCTAAGGTCTCCACTTGATAGGATGCTTGGATTGTGGTGTGATAGGAGAAGATGGGCACTAGGGGAAAATTTTGTTCTATGGGAGGGCAAACATGGGTCGAGGTCTCTCTAATTAGGCTCTCCCTTAGCCACCTAACAAGGGACTATTCTAAAATGAATTCAGCCTTATCTAGAGGGGGTGGTGTAGGGTGAAGATCCTTGTGCGAGGCTTCCTCTTCAATTGGGACATGGGAGCTCTCTATGGAGGGGATAGGTTCCCGAGGGATATTTATCTTCATGTGGCAAAGCGGGTGGACTACTTCTTCCAAAACTAATGGAGTGGGAAGGTTCTTTGATGGTGGGGTGATGATGGCCGGAGTATGGTGCACCCGTGGTGGTGAACAAGGGTGGGATTCCCGCGGGTGGGAGAATAAAAGGTTGTTGAATTTAAATGTTCCCGAAAGGTGTGGCGGATGCACTAGGCAAGTCCGACGTGTTGGGTCGATGTCGGCATTCCTTTCATCTAACCATTTCTTACCTAGGATTATACATGGACCCGCCAATGTTCCCTTTTGACACCAAGCCCCATCCAAATACTTAGTCTTCCCGAACCATTTATGGAATTCAACGAAGACTAGGTCTCCGTTGTGCACAATTTGTCCAGTCGTAGAGAGGGTGGCTACAATTTTGGGGGATACCCAATTATCTTCTTCCATGTCGATGAAGTCAATTTCTGTGGGGCTCCCATTAGGTAGGTATGCTTGGGATATGATGGGAATTGGGGCCTTTTGGTCTGTAGACTCAATGACAATGGGAGGTGGATAATGCATAGAACGATCCGATGAGAACTCTAATGCAAGCGTACCCATGGACTTGACTTGTGAGAACAAATCAAAGACTTGCTCTGATACCACTTGATGTAACACAACCTAGGACTTAAACACACAAGCACAATCGCAATCTAAATGGGCCAATTTGGGCCACCGCTCTCTCGTCGCTCACCCAAGCCCGGGGTAACTTGGCAATGCCAAGGTGAGGTTGAGGGGTTGGGCCCTTGCTGGTAGAGGGCCAGCAAGGCCAAGATTTGATTCCCAATGGATTTGGAAGCCCAATTCAACGCGGCCGACGAAGTGCCGAAGGCACCGGTTGCACTCTTCCCACGATGATCACTCAAGGCAATGGGGCTTGAGGATCGGGCTCTCACTCGCATAACCAGCGGAATTAGAACTAATATTGAAAGACAAGCACTAAGTGGAGTGAAGGTTTGAGCACTTACTCGACCGGTTTGAAGAAACAGGTCCCGGTCGGAGACGAGGGCGAGCGGGGAGGCGAGTGGATCCCCACACGCCGCGGCGGTGTCGCTTGACCTGCCCAAACAAATTACACCACTACACCTCTCGCAGGAGGGGGAACTTGGGGTGGGGGTTAATGATATTACATCAATACTACCTCCACGCAGGGAGGGGCCTTCAGCCGGCGAAGCGGGGTGGGGAAACAAAAGCAAAGAACGAGGAACAAGGGTGGACGCCGATTCTGCCTGCTGTCTGTGAACCAGGACAGAGGGTCGGTGTTGCTATTGTAGATCTTGCTCAAGAATTTTGTTGATGGCGAGACTAGTGGCGAAATCTTCGTAACAGGGAGGGGAATGCCTCAGATTTTTTGTAAATTCTTCTGGAGTCACTGTAGGTCGGGGCATGAGATTGAACAGGGCCTCTGTTTCTCGGACTAGCAGGGGTAGGTCACCAACAGTAGGATGCAGAGGCTGTCCTGGCCGCTCCCAAACTCCAAATTTGATGCCGTCAGCGCCGTTAGAACCGTGGGTGAGTCCTCTTTGCAGAAAAAGAAACAGGGATTGCAGAAGAGAACGGAGACGATTAGTGGAGCCAGAAGAGTGAGGAGGTGTTGATGCAGACTGGGGAAACCAGAGCCACGTGACTGTGGAAGAAAATTGGTAACTTATGTTCCCGGATGCTGAATGGGCTTCCGCTTCTTGATTATGAAAGTAGACAGGCCGTTGAAGAACTTTGAAGAAGAACTTGAGGATTGATTCCTTCGGGGTTCGTCGTGGCAGAGCTTCTAATCTGGCTCAGGTCCTCAGCCAAGGTAGAACCGCGCAGCTGTGGGAGAATGGACCTCCTGGACGACTCGGAGATCGGAAGAAGACGAAACCACTTCGGTTGCGAAGGCGACTGGCAGACGCTTCCGACGATGGCTCTTGGGTCTTCAAACTCATCCGGAGGAGGTCGTGGTGGCCGCTGCAAGTTTCTGGTCTACTATAGATCTTAAGTTGAGAGCTGTAGGTTGATGATGATGGGGGGGAATGGGGTATATGGGAGGGGAAATGGGGGTGGATGAGTGTGGGGAAAGCCCGGGCTGTGAGGGGGTCTAGGAGGGGGTGTTCTAAGGTGGGGGAAGGAAAGAATGGGGTCTGGAAGGGGGTCTAACAGGTGGTGGGAGGAGGAGCTACGAATTTGGGAAGATGGGTGAGAGGAGAAAGTGAGGGGGGGGGGCACAAGTGAGTGGAGGGAAGGGTGGATTTCAAATTTGAAATGGCCTTGGAAGTTGTGGGGTTGTGTGGGGAAGGGGTTGATTGTGTTGGAATGGGGAAAGTGGTGTTGGAATGTGAAAGATGGTGTTGGAATGGTGAGGGATCTTCTTGGGACTAGGGGGGTGGAGTAATGGAGGCCATGGGGAAGTGGAGGGCTTTAATGATGGTAGGTGGGGGTTGAGGTGGTTGGGAAGGGAGGAGAGAGAAGAAAATTCAAAATTGGGTGTTGAGGAGAGAGAAAGTGGAGTAAAAAAAAGAGGGATTAAGAGAGGGAAGGGTGGGGAATCTCTCCCCTAGGATTTCTCACCCAAAGAATGTTGGAATCACTCCACTAAACTAAGCTTTGGACTCTCAAATGGCATTTTTTTCATTGATTGATTCATTACCTCCAAATGAAGGAAATGGGGCCCTATATATAAGAAACCCACATTTTACAATAAGACCCTGACAAAAGACTCATTGACAAATAACCGAAGAGGTAGGGGAGCTCATTGGGCCAAGCCCGAAGAAATGGGCCCAATTAGCACATTACACATTCTAATGACACTCAAACATAGGAAAATAAATGCAAGACCTAGGGACATGACTCAAATAAAATGTAAATTACATCAAATGACTCAAGTAAAATTACATAGGACTCAAAATTAAATGACTAAACCATGCCGGATGCAACCAGGGCGAGGAGACGAGCTATGCATGTGGGCATGGAAGGTGATGTCCACATCAGTGCCGCCTTCAGGAAGCCGAGGGGTCTCCGGCGGGAGTTACGTCCTCAACGTGGGCTTTCATGGCCTTATCGTGGGAACGTTATCGCCTAGAAGTCCGGCGTCTTCTTGATTCCCCTGTCCGTTGGGGACTCTTAACGGCAGCACGAATGGATAATATCTGGCCTGGCCGAGCTTCTGAAACGCCAGCCCTGTCTGGGCGATGAGCATAGCTCGGCGAAAGGGGGGTCGGATAGGTCGGTGAATGCCTGTCTCTCCCGAGTGGGGGAATGGCTTGGGCCGGACCTTCCTTATGACCTGACCATCACTCGGGCCCTCCGAGCCTAGGGGCCGCCGGGGAGAGTTGGTTCCTCGAGTGTTTGTTCATTGGGCTTTTCTTTCCTGAGTGGGCCCGGTGGGCTATCACTCAGGTGAGCTTTCCTCGTTAGACCCTGTTGGGTCTTGTTGGGATGCTCTCTAGGTGGGCTACAGAAATCCCCCTCTCCACTTGTCCCCCTCCTACTCCCGAGCCATGGAGGCTCGATCGAGTAGTTTTTGAGGCTTTGGACCGGCGTGGCTCAGGTGGGTGAAATTCTGTTGGCGTTATGGAGCCACGTGTAGTGGTCGCCTGGGCCCGTAATGATGATCCTGACGGATTTGAAATGAAGGGGCCCCCCTTTTCTCGGAGCACGGAACGACGAGCTGCCTTCCTCTAGGGTTTTATAGGCCTTGGGCGCTGTTCATCGTTCTAGGCTTCTCAGGGTTTTAGGCTTTCCTTAGTTTCTTTGCTTCTGGGGCTCCTTGATGAGCCGTGAGGGCACAGTGGAGGCGCGAAGTCTTGCGGCGGCGTTTGAGGAGTTGGCGGGGATAACCGCGGAGGCGGTCCGGCAACTTCCTTCCCCTCCGGAGTCTTCGAGCTCGCGCGAGGGATCATCTTCCGGCTCGATGGCTGGTCTGCCTTTGGAAATCGGGCAGGTGAGGCGGGAGCCCGTCCCCAACTGCAGTGAGTTGGGAGAGGCCGAGGTGAGGAAGCTGGAGCATCACTTTCGCTTGCCTCTCAGGTATAGCTTCGCTGCCACCGCCCCGTGTGAGACGAGTCTGGACAGCCATACGGGGCACATTTGCACTTTCCTTCTGGCCTGGAAGAGTGGGTTCCGCCTTCCCTTCGAGCCTCTTGTGCTCTAGCTTCTCGAGTTTTTCCGGTTGGCGCCTATTCAGCTAGTGGCCAACTCGTATCTCCTTCTTTCCGCCTTTCGGATTCTCTGTCGTCAGCACGACATTTTTCCTTCCTTGGACCTTTTTCATTATTTTTTCGAGTTGAAAGGACACCTGTCGGCAGGGAAGGGCTTCTACTTTATCCAAGCGAGGAGGAATAGGAGTTGCATCTCACTCGCTGCGAAAGACTCCTCGCACAAGGGGTGGAAGACCCAATTCTTCTGGGTGAAGGCGGAGGCGACGGACGAGTTTTGGAGATGCCTGGTCTCGCCCAATTTTCATCCGAATCTTCCTCCTCACCAGGAGGAGTTCCCTCCCCACGTGGAGCGGCAGGCCGCCCGTCTGCTGGATAACCGCCAGTCGACCGAGGAGCTGGTGACGCCGGAGAACATCGAACGGTGTTTGCTTACGCGGTTGACGTCGACAGGTACCGCTCTCGAGGTTCTTCTCCTGGGGTGGTAGTTACTTTCTTTCTCCTGACCGGGTCTTCTTCCTTTGTTGCAGACGTGAGGCGGGAACCTCTGGAGGAAGCTGCTGAGGTCATCGATCTGGGAGAAGATGACTCGGCGGCCGACGAACCAGATGCTTCTGCGGGTCGCGCCCAAGCCTGAGATAAGGGCAAGGGGGTGGCCCCCGGGGGATCTTCACTGCCAGCTGGTACGAAGCACAAGGATCCCACGGGGGAAAGTTGCGGGAGGCCGCGAAGGCCAAGAAACGGGCCAAGAAGGCAGGTCTCCCTCCTACCGCCGGGGGCTTTTCCGGCTCGGCGGCGCTCCCCTCTCGGGGACAAGATGGGGCCGACCCCTCAGGGCCAGCTCCCCCACCTGCCAGGCGAGAGGGGGCCGAGGAGATCGGGGGCCCTTCAGAGGGCGGTGATAGGTTGGCTCTCCCCCCCACGGGGGTAGAGGGGGCCGATGCTGAAGTAGCTGACGCTGAGGCCGAGGGATCGACCGGAGGCGGTGATGTCCCGTTCGGCAAGGTGCGGGCCGAGACAGGCAGGGCTGGGGGTTCGCCTGCTAGGGCGTTGCAGCCCCAGGTGCTTGGAGCTCCCGGTGCGGTCGGTCCCGCGGCACCGGTCGAGGTTGGGTGTTTGCCCGGGGAGGCGTCGCAACCCCAACCGACCGTGGCACGCGAGGCGGCCGGTTCCGTCGCTCGAGCAGAGCCTTCTGGCGGGGTGCCCCGGGCGGAGCGGTCCCCTCTGCCGGAGCGCTTGGAAAGGCTCAGCATTACGGGCGACCTGTATCGGGTCTGCCGGTCGATTGCCGCAAGGATGAAAGGGGGGAGAGAGGTGCAATACCCCCCCCCCCCCCCCCCCCGGGCTCCTTGATGTTCTGATGGAGGGTGGCCTGGTCATAGCTCGGTCGGCGGCTTTGATGGCGGAGGCGCACGCTCGGACAGAGGCGGAGCAGTAGAACCTTGCCCGGACCCTTGGGGGATGCAAGAGGAACCTGGCCCGACTCAAGGGGGAGCATGAGGGGCTCCGGCAGGAGTTCTCCGCGTTCCAGGAGGTGGCGCGGGCGAGCCGACTGGAAGCCGGGGTGCTGACCGAACAGCTCGCCAAGACCCGAGAGTCTCTTGAGAGGGCAAGCCGATCCCTAGAGGAGGAGCGTCTGCGTCGCCTCGAGCTAGACAATCGCTAGGAGCTCGAATGCGCCGAGCTGCTAGATCGGGCGGAGATGGCGGAGCGTCTCCGAGCTGAGGCTAAGGTGGACCGGGCCCGGGCAGAGGAGCGTGCGGCCGAGGCGGAGCGGGCTCGGGTCGAGCTCGTCGGAAGGGCAGGGCAGATCGAGGCGGAGGCAATCGAGCGTTACAGGAGCTCGGATGCTTACTCGGCCGACCTGGTGGAAGCCGCCCTACCCTATTACGAGGTAGCACTATACCGGGGTGCTCGAAAGGGGTTCAAGCAGGGCTATCGCCGGGCGGTAGACTACGCCAATGAGCAAAACTCCGCGATCGAGTTCCCCTTTGGCCAGTGTTACGACTCGGATGAGTCGGTTTCCAGCTCTTCCTCGTCGGTCGGGGAAGATTCGGAGGGGTCACCTCCGTCGGGGTCACCGGCTCCGGGCATCTCGGGAGGGCTCACGACCGAGACAGTTCTCGCACAGGCGAGGTCAGTGTCCGAGCCGGCCGTCACCGAAGGCGCCGGGGGTGACGCATCTCCTTCCGCCGTTCTCGAACGTCAAAGTGGGCCCGAGGCCTGATGTATTTTTCCTCTTTCCCTTTTTGTCTCTCTTCCCTCTTTTTAGAGGGTTTCCTTTTGGTGTGATAATAAATGACTTGCTCTGTTTGAGTACTATCCTTGCCATGATTTGGTTGGCGGATCTTGAGTAGTTGGGAGGTGCCGATATATCCTGCGTGGTTTTCGCACGCTGTTTTGGTAGGCTTCTGACGGGGCGTCCTTCCGTTCCCTCATGCTTTGAATGTCAGGCCGCTTCGTGAATTTCGCTAGGGCGGGAAACGAGGAGTTGGAGGTGACTGTTCAGGGGAGAAATCCTTTGGCGTGTTTCCGAGGGGGGGTCATTTAAGGCGTGTAGCCTCCTTTGGCCTATAAGAAGGACCGAAAGTCGCCCTTTCCTCTTCACTGCTTGGGATTTTCTCTAACAGTCTTTCCTCGCTCCTTCCTCTTCACTCTGCGTTGTGCCCTTGCATTCGGAGCATGGAGGATCCTTCGGAGGGCGACGACGCCGCCGACAGGGAGAGGCGGGCTCCCGCTGTCCTATAATGTTGAACGGATCCCACGGTCGCTGCGCGTGCGCGAGACGGGTCCGACGGTCACCGCGCGGATCTGGGGAGGGCTTCGGCGTGTGGAAGCACGCCGTTGGCCTCTTCTTAGCTCCGGCGAGGCTTCCGGGTGGACGCCGAGGCGGAGGACGGATGGGGGCATCAGGGGAGTCTGCCGTCACTTCCCTCCGTGTGAGGGGAGGAGGCGTATCAAGCTCCCTCCTCACCGAGGCCTTCCTCCGTCTGCAGCCTCTTTCTCCCTCTTCTGCTCTTCATTTCTTTCACTCTTCGGGGGCTGCTTGCTCTCTCCTTCCTTCTAGGGAGTTGGCAGATTGGAAGAGGGGAGGCCTTCACGACGCTCCTTTTTCCTGATTGTTGCCAACTTGGGAGGTAGCCTTCCTCAAAGTTTAAAGGTGGCCTTCCTCCTACAGTCCCTCTATCACCTTTGTCACGGGCCACCCGAGCCAACTGGCTCGACCACCTTTTGTCCGAGCCAGTTCCGCACGAGGCAGAGTCAGTGGCTAGATGCGAGGAGATCAAGACCGAGTCAGTCGAGCGATGACCCCTTGAAGCGGTGTTAGATGGATTTTTGTTTTTTTTTGCTATGTGATGTACTGGCATTTGCCTATCTGATGTACCAATGATTTGGAATGAAAAGAAAAGGGATTTATTCCGTCCATCTTGCTATATAATTTCAAAAATAGAATCTACGTAGTGCGGCTGCGTTCCATGTCCGAGGAATAGGTTCCCCTTCCATTGTCGCTAACCTGTACGCACCTTTTCCGAGCGTCTCGACCACTCGGTAGGGGCCTTCCCAGTTAGGGGACAGCTTGCCCGCTGCCTCTAGTGGTCGAGAGGCTTCGGCCTTCCTGAGGATGAAGTCCCCCGGTTGGAAACGTCTGTCTCGGACTTTAGCGTTGTAGTATCGAGTGAGGCGGCGCTGGTACTCCGTTGCTCGGACGTTCGCGATCTCTCGGAGTTCGTCTGCCAGGTCGAGGTTCTCGAGCAATTTTAGCCCGTTTGCCTCGAGTGAGAAGCTGATCACTCGGAGAGACGGATTGGCGATCTCCAATGGAACGACGGCTTCGGTGCCATATACCAACTGAAAAGGGCATTCACCGGTTGCCATCCTGGGGGTTGTTCGGTGCGACCATAGTACGCTAGGCAATTCCTCGAGCCAACTACCCTTAGCCTTGTCGAGTCTGGTTTTTATGCCTTTCAAGATAGTCTTGTTGGCATTTTCAACTAGCCCGTTGGCCTGAGGGTGGGCGACCGAAGTGAAGTGGTTGCGGATATTTAGGTCGGCGCATCTATCTCGGAAGTACCGAGAGTCGAATTGCTGACCGTTATCGCTTACTATCACTCGGGGGATGCCAAAGCGACAAATGATCGATTTCCAAACAAAGCCCCAAACGACTGTCTCGGTGATCCTGGCCGTAGCCTCGACCTCGATCCACTTGGTGAAGTAGTCGATGGCGACGACGATGAACTTCTTCTGGGATTGGGCCGTTCGGAATGGTCCAAGGATATCAATTCCCCACCGGGCGAAAGGATAAGGCTCGGCTAGGGTGACAAGTTCCGTAGCCGGCTGATGGACCAAGTGGTCGAACCACTGGCATCGGTCGCACTGTTGAACATAGGCCGAGCAGTCGCGCTGTAGGGTGGGCCACCAGTACCCCTGTCGTAACAGGATTCTGGCCAGCGACCTTGCCCCTGAGTGCGCTCCGCACAGGCCTTCATGAATCTGTTGGATGGCTCAGCCTGCCTCGTCGGGACCGAGGCACTTCAGGAGTAGACCGGAGAACGATCTTCGGTAGAGGGTGTTGTCGAGGACGACGAAGCGCCGAGCTTGATACTTCATTCGGCGGGCTTCTCGAGGGTCGGAGGGCTCTTGGGAGTCTTGTAGCCAGGACAGGTAGGGGGAGCGCCAGTCACCTGCAGTGGCTGAGTCAACAGCGAGGAGCTCCGTGTCGGTGCTCGGGCGCTCTAGCTCTTCTAGGAGGACCGATCGTGTACCTTCCGGGTCTAGGGAGGAGGTTAATCGAGAGAGGGCGTCCGCCTGAGAGTTTTGCTCCTGAGCTATCTGGACTACCCCAAATTCCTCGAACTGTTGGGCCAGGCTCCGGACCAACTGAAGGTATTTGATCATGGGTGCCTCCCGAGCTTCATATTCACCGTTGACCTGACCTGCGACTAGTTGAGAGTCGGTGTGGATCCTGACTCGCTCGACCCCCAACCGTCGGGCCATGCGTGCTCCCGAGATAAGGGCCTCGTACTCGGAAGCATTGTTGGATGCCTGAAAGTTGAATCTCAAGGCGTACTGTAGCTCTATCCCTTCGGAGGACCTCAGGAGGATCCCCGCACCGCTGCCTGTCGAATTGGACGATCCATCGACGAACAGTTCCCAGGTTGGCCCGGTCGTGGTCGGAGGCCTGTCCTCGGCGGGGATGGTGCTTTCGGCAATGAAGTCGGTGAGCGCTTGGCCTTTGATTGCTGATCGCGACCGGTACGAGATGTCGTAGGCCCCGAGCATAATGGCCCATTTGACGAGTCACCCCGAGGCCTCGGGGTGGGCCAGAATCTTCTTCAACGGCTCTCCGGTTAGCACGGTGATAGGGTGCCCCTGGAAGTAGGGGCGGAGGCGCCTGGCGGAGGTAACCAACGCTAGCACGAGTTTCTCGGTTGCGGGGTACCTCCGTTCGGCCTCATTGAGCATCTTGCTGGTGTAGTAGACCAGTCTCTCGATTCCCGAGTCATTTCTGACTAGGACCGAGCTGACCGTGGATGGCGTCGCTGAGAGGTAGAGCAGCAAGACTTCGCCTGGGACGGGCTTGGAGAGCACCGGTGGCGAAGCTAGGAACTTCTTAAGCTCGGCGAACGCTGTCTGGCACTCCTCATCCCATGCGAACGTAGCAGATGCTAGCTTGGGTCCCCTCATCAGTTTGAAGAAGGGCAAGCATCGTTCGGCCGCACGGGATAGGAAACGGCTGAGAGCGGTGACACGCCCTGTCAGACGCTGGACGTCTTTAATGCACGTGGGCGGGCGCATGTCCAGGATGGCCTGGACTTTGTCGGGGTTGGCTTCGATCCCGCGCTGAGTGACCAGGAAACCCAGGAACTTCCCGGATTTTACTCCAAAGGCACACTTGGCGGGGTTGAGCTTCATGTTGTACTTCAGGAGGGTGCCGAAGGTTTCGGCAAGGTCGGTGAAGTGGTCTTGGGCCTTGGGGGTCTTGACGAGCATGTCGTCAATGTAAGCCTCGACGTTCCGACCTAGCTGCCCCTCGAACATGTGATTTACCAGTCGCTGATATGTGGCTCCGGCGTTCTTCAACCCGAAGGGCATCCGGGTGTAGCAGTACACGCCGCAGTCGGTGATGAAGGCGGTCTTCTCGACGTCTTCTGGATTCATTCTGATCTGGTGATAACCCGAATAGGCATCCAGGAAACTGAGTATCTCGTTGCCCGAGGTTGAGTCAACCAATTGGTCGATGCTCGGTAGCGGATAGCAGTCCTTGGGGGTAGCCTTATTCAGATCGGTGAAGTCCACGCACATTCGCCATTTGCCTGTGGTTTTTGGCACCATGACGACATTGGCTAGCCACGTAGGGTACAGGACTGGTCTGAAGAGGCCTGTCTCTTGTCCCTTGGTGACCTGCACCTTGATGATCGCCTGCTTCTCGGGTGCATGCTTCCTTCTCCGTTGCAGTACGGGCCTGACGGTGGGGTCGAGGCTGAGCTTGTGCATCACGGTCTTCTCTGGTATGCCAGGGAGTTGATCATCGGACCAAGCAAAGGCTTGGACGTACTCAGAAAGAAATTTCTTGTATTGCTGCTGTTCCTTGGGAGGTAGGTCGGCTCCGATCCTTACTCCGAGGGCCGGGTCATCGTTCAGGAATACCGTTAGCAATTCGCCACCGGGCTCGGCGGTTACGGTCTTCCCTTCGATTCCCTTGGGGCCCTTATCCTTCCCGTCCGACCTTGAGGCTTCCACCGAGAAGTTGTAGCACCTTCTAGCCGTGGCCTGGTTACCTCGGACTTCCCCCAACCCATTTTTGGTGGGAAACTTCATTTTCTGGTGATAGGTAGATGGTACGGCCTTTATTCGGCTGAGAATTTTCCGGCCGAAAATGGCGTTGTACGGTATCATACCCTTGATCACTATGAAGTCTGCCATGACCGTAACGATTTTGGGTGGGGTGCCGATGCTGACCGGTAGGCTTAGGGCTCCCTCGGGGTAGGTGGCCAGGCCGTTAAACCCGCAAAGGGGTGTTCGGATCGGGCGGAGCTTGGATGGGTCTTCCCCCATCTTGAGGAAACAGTCATAAGATAATACATCGGGGGCGCTCCCATTGTCAACCAGAATTCTATCTACGTTACAATGGTTTATTGTGGCCAAGATAACGAGGGCATCATCATGCGGGGTGTTTAGCCCTTCCAGGTCTTGGTCGGAGAAGACTATGACCTGGGGCTCCCTCGGCCGGCCCCCTGAGGGCTCTAAGACCCGGCTGGCCCGCTCGGCATGACGCTTCCTTCCTCGGCTGGTGTCGTCGCCCGATGCCGTTCCTCCGGAGATGACGTTGATGTGGACCCCTCGGGGGGCGTTGTCGATCTCCTCGACGGCGTCTCGGTCTTCTTTGCGCCCGACTGCAAATCGGGCCAGGTGCCCCTGACGGATGAGACGTTCGATCTCGTCCTGGAGTTGGTGACAGTCGCCGGTGTGGTGCCCATGGTCGCCGTGGAACAGGAAATGCCTGTCGCACTTGCGGTTCTTCGATCTCATTGGTTCGGGCTGGCGGAGGAGTCCCGAGTCTTTGATGTCTTCATAGATCTCGTAGACTGGCGCGGTCAACGGGGTGTACCGCTCATACTTCCATTTGCGCTCTCCTTCCCGATCGCGCTTCTTACCCGAGCCAGGGTTTGGCTCGGAGGCCCGCTTCTTGTCCCCCTCCTGACCCGAGCCGGTTGTGTCTCGGTAGGCGCTGAGTACCTCTTCACACTCGGCGTGGAGCAGTGCCAGAGTCACTAGCTCGGTAAGGGTCAAGGGAGGGTGGAGGACCAGTTCGCGGCGGAGATTCTCGTCCCGGGTGCCCCCGGTCAGAGCGGTCGTGGCCGAGGCCACATCCAAGCGGGGAATTCTGAGGGCTTCCGATTTGAATCAGTGGACATAAGCCCGAAGCCTTTCCCCTTGTGCCTGTTTGAGGGCCAGGAGCCCCGCTACTGACCTTGGGGGGGCGCTTCCGGGGAAGCTCTCCTTGAAGACTCACCCGAATTGCCTGAAGTCCCGGATGGACCCAGGGGCGAGGGCCCGGAACCATGCTTGAGCGCCTTGGACCAGGGTGGCCGCAAAGGCTCGGCATTTAAAAGGATCTGGTGTTCCATGCAGAGTCACCAGGGCGTCGAAGCTGTCGTAGTGGTCGGCTGGGTCACCCTGGCCATCATAGAGCTTGAAGGTCGGAATGGAGGTTCTGGGAGACACCTCTGCCTTCAATATGTATTCAGAGAAAGGGGATTTCTCCTCATCCTCCGGGGAAGAGGTCTTCTGCAGGGCGCGGAGGGCGCGCTCTTGCTCTGCAAAACGTCTTTCAAAATCCCTCAGTCGGAGGGATAGTTCCGGCTGCGGTCGCGCCATGGGACTGGGGGGAGCATCGTGGCGATCCTCAGGACCGGCAGCGCTCGGGCGTGGAGGCCTCGCCCTCTGTTTCCCTTTTCTAGGCATGGAGGAAGCCTCTTGCTCCGGGGGCGGAGCTTGCGAGGGTCCTCTTGCGTTGTTGCGGATGAGCTGTTGACCGCGGAGGGTGAAGCGGCCCCCAGCGGTATGCTGGGACGCACTTCGACGGGGGGGGCACCCGGACGGGGCGCGGGACCTGGCATCCCTTGCCGCCTGGGCCCTCATGAGCTCCACGAGGACATCAAGCTTCTTATTTACGGCCTGGAAGACCTCGTCGCCACAGTTGGGGGGTACCCCTGTCGCTGTCGGAGGGGGCGGCGACCCATTGGTGGGGACACTGGCGTTGGAGGGAGGGTTCTGTGAGGCCCTGGAGGGGCCATCTCCTGCCGCCACCACGGCCTTACCCTTCTCGATGGCGGATCTCCTCCCTGAGCTTCTTCTCACCATCTTGGCTCTTCGTGCGTTTCCCACAGACGGCGCCAGATGAAGAGGTGAAATCTCGCGCTGTGTCCTGAGCGGGCTGTGGATCACCAGAAGATGAACTGCAAGACAGGGAAACGTATCAGAGGGCCCAGGGGTTTCCCTGGGGAAAGACCCTCCGATGGGTAAGTCAGTAGAGCTATGGTGGAAGCAGTAATGGGGAGGAGAAAAGCTAGTGTGCGAGATTCCTCTCCACCAGAGGGTGAAGTGGATTGCTCAGGAGTTTTGGTGTATGAGTACCTTGATCGCCCTTTTTCCACCGGAGGGTATCCCTTGTTTAAATAGTGTGCCGCCTTCAGGAGTCCTGCAAGCCGAGGGGTCTCCGGCGGGAGTTACGTCCTCAACGTGGGCTTTCATGGCCTTATCATGGGAACGTTATCGCCTAGAAGTCCGGCGTCTTCTTCATTCCCCTGTCCGTTGGGGACTCTTAACGGCAGCACGAACGGATAATATCTGGCCTGGCCGAGCTTCTGAAACGCCAGCCCTGTCCGGGCGATGAGCATAGCTCGGCGAAAGGGGGGTCGGATAGGTCGGTGAATGCCTGTCTCTCCCGAGCGGAGGAATGGCTTGGGCCGGACCTTCCTTATGACCTGACCATCACTCGGGCCCTCCGAGCCTAGGGGCCGCCGGGGAGAGTTGGTTCCTCGAGTGTTTGTTCATTGGGCTTTTCTTTCCTGAGTGGGCTCGGTGGGCTATCACTCAGGTGAGCTTGCCTCGTTGGACCCTATTGGGTCTTGTTGGGCTGCTCTTTGGGTGGGCTACAGAAATCCCCCTCTCCACCATCCACTATACCTACGCTAGGCGGCACCATTTTAGGCATTTACCCATGCTTGCTGCGCCGTTTTAAACCTTATACCTACGCGTACAGCGCCGGTTTCGTTCTGAATCACGTCGTTGGGCCGTTTCAACCCTCTCTTCGCCTCCGAGGTGATTTCTAATGCTAATAATAGAATTATATAAACCATGTAATCAATAAACTAAATGAACTGGTTTGTCTAAGCCTGAATTAGCTAATTTCATAGCTTCATCATCATGTTTTAGTCTAAGCATTCATGTCGCATTAATGCATGCTTGACTACACGGGCTCTTGGTATATCAAATGGCATTAGTGGAAAGTCGGGTCATGCCCGACGAGAAGCTCTTGCTATGCGTGATGGTGGTCTTCGGACTTAAGTCCCCCGCCACGTACTAAGGGTTTCGCCCTAATAAACCATGCATGGTAGATTAGAATATCTTGCATGATCATTCGCATCCTTTGCATTCCCTATCCCGGCCTCGACAGCCCATTATTTGGGCAGTTAATCAAAGGTTTTCCCTCATCGCGGGGGATGTAATTAACTCCATATCCTTTATGGTATGGCGGACTACTGGTCCCGGCAGAATCTCACTCTCGCCCGGCACGGGTCAGAATGAGCGCATAATAAACTCGTCACGTACGTGACTGGCACGCCCGCGCAGTCAATCAGTCAGTTAATTACCGGTTAATTAATTGGTTGATCGACGCATAAATAAATCAAATAAACCCAAAAAATAATATGCCCAAACATGAGCTTATTGGGCATCTTGGGCAGCAGCAACAGCAAAGATCAGTTGACCAAACTGAATAGAGCAATGATCAGCAAAGGCAGGAAGAGCTACAAGAAGAGTAAAGGGTGGAAGAGGTTCAGGAAGAGCTACCTCAAGAAGTTCAAGAAGTTGAGGTTGAAGCTCCACAAAATGAATTTCTAGGTCCTGCCACTTACTATGGTCCCTATCATGGGCCAATAACTGCATTAGGAATTCAACCACCATTGTCTCCTGAACAACCCTTTATACCACCAACATTTCAAGATTCCAACTCTGCTGGACCCAGAATAGGACCACAAATTGCTGAAATGTTTCTCACACTGACAAACCTCCAGATGAACCAGAGCAGAATGATGAATGCACAATTCATGCATCTAAATTCAGTTATTCATAGACTAGATGCAAGGATGCTCCATTTGGAACAGACTATGGACAGTCAGTGGATGAAGTTTGTATATGATAAGTACAAATCTGATGAGAGATTGTATAGCATTTTGGATTCCATACTGAAATTATGTCACAAGGCAGGAGAAATTTTAGGTAATCTCAGAGACACTCAGGCTACATAATATATAAAACTTACTCAGACTCTTGTCCATTCTTATGATGTCAACATAGAGCTAGAACATGTAAAACATCAGGTGAACTTGTTCAGACAAGACCAGGAGAATATGAATCAGAGAATTAATACCATATCTGGTGAAGTACATGGAAGTATTCTACAACTTGGAAACACTTATGGGAAACTAAAACTTGTTCAAGCACAAGTTCGGCAGTTAGCTGACAGTTTCAAAGATGTGGTGACTTCTCAAGCTACCAGTACCTCCACCTCAATGGCTGAAATTCACACCCAGCAGACATCTCAAATAGAAAATATGTGTACCATGTTGCAATCTTGGTTTGTGGATCTCACCTCCACTGTAAAGGAGCTTCAAGCACAAGTTCGCCAGAATGATAAGACAAGCATGACCAAATTTGTAGCTCTGGGAACTAAAGTGGATAGGATTTGTAACTCCTTTCCAATGGCAGTACCTTGTGGACACACTTTTTATTTAATAAAATCGTTGTTTATTTGTTTATTGGTGTTTATTAAGTGCGTGGGCATGACAGTCACAAAGTGACGATTTATTGGGCGCTCGATCTGACTAATCAGACGGTTGTGTGGTTCGTGTCGGGACTGAAACCCACCGTGCCATAAAGGTCACGGCGTCATTTACATCCCCTCGGAGAGGGGAACACCCTTGATTAATCGCCGAGAAAAGGGGCCTCATGGCCAGGAAAATATATCGAGAGAAACAAGCCGATAGAGGTCTCGAATCAGTCGGAAAGCCCTATGTCTAGGGAAACAAGCATTCGAAATATGTCGGTCACTCAAGGGACCATTTTGATATTCGGACGAGCGTCCGGCTTCAGAGAATCATGATCATCACGGGGAAAACCGGAGCATATGTATGCCGGGGTACGACAAGTTTATTGTTCAAAGGGATAGGAGGCATTCGGTTGAATCCCGGTTAGAGCAGTCGAAAATCGATAAGTTTGTTCGCCCGGTGCAAGACCAAGCTACGACCATACTGCGGTGGGCCCCCCGCGGTCGAAGTCGGGCTCGCGAGGGCATCATTAATATTTCTGGTGCCGAAGGGCAGCGGGAAAGTGTCCCGAGACTATATTCCAAAACAAAGATATGTGCAGAGATAGCCGGCTATAGGCCTAGGATGTGGGTCGGGCGATGACCATGGTTGGGGCGAACCCGAGGTCCAGACGTGACTCACGAAGGTCTTATTGATATTCCCACATGTGTGGTTGGGGGAAGACGAGAGCCGTCTCGTTCCATTCAGATTTTGTTGGTCATTCATGGACCATTTTATGTTCGGACAAGATCCGTATTGAAGACGTAAACGGAAATAAACCCGTACAATGTCTGCCGTGAGTACGGCAAGTTTAATGTGGCGTTGCGGGATTAGATCCTGGGATATACGTCGGTCACTAATGGACCATTCAGTATTCGGACGAAAGTCCATATTCGAAGCATCGGAGACAATGACAAAGACATACGGATGTATGCCGTAGGTATGGCACGTTTCCTGTGGGTGCGGGATCGGATCCCGATGAAGATGCGTCAAGCTGATGATCCATTGGCCCGAGGTGGTTGCGGACTGTGGCCGTATCGGGGTCTCCAAGGACCACGTCTGATGCCACGGGACGTCATTACTTTTCTCTTCACGCACAGTCTTGGGAAACGAAGGTTCCAAGGTATACGTGCGTGTCGGTCACGGTCGGACCATTTATTGTTCGGACGCGAGTCCACGTTTGAAGCATCAAAGATGATGATAAAACTGTGCAAATGTCTACCGTAGACATGACAAGTTTAATGTGGGGTTGCGGGATTAGATCCTGGGAGAAGCGGGTCGAGTTAACGAACTATTGGCCCGAGATGTGTTCGGATCATGACCATGTCGGAGGTTCCGAGGTCCATGTCCGATACCACAAGGCATCATTGGTTTTCTCTTTGCACCCAGTTCGGGGGTGTGAATTGTTAAATGCGTAGCCCGAGCTCGCTAACGTGCGCCCTTGCACACGGATCGACCTTTTATCATTGCACCCGGAACAAAAATTCAATTAAGGCACGAGTGATGGACTTCCTTTCATTCTTTTATTAGCATGATTGACCTTTTATCATTATTTTTTTACTTGTTTATTCCCTTTTTGTATTAAGGAGGCGCGCCGGTTAGCGAAGGAAGAGGATGGCGCCATTTTTGAGCTCAAGGGAGGAAAGGGGGCGCCGTTTTAAGGTGAATAGTGAAGCACAGATGGTGCCGGTTTAGGACGTTAAAAAGGGGGGGCGCCGGTTATAGGGGCGCCGTTTTAAGGGTTGCAAGGGAGGCACGCCGGGACAAGAGGGAGTCAAGGGCGCGCCGAGTAGAGGCACCCATGGGGCGCGCCGATTAAAGGGAGGTGCCATAGGGCGGGCCGGTTAAGGGGGGTCCAAGCCCAAGAGAGAAGGGCGCGCCGGTTAACGGGTAGAGAATGAAAGGGCGCGCCGTTTTAGCGTTCAAAGAAGGAGACGAGGGATTATGAGAATGGTGTTAAACCGGCGCGGTGAAATAGTGACCGCGCCGGATTAGGCCACGTCGGGACATCATCTCCTGAGTTTTTTTATTCGTTCTGTGGACTTGTTTTGCTTTCTGTTCTTGATTCTCTAGCCTGCAGAGGGGGTCAATAGTTAGATTGATTGTTCAATTGACATCATAGATCAATAGGATGATGGTTTAAGCATCGTTGATGGTTCGTTAAGGTGAGTGAGCAGGAGGTTTAAGTGTTTTATTCAGGGGGTTTGTTCACAGAGGTTCAGTGGTTGTTCACAGAAGTTGCTGTATGTGAAATTAAACGTTCAGTTTGTTCTTGAGTGTTCTTAATCCCCTGGCAAAATTTGGGTAGCATCTCCCCCGGATCGGGACTTGCCGGAGATCAAGGAGAGTCACCAATCGGATTGCTCCGGGGTAAACTCTCAGAATGCGGAGCGGCCTCACGGCGGTCCGTTAGCCCAAGTGCGAGTGCGGAACGCTCGAGGGCCAGCCTACAAGAGCGCCCACGACTCACGGGCGATGTTTTCATAAGCGGGACGAATGTGTGCCACGAGAGGCCATTAATGTTCATCCCTTGACGGGCTCCTTCGAAGGCGATGCTATGGAGAAGCAAGCTTCGAAGGGTCTGGATGAGGAGAGGGCAGAGAGAAAGAGAGGGAAGCAGAAGAACACCGTATGTTGCAAAAAGGGCTTTTCTTTTTATTCGTTTGCAAAGAGAAATACAGTTGGGAATCTACCCTAAAGCGAGAAAAGGGGAGAATACAGTAGAGGGAAAGGAGGGAATACATCGATGGGGGAGGGGGAACGGAGCACAAGCTCCTCCCCCTCCGAGCTCACCTCTCACTCTCACTCTCCTCTCTCTTTCTTTCTTCACCTCTCTAGCGTGGATGGGTGGAGCTTCCTTCTCTTCGGGTGGCCTTCTCCTCTTCTTTTTCTTCTTCTCTTCACTGCATACAGCCGAGGGGGTTCGAGCAGCTCTCTTCTATTCTTCTTCTCCAGTGGAGCATGCCTCTTATAGAACAGACAGTGGGGGAGAAAACTCCTGCCACCTCTGCCTTGTTCGCAACAACGTTGTTGTTGTGCTGGATGATGCTGGTTCGTGGAGTACACTGGCGTTCATCTGAGGATGGGACATTTGCGGATTTGCCGGAGCTTGCTTCGCCGTTGCCGCTTCTGTGCTGTCGAACGGAGGTAGAGACAGAGCGTCGGGCATTCAATGTTCCTTGTACATCATTAAACAGAGCATCGTCATATCGACAGGATGGGTTGATTACGCGTCGGGGAAGCACTTCAGAGACTAGAATGAGGGGTTAAAACGGCGCCATATTCAAAGGGGCGCCGTTTTAAGCATCAAAGGGGATGCCCCTTCGCGCGCCGTGTAGCCAAAAGGAAAAGGGGCGCGCCGTTTTAAGGCGCGCCATTTTAAGGCGCGCCGTTTTAAGGCCCCTTCGTGCCGTTTTAAGCCTCGAATGGATTCTTTTCGAAGTCGCAGCCATTTATTTGAGCGTTGGCGCTCCTGGAATGTTCTAGTTGCAACGTATGGCCTTCATAATATTATGTTTACATCCTTTGGGGCTTGGTCTCAGACTTTGCATGACTTTCGGTGCATCCCGAGACTATACTGGAGTTCCCCACTTTTCCTTGATTCAGCTCTCGACATGGCCGGTCGGAGCGTTGTAGCTGTATCTTTTGCTTAGGGGGCTTCCTTAGCGGGTAGCGGACCACCAAGCGAGTTCTCGTCCTGATCGGGCGAGGCATGGGGTTTATTCGACATTTCTGTCTTCAGCTTGCTCTCGAATGTCGAGACGTGCATGCCGTATGATCCTCATCGACATTTTTTGGTGTCCACATACCTCTAACGGGTAGCTCTAGCAGAACACCCATCAGAAGGTCCAGGTCAAGAGGTGCAAGCTCAAGCAGAACCAGTCCAACTGATATTTAAAGTTCTCACCCTACTTTTTGCTAATGACAAAGGGGGGGACATATTCTGAACATATTTCCACATCTGGGAAGTTGTCTGTATGGGGGAGATATGAGATATGAGGATGATTGGAAGAGAATGATGAAGTCTGTACTTATGAAGATATTTCTTCTTTGGTTGCCTCTGAATGTTGTTAATGAAGAAAGACAAGCTCTTGTTTCTTGTAAACCCTTGTGTGTGTTGTGATGTTTCAGTCAAACATCAGTTCAGTTCATGTTTTTCATTGCACACAGAAATGACATATGTCACATTTGTGTTTTGAGTGAGTGTTATGTGTGTCATGAATGATTGAAGACATTGGTTGTTTTTGAAAATTTGTGCAAGCCTATGGTTGAATGCATCTTTTAGTGAATGTGTGTATTCTCTTTACCTTCTACTAACTTACATGACTCATAGTTGTCATTATCAAAAAGGGGGAGATTGTTGGAACCCTGGTTTTGATAATGACAGTCTATGAATCATGTTAAGACTGAATTGCATAAGTACCTTCATATTAAACAAACCTGTTCTTTGTTGTCTAAGCGTTAAATCTGGGGTTGATGCATATTCAGTCATTTTCAACTAAGGTCAATGCACATTTTCATTGTCTTCTTCATCAAGTTGGTACATCACATTGCATAATAGCTCATCAGGTCGATGCATGATTTTGACATAGGTCGATGCACACTGCATATTTGAACTTCAAGGTCGACGCGTGTTTGGTGTCTGAATAACTGAGGTCAATGCATGTTTTGCTTTAGGCTAACTAAGGTCGAAGCATGTTTTGCTTTAGGCCAACTAAGGTCGATGCATGTTTTGCTTTAGGCTGACCAAGGTCGATGCATGTTTTGCTTTAGGCTAACTAAGTTGATGCTCATTTTAATTTTATGCATATAAGATCGATGCACATTTTCCTTGTGCATTAGGAAGGTCGATGCACATTTTTAGTTGAGTGCATATAATGTCTGTGTGTCTTTCTTGACAGGTCTATCTGTGCATCATTAAGCTTAATGCATCGTGTTTAAACATTATTGTCTGAACTTATGAAGATCTGAGATTCCATTCTTCAAATAGTTATATTCATAAGCCCTATGTTGATCCCTCTGCTAATAATCTCTAATGTTAATCTGACAGGTTAAACCAACTCATCAAGGATTAACTGGCATATGCTCAAACACTTGGGCTATATAGAGGTTGACTGCACGTGGAACTTGTGTGAAGCCAATAAGTGGCACGTGAATCAAGGTAGGAGGATACTCGTGATAACCTGCAACGTAGATCATCTTAATGTTTGATCGTGACACGTGGACATCCCTGAAAAGACTGGAATGAGCCCTTCACACGCCCAACGTGAGAGCTTGTGGGACCCCAAGATTGAAGCCCTATAAAAATGCCTTTTTTGGGATCAAATCGAGGGTAGACGAAAAAGGGGGCTATCAAAAGAAAAGTGAGAAGAGGCAGAAAAGAAGAAGAGTTCAGAAGAGGAGCCGGAGCTCGTGAGAAGGGTCTGAGATAGAGTTCAGAGAGAGAGAGCATCTGTTGAAAGAGGAAGAAGAAGAAGGAGAAGAAAAATAGAGTATTGAAATTTGGAGAAGTCTGAGGAAGAAAAGTGAGAGTGGGCAGAGAAAGAGAAAGGGAGTGAGAAAGAGAGATAGAGAGGAGTTTTGGGTTGACACCCTGAGTTATCTTCAGGTCTTGGATCAAATCCAGAACTGGTTTTTGCTCCTACGTGAGCTATTTCGTTTTGCATTTTCTTTTGAGCTTGTTCTTTGCTTTTTTCTATCTTTAACCAAGTTGTGTATCAGCAAAGCGAAGCTGTATTGCTCAGCGGGCAAGGAGGAATCCTCGGACAGCAAGCTATGATTGCTCAGCAGATAGCCAAGCTGTCATGCTCAGCGGATAGCCAAGCTGTACTGCTCAGCGGATAGCAAGCTGTGTTGCTCAGCGGTTGTAGGGATTTCACTCCCCGAAGCTGTGGATCAGCGGTCTTAAGCTGTGTCTCAGTAGAAAGCCTCACTCGGGTTTGAGTGGGGGATGGACGTAGGTTTGTGGTAGCAGACCGAACCATCTAAAACTTCTATGTAGTGGGTTTTGTGTTTTTGTCATTTCCATTTCCTCTTTCCCCATTTCACAAGATGAATGAGCACAGCGATCATGTTTAAGAGTTTATTTGTGTGCGCTTTGCTGAGTCCATCTGTATTGTTTATATCCGCAACTCCTCTACATATTTGATTTGATTACTATATGTTTGAAGGTCATTTTATTTCATTAACCCTTCTAAGTTTTAAATTTCGCAAGATTTTTAACGGTGATTCATTCACCCCCCCCTCTGAATCCGTGACTAGCACCCCAACACATGGAGGAGATTAAAAGCTACATTCGGCAAATAGTTTCTGAAAGTATGTCGGTCACTCCTCCCCACTCCCTGGCACAATATTGTAAACTTTCTAGTGCTTACTTCTCGTCGGGCTTCAAGGCCCCGAAATATCGGAAGTACGATGGTACTATCGATCCTCACGACCACCTTTTGGGTTTCCTTATGGATTCCCATCAATGGCTATATGATCGGGTGCTGCTAGTCCATTTATTCCAAAAGTGCCTTGAGGGCGAGGCCTCCGCTGGTTCTCCTCTCTTCCGACTGTTGATCTCTTGAACTTTGATATAGTCTCTGAGCGGTTCCTTGCTCACTTTGGCCACATGTCCACTATAGCTCCCACCTTGTTTGACCTAGTCACGGAAAATATGAAGCCGGATGAGGACTTCATTCAGTTCACCAATCACTAGAGGATCATGGATTCTCGGATGGAGGTCCCTATCCCCGAGTCTTAGGTAGTCACCATCATGGTGAATAATGCCACGTCACAGCTTAGGGCCATCTTGATGCTCAGTGAGCTCCACACATTCCCACAATTGTATAATCAAGCTCGGATTGTCCAGGCCCAAATGAAGGACTCCACATTGCTACCCTTCTTTGAAACCCGTACCCGAGGTTGAAAAGCCCCAGCTGTTCCCCCACAGAAGGAGTCACCGAGAATGAGCAGGTCAATGCCTTCGGCCCACCCTGTAGGCCCAACAATCGCCAAGCTCTGCAATCCAATCAAGCTGGTCCCAACCAAGGTTAGGGAAGTTCAAGGCTGTATTCCGATGTCCCTCCACCTCAAAGCTACAATCGCGCTGGTCCTAAACGGGCCTTATATCCTCCGTTGCCTGAAACCTTGGGTGACATTTTCTTCGCCCTCATGTCATCCCATGCTATCCAATTACCCCCTCAAAAGGATTGGGTCCACCCCAATGCTGACACTTCCAAATATTATCTGTATCACCGCACTCCCGGACACATCTACAATTGCTTCCAATTCTGGGATTGGGTGTACGACATGAATGACGAGGGTAGAATTAATTGGGCTAATGTTAAGCTCACTATTGCTAACCTTAAGAAGCCTAATCGGGATTTGGGCATTGTCTTAAATCCTTTTCTTGCTTATCAGCCGAACAAGGACCCCTCAAGTTCAAGGCAACATGAAAGTCTGTGATTGGGTTAGAGTCACATGTTCTTAAGAGAACCCAAATGTGGGGCATAGAAGGCTTGGCCGAATGGCATGAATGATTTGAGGTTGAGATCGAAGAGCCATGGGACGATGTCAACATGTTCGCACAGGAGTCTCAACCCTGGACGCTAATTCCACCTCCTGCCCAATCACCGGCATCTCACCAAGGTCCTCTCACCTTGATCGCGCCCCACGATCCCCATTTCAAGAGTCAGCCATCCCTAAGGACGTCCGGACGGAACAAGAACATCCGCTGGTTCTGCTAAAACCTCCCCAACCTAAGCTGGCCTCTCTCCCCACTCATAATGCTTCCGCTGAAGAATCAGCTTCTTTATCATTCATATTCGGGTCCCCTCCTTTGTAATTGATTCGTCCAAAACCTCTAGAGCTAGAGGTCTCAAAGGAAGCCACCCTCAATGTCACTCTCCGCAATCGCATTATTCCTCCGTCTCAGAGGCAATCTCAGCCTAAGGAAGGGGTCAATTAGCAAGCTCCCCAGTGGAGTATGATATCCTTCAACACTTGGATAGGACACCAGCTAAAATTTCCATTCTGGAGCTCAATAAAAGGTCCCCTTCCCATTAATCCACTATGATGTAGTTCCTGCAAAAGATCACAGTCAATGAGGATCTTTCGGCCAGTGGTGTGACTGACGCCATCCTAGCGCTCACTCAGGGTACCTCCATATCCTTTTTTGATAAAGATCTCGCTCCACCTGAGAGCAGGTAACTCCCGTTATGCCTCAATGTTACTCTCAACGGGGTCAAGGTTGACTCCACTTTGATTGACATGGGAGCCTCGATTAATGTGTGTCCCATGAAAACGATCCAAAAGATTGGCCTGCAGGAGGAAAATCTAGAAGTGGTATGCACCACCATTTCAGCATACGACAATTCAAGACGGTGCGCTAAAGGCAAGGTGACCCTAGAACTTGGCCTAGGCCCCGTGGTCATCTCTTCAAATTTCTTTGTCCTGGACGTAGACCCAGCATATAAAGCCATCCTAGGGCAGCCATGCATTGAGCAAACCTTGGGAATCCCATCAACTGCTCATCATTGTTTCAAATTCTCCTACGATGGCATGGTGATTAAAATCAAGAGTATCCCATTGGTGGAAACTCTCAATGCTATTACCTCTAGACAGATTCCCTTCATGACTATTCCGGACATGGGAAAGAAACCCTTCCTCTCTATCGTGGGCGCCACAGGGCCCTCCGCCCTTTGTCAACCAAATCACTCCGTCCTTCCCTGACCAATCACTCACTCAAACATCTCGATCGGAATAGGATGGGAGATGATGGCAAGAATGGGCTTCACGATGGGTAGAAATCTAGGCCAGCACGAGCAAGGCCGCACTCGCAGGATGAGACTCAAAGTCTCCAAAGGTCGCGCAGGCTTAGGTTATTCAGCTGAGAAGGCATCCAATGTCACTCAAGCTAGGGGTCAACTCCATGACCACTTTGTCAAAGGCCCGATACAGCCAGGGACTCGGGATGAGCTTAGTGAGAATCACAAGAGTAGCCAAAAGGAAATTTCTCCAGATCATCCGCTCAAAGAGGACTTTGGGCTTCTATCTCTATTTCACCTAGCTAAACCTCTTGATGATTCCTCACCTGTAGGCACTTTTCTGGTATTAGACAGGCCAGCTCATGTCTGTTTCATTCCATCCTATTTCATCTACCCTTCCCTCCACTCCTTACTCATCCAGTCGTGGAACCATCAATGCATGTTGTCTGTATGCTTAGCCACGACCACCAAAAAAAATTCAAATTTCCAAACATGGGCATGTGAGCTCACCGTTGAAGAAACCTCCTCCATGGAACCTAGATCCCTCGGCCAAGGGCCGGCACTTTCTACCTTGAACCCTCTCTCCCATGTTCCTCTTGTACATAGTAGTGAAGAATCGATTCTAGGTTCTGGTCAGTCTAGAGTGTTCTTTCTTCCCCATTCCAAGCAAACTATGGTTCATCATGTCCCTGTGCGCTACCTCAGCCAGCTGGCGGAGAAGTGCGCACAGTTGTGTCAGGTCTCCGACTTCATATCAACACCCATTCCCCTAGGGGCAGCTGAAGTAGAAGGGTCTTCACTAAACGATGGTCTAGGGGTCTATGTTTTAGAAGATGGTGATGACGGAGAAGAAGAAGAGAAGCAACCAGAGGGTTGCACTGATCACATAGCCCCTTTCGTCGATGGACACCGATCACATAGCTCCTTTCGTCGATGGGACTAGAAGGTTTGACGAGCCCAATGTTTCTGTAGATGAATCAACCAAGGAAGTCAACCTAGGCACCAAGAATAACCCAAAAATCATTTTGATTAGTGACAATTTGAAGAGTGAGGAAGAAGCATCCCTTGTGGCAGTGTTCAATGATTTCCCTGATGCCTTTGATTGGTCCTACGAGGACATGCCAGGCTTAGATCCCGCACTAGTGGAACATCACCTTGTCTTGAAGCCCGATGCAAGTGTTGTAACGGATGGACACTAAGATCTAGAGGGGGGTGATTATATCTACCCCTAAAAGTCTGCAGCAGTTAAAGACATTGCGAAATAGAAACTAACCAATGTAAATCAATCAAGAGATATAAGTTTCAGATCAAATTAGCACGCTAACAAGTATGCACGAAGGGCAATGCTCAATAACAGTTGGAAAAATTACTATAAAATGTCAGACAGTAAGAATAGAAACTCCAAATTTTATAAGAGATGAATTTCAGCAATATCAAGAGAGATCAGATGATTGCACTCAACAGTCAGCCAAACATCCAGGCATGGTGCGATGGCGGAGGCTAACCTCACACAAGAGGTGGAATTCCAGATAGCGTAGCTTATCCTTCCAACCACACTTTTTGATATACCTACTGGATGAAAAGCTTTAGCAACAATCTCGAATAGCAATTTTAACAAGTGAAAGCATGTTTCTCTTAAACACTCCTAAGCATTCATCTAAACGATGAGCAGATAGAAGCTATAAACACACTGGAGCACAAATCAATCACACACGAGAAGATAATTTTTAGGTGATTCGATCTCCATCTAGAGATCTACGTCCACCCCTTACTCAATTGAGTAAGGCTTACTGCTGTCACACAGCTTGAGTACGCTGATCCACAACTTCGGGGATATAATCCCTACAGACCGCTGATCCACAGCTTTGGAGATTAGATCCCAGACCGCTGAGCCTCACAGCTTGCTACCGCTGAGTCTTACAGCTTCGCTATCCGAGGTTTCACCCTCGCCCGCTGATACACAGGTTAAGAGAATTCAAGAAATAAAATGAAAAGAACGAAATGAGGAAACACTGTAGCTCTCTAGGAGTAGATTGACTCTGGATTTGATCTAGGAATCAATTACAAAGATGAACTCTCTTCTCACTCAGATGATCAAACTAGCTTACAATTCTCTGCTTTCCTTGACCTTTGCCGCAGCTTCTTCTTTGTACTTCTTCTATGCTTTTCACACTCGCTCTCTTTGTCTCTTCTGCTCAATTTGCCTTTCTTATTTTTTTTTCTCAGAGATCTGATCCCTCTATATATCCTCTCGAGAAGAGGGCACGTGGGAAACACGTTTCCTGCCAAAAAATCACTAGAAGATGCTATGGTTAAACTCCACGTGTCAGGAGATGCAGATGCTCTAGATCTTTCCACATATCAGATGATGGAAGCACACGGCCCAATTGTCAGAAAGATCTGATTGGAGAATCGCCTTGGATCATGTGCCACTTATTGTCTTGGGATCACATGACCACTTCAGTCTATGTTGTTTCCAGATATGTAGTAATTAATCCTGCAATTTAAACAATAGATATTTAGTCAAACAGTTAGAGTGCATGCTCAATGCTCAGACCTTGAACATGTTCGGACTTAATTATGTACTGAATTTACCTAGTGCACAAACCTTTATTACACATGTGCTTAGACTCCGAAGAATGCATAGGCACTGACCTTGTAGCATCATATGAGAATATGCATAGACTTGTCCTTGCAAATGTGCACGGACTTTGATCGAATGGGCACTGAACTTGATATGCAGTATAAGAAATATGCACCAACCTTGGACATGCATATAATGAAGTGTGCACAGGCTTTCAAAGCGATCAATGCATATATGCACCGACTTGAGTTTATGCCAATGACTATATGCACCGACCCGAGTTTATGCAAATGACTATATGCACCGACTTTCTATAGGCACAAGGCAGACGTGCACGAACCTTCATATGCATAAGTTAGAAATGTGCACCGACCTTAATATGCATGAGATAAAGGGTGCACAGACCTTTATATGCATGAGGCAGAAACATGCACTGAACTTGTTATGCATGAGATAAAAGGTGCACATACCTTTATATGCATGAGGCAGAAACATGCACCGACATTGTGTGCAGTCATAAAAGATGTGCACGGACCTTATGTGCAGGCGCTTAAAAATGTGCACTGACCTACATGAGTGAATAGTGATATGCACTGACCTACATGTTTGCATAAACAGAAACATACACTGACCTGACAGTCATATGTGCACAGACCTTATGTGTTTTTTTATATGAAACCCAGTCATCTAATGGAGTATACGGGAGAGTGCACCCCCATTCCAGAGGAAGGGAATGTTCTCACTCCACCAAAACAACCATTAGATGCTATTTTATTGCTTATTCAAAAAGAATTACATCATCAGAGAGAGGCAAACCTCTTATTTACAAGTATGTAAGAAAACTAGAAACAAGTCCTATACATGTTTCGCCCTAAAATTAGGTAAGCCTCTAGCATCAGCAATAGCATAACCCCTTGCGAACAATGGCAGCTCACGGATGTGATGATACTCTTTATTATTCCCTACATAAACTGCATGATTAGCTAAAGAGTCAGCGAGCTGGTTAGCTTCTCTATATACATGAATGACTGGATATTGAAGTGTATGGTACAGCTACAACAGTTGTTGCCACCAAGGGAGCAAGGTCCAAGGTGGGTCTTTTTTGGATATCAGCAGGCCTGTCAAAGCAAGAGAATCAGTTTGAATCACAGCTAGAGAGATGTTGTGGAGATGAGCCAAGCGAAGACCATCTAGCAAAGCTCTACATTCAGCAACCATGTTTGTGCCAAGGCCATAATAGTATGAAAACCCCAGGATGAGCTGGCCATGTTGATCTCTGATGCAACCTCCTCCCCCGGATTGACCAGGATTCCCTTTACAAGCACCATCAACATTAAAATGTACCCTTCTGCAGGAGCAATCCATCGGACCATGACACAAATAGTATGGGCACAGGCAATAGTTATTCCAAAACTTTTCAAAAGTCTTAAAAATTCCCAGCTGGTACATTGCTTAAATTTCATCCTTCCAACCGAGCAATTAATCTCAGCAGAAATGATATCAGCTATTCTCATTGGGCTTGTATGATTTCCTTCATACCTAGCACAGCATCTGCATTTCCAAATTTCCCAGATGATCATTAACATAAGCATCAACCGAATGAAATCCTTGGGTTTACTTAACACTGTCCTGTTTACAGTGCATTCCAGCCTGTTGGTAATACTTTCAACATTCATACATGTGTTGCTAAATATAGGGGCAATTCTTCTCCAGAGATAGCTGGCAATTTCACTCTTTACGAATAAGTGATCTTCATCCTCTGTATCATAGGAATTATGACAGCAGTCACATTTGGAAACCAGGTTGATACCACTCTGTTGAATACGGCTGTCAACTGGGACAACATGATTTAATAATTTCCAGCAGAATAAAGAAGCCCTTGGGGGAAACTTGTTATGCCATAGCTTCTTGAGATTCATATTAGGCCTGGCAGACTGCCCTTTTATAAAATTATAAGTAGAGTTCAGACTGAATGTGCTTGTTTTTGAATGAGACCAGATGTGAATATCATCTCCAGCAAAGGTTATAAATCTCTGAACTTGTCCCCTCAACTGCTGGTCTTCTAAACTTTCCCATACAGGGTGCTGAAAATCTTCCAGAGCATCTTTAACAGAACAGTCAATAAGCTCCGATTGATTCGGTATGAACAAAATAGCAGCTAAGGATCTTTCCTTATACCAGCTATCCTTGAGAAAGTTAGTTTTAGCCCCATCACATACCATCATTCTTGAGCCAGTCAAGAAAATAGATCGAGCCTTTTCAAAGTTATGCTTTGTAATCCCTATAGGGAAAGGGATTTTGTAGTTAAGAATATGCTGATTATGTAAATATTTGCTCCTGATGAAGCTGGCCCAAGGGGATTTGCTGTGTATAGAATTCCAAATGAGTTTAACATAAAAACATAGTTGTATGTCAAGAAGGCCTCTGATTCCTAAACCACCTTCAGGAACCGGACTGCAGATTTTCTCCCATGATACCCAATGCTTTCTGTGCATAGTATCAAGTCCCTACCAAAAGAAATTAGAACATATTCTCCCAATATGCTTAATAACAGTGTATGGGATAGAAGCAGCAGCAGCAGTGTATATCGGAACAGCTGATAAAACTGACTTGATAAGCACCATTCTGCCAGCATGTGACAGATACTTGCTTTGCCAACTTGCAAGTTTGCTGTTAACTTTGTCAATAAGATACTTGAAATGAGGGACCTTGACCCTTCCCTTAAAAAGAGGAATACCAAGGTAAGTAATGCTACCACTTTTATGTATATATCCTGTAAGCTGACTGATGCGAGCTATGGTTCTGTGAGACATTTGCTTAGCAATAATGACACTACTTTTGTGAGCATTTATCCGTTGCCCCGAGGATGCTTCATACCTTCCCAAAAAAAGAAGTAGCTTCTTAATTGAGTGGACCCCACCGTTCATAAAGATTAAAGAATCATCAGCATACAACATATGTGAAATGTGTTGCACTCCTCTGGGTAGGTGATAATGTTTGCATAGTCCAACAGAAAACAAGTGGTTGAGACCCCTACTTAATACTTCCTCTGCAATGATGAATAGGGCTGGTGCTAAAGGATCCCCTTGCCTAATGCCTCTTGTAGATTTAAAGTAACCACAAATTTGTCCATTGAAAGATAAAGAGAACCAGCAATTTACCAGCAGTTGAGTAGTCAAAGAAATAAACCTATTACAGAAGTCAAATTTTCTCAAAGCCATAATTATAAAATCCCACTCCTACCGGTCATATGCTTTGCCCATGTCCAGTTGAATCACCATATTATGACCTCTAACCGGTCTATCAAGTTCCATAAATAGCTCTTTAGCCAACAAAAAATTGTCAGTGATGTGCCTACCACCAACAAAGCCACTCTGCTCCTTGGAAATGATCAAGGGAAGAATAGTCTTAAGGCTATCACATATAATCTTTGAGACAATATTGCATGTGAAATTACAGAGACTAATTGGTCTAAAGTCAGCATATGAAATGGGACTTTTGACCTTCGGAATGAGGCTTAAGATAGTGGAGGTAACCCCTTTTGGCAGGCCCCATCCCTGAAAAAAACTCTGAATTGCTTGGGTTACATCATTTCCTATAATATCCCATCACTGAGAAAAGAAAGCTCCTGTGAATCCATCCGGCCCTGGGGAACTATTACCAGACAAAGAAAGTATGGTAGTCTTGACTTCCTCAGCTAAAGGGATTAAGCATAATGAATGATTTTGATCTTCATTGATCAAGGAAGGAATGACAGCAAACAGACTCTCATCAATTGTGTGATGTTCAGAGGATAATAGCCCTTTAAAATATTCCACAACACCATTAACCAGAACATCCTGATCATCAACCCATTGCTCATTGATTTTCAGCTTCTGGATGTGATTTTTCTGCCTTTTAATCTTAGTGTAATGGTGAAAAATTTGTGTGTTTCTGTCCCCACAAGAGATCCACTCAACCCTGGCCTTTTGGTACCAAAATAACTCTTCTCGAGATAAAGTGAGGTGCAATTCAGCATTTTCTTTACGTAGATTCATATGGTTTTCAACCGAGGGATTCTCATCAAAGAGGTTTTGAGCTTGCTCAACAAGTACTTCAGCCTATTTTTTAGCCTGGAAAATATTTCCAAAGATTTCCTTGTTCCATTTCTTTAAGTCAGCCTTCAGATACTTTAGCTTTATTTGCAAGCTGGCAAAAGGGTGACTATCAGCTAGATGATAATTGCTCCAATGGACTTTGTTAAAATCCAAGAAATCGTCATGCGTGTGCCACATTTGCTGATACATAGAGGGGAAGGCTGATTAGACTTAAGAGATAATAACATTGGGGAATGATCTGAGGGACCTTGGATTAAATGTCTCACTGACAGAAGATGAGTTGAATGAACCCATAATGAATTGTAAAGAACCCTGTCCAAACAGGCTTTAATTTGATTTGATCTAGCTTGGTTGTTAGTCCAGGTATACTTAGCTCCATAATAGCCAGCATCAATTAAACTTGTTGCAGTTGAGAAGCCCTGAAAATCACCCATGGCAGCCATAGATGAAAAAGATCCTCCACTTTTTTCTTCAGGGGAAATAATGCAATTAAAATCTCCTCCCACAATCCAGGGAATATTTACAGACTGACTGAAAGTCATAAGAGATGTAAACATGTCTCTGCGCTCACTAGTGTTGCAAGAGGCATATATAGCAGTAAAGAACAAAACAGCATTATTATTGTCCTTGATAGCTACAGTCAAATATTGTGGGTGGACCTCTATTGTCTCAAGGCAAATATGAGGCTTTGAAAAAATCCAAATTCTGGAAACTTCACCATTATTTCCCAATGGGGCAGCCATTCTAATGCTCCGAGCAACTCTCTGAGCTCTACTGAAATCAATCTGAGGTTCAGATATTGCAACTAAGCAGATATTGTTAGATAGTATATGCTGAGCCAGGCTATTTACAGTGGCTTTATTGCCTATACCTCTGACATTCCAAATTAGTGCAGTTTCAAACAAGAACTGAAGAAAAAGATGAATGAACAGCCAATCTTTTGGCTTTAGCCCTAGTTAGCCAGGCATCACTGAATAACACCCCAGACATGAGAGACACCTCATTGGACTTAGGGAGCAGAGACATTGTGCTATTATTGATCTGACCCACCATCCTGGAATTTTCAGCAGCTGACAATTTAGAAATCAACTCCTAGCTTTTGATAGTAATAATCTTCTGATTCAACTGAAGGTTGGATACATGTGTAATTGGATCTTTAGTCTGCGAGACCTCTTGCATATGACCATGAATTGAAGGCAGCTCCTCTGATACTGAGACCTCCTCGATCCCAGCTAAGTTGGACTTAATCCCAGCTAAATCCTTCATGCAAACAGCTGGAGCCTTCTCTTTCCCAGTTGTATTTGTGTTAGACTCATTCTCTAATCCTTTAATACAAATAGCTGATGGGAGATTGGCCTTGATAAATGTCTCCGCATGGCTAGAGGTAATATCAATAGGCTGACAACAATTCAAATTACCAGAAACTGAGGCATTTGTTACTAAATCCTCTGAGGCTTGCTCAAGAACAGAAAATATATTTCCAACTGCATCAATCTTCAAAGTGCTTGCAGTAACCTGCCTAGGCTTATATTCCTGTCGAGGCTTTTTAGAATTTCCCATCAAAACCACAGAACCAGCCGATGGCTTCTTCTTGCAGTCCCTCTGCAAATGCCCAATCTTGTGACAATAAGCACACATAAATGGCACTCTGTGATAATTGATTGGTTGCCAGAAGCCACCATTATCTATCCCTATCCATATCCTATCTTCCCTCTGCAGATCAAGATTTAGCTCAACACATACCAATGCTTCTGTCATATTAGTCACATCAGTAGTGGCATCATTGATCCGTAGCACTGGACCAATATTACCTGCTATCGATCTAAGCATATCCTCATGTTGAATGCTGCTATGGCAAATTTCCATCAGGCTGTGTATAGGGAAGAAATTTTCTGGCATCAAAAATCCCGCACAGATTGGATTGAAAGTGGGGACAGAAATACATCATACTATCACTCTCTTGCTCAACAAAATTGTAGAAGAGGCTTTATCAGTAGGTTAAAGCTGGATGACTCTGATATTTGGTGTGAAGACCAAGCTATTCTTTGCAGGCAGGCAAATCAGTATTTCCAGAAGCTTTTCTCTTCTGAAGACCATATTATTGATTATTCTATAATAGATTGCATTCCTCAACTAATCACTTGTAGCAACCCTAATAAATGAATAATTGAAATAAATTAAAACATATATATTACAAAAGTAATATATATAAAAGGAATAGGGTTAATTGGACGAAATAAAACAAATTAAAATAACGCCTCTTATTAAGGTGTTAATTTATAAAGAAACGCCTCTATCCATGGCGTGAATAAAGAAAGGACGCCCACACCTACGGTCGTCAGTTCTCACGCGACCAAATGGGTAAGTAAAAGAAACGTCTCTATCTTGGGCGTGTTTTAAAACACGAAACGCCCTTTTTCAAGGCGCTTTTTAAGAAACGCCCTTATGCAAGGCGTTAATTAAAGAATACACGCCCTGACCAAAGGCGTTAATTCCGTTCGTGAACCGTTCGAACCCAGAGCTTATCCAGGGAAAGATTAACCTAATCTAGTAAGTGTCTAATAGAGTAAGGACTCTATTAGGGATATACTACCCTCACACAATCACTAACTCTAATAGGACTTCCAAAGTCTTATAAATAAACCTGTTCGGCCAACCCTAAATCTATTTGGACGAACTACTGCTGCACGGTACGTGAAGAACAAACTGTTCTTCTTATTCCCTTTTGTTTTTCTTGCTTCAGATTATATGAAGAATAATTAGTTTTCTTCTTGTTCAGGAAACTCTGCTACTGCCGTCGAAGAATAGGTAATATTCTTCTATCTTTTTCCTTAAACGTCGATTATAACTATGAAGATTATTAACATCTTCATCTTCCCTCTTTTTCTCTTCCTCTACAGGTTCTGTAGCGTGAAGATCTTTGAAGAACATTTGTTCTTCTTCCGGCTGCTGCTGCTGTTGCGGATTTTCGTTGCAACAGAGCTCATCTTCTATCTCATCCTTCACGTTCCATTAAAGGTAGGTTTTCTCAAGTTATTGTAGCCCAAATGAAATTAATGCAAGATATATATATATAAGCATGTCATGCATACGGTTATTATAGTTTCCATGCGTTTTCTGCAATATTTTGAAAGAGACGCCCCTGTCAAGGGCGCTAATTCACATGAAACGACTTTTCCCAGGTCGTTAATTTCATGTTTAACGCCCCGTACTCAGGCGTTAATTTCTTTAAACCGTTAATCACCCATCTTAAGAATTGATTATCTATGAAATCATGATTATAAAATAATGCATGATCCTCTGTCTTCAACCTGCTAACTTTACTGTCATGATATTACATTCGTTCCTCTGTTATCCTGAAATTGTTACTGTCCTTAAAGTTTCTGAAGGAACTTGAATTAACGACTTGGACAAAGTCGTTTTCCACATATTAACGCCCCCTCATAGGGCGTGAATCTGAAAGGTAACGCCCCTTCCTAGGGCGTGTATCGGTTAAAATCCTGAAAGTTATATATTCTGAAAAATAGAATTAAATAGTAACGCCCCTGCCCAGGGCGCGTTTTTGATAATTCCTGAAAATTAATTGTATTCTGTCAAATATGTAAACAATAAGACGCCTTCTGGTGTAGTCGTCATATCTTGAAGAAACGACCCTGACCAAGGCGTGTTTTATACAATTCATGAAATTATTGATATTCTGTCAAATATATATATAAGGAGACGCCTGCTACTGTAGTCGTCAACTCTTGAAGAGACGCCCCTTCCCAAGGCGCGTTTTAGATAAATTATTGAATTATTGAAAATTCTGCAAAACGGACCATATGTAAACGCCCTTCTGTTAGGCGTTAATTACTTGAGAAACGACTTGACCTAAGTCGTTATTTTACTATAAACTGATTTTCATCTGATTTGCTAACCGATGGTTTTATATATTATAATATATATGTATATCGGCACTATTCTCCACTCCGTGAGTATAGTCCCATGTTTTCATGTTGATTTACCGATCACACTCAACTCTCATTGACATACAAGCTCTCCATTGGACATTCCGTTCCTTTGGACTAGCGAGTTAGTCATAGAGACCTCCGTAAGACTCCTCGTAGCCTTGGATTCCCTCAAGGCCGACTGAGCTGGTTGTACCCTAAAAACCCATTACACGATCCTTGCCATGTCAATCTAAAGAAACATGGTATACCGGCCCTTATGATTATACAAAGAGTATATCATAAGAAATTCTTAATGGGATGATGATATCATGCCATATCATGTCGTTCTTGTAAACCCCAATTCTATGATAAGAATGAGGGTATCTTGCTTGATCTAATGTTCATGTGGACCTCAATTCTATATAAAGAATGTCCATATTGATTTGTCATGGTACCTAAGTTAAGGGAACCATATTCTACCTAGTTTTATCGATATCGTGATTATACCGTTATTATCGCCATTCTATGTCCTTTGTCATATTTTGGACTCTATTCTATCAAAGTTGTCATACGTGTCTACAAGCTTGATTATTGAAATTCTATGTTGGCTATAAACAAGAGTGGATGTCAAAACACATGATAAATGCCTGCGCATATAGGGCCCGATCTGGTCCTGGGAGGAGCACCCGAAAGTACTTGTGCCCATGGGAGTTAAAATGATAAGGTATCTGGCATTATACCGAGTACTTGACTTGCTTGATTGGACATTCCACACACATCTTGTACTTGAATCGTACTTGACTTTACATGAAATGCGTGGCCCGAAAAAGGGTAATTTACTTGCTTGATACATGATAGCCAAAGTTCTTGACATGACTTGTTAAATGTACTTGCTTGAATACCTTGAATATACTTGTCATCTTGTTGGAAGTTCATGACTAAGTTCATCTTATTTCTTGATATTACATTCTCTCTATCTTGTCGTTTTATGCGAGCATGCATAGCTTTATTGCATTCATGAAAGATGTAATTACTTAAACCCCTTGCTAGTACTTGAGATATAATTTCCTACTGAGCGTTCGCTCATTCCGTTTGTCCCTTTCTACTTTTCAGGTAAGTCCGACGACGATGGAAGTCAATCGGATGGGAATGGTCAAGAGTGAAAGTGATAGAGCTTCTACAAGTGTCGTCTAGTCTTTTCCATAGTTTCTTGAGTCAAATATGTATTCTTTTCCTTTTTGTTAAACAGAGTATTGGATTTGTAATAGTCTATCCATTATGAAATAAAGGATTGGGTTATCTTGCTATTTTGCGCATCTCTGTCTTTGTGTCGAATACACGACCACTCTGATTGACATGATTGATATAGACACGTCGCGCATCTCCGGGTATCTTCCGCGCTCGGGGCGTGACAGTCTTTGTGGTATCAGAGCCTAAGGTATTCAATTCCTAGGAAACCCAAGTCCAAGGATAGGTTTCAAAACCTTTAACCAAGTGAGAGTGGGTAGAACCAAGGGTTAAATGATCAATGAGTCCTTTATAAGATCATAGTGATATAATACTAACATAGCTATTGTAATTGTAGGATAATGGCTGCCGAACGTGCTCAATGGCGCAACATGCAGCGTACCCTTCAAGGGATGACCCAAGTGCTACAACAGGTAGCACAAGGTGGTGCTCCACGAGCTGGAAGCTTACACCAAGCATTCAAGAATATGAATCCCCCGAAGTTCATGGGATCGACCGATCCAGACGATGCCGAGCATTGGGTTCGGGAGATTGAACGTATATTCCGTGTTATGCAATGCACGGATCAGGACAAAGTCTTATTAGCTACTTTCCAGTTAGAAAAGGATGCTAGATGCTGGTGGGAGTCGATTGAAGCTACAATTGACCCAACTCAAGTTACATGGGGAGAATTCGTTGAATATTTCAACGCCAAATATTTCTCTGATAGGGTCCAGGAAAAGAAGGCCGCCGAATTTGCCGCATTAAAGCAAAGATCTTTATCGGTGGCTGATTATGAAGCACAGTTCTCTAGACTGTCTAGATATGCTAAGCATTTAATTAGCACGGAAAAGATGAAAGCCCGTAGATTTCTTAATGGGCTTAGGCCCCACTACATTACTCAACTGGCGCCTATGGATATTCAAGTTTATACTGAAATAGTGCGCCGAGCTCAGTTGCTTGAAGATGCCACGGAACTATCTGATAGGATCCGTGGGAAAGACAAAAAGGAGCAAGTCACAAGTTCGGGTTCTTTTAAACCCAACTTTAAGAAGAGGCCCAATAATGGAGGTTCTTCCTCTCAAGATCAGAAGTTCAAGAAATCCAAGCCTTTCTCTATCACCACTACACCTTCAAACGTAGTATGCAAGCATTGTGACAAGGCTGGTCACAAAACAGAAGAATGCTGGAGGAAATTAGGAGCATGTCTCCGTTGTGGGAGTCGTGAACATCGGATTCCCGATTGTCCATTAATGAATGACCAAGACGGTGAGGGTAAACGCCCAGTGACAAGGAACGCGCGTCTTCATGCAATCCAAGAGACCGAACCAGAAGAAGAAGGCGGATTGGTGGAAGGTACATTAAAAATTTGTTCCAAATATGCACATGTCTTATTTGATACGGGTGCATCGCATTCCATTATTTCCAAGAAGTTTGCTGACCCATTACCTCTAGAACCAGAATGGATGAAGTTAATATTGTCTACTCCTCTCGGAAACGAGACGGATATCACACATCATTACCAAAACTGTGAGGTATTGGTTCGAGGAAAGAATTTTCCTATTGATCTTATCTGCTTAGATCTAAAAGAGTATGATGTTATACTAGGAGCAGATTGGTTATCCAAATACCAGGCAACGGTTGATTGCCGTGATAGCAAGATTGTTTTCAAGGAATTTCCGGAACTGACTTATACTAGTCCTAAGAGTCGAAGCAAATCCCCTCTTATTTCGGCTCTTCGAGCAAGCAAGCTCGTCAAGAAAGGATGTGTATCCTTCCTTGCTTTTGTCACTATTAAAGAAGCTAAGGAAACCAAGATAGAAGACGTTCAAGTAGTACGAGAATTCCCAGACGTATTTCCAGAAGATTTGCCGGGATTACCCCCTCAAAGAGAAGTGGCCTTCACCATTGACTTAGTCCCTGGTGCTGGTCCTGTTTCAAAGGCACCATATAGAATGTCCCCTGCTGAACTCAAGGAGTTGAAGGAGCAGTTGATGGAACTAATCCGAAAAGGGTTTATTAGACCAAGTACTTCCCCGTGGGGAGCACCAGTCTTATTTGTAAAGAAGAAGGATGGATCCATGAGATTGTGTATCGACTATCGACAGTTGAATCATCTTACTATCAAGAACAAGTATCCACTGCCGAGAATCGATGAGTTATTTGATCAGATTTCAGGATCCAAATATTTCTCCAAGATTGATCTCAGGTCGGGATATCATCAATTAAGAATCAAGGATGATGACATTCACAAGACCGCATTCAGAAGCAGGTATGGCCATTACGAATTTGTTGTTATGCCTTTTGGACTAACAAATGCCCCTGCTGCCTTTATGCAGTTAATGAATAGCATATTCAGGCCTTACTTGGATCAATTCATAGTAGTCTTCATTGATGATATATTGATATATTCTAAGACTAAGGAAGAACATGAAGAGCATTTGAGGATTGCATTGCAAGTCTTGAGGACAAATCAATTATATGCTAAACTCAGCAAATGCGAGTTCTGGCTTGAAGAAGTGGCTTTTCTCGGACATGTCATATCCAAGGACGGTTTATCTGTAGATCCGTCAAAGGTTGAAGCTGTAAGAAACTGGGAAAGACCCACTAATGCAAGCGAGATCAGAAGTTTCTTAGGTCTTGCAGGCTACTATCGGCGATTCATCAAAGATTTCTCTAAGATCGCCGTGCCCCTTACAAGGTTAACTCGTAAGGAGATCCGATATGAATGGAGTGAGGAATGTGAAAGCAGTTTCCAAACTCTCAAGGATCATCTCACTACAGCTCCGGTCTTAGCCCTACCAATTGAAGGAGAGAAATTCGAGGTCTACACTGATGCTTCTGGCATTGGCCTCGGATGTGTCTAATGCAACAAGGAAAGGTCATAGCATACTCTTCACGTCAGCTGAAGAAGCATGAGGAGAATTACCCCGTCCATGACTTAGAACTGGCCGCGGTAGTATTTGCCCTAAAGATATGGAGACACTACTTATATGGAGCACAGTTTACTGTATACTCCGATCACAAAAGTCTCAAATATCTATTTTCACAAAAGGAGCTGAACATGAGACAAAGACGCTGGCTAGAATATCTCAAGGACTTCGACTTCAATATACAATACCATCCCGGAAAGGGTAATTATGTTGCTGACGCCCTTAGTCGAAAGCCGAGAGCAATGATAGCAAATTGTATGATGCAAGAATGGAGGTTACTTGAACAATTCTCCGAGCTCAATATAAGCTTGGACACGGAATCCAAATTTGTCACACTATCTCATGTAAGCATACAGTCAGATTTGTTATCTGAGATACAAACACTTCAGGATGATGATCCTATATTAGTAGAAATCAAAGGCAGATTAGAAGGACAATCTGATTTTCAACTAACTTCTGATGGAAGATTATCGTTCAAAGATAGAACTTGTATACCCGATTGTCCGGAATTAAAGAAGAAGATCTTAGATGAAGCTCACCGATCAAGGTACACTATTCATCCAGGATCAACCAAAATGTACCAAGATGTAAAGAGGAACTTTTGGTGGCCTAATATGAAAAGAGAAATAGCGGACTATGTATCACGCTGTCTCACATGCCAACAGGTCAAGGCGGAACACCAAAAGCCTGCGGGAAAACTACATCCTCTAGATATTCCTAAGTGGAAATGGGAGGATATTGGTATGGACTTCATCATGGGTTTGTCTAAATCTAAAGGAGGACATGATGGAATCTGGGTTATCATTGACCGATTGACTAAATCGGCACATTTCTTGCCAATCAAAAGCCGATGGTCAATTGATGTGCTAGCTGCACTATACATCAAAGAAATAGTCAGGATACATGGAATTCCTGTCTCAATCGTGTCTGATAGAGATCCCCGTTTTACTTCTCATTTTTGGAAGGGATTACAACATTCGTTGGGAACAAGGCTCAACTTTAGTACTGCTTTTCACCCACAAACGGATGGTCAGACCGAGCGAACTAATCAAGTTGTTGAAGATATGCTGAGAGCATGCATTATTGACTTTGGAGGAAGCTGGCATGACCACTTACCTTTAGTTGAATTTGCATATAATAATAGCTACCAAGCTAGTATCCAAATGGCACCTTTCGAAGCCTTATACGGAAGGAGTTGCCGATCTCCCATATGTTGGAACGAAGTTGGAGAGAAACAACTATTAGGTCCAGACATGGTAAGGGATACAACTGAGAAGATACAGGTAATCAGAGAAAGATTACAAGTTGCTCAGACAAGGCAAAAGGCTTATGCTGATACCAGGAGAAGAGATCTTGAATTCCAGGTTGGAGATCATGTATTTCTTAAAATATCCCCTGGACGTGGCATACGAAGATTTGGTGTTAAGGGCAAGCTTACGCCAAGATTCATCGGACCATTTGAGGTACTCGAAAGAGTTGGCGAGGTTGCTTATCGCATCGCATTACCTCCTCAATTGTCCGAGGTACATAATGTATTTCACATATCCATGTTGAAAAAGTATGTGCACGACCCTCTCATATTATTGAGCATGGAGATCTGGTGATCCAGAAAGATCTCACATATGAACAGAGCCTTTAAGATATTAGATCGAGAAATACGAGCTCTAAGGAATAAGGTTATTCCCATGCTCAAGGTGCAATGGAATAAGAATCCCGAACGCGAAGCGACATGGGAGACCGAAGAATCTATGAAGAAACGATTTCCCGAGTTATTCTAAGAGGTATATGTTCTACGCTCTCCACATGTATAATTATATATATATTGAATTTGGGGACCAAATTCTTTTTAAGTGGGGGAGGGTGTAGCAACCCTAATAAATGAATAATTGAAATAAATTAAAACATATATATTACAGAAGTAATATATATAAAAGGAATAGGGTTAATTGGACGAAATAAAACAAATTAAAATAACGCCTCTTATTAAGGCGTTAATTTATAAAGAAACGCCTCTATCCATGGCGTGAATAAAGAAAGGACGCCCACACCTACGGTCGTCAGTTCTCACGCGACCAAATGGGTAAGTAAAAGAAACGCCTCTATCTTGGGCGTGTTTTAAAACACGAAACGCCCTTTTTCAAGGCGCTTTTTAAGAAACGCCCTTATGCAAGGCGTTAATTAAAGAATACACGCCCTGACCAAAGGCGTTAATTCCGTTCGTGAACCGTTCGAACCCAGAGCTTATCCAGGGAAAGATTAACCTAATCTAGTAAGTGTCTAATAGAGTAAGGACTCTATTAGGGATATACTACCCTCACACAATCACTAACTCTAATAGGACTTCCAAAGTCTTATAAATAAACCTGTTCGGCCAACCCTAAATCTATTTGGACGAACTACTGCTGCACGGTACGTGAAGAACAAACTGTTCTTCTTATTCCCTTTTGTTTTTCTTGCTTCAGATTATATGAAGAATAATTAGTTTTCTTCTTGTTCAGGAAACTCTGCTACTGCCGTCGAAGAATAGGTAATATTCTTCTATCTTTTTCCTTAAACGTCGATTATAACTATGAAGATTATTAACATCTTCATCTTCCCTCTTTTTCTCTTCCTCTACAGGTTCTGTAGCGTGAAGATCTTTGAAGAACATTTGTTCTTCTTCCGGCTGCTGCTGCTGTTGCGGATTTTCGTTGCAACAGAGCTCATCTTCTATCTCATCCTTCACGTTCCATTAAAGGTAGGTTTTCTCAAGTTATTGTAGCCCAAATGAAATTAATGCAAGATATATATATATAAGCATGTCATGCATACGGTTATTATAGTTTCCATGCGTTTTCTGCAATATTTTGAAAGAGACGCCCCTGTCAAGGGCGCTAATTCACATGAAACGACTTTTCCCAGGTCGTTAATTTCATGTTTAACGCCCCGTACTCAGGCGTTAATTTCTTTAAACCGTTAATCACCCATCTTAAGAATTGATTATCTATGAAATCATGATTATAAAATAATGCATGATCCTCTGTCTTCAACCTGCTAACTTTACTGTCATGATATTACATTCGTTCCTCTGTTATCCTGAAATTGTTACTGTCCTTAAAGTTTCTGAAGGAACTTGAATTAACGACTTGGACAAAGTCGTTTTCCACATATTAACGCCCCCTCATAGGGCGTGAATCTGAAAGGTAACGCCCCTTCCTAGGGCGTGTATCGGTTAAAATCCTGAAAGTTATATATTCTGAAAAATAGAATTAAATAGTAACGCCCCTGCCCAGGGCGCGTTTTTGATAATTCCTGAAAATTAATTGTATTCTGTCAAATATGTAAACAATAAGACGCCTTCTGGTGTAGTCGTCATATCTTGAAGAAACGACCCTGACCAAGGCGTGTTTTATACAATTCATGAAATTATTGATATTCTGTCAAATATATATATAAGGAGACGCCTGCTACTGTAGTCGTCAACTCTTGAAGAGACGCCCCTTCCCAAGGCGCGTTTTAGATAAATTATTGAATTATTGAAAATTCTGCAAGACGGACCATATGTAAACGCCCTTCTGTTAGGCGTTAATTACTTGAGAAACGACTTGACCTAAGTCGTTATTTTACTATAAACTGATTTTCATCTGATTTGCTAACCGATGGTTTTATATATTATAATATATATGTATATCGGCACTATTCTCCACTCCGTGAGTATAGTCCCATGTTTTCATGTTGATTTACCGATCACACTCAACTCTCATTGACATACAAGCTCTCCATTGGACATTCCGTTCCTTTGGACTAGCGAGTTAGTCATAGAGACCTCCGTAAGACTCCTCGTAGCCTTGGATTCCCTCAAGGCCGACTGAGCTGGTTGTACCCTAAAAACCCATTACACGATCCTTGCCATGTCAATCTAAAGAAACATGGTATACCGGCCCTTATGATTATACAAAGAGTATATCATAAGAAATTCTTAATGGGATGATGATATCATGCCATATCATGTCGTTCTTGTAAACCCCAATTCTATGATAAGAATGAGGGTATCTTGCTTGATCTAATGTTCATGTGGACCTCAATTCTATATAAAGAATGTCCATATTGATTTGTCATGGTACCTAAGTTAAGGGAACCATATTCTACCTAGTTTTATCGATATCGTGATTATACCGTTATTATCGCCATTCTATGTCCTTTGTCATATTTTGGACTCTATTCTATCAAAGTTGTCATACGTGTCTACAAGCTTGATTATTGAAATTCTATGTTGGCTATAAACAAGAGTGGATGTCAAAACACATGATAAATGCCTGCGCATATAGGGCCCGATCTGGTCCTGGGAGGAGCACCCGAAAGTACTTGTGCCCATGGGAGTTAAAATGATAAGGTATCTGGCATTATACCGAGTACTTGACTTGCTTGATTGGACATTCCACACACATCTTGTACTTGAATCGTACTTGACTTTACATGAAATGCGTGGCCCGAAAAAGGGTAATTTACTTGCTTGATACATGATAGCCAAAGTTCTTGACATGATTTGTTAAATGTACTTGCTTGAATACCTTGAATATACTTGTCATCTTGTTGGAAGTTCATGACTAAGTTCATCTTATTTTCTTGATATTACATTCTCTCTATCTTGTCGTTTTATGCGAGCATGCATAGCTTTATTGCATTCATGAAAGATGTAATTACTTAAACCCCTTGCTAGTACTTGAGATATAATTTCCTACTGAGCGTTCGCTCATTCCGTTTGCCCCTTTCTATTTTTTTCAGGTTAGTCCGACGACGATGGAAGTCAATCGGATGGGAATGGTCAAGAGTGAAAGTGATAGAGCTTCTACAAGTGTCGTCTAGTCTTTTCCATAGTTTCTTGAGTCAAATATGTATTCTTTTCCTTTTTGTTAAACAGAGTATTGGATTTGTAATAGTCTATCCATTATGAAATAAAGGATTGGGTTATCTTGCTATTTTGCGCATCTCTGTCTTTGTGTCGAATACACGACCACTCTGATTGACATGATTGATATAGACACGTCGCGCATCTCCGGGTATCTTCCGCGCTCGGGGCGTGACATCACTAATGATCAGAATAGTCTCCTTTGCTCTATTCCTGAAGGTAATGAGATTAAAGAAGCAGTGTGGTCCCTAAAAGGATCTAGCACCCCTGGTCTGGATGGGTTTCCAGGAGAGTTTTATAAGCATGTATGGGACATTATAGGCCAAGATGTCATCTGTGCAGTGCAAAGTTTCTTTATGGGGTTTCCAATTCCTAGAGGTATGGCATCTTCCATAATTGCCCTAATCCCAAAAGTTCAAGTGCCTAAGTCCTTTAATGACTTTCGGCCAATAAGTCTTTGTAATTTCTCTTACAAAATTATCTCCTCAATCATTTCGAAGAGGCTTGCACCAATTCTGCCGAACATTATTTCCAAGGAACAAGGAGCTTTTGTCCAAGGTCGAAATATCTTGGACAATGTTGCTATAGCAAGACAACTTATGAAAGATATTGATAGGAAAGTAAGGGGTCATAATGCCATGGTTAAGCTGGACATGGCCAAGGCCTATGACAGAATTGAGTGGGATTTTTTACTGGCAGCCCTAAGGAAATTTGGTTTCAATACTAGATTCACTTCTTACATTGGAATGATTTTAACTAACTGTTGAGTTAATTTCAATGGCAATATGGCAGGTTTCTTTAAATCTAGTAGAGGTATCAGACAAGGTGACCCTCTTGCCCCATATCTTTTTATTCTAGCCTCGGAAGTACTAAGCAGGGGGTTGACAGCTCAATTCCAATCAGGAGCCTTGAAGGGTTACAATGGGCCTAAAAATATTACCCAAATATCTCATCTGCTGTATGCGGATGACACACTTATTTTCTTGAATGCTAATAAACACAACATAGCAGCTCTGCAGCAGTTTATTTCAAGATATGAGAATAGCTCAAGGCAGAAAATCAATGTTGGCAAGAGTAGCATTATTGTTTCAGACAAAGTCCCTCTATCAATAAAGCAATCCATACAACTACAGACTGGTTTCAGAATTGTTTCTACTAGTTTTAGTTACCTTGGTATCCCAGTGAAGAAAGGAAGATACACATGCCAGGATTTCAAATACACTGTGGATAGAGTTCAACAGAAGTTAGAGGGATGGCAGTCCAAACTGCTCTCACAGGCTGGGAGGGCAATCCTCATCAACTCTGTACTCCGAAGCATTCCAATATACCTGGCATCTATTTGCTTTTGTCCTAAGTCTATTATCAATGCCATTGACAGACTTTGTGCTAACTTTTATTGGCAGGGTTCTGAAATTCTGAGACGTCGCCATTGGATCTCCTGGCAAAAAATCCAAATGCCAAAACTGGAAGGGGGCCTTGGTATTAGAGATCTTAATCTCACCCAGTTGTCATTGGCCACTAAATGCCTGTGGAGAATTATTCAGGGGTCTTCCCTTTGGTCTCAGTATGCCAGAAAAAGCTTTGTTAAAACTAATTTTTTCGACTGCTCTACACCTTTTCCAGCTGGAATGTCTCAGCAAGTGAAGAAGTTAATCATAAATAATTCTAGATGGATAATTGGGGATGGAAAGGGAACAGACTTTTGGAAGGATAATTGGACTGGCAGGGGGCCGTTAATCAACAATATACCTTCAGGTAGTTTTAATAACATACAGAGGTAGCCTAAGCTGACTGTTAGAGAGGCTCTTCTTGATCCAAATCATCCAGCTTGGTCCCTACTCAGTAGTTCCTTACTGCTACCAAAAGTTCAGCTGAGAAATAGGCCAGATCATTGTATCTGGACTGGTACAGTAGGTGGTGACTTTAGTGTACAGTCTGCTAATAATCTACTGAGACACAGAGGTGTACTAAGGCAGCCTTGGGCCAAGTTATGGCACTCTAGCATTTCTCCAAGGGCAGCAAATTTCTTTTGGAAGCTGCTTCATAGAGCTGTTCCGGTTGATGGCAGAATTTCTGAGTGTGGTATTCCCTTAGTTTCTAAATGTTGTTGCTGCATACTCCCTTCTCAGGAGGACTTAGATCACCTGTTCGTTAAAGGAGATCTAGCTTCTGCTTTATGGAAATGGGTCTCCCCCTTGATCAGTACTAAAATTAGTCTTAGTGAGCACATCACAATTCGTGGCTGGAATATTTTGACAAGCTCCAAGCTGCATTCAGCATTTAGCTATTCTGGTATGCATGTTGTGATTCTAATTGTATGGGAGATCTGGAAGGAAAGATGTTCTGCCAGGTTTGAAAATGTGACCATCAACATTCCTAGTATCAAGAGGAAAGTGATGGTAGACCTTTCTCAAGCCCTTAATAACCAATCCTTTCCAGTTAGTAGCTCGGCAGAGCAAGTTAAAGTTCTGAATCAGTTTCAACTGTTCCCGAAGATTATTTCAAGGAGGAGGCCAATGATTGTTTCATGCAGCCTAGCTCCTCTTCATTTTACTCTTCATGTAGATGGAGCTTCAAAAGGGAACCCGAGCAATTGTGGAGGTGGTGGTTGTGTTAGAGATTCAGCAGGAAATATGATCATTAGCTTTGCCTTTTATTATGGCTTTGGGAGTAGTTTTCTTGCAGAAGTAAGGGCTCTCTATGATGGGCTGTCAATAGTTAATAAAGGAGGACTGAAAGTATCTGCAATTTTTTCAGATTGTGCCTTTCTAGTGGAATCTATTCATAAGAAGAAAGTTCCTAGCTGGGCTGTCTATCCTTGGTGGAGTGAAATATTGGAACTTATATCATCAAGTGGCTGTCCGGTGAGACATGTTTATAGGGAAGGCAACCAGCTGGCTGATGCATTGGCCTCCTATGCTAGCTCTTGTCAGTCTAATTCAATCTTTACTCTTGTTAGTGAACTACCTAAAATGGTGAGGGGAGTTTATAGGATGGACAAAGGAGGCTTGCCTTCTTTTCATTTTTGTAAATAGATTTCTTGGTATTTTTTCTTGCTTTGGCATCTTGTATAGTCAGGGGTATGCCCCAATGAACATGTACCTTTTTTTCAGAAAATCTAATAAAATCTTAGGCCACAGTATCATCCTGGGGGAGTGAGAACATGTTCCCCTGCTGGGGGAATATGCACTTGACTAGTTGATGATTCTGAGGGCCGGTGTTGATTAAAAAAAGCATATCCTCATGGAAAAAATTAACAGGAAGAGATGGAAAACCAATCCATACCGGAATTGTAGCTGGATCTGCATCATAGTCAAAATCATGAGTCCATCTAAAAAACCTGAATAGGAATCCTTTGACATATAGACTTTTTTGCAGAAGCACATTTAGGAAATTTGCTTCACTCCCCAATCTGACTAGAATATGTCTTGCATTTAAACAGCTGATGATAAAGTCCGAGCTTAAATGGAGACGTTGAGAGAGGCAAAGCTTGATTTTCGGGATAGAAGACCGGCCATAGGAACATTTTGCTATAATCGCATTCTGAAGATGTGCACATGAAGCTTTCACTTCATCTTGTGAAAAAAAGACAGCAGGCTCGCCTTTATCCGTGAATGCCGGGGGCTTCACTTGCAGAGGTAATCGATGTCGACGCTGAGCTTTAATCAGAGTCTGGGCATAAGTCTTCCGAGGCATAGCTGCAGCAGGCTCCGAAGAAGTATCTGCATTGTCTCCTAATATCGCCTGGGCCTCCCCCACCTCGCCAGCCATGGCCGGCAGGGAGGGGAGGTCGCCGAGATGAACAAAGAAAAAGATGGCGGGAGGGGAAACCAGAGCTTCTCTCTCGAGCAACCTTCTCTCTCTACTACAATCAAAACCACAGAACCAGCCGATGGCTTCTTCTTGTAGTCCCTCTGTAGATGCCCAATCTTGTGACAATAAGCACACATAAATGGCACTCTGTGATAATTGATTGGTTGCCAGAAGCCACCATTATCTATCCCTATCCATATCCGATCTTCCCTCTGCAGATCAAGATTTAGCTCAACACATACCAATGCTTCTGTCGTGTTAGTCATAGCAGTGGTGGCATCATTGATCCGCAGCACTGGACCAATATTACCTACTATCGATCTAAGCATATCCTCATGGAAAAAATTATCTAGGCAGGTTACTGCAAGCACTTCGAAGATTGATGCAGTTGGAAATATACTTTCTGTTCTTGAGCAAGCCTCGGAGGATTTAGTAACTAATACTTCAGTTTCTGGTAATTTGAATTGCTGTCAGCCTATTGATATTACCTCCAGCCAGGCGGAGACATTTATCAAGGCCAATCTCCCATCAGCTGTTTGTATTAAAGACTTAGAGAATGAGTCTAACACAAATACAACTGGGAAAGAGAAGGCTCCAGCTGTTAGCATGAAGGATTTAGCTGGGATTGAGTCCAACTTAGCTGGGATCGAGGAGGTCTTAGTATCAGAGGAGCTGCCTTCAATTCATGGTCGACCTTATGTGCTATCTGCAAAAGGTGCACCGACTTATATGCGCACTTCTACAGAAACATGCACCGAGCTTAGTAGAACTAGAAGATGATGTGCACCGACCTTGCCTCTGCTTACCATGCAATATGCATTGACCTTCATGCACAGAATTGTAAAAGTATATGGACCTTAGTATGAAATGCGTGCACATGAAGCTATGAAATGATAACAGTGTTGTCATAGTAAGAATGGTTTCAGAAAATTATTATTATTATCAAAATCCAAGAGTTGAAAAACAAAATGTATTATTGCTGATCATCAAAACAAAATGGGAAATTAAGTTCAGAGAATTAAGTCAAAAGAGACATGACATGAGACACATTATCCCACATGAGCTCTCACAATATTCTCCCCTTTTTTGATGATGGCAACACATTTACATTTTGATGTCAAGAATGATTTTATTAAGAATCAAAAAATATGCTCACAGTAATATGCACAATAGTAAAATTCAAGAAATGCAAAAGGCTCTCTCTAATGCAAAAATGCTCTCAGCATCAAACTCTCTCCTCATCAACATCAAAAGGCTAATCAACATGAAAATCTCTCCCCCTTTGCGCCATTAGCAGAAATGATAATAGGAAGATATCAAGGAGAGTATTATAGTGAAGAAGAAATCTGATTTGGCAAACTAAGTAGGGTTTCAGTAATCAAGCAAATAAAGCACAGATTCTTTAAAATAAGACTGTAGATAGTGCATTCTTGAATTTATATGGTTTAAAGAGTATAAAAGTGAGAGACTAGCCACACCACTATGTGAGAAACAGTTTGTATGAGCTCTTAATAGTAATGAACCAGACGTGCATGAGACATGCAAGATTTTACCTTACATTATCTTATTTATCTAAAACATCATAGCATCATCAGGAGTGACCAGAACTTGTATTGTGATTAAATAAACTCCACAGTTCTGAATTAATCTTCAGAGGAGCAGTGATAGTTTCATACATTTCTTTTCTTTTACTACTTTAGAACAGTCAAGTATAATCTTGCCTTTTTACATAATAGTACACGTTTATAAGATGCCAATACTCCTAGTTACTCAGCAAGATCTACTATTCTGTCTCAGGTATAGTGTCCACCTTTTTGCGTAAGGGTACACGTTTATCAGACGCCAGTACCCCTAGTTACTTAGTTGAACTAACCTTTTAATTTTCTGAACAGAGATAACTTGAATCACTTCATGACATGAGTTTTTCTCCATTTCATGATGAAGTACCCAGTTTCTCAGTGCATCCAATCATTGCTCTGCCTTTAGAATATGTGATTCATCATTTTGACACAGCTGCCCATTAATTTTCAGAAGGTGTTGTTTAATAACAATACATGTTTTCAGATCTTCTCAACCAATTTAACTTGAGTCCAGATAAATTCAGATTCTGAAAGACTCAATTAAATATGACATGCACGAAATGGTTAAGAACTATTAAAAGTATTCCACATTCCTTCTTCATTGAGCTTGGTTTTTAGTCTCTAAAGTTCATTAAGTTTAAACCAGCAATTCATTGAAGGTTTATTACTGCTTCTTATAAGAAAGGAATTCTGATTTCATAAGCTTAGATTAATGAACATGTCTATCTGTTTGTCATTTGTTCAGATTCAGAAAATGATTCCAAGGAATGTTCAGATATTGATATCAAGGATGAGAATAGATCAGATAAATAGAGAACTGACAGAAAGTGTGCTCAAATGAGCTAACCAGAAACTGACCTATGGACTAGCTCGGATTCAAACTTTATTCTACGCTCCCCCTCACAAAGTGAATGAAAAGAGATGATCATCAATGAAAACTATATATGTGGTATCTGTCTATATGCTCATGACCACCAAGGATGACATGATGAACTAGAAAGTCCCCCTTACTGTATGCATGAAATTTTCTAACATGATTTCATGTCTTAATCTAGATGTATGCAATGTTGACCCATGGTACTAGGCAAAGGACTAGTCTCTATGCATAGTGTGGGTTTTCAGATAGAAAACATATGTTCTTCTCCCAACTTACCATTTGATATACCTATGGGTTAACAATGAAATGCAATAGATAGACATTCAGAAAATTCAGTGACAGTCATCACACATGCAGCATTCAAGAATATTAGAAGCAGATATGATCAAGAACTCATGCTGAGAATTTGCAAAGACCAAGTTCTCTTCTTAGAAATTTGAATCTTTCATTACGAAGAGGCTTGGTAAAAATATCAGCAATTTATCTTTCAGATTCAACAAATTCTAGAACAATTTCTTTTTACTTACTTCATCTCTAAGAAAATGATGTTTGATCTCAATATGTTTAGTCCTAGAATGGTGAACATGATTTTTAGTTAATGAAATAGCACTTGTGTTATCACAAAGAATTGTAGTGCAACCAAGATTTATAAGATAGTTAATTAACTTGTGTTTAATCCAGAGGACTTGGGCAGCACAGTTTCCTGCAGCCACATACTCTGCCTCAGTAGTGGATAAGGCTACATTGTACTATTTCTTAGATGCCCAAGACACTAGACACCCACCTAGAAATTGACAATATCCACTTGTACTTTTTCTATCCATCATACACCCAGCATAGTCTGCATCTGTGTAAGCTATAAGGTCCAGCTCACACTTAGTAGGATACCATAAGCCTAAGTCTAGGGTGCCAGATAGATACCTAAAAATATGTTTCACAGCTATCAAATGTGATTCCTTATGACATAATTGAGCACACAAACATATTGAAAACTGAATATCAGGGCGAGAAGCAGTAAGATATAACAAGGATCCGATCATACCTCTGTATAGTTTGGGGTCTACTATTTTACCTTCAGCATTAGTATCGAGGCTAGTAGATGTTCCCATTGGTGCAGTTATAGCTTTGAGGTTTTTCATCTTGAATTTCTTCAGTAGATCCTTAATGTACTTCTCTTGAGTTATGAACGTTCCTTCATTAGTCTGACAGACCTGCAACCTAAGAAAAATTTTAGTACACCCATTGAGCTCATTTCAAATTCACTAGTCATTAATTCTGAAAATTTCTCATACATGGATGAATTTGTTGACCCAAACACTATATCATCTACATAAATTTGAATGATCAGAATTTCTTTGTCACATACCTTTGTGAATAATGTCTGGTCAATCTTACCTTTGGAGAATCCCTTTTCTGTGAGAAACTTACTCAGTTTCTCATACCAAGCTCGAGGAGCTTGCTTCAATCCATAGAGTGCCTTGTCGAGCTTATAGACATGGTCAGGAAAATCAAGACACTCAAAACTAGGGGGTTGTTTTACAAAAACATCCTCTTTTATATCACCATTTAAAAATACAGATTTAACGTCCATCTGATGGAGGGTTAATCCTAAATTGCATGCGATTGCTAAAAAAATCCTAATGGCTTCTAGCCTTGCTACAGGGGTAAAAGATTCTTCAAAGTTAATACCATACTTTTGGTTGTACCCCTAAGCTACCAGCCTAGCCTTATTTCTTACTATGTTACCTTGCTCATCAGTTTTATTCTGAAAGACCCATTTAGTGCCTATAATATTATCATGAGGGGGTTTAGGAACTAAGTGACAGACCTTGTTCCTATCAAATTGACTAAGTTCTTCATGCATGGCATTAATCCAGTGTTCATCCTGAAGGGCACTCTCTATGTTCTTTGGTTCAATCTGAGATACTAAAGCAAATGAATTCAATTCATTTTCAATTCTTGAATGTGCTCTAGTTTTTGTAGGTTCATTCAGATTACCAATAATGTTTTCTGGAGGATGGTCTCTAAGAAATTTAATATTGGTAATCGGAATACTTGGATTCACACTTACCTCCCCCTGAGTGTAAGATTTTTCTGCTTCAGCCTCTTCTACAGAATCTCCATTCGGTGCCTCTTTGGTCTACAGAATTTCTCCATCTACTTTGTCCCTAAATAAATTGATGTCAATTTTATTTTCTTGACTCATCAAACACTATATGAGGAGATTCTTCAATAGTTTTAGAGTTGAGATAATATATCTTATAGGCTCTGGAATGTTCAGAATAACCTAGAAAAATTCCAGGTTCACTTTTGGGTTCAAACTTATCAAGTCTCATTTGGAGTTTACATGAACAAAACATTTACAACCGAAAACCTTGAAATGAGCTAGAGAAGGTTTCTTACCTTTAAGAATCTCATAGGGAGTCATTTGAGTAGGGGGGCTTACCAGGGCTCTATTAATGATGTAACATGAACTGTTAATAGCCTCAGCCTAAAACTTCCTTGGTAGGTTCCATTCCACCAGCATAGTCCGAGCCATTTCAACTAAGGTTCGGTTTCTCCTTTCTACTACTCCATTCTGCTCTGGAGTTCTTGGTGAGGAGAACCTGTGAGTGATGCCATTCTCCCTGCAAAAATTATCAAATTGTGAGTTAACAAACTCACCACCATGATCAGATAAAATATTCAAAATGGCATGGTCATTGGTCTATTTTATTTTGTAAAAGAACTCTTGAAATTCTTCAAAGGCTTCATTTTTGTGAGACGAGTAGAAAACCCAAGTGAATCTAGAGAAGTCATCAACTAGCACAAAACTATATCTTTTTCCAGATAAGCTAACTGACCTAGTGGGTCCAAATAAGTCCATGTGAATTAGGTCATAAGGTTTAGAAGACTGTTGAGTAGTGGACAACGGATCTAGAGGGGAGGGGTGAATAGATTTGCCCCTCTTTTCGCAATGCAACCCTCTATATAGCTAGATAAATAAATCGCAGCAGAATATAACTAGCTTATCGAAGAACACTATGATTCACTTGGCAAGATGAGCAACTAATATATCGATATGAACCTAAGCATGCATCTATAACGAAGCAATCCCATAAATAAACAACAACACAAAGGATTTTTAGGTGGTTCGGACTAATCCCCAGTCCTACGTCCACCCCTCACCAAATCCGGTGAGGCTCCACTAGTGTCACGTACTGAACCGCAAATCGGAAAGACCTCCGATTGCCTTCCTACTAACCACAGGTAAGGACGTCAACACCATAGATCGGACAAAATCTGATTGCCTTCCTACTAACCACCGGTAGGGACGATCTTCAGTTCCAAATTTTTGAATGAAATGGAAAGAGAACAAGATATGAAAACACTCAAATAAGATATAGAATATGCTCAAAGAGAAAAGATCTTGTTTGAGATTGCTGGAGCTTGAGTCGGATGCATCAATGGTATCTTCTTCCTTGTGAAAAGATCTTGCTTGGATCGCTTTGAGTTGATGAAGAAGATGAAGGATGCAGATTTGATCTCCCTTGAGAATGAGCTTCTTTGGATCACCTTGAGATGATGAAGAAGATGAAGGATGCAGCTTTATCTTCTCTTGGCTTGGGATTGATATCCTCTTGAAGTAGCTTGAATCACTTGAGGATTTTATGAAGATCTTCTTCTCGGAGTACTGTTCACCGCTACAGTACTCGAACACCTCTCCCTTGAACACACCCTTGTAGCCTCCCTTGAATCCCTTGAAGCATTAGGGTTTCTAACCCACCTTGTGTTGGTTTTATAGAGTTTGAATGGTCCTTGGACATCCTTCAGACCAGATCCACAATCCATGGGGGATTGGGTGACTTTGGGGTTAAACAAATACAAGGAAAGGGGCTCTTCTCGATGTGGAAAATAAAGTCAACAAATGATGGCTTGGGGCTAGCGGTCGACCTGCAGAAGCTGGCTGTTGATCGCTACTGAGAAACCCTGTAGACGGATCATCCCTGGAATTTCTGGTCGACCGCTACTGGGCTGGCGGTCGACCACCATTGAGACTCATGTAGACTAGGAGCTCGGGGCTGGGGCGGTCGATCGCCCCTGTGCTGGCGATCGACCGCTAGTTGGGCAGACCCCGGGTTTTCCCGGGTCGGTCTGTTAACCTCTTTAGCTCCGTCGCTTGAGTCCTTTAGTAGTCCGTTGTCATCTGTGGCATCAACCTTGACTGTCTTGAAGATTTCTATTGATTATATCGCTCCTATAATTAAAATTTTATTCCGGGGGCTCCGCCCCCGGAAACCCCCGCAAGGGGCGCTGCCCCCTTGACCCGGGAAGGTCGATCCGCGTGCGAGGGCACGATCATTGAGCTTTCACTATTGCCATCTCCACTCCATTGGCATATTAGTCATGAAAGAACATCAAATAGTTTAGTCATATAAGAGTAGTAAAACATCAATGACTTATAATGTTTAGCCATTATCAAAATCAAGAATATCAAATAACTCAAATGACCACAAGATGACTCAAATGACCATAGGGGCACAACATTCTCCCCCTTTTTGATGATGGCAACAATGTGAGTCATTATGTGACAGTAATATCCAAGATGGCAAAGTTTATGACATATGCGACATGTGCAACTCAAGATCCATGATAGTGAAAGCATATGAATGCGGATATGTATGTATGGATGATCAAAGAATGTGAATGCTATGCACAAACCCCTATCACATATGCAGACTCAAAGCTTAGAAGGTTCTCTTCCCCGTGGAATCTCTCCGTCCACAATTCACTCTTCCCCTTGGACAACTTACAAAGGCGCACAAAGGACGGACAAAGGTATTAGCTCATAAAAGCAAAGGTATTAGCTCATAAAGGACTCACAACAAGACATTTTCTCCCCCTTTGACAACAGCAAAAAGGAGGGATAAGGTAGAGAAGGTGACGGATGTCTGTGAGACCAGAGCTGAAAAGAGTTGAGAGCAAGCCATTATATGAAAACCTGAACCAGACTGTAAGCAACATATATGGTTCAAAGCTATTGAAATCCGAGATCATCAATGGAGTTCGAAAAGCACCGTATTCCATGTTTTAATAGAAATGAACCAAACATGCATATCATGGCAGTGATTAACCTTCCCTTGTCTTATATATCCATATTCAATAACGACAAAGGGAATAGCACAAAAACTAGTATTGAGGATAAATAAGCATGAGTAAAGCATGGAATTGTATGATTGTAGCATGTTTGATTTTTCAGTAACTTTTGTATTTGAAGGCACATGACTCATATTTTACGAGCAATCAAGTCTAGTACATGTCTCCTAGCCGTAGGAATACACGTTGTTTAGACGCCAGTATCCCTAGGTATTTGGCAAGACTGACGGTCATGCTTCAGAATGAACAGAGATAGCAAAGTCACGTTCGTGACATATCCAATCTCATTTCTTTGATGAGAAGATATATTTCTCAGCAATTATGCCAGTGCTCTGCCTAAAGTCCAAATATAATTAAGACAGAGATAACAGGGGCACATCATGACATATCATTCGTCACTTGATTTGATGACGTGACATATTTCTCCGTGCAACAATATCATTGCTCTGTCAAATGGATTTCCATGAATTCCAGCTCATCAAGATGTTTAAGAACAATACTAAGCCTCAGTGTATCACCAAGATGGTCATGAATTTTGAATTTTCAGATATCAGGATAGTCATTCAAAGCATAATATGTAATCTCTAGTTAAGGTCTATTAAAACCACAGAACATAGATGGTTTCAGAATAAATATTTCAGAACTTCAAGGAAATCATTAAATCTGAACCATTTTTATTAGATGGATAATCATCATGGCATATAATAGAAAGCTCTTACGCCTTAGTTATATTAGTCTCATGATCTCAAATCAGACTGTAAGCCAAGTGAAGTGCAGATTGTAAGAGGTTAAGAGAATCAACAAAACTCCCCCTAAGGATATGCAATGGATGCACGAAGGAGTTATGTTTGCAAGCAAGTTGAATGACAAATGAGGTTGACCTAGTCACTCATGAAGGTGGTAGAAATGAAATGTATGACCCAACCCATGATTGTACACTTATTAAATGCAACAGAATGAAGATGAAATATATGCATGAATGCGTCAAAGAGACAACTCCCTCATACTATATGGCCTATATGCGACAGTGACGCATGGTACTTGGCGGAGGTGAAACTTCACGCATATTAAGTGCTTCTAGACAAGCATAGCCTACCTTTTCATACATCAACATTTAATATACCATGGTCATGCAAGAAGGATGCTACACAAACCATGCAATGCATTACGAACATGAATTCAATTTTATTATGCATCATGACTACATGCAATGCTACACTATATGCAAAATGACATATTTACATATAAAAAATGCATTGACACCAATCTACAAAAACACACAACCAAGTTGAATAAGATCATTATATCAAGTTTTATTGGCCTAAGGTCGGCAAAGACCAAGCTCCCTTCTGAGTGTTGAAAACCTATCATTACACAAGGGCTTGGTGAAAATATCAGTAATTTGATTTAGAGTATCAACAAAATACAGTTCAAAATTTTTCTTAACGACCTCATCTCTAATGAAGTGATGCTTATCTCAATGTGCTTAGTCCTAGAGTGCTGGACTAGATTTTTGGCAAGGTTGATAGCACTAGTGTTATCACACAGAATCAGGACACAACGAAGATCCACTAAGTAGTCTTGGAGTTGGAGTTCAATCCACAACACTTGGGTGCCACAGCTCCCCGCAACAACATATTCTGCCTCTACGGTTGAGAGGGCAACCGAGTGTTATTTCTTGGAGGCCCAAGAAACTAAACACCCACCCAGAAACTGGCAGTAGCCACTAGTATTCTTGCGATCCAACTTGCATCCAGCGTAGTCCGCATCAGAATAAGATATAAGAGATAAGTCGCATGATGACGGATACCACAATCCCAAATCTTGAGTGCCGGTAAGATATCTAAGGATACGTTTGATGGCAGTCAAGTGAGATTCTCTAGGACTAGCTTGAAATCTAGCACAAAGGCATACACTAAACTGTATATCTGGTTGGGATGCAGTTAAGTAAAGCAAAGAGCCGATCATACCTCTATAGATCTTTGCATCCACTAATTTACCATTTTCATCCGAATCCAGTGATGTTCTGGTGCTCATATGAGTTGCAATTATTTTACTGTTTGTCATGTCGAATCTTTTCAGCAGCTCCCTGATGTATTTGGCTTGACTTATGAAGGACCCATCTTCTCCTTAGTTGACCTACAAACCGAGAAAAAATTGGAGTTCTCTCCATTAGACTCATCTCAAATTCACTAGTCATGAGGTTAGCAAAATCCTCACACATTTCAGATTTAGTAGAACCAAACACAATATCATCAACATAAATTTGAACAATCAAGATGTTCTCACCTTACTTCTTGGTGAAAAGTGTTTGATCTACCTTACCTCGTGTGTACCCTTTTTCAATGAGGAATGAGCTGTGTCTCTTATACCAAGCTCTTGGTGCTTGCTTAAGTCCATAAAGCGCCATGTCTAGCTTGTATATAAAATCTGCATGGTTAGTGTTCTCAAAACCAAGGGGCTGCTCAACAAAGACTTCTACTTTGATCAAGCCATTCAAGAAAGCACTTTTTACATCCATTTGATACAGCTTTATTCTAAGGGAGCATGTAAAGGCAAGTAAAATTCTGATGGCTTCGAGTCTAGCAACTGGGGCATAAGATTCATCAAAGTCTATCCCAAACTCTTGATTATACCTTTGAGCCACCAATCTAGCCTTGTTTCTTATTATCTTGCCATCCTCACTGAGTTTGTTCCTAAAGACCCATTTAGTGCCTATGACAGATTGTGATGAAGGTCTAGGAACAAGATGCCAAACTTTATTTCACTCAAACTGGTTTAACTCGTCTTGCATTGAATTTAGCCAGTTTTCATCCTTTAATGCCTCATCAACATTCTTGGGTTCAATCTGGGAGACAAGAGCAAGTTGATCTAATTCTTCTACGATTCTAAAATGTGACATTGTTCTAGGTGGGTCATTCAAGCTACCAATGACATTTTCTAAAGGATGATCCTTAAGAATTCTAATATTTGTAGAACCATTACCTTCTCCTAGAGCTTGATCCTTTCCATTACTTGATTCAGCTAGGTCACCATCTTCTCTTATTTCTTCTTGTGGAGGATCATTCTTTTCCTTCATGCTTAGGAATTCCCCATCTTCATCATTTTTTCTGCAAGAGTTATCATTGTTAGAACCATCGTGATATTCATCAAAGGAAACATGGGGTGATTCTTCCACAGTTTGACTCTTGACATTATAAATTCTATAAGCCCTAGATCTATCAGAATATCTAAAGAATATACCTTCATCACTCTTAGGCTCGAATTTATCTAAGTCTCTTTTATCATTATTGTGGATGAAGCATTTAGATCGAAATACTTTTATCTGTGTGAGAGAAGGTTTTTTACCTTTCAACAACTTATAAGGAGTCTTTTTGGTGTGTAGCCTTACTATAGAGTGGTTGATAATATAACATGCCGAGTTTACCACTTCAGCCCAAAATTTTCTTGGGAGTTACCGTTCAGCAAGCATAGTTCTTGCCATTTCTATGAGTGTTCGATTCCTTCTTTCGACTACACCATTTTGCTCCGGAGATCTTGGTGAAGAAAACCGGTGTGAAATGCCTTCAGCCTTGCAAAGATTATAGAAGTCAACATTTTCAAATTCACCACCATGATCAGATTGAATGTTGGAAATCTTAAACTCACCGTCTTGCTTTATCTTCATATAGAGTGCTTGAAATTCATCAAAAGCATCATTTTTATGTGTGAGAAAGAAAACCCATGTGAACCTAGAGTAATCATCCACCAAGACATATCCATATTTTATACCACTTAAACTAGCAGTTCTGGTTGGATCAAACAAATCCATATGAATTAGCTCAAGTTGTTTAGATGACATGTTTGTAGATCTAGCCTTGAAGGATTTTCTTGTTTGTTTACCTAGGGCACATGCATCACACAATTTTTTTTCTTGTTTAAAAGAAAGTTCAGGCAACCCATTCACCATTGAATGCTTTAACAGTTTATGTAAGACATTGTAGTTAGCATGACCTAGTCTACGATGCCATAACCATGCAAGTTCAAATTTTGGTGCAGCAAGACAAAGATTTATGTGAGCAGGATCATCTAAGTCAATCATGTAAACATTGTTGACTCTTTTTTTAGAAAATTTTACCTTGTAAGATTTTGGTTCAAGGATTCTACATTCATGAGAGTCAAACAACACTTTGTGACCCTTATCACAGAGTTGACTTATGCTAAGCAAGTTGTATTTCAAGCCTTCAACTAACAGCACGTTACAGATGTAGTTGGAGAGGTTCTTACCTACATTACATGTTCCAATAATTTTTTCTTTGTTGTTCCCTCCAAATGTGACGTGTCCTCCTTCCTTTTCCTCCAAGAGATAAAATTTTATTTTATCTCCTGTCATGTGTCTTGAACAGCCGCTATCAAGGTACCACCTGTTATGCATGGCTGCAAGACATTCCTGCACAAGTAATTAAGCAATGGTGTTTGGAACCCAACCAAATTTGGGTCCCATCAATATTTTAAGAGCAGGGATTTGATTTTTCTTTTCAATCTTGACATTCATTTTCGATTTGGAGGTTCTTTGTTGGAATTTGTAGAAATTTGAGGAAGTTTGCTTCTTAAACCATTAAGGCCGTTGGATGGTTTTGGGTTGAAAGTGATTGTTTTGCCACCTAGGGGATTGAGACTTATAAGATTGGTGAACACATGAATCATAATTTTCTCAAAAATAGGGTGGTGTTGGCCTATATGAATGTGCAATCCAGTTATGGCGATATCTGGAAGATTGAGCATGCAACGGCCAAGGAAGTGTTGACCTATGCTGCGGGGAAGGTCGACCTTTCTTAGGCTTTTGGACAGACTTTTTGGGAATTTCAGTGACTGCCTCTTCAATCTTTTCTTTCTCTTTCTCCTTTTGTCTTTGTGTGGGAGTTGTGTTTGAGGTGGAAGCTTCGGAAGATGAAACAAATGTGACAGTTTTTAACCCAATTGACCTTTTGTTTGCAGGTTCAAAACCTAACCCTTCCTTGTTTAAGTTCATTCTAGTACCTAGCAATACATCTAGGTTTTCTTTTTCATCCACAATTTTTTTTAAAGATTGTTGTTTATCCTTCAACTCTTTTTATACGTTTTCAATATTTTACAGGAGTTGAATGTTGACATGTTTGACAACTTCATACTTCTCATTGCTTAATTTGCTATCCTTTTCATAAGTTTACATTTTGAGCTTCATGCTGTCAATCTCATTTCTCAAATCTTCATTTTCAGTTTCCAAGTTAGCCATTTCTTTTCTTCTTCCTCTAAGTTCTCAATAATTTTCTTAAGATCTTCAATTTCAGTTTCAAGTAGAGCATTCTTATCATTCATATCATGATCATGCACAAAGAAGTTAATTTTATTTTTCAATTATTTATTCTCCTTTTTGTACATGTCATATTTTTCCATGAGCTGTATATATGCTTCCTCCCAATCATCAAGTGTGTAATTTTCAAATGGAGAGTTTACCTCAGTTTCTTCATCACCTCTGGCCATGAGACAAAGATCTTCTTTTTCCTTATCTGAGGAGCTAGTTCCACCATCACTTTCATCCTCGTCATTCCAGGTGGACACCATGACCTTGTTCTTCTTCTTGCCCTTCCATTTGTCAGCCTTTTTGAATCTGTCAGAACAATCAGTCTTGAAATGCCGTGGTTTGTTGCAAGAATAACAAATGATTTTGTCAGATTTCTTAAAGTTTTCAGAATTAGATTTGAAACCATTTCTTACCTTTGACGTTCCTCTCATGAAGCTCTTACCTTCCTTTCTCAAAAATTTTCTGAACTTACGTGTGAGCATGGCTACGTCATCCTCATCTCGTTCACTTGCTGAATCCTTACCTTCATCAGAAGTGCCTTGACCGATGGGTCCGGCTTTAAGAGCTAGGGGCTTTTTCTTAGGCACCTCAGCCTCTTTGTTCTTAAGGTTGATCTCATAGGTCATCAATGACCCAATGAGTTCATCTACGTTGGTAGTTGCGAGATCTCTCGATTCTTCAACTACGGTAGCCTTTGTGTGCCATGCGGGAGTCAATGATCTAAGAATCTTTTTCACAATTTTCTATTCTGAGTATTTCTTTCCCAAATCAGTTAGACTATTAGTAAGCACAGTTAACCGAGCATACATATTCTGAATTGACTCATCAGGCTTCATGTGGAACATTTCATATTCAGAAACTAAAATATTGGCTTTTGTTTATCGTACTTGAGAGGTTCCTTCATAAATTACCTCTAACTTGTCCCACATTTGTTTTACCGTTGCGTAGGTAGCCACTCTTGAGAATTCTATTGGATGGAGTGAGCATTGCATGATGTGTTTAGCACTACAGTTGATAGTGGATTGCCTTATTTGTTCTTTGGTCCACAAATCCTCATTTTCTGTAAGCTCATACGGACCTTTGCTGATCACTCGCCAAAGTTCGTAGTCCTGGGCGCGAATGAACACCTGCATGCGATGTTTCCAATAAGGATAATTAGTTCTAGTAAAATAAGGAGGTCGATTAACAGAATGTCATTCAGGTAAGAAACCTTTGGATGCTAATCCACCATTTCCCTCAAGGTCGTTGGACCCCATAATGAGAGATTAGGCTCTGATACCACTTGTTGAGTAGTGGACAGCGGATCTAGAGGGGAGGGGTGAATAGATCTGCCTCTCTTTTTACAATGCAACCCTCTATATAGCTAGATAAAATAAATCGCAGCGGAATATAACTAGCTTATCGAAGAACACTACGATTCACTTGGCAAGATGAGCAACTAATATATCGATTTTAACCTAAGCATGCATCTAGAATGAAGCAATCCCATAAACAAACCACAACATAAAGGATTTTAAGGTGGTTCGGACTGAATCCCCAATCCTACATCCACCCCTTACCAAATCCGGTGAGGCTCCACTAGTGCCATGTACTGAACTGCAAATCGGAAAGACCTCCGATTACCTTCCTACTAACCACATGTAGGGACGTCAACACCGCAGATCGGACACCATCCGATTGCCTTCCTACTAACCACCGGTAGGGATGATCTTCAGTTCCAAATGTTTGAATGAAATGGAAAGAGAACAAGATATGAAAACACTCAAATAAGATATAGAATATACTCAAAGAGAAAAGATCTTGTTTGAGATTGCTGGAGCTTGAGTTGGATGCGTCAATTTCCTTGTGAAAAGATCTTGCTTGGATCGCTTTGAGTTGATGAAGAAGATGAAGGATGCAGATTTGATCTCCCTTGAGAATGAGCTTCTTTGGATCACCTTGAGATGATGAAGAAGATGAAGGATGCAGCTTTATCTTCTCTTGGCTTGGGCTTGATCTCCTCTTGAAGTAGCTTGAATCACTTGAGGATTTGATTAAGATCTTCTTCCCGAAGTACTGTTCACCGCTACAGTACTCGAACTCCTCTCCCTTGAACACACCCTTGTAGCCTCCCTTGAATCCCCTTGAAGCATTAGGGTTTCTAGCCCTCCTTGTGTTGGTTTTATAGACTTTGAATGGTCCTTGGACATCCTTCAGACCAGATCCACAATCCATGGGGGATTGGGTGACTTTGGGGTTAAACAAATACAAGGAAAGGGGCTCTTTTCGAAGTGAAAAATAAAGTCAACAATTGATGGCTCGGGGTTGGCGGTGGACCGCTACTGAGAAACCCTGTAGACGGATGGTCCCTGGAATTTTTGGTCGATCGCTATTGGGCTGGCGGTCAACCGCCACTAAGACTCGTGCAGACTAGGAGCTGCTGGCTGGGGAGGTCGACCGCCCCTGTGCTGGCGGTCGACCGCCAGTTGGGCAGACCCCGGGTTTTCCCGGGTCGGTCCGTTAGCCTCTTTAGCTCCGGTTCTTGAGTCCTTTAGCAATCCGTTCTCATATGTGGCATCAACCTTGACCGTCTTGAAGATTTCTATTGATTATATCGCTCCTATAATCAAAATTTTGTTCCGAGGGCTCTGCCCCCGGAAACCCCGCAAGGGGGGCTGCCCCCTTGACCCAGGAAGGTCGATCCGCGTGCGATGGCACAATCATTGAGCTTTCACTATTGCCATCTCCACTATATTTCTTGGCATATCTGTCATGAAAGAACATCAAATAGTTTAGTCATATAAGAGTGGTAAAACATCAATGACTTATAGTGTTTAGCCATTATCAAAATCAAGAATATCAAATAACTCAAATGACTACAGGATGATGTCGAATGACCCAAGTGACCACAAGATGACTCAAATGACCATAGGGGCACAACAAAGACAGGTTTTCAGTTGTAGATTTAAATGATTTTCTGGCCTGTTTACACTAGGTGCATGCCTCAGAGATTTTATTGTCATTTTAAAAAGAAATTTTAGGAAGCTCTTTTACCATGCTGTGTTTTTTCAGTTTATGAAGCACACTATAGCTGGCATGACCTAATCTACGATGTCACAGATAGGCTAGGTCTTCCTTATTAACACTAAGATAGAGATTAGAGTGTGCTATATCATCAAGTCTACCATGTAGATGTTATTAACTCTCTTCCCAATAAATTTCCCAAATTCAGAATTGGGTTCGTAGATGGTGCATGCAAGAGAGTCAAATACAACTTTATGGCCTCTATCACAGAGTTGACTTATGCTAAGAAGATTATAAGCTAAACTTTCAACAAACAAAACTTCTTCAATTAAACAAGAAGAGCACTTACCAACCTTTCTCGATCCAATAATACTTCCCTTGGTGTTACCTCCAAATATAACATGACATCATCTTTCTTCACCAACATGCAAAATTTTTATTTATCTCCGGTCATGTACCTGGAACAGCCACTGTCCAGAAACCACTTGTTATGATTGGCTGCCAGGCATACCTACAAGGGAATTAAGTAGAATGATTTGGAACCCAGAGCTTCTTGGGTCCCATAAATGCATTTATTTCATGCAGACAAGAAAGTAAATGTTTTGGTATCCACATTTGATTTGGCTTCTTCATGGAAGTTGTGGATTTCTTATCATTCAGTTTGGTCTATTTTTTCTTGTCACCATTGATTTTGGGAGGATGTTTTTGAGGTGTACCAATTTTCTTCTTAAGCCCATTCTGAAAGTTTCTTTTCCAGTGATCAATCCAATAAGTGTTGGAAGTAGTATGAGCATAGGGAACCCTAGGCTATTTTGACATAAATTTGACAAAGCCATAAGAATTCTGGCTTCTGAAGATTTTGTGTCTAGGTTGCACATAGGAGTTCCAAGGATAGAGTCTATGCATTTGTGTCGAATAGGAGTTCTGGAACTACATTGATCTTGTGTGGAGGTTGCCTTGACCTCTCCCATCAGAGTAGTGGTGATAGGAATTATAGAAAGGAGGATGGGTTGAAGTATTCTGATAATGACCTCGACCTGAGGTACCTCCGCCTAGACCTTTCTCAAAGAATTTGAACCCAGTAGTGCTATAGGTTGAATGAGGTTTGGAGTTGCCTCTGACTTTTTGTTGAGGCTGGATAGTTTTAGGCTTGGATTTTCCTTAGACTCTAGCCTTAACAGTCTGAATCCTGGCCTGTCCCTTGATTTGAGGTGTGGAAGTGTGTGAGTAAGATTCCCTAGACACCTCTATCTTCCCGTTGCCCTTGTCTTTGGCACTGGGCTTGACTTTCTCAGCTAGTTTTAGATTTTCACCAGAAATCATTTGAATCAAAGGTTGTGATGTTCATTTTTTAGCCACAAAAGAAATTATCCTAACATCAAACCTTTTCTGATTAGTTGGGTTGAAACCCAAACCTTCCTTTCTAAAGTTTGTTTTTGTTCCTAAGAGGGCATTTAGATTTTTGTTCCTTGTGTCATGCCTTCAAGGGAGTTTTGCTTATCCTTGTTTTCTTTTTTCAGATTTTCAATGACCTTTTTGAGTTCAACATTTACACCATTGTTAGCTTCATATTTTTCAGTTGCTATCCTAGTTTCTTCCTGAAATTCATGTATTTTCATTTTAAGTTCATCAATTATGTTCAACAAATTCTCATTTTCAATTTTCTAATCAATTAACATGCTGTTACTATACTCTGCTTCATTAAGGGAGTTTTTCAGTTCTGAGTTTTCAGTTGCTAGACATGCAATCTTATTAGACAAAGAAGTATCATTAACTAATGAATTCACTTTCTTTTTCAAATGTTTGTTCTCCCTACGCATGTTTTCATGTTTTTCAAGAATTTCAGCATATACATCTTTCCATTCATTCTATGTAAAGTTTTCGAAGGGGGTGAATACCTCGACATCATTTTCCTTGCCTTCATCATCCTTGGCCATCAGACATATCCTCTCTTCTTTCTCACTGTTAGATGAGCTGCTCTGACTTTCTGCTTCTTCATCACTCCAGGTGCTAATCTTGGCTCTTCCCTTTTTGTTCTTCCACCTGGGCTGCTTATCCTTGAGCTCGGGACAATCTGCCTTGAGATGTCCTACTTTTCTACAATTATAACAAAGTATGGCATCATTTTTCTTAACATTATCAGATTTATGTTTGAACTGTCTTTTTCCAGAGTAGTATTTTCTTCTCAGCCCTTTCCCTTCTTTTCTCGAGAATTTTTTAAACTTCCTGGTAATCATTGCAAATTTATCCTGATCTTCCTCAGAACTAGTGTAGCTATACTCACTAGATGACCCTTTTCTAGATTAGCTTTAAGAGCTAAGGGTTTTCTTCTCTTTCAGACTCATCAACTTTTTTAAGGTTCAACTCATATGTCATGAGGGAACCGATGAGCTCATCTACAATGGTCGTAGCTAAGTTCGTAGACTCCTCCACTACAGTGGCCTTAGTGTGCCAGATGGGTATCAGGGACCTTAGAATCTTTCTAACCAACTCATACTCGCTGTAGGTTTTTCCCATACTTCATAAGCTATTGGTAATCACATTCAGACGCGCATACATCTCAGATATTGACTCTTCAGGCTTCATTTTGAGGGCCTCATACTCAGAGACTAACATGTTGGCTTTGGTTTCTCTAACCTGAGACGTCCCTTCGTAAATGACCTCTAGCTTATCCCACATCTCCTTAGCAGTGTTGCAAGAAGAGACTCTGGAGAATTCGGTGGGATGAAGTGCAGATTGTATAACATTAATGGTACCCCAATTCAAGGTAAATTTATGGATATGCTCCTTAGTCCTGAACTCTTCGTCTGGAGGCAAATCAAAAGGACCCTTACTGATAACTTTCTAGATCTCATAGTCCTTTGCACGCAGGAAGACCTGCATCCGATTCTTCCAGTAAGCATAATTATTTCCATTGAAGAATGGTGGCTTATTCGTAGAATGACCCTCAACGATCAATCCTTTAGCATCCATAACAAATCTCTCCGGGATGTAAATCCCTAAGGGAGAGTTAGGCTCTGATACCACGTGTTGTAACAGATGGACACTAAGATCTAGAGGGGGGGTGAATAGATCTACCCCTAAAAGTCTACAACAGTTAAAGACAATGCAGAATAGAAATAAACCATTGTAAATCAATCAAGAGATATAAGTTTCATATGAAATTAGCATGCTAACAAGTATGCACGAAGGGCAATGCTCAATAACAGTTGGAAAAAATACTATAAGATGTCAGACAATAAGAATAGAATCTCCAAATTCTGTAAGAGATGAATTTCAGCAATATCAAGAGAGATCAGATGATTGCATTCAACAGTCAGCCAAACATCCAGGTATGGTACGATGGCGGAGGCTAACCTCACGCAAGAGGTGAAATTCCAGATAAGCGTCGCTTATCCTTCCAACAACTCTTTTAATAAACCTACTGGATGAAAAGCTTTAGCAACAATCTCGGATAGCAATTTTAACAAGTGAAAGCATGTTTATCTTAAACACTCCTAAGCATTCATCAAACCATGAGCAGAACAAGGTTATAAACACACTAGAGCACAAATCAATCACACACGAGAAGAGAATTTTTAAGTGGTTCAATCTCTATCCAGAGATCTACGTCCACCCCTTACTCAATTGAGTAAGGCTTACTGCTGTCACACAGCTTGAGTACGCTGATCTACAGCTTCAGGGATATAATCCCCACAAACCATTGATCCACAGCTTTGGGGATTATATCCCAGACCGCTGAGCCTCACAGCTTGCTACCGCTGAGCCTTACAGCTTCGCTGTCCGAGGTTTCACCCTCGCCCGATGATACACAGCTTAAAAGAATTCAGGAAATCAAATGAAAAGAATGAAATAAGGAAACAATGTAGCTCTCTAGGAGCAGATTGACTCTGGATTTGATCCAAGAGTCAATTACAAAGATGAACTCTCTTCTCACTCAGACGATCAAACCAGCTTACAATTCTATGCTTTCCTTGACCTTTACCGCAGCTTCTTCTTTTTACTTCTTCTATGCTTCTCACACTCGCTCTCTTTGTCTCTTCTGCTCAATCTGCCTTTCTTATTTTTTATCTCAGAGATCTGATCCCTCTATATATCCTCGCGAGAAGAGGGCACGTGGGAAACACGTTTCCCGCCCAAAAATCACTAGAAGATGCTCTGATGAAGCTCCACGTGTTAGGAGATGCAAATGCTCTTTCCACGTGTTAGATGATGGAAGCACGCGGTCCAAGTGTCAGAAAGATCTGATTGGAGAACTACCTTGGATCACATGCAACTTATTGTCTTGGGATCACGTGACCACTTAAGTTTTTGTTGTTTCCAGATACGTAGTAATTAATCCTACAATTTAAACAACAGATATTTAGTCAAACACTTAGAGTGCATGCTCAATGCTTAGACCTTGAACAGATTCAGACTTAACTGTGTACTGACTTTACCTAGTGCACAAACCTTTTTTACACATGTGCTTAGACTCTGAAGAATGCATAGGCACTGACCTTGTAGCATCATATGAGAATATGCACAGGCTTGTCCTTGCAAATGTGCACGGACTTTGATCGAATGAGCACTGAACTTGATATGCAGTATAAGAAATATGCACCAACCTTGGACATGCATAGAATGAAGTGTGCACAGGCTTTCCAAGCGATCAATGCACATGTGCACCGACCTGAGTTTATGCAAATGACTATATGCACCGACCTGAGTTTATGCAAATGACAATATGCACCGACTTTCTATAGGCACAAGGCAAACGTGCACGGACCTTCATATGCATAAGTCAGAAATGTGCACCGACCTTAATATGCATGAGATAAAAGGTGCACAGACCTTTATATGCATGAGGCAGAAACATGCACCGACCTTGTTATGCATGAGATAAAAGGTGCACATACCTTTATATGCATGAGGCAGAAACATGCACCGACATTGTGTGGAGTCATACAAGATGTGCACGGACCTTATGTGCATGTGCTTAAAAATGTGCACTGACCTACATTAGTGAATAGTGGTATGCACTGACCTACATGTTTGCATAAATAGAAACGTGCACTGACTTGACAGTCATATGTGCACAGACCTTATGTGCTATCTGCAAAAGGTGCACCAACTTATATGCACACTTCTACAGAAACATGCACCGACCTTAGTAGAACTAAGAGATGACGTGCACCGACCTTGCCTCTGCTTAAAATGCAACATGCGTTGACCTTCATGCGCAGAACTGTAAAAGTATATGGACCTTAGTATGAAATGCGTGCACATGAAGCTATGAAATGCTAAAAGTGTCGTCATAATAAGAATGGTTTCAGAAAAGTATTATTATTATCAAAATCCAAGAGCTGAAAAACAAAATGTATTGTTGCTAATCATCAAAACAGAATGGGAAATTAAGTTCAGAGAATTAAGTCAAAAGAGACATGACATGAGAGACATTATCCCACATGAGCTCCCATAACAGCAAGAGCTATCAAACAAAAGCTAAGGCGACTTCATCCAAACCTCGCACTTAAGGTCAAAGAGGAAATCGACAAGCTCCAAAAGGCCAAGTTCATCAGGGTAGTCTTGTAACCGTAATTGGTAGCTAGCATCGTCCCCATCATGAGGAAGGACGATCGAGTTCAGATCTGTATAGACTTTCGTGACCTTAATCGTGCATGTTCAAAGGATGATTTTCCTCTTCCACATATAGACGTCCTTGTAGACAACACTACCGGCTACGAGATGCTATCCTTCATGGACGGATTCTCAGGGTACAACCAGATCCGCATAGCGAAGGAAGACCAGGAGAAGACATTCTTCACCCCTCCGTGGGGGACCTATTGCATGCCCTTCGGGTTGAAAAATGCGGGAGCTACATATCAAAGGGTTATGATGGCCATCTTGCATGATATGATGCACGTTCACATGGAGGTATATGTGGATGATATTCTAGTTAAGTCCAAAACCGGGAGTGGCCATGCCGAGATCCTCCACGTAGTTCTCCAAAGATCTCGGGAGAACCAACTTAAGATGAACCCCAAGAAGTGTGTGTTCGGGGTCTCTTCAGAAAAGCTTCTAGGGTTTATAGTCAGCAAAAGAGGGATCGGGATAGACCCTAACAAGGCCAAGGCAATTGCCGAAATGCCTCCTCCCAAGAATATCAAGGAAGTCTGAAGTCTGATCGGGCGTTTATAGTTTATTAGGAGATTTATATCTCACCATTCCCAATGATGTAAGCCCTTTTATGACATGCTCAAGGGAGAGGCCAAGTTCGCAGGGAATGATAAATGCCAAAAGGCCTTCGAAGATATGAAGAGCTACCTCCAGAATCTTCCCGTCCTGGCACCCCCAGTCCCGGGTAGGCCTGCTCTATGTATCCACCACAGAGGAATCTGTCGAAGCAGTCTTGGCTCAATACAACGATATGAAGAAAGAACGAGCAGTCTACGACCTGTCAAAACTGTTCAATGAAGTGGAGAAAAAAGTATACTGCAATGGAAAGGACTTGCGTGGCCGTCGTCTGGGTTCCCCAAAAGCTGAAACACTACTTCCTTGCCCATGAGGTGAAGCTCTTGGCGCGAATGGACCCAAGAGAAGCATGTATTGACTGATCACTTGGTGAGATGGCAAAGCTTTCTCAATCAGTTTGATATCACCCACATCAGTCAAAAGGTGGTCAAGGGGCATGCTATCACTGAGCACCCTGCCTACCATCTGCTTCCCACACATTCTCCCATCAACGAAGATTTCTTGGACGGAGACTAAGGAGCCATCATTGATGGTGAACCTTCGTGTATTCTCTACTTCGACGGCGCACTTAACTCCAAGGGTTGTAGAATCGGAGTTGTTCTTCACTCCCCAGAAGGTGTGATTATTCCACGCGCTTGTCAATTATCCTTCCCTGATATAAACAACGTGGGTGAATACGAGGCGCTCCTCATAGGCTTGAAAATGGCGTTGGGTTTAGGAGTCAAGGAGCTCCGCATAATCGGAGACTCATAGCTAATACTTTGATAATCTCTTAGCAAGTACCAAACCCGGGACCTGAAGCTAAGGCCATACCAGGATTTGGTTAGCAAGGTAGTCCAGCGGTTTAGGATGCTAACTCTAGTGCACACCACTAGAGCCCAAAATATCTTGGCTGACACTCTAGCCTCTCTATAATCATCTCTCACAATCCCGTTTGAAAGACGTACAGCTACTGTCCTCGAGCAAAGAATGCACACCCCTTCACACGCTGATCCATGGTTCCAATAGTTCTTGGAACCTGTTCCCCAAGTCCACTCCCTTTCTCTGTTGACACCCGTTTTTAGCTCACAAGTTGTGTCATTTCTCTTATTCATCATTTTTGATGTCCCGAATTAGCCATTGTCTTGGAGCTTTCTCGGATGGATTTCAAGCCCATTTTTACCATTTCATATCCTTTGAGTCTTGGAGATCATTATTTCTTAAATCCCTGGAGCTTGTCTTATCAACTTATAGCTTCTAAGTCGACTTTCGGCCCATTTAGGCCAGCTTCCCTCAAGTAATCGGCTCTCTCTTATTGTGCAGTCCTGAAAGTGGTCCTTTTTCATATCATTCTGTTCTTATTTTCAAAACGTTGTCTTCATCAAAGTTGTTCACCTTTTAAAGATCTACAATTTCTTCTTCTATGTCGTTGGCCAGTTCTTCCCTGATTGTGAGCTATTTGTGTTTTTCCAGCAGGCTATGCTGTTCACCTATGTCCTAGAATCTCTCTCTCTCTCTTCTAGCACCATATTCTCTATCTTCCAATCATTTTATCAGCTATCTTTCTTCATGAAATTTGTTCCTCTCTCCGTTATCTACAATTTCTTCTTCTACCACTTTCGCTAGTTCTGCTCCGTTTGAGAGATACGCTTCAATTTCCAACGTCACGCACAGTCTGCCCAAAATCTTCCTCCATCAGTGTGACGGCCCTACCCTAGACCGCCAGGGAAGTGTGACGGTCCTACGATAGATCGTCACACCGAAACTTACCCGAAATCACTCTGTTCGACCCCTAGAGCGTGGCGATCCTACCCTAGACCGTCAGAGTCCATGTGACGGTCTAGTATGGGTGTGTTACACCGAAACTTGTCCGAAATCATCTCGTTTAAACCCCAGAGTGTGACGGACCTACCCTAGTCCGTTACATAACTTTGACGGTCGTACGATAGACCGTTACACACACCTGAGAGTCCAATTTGTGCTGGACTCTGCTCCGTTTCTGTGCGTCGTGGCCCTCTTGTAGAGTCCATAACTTCTTGAATTCTACTCCGAATTGAGCGCCGTTTGTTCCTATGGTTTCTCCTTGGTATTATCTTGAATTCAGTCCAAAGAACTCCAAATTTCATTATCTATCTTGCTTAGAATCACACTCAAAAGTTGAGGGTTTAGGTTTCCTGGTTCAACTCAAACTCTACAGATTAAGCTCTGGGGCTCCCTTCTAGATGCCATATCTTCCAGATCCTTCATCCAAATAGAGTCCCATTTTCTCCTATGACTTATCTTGACTATTATCTCGAGATTGATCTATAGATCTCGAGATTTGATGGACTCTATCTCTTAAACTCGTGGAGGAAAGTTGGGGGTTTCACAACTTTTCTATAAAAACTGCCTAGTTCGCAGTCGCGACGGGGGGCTCTTTCTTGGTTCGGGGCGAAGCCATGCTATAACTCCAACTCACAACTTCGACCCTGGCTTGAAGAGCGAAGTATTAGCTTTCAATTCCATCCTTTTGGGCTTTATTTCATTGTCTACATTCTTCGTTCTAGTCCTCTCAAAATAACAAATCATCATAATATTTTGCACTTTTCTGTTACACATGCACTTTTGCACGTTTTGCATCAACATTTTCTCTCTATTCTCTTAATCAAATCTCATGATTTCAAATCTCATGCATACACAATACACACACCTATTATTTTCACCCTTCCATAGAGGTTAAAAACCTCCCCCCGGTGAGTTTGCCCTCAATTTCTACCCCTATTTTATCACTGCGGGATTGATGCTACACATGCATGTTCTAATGGGTTTTTTGTCCTTGTTTTGGCTTTGTTTTGCAGGAGAGCATGAATACAACTTGAGGTCCTCTTACTCTAGCCGGCTGGAAGGAGAGGAGGTTTGAATCCATAAGTTCCCCGCACCCCGTTTCAAGCGTGATCAAGTCTTTAAGTTCCAAGGTATACGGCGTCGTTCCTCTCCTTTCTTCATCCTTTGGCGTTATTGGAACCTTGGTGGCGATCACGATTAGTATTTCTCATCCTTTCATCCCCCTTATCTTTGATTCACATGTTTATGCATGTATGTATTTAAAGGGGGCGGGATATGAATCTATTTAAAAAACAAATCAACAGTTTTTTGGCGATCACGGTGGGACACCAATACCCATCACGTTTGTTTTAATGCTCTTTTGTAAGTTGGGTGTGTGCATGTGCATGTTTAGGTCATATTTTATCCTTTCTTTCATTGTTTGGGGCATTTTAAGGGCTCAGGTAGTGTGACGGTCCTATAGTAGACCGCCACATGCATGTAACGGTCATTTGGTAGACCGTTACAGCTTCTGACAGTCCTGCGTGCATGCTCACAAGGCTGTGTTCATCGGGACATAACTTTTGATCCCAATGTCCGATTGCATTGATTTTTCTTCTGTTGGATAGCCCTTTGTATTGTCTTTCCATCCATATATCATTTGCCTCATTTTGTTGACATTTGCATATTCTAATATTGTCTAACTTTTTGAGTTTTGTGCATAAGTTCTACAGGCAGGCTCAGGGACAGGTTCACAGGTACATCTTTACTCAGTTATTTGACTACCTTCCCGGTGTCTAATTGCACTGATTTGTGTTCCATTAGATAGTCCTTTGTATTGTCTTTCCACTCATAGCATATTTGCATCATTTGGGTCTCATTTGCTTAGTTAAAAATTGTCATCATTTTAGCATTTTGTCCATAAAATCTGCATGTGGTCTGCGCACAGGTTCACGAGGGTAACTTTGCCCAGTGATTTGATTGACCTCTCGGGGTTAGATTGATCTGTTCTTGGGCCCGTTGTGCAGACCTTTGTATTGTCTTTCCATCCATATACTATTTGTCTTAGTTGGATCAAGTTTGTATAGTTTAATCTAGTCTTGATTTTCTAGTTTTAAGCTAGAATTTACATGCAGTCTGGTGCACATAGGGCCATACATTGCATATCATAGTTGCATTTCCTACCTTGGAAAGTGATCCCCTTGCCTCCATATTCCTTGGAGTCGACTAGGTGGTCTTATCCGGGACCTCCATAAGTCCCTGTGAGCCGTGGATTCCCACACGGACACCGGGCCGGTTGTACCTTTCCACCCCTTAGGCTTGCATTTGCATAAGTGTGAGAGAGTTAACCTTAGTCAACCCAAAGTTTGGACCTTATCTTGAGGGAATTATTATTAATTCAAATCATTAAAAGGTCTATTAAAATCCCTAAAATATTTCCCATCATATCAACTTGTTTGACTTGGGTGAAAACTCTCACATTGCATTGTTTGTGTTGTTTGGGCTTGTCCAAGCCCATTAGTGGTGTTTTATGTTGCATCCACATGTTTCATCGTTGTTAGGCCCACTTAAGTCAGTCCATTTTGCGGGTTCATTGTCCAGTCCATCGTCCCTTGGTCCGTTGTCCATTCATCTTTGCATTAGTGAGTCAGCCCCCCTTGTTCTCAAGCCCATTAAGCCCTTGCTTCCCCACTTGTATTGTCCTTGATCTCCTCGTATTAAGTCTCCATTTGCCCTCATGGAGCATCATTTCAACCCCTTGTATCATCCTTTTTCCAAATCTTCTTCCTATTCCCGCGTGGAATCCTCTTTCCATGTGGGCCCATCTTTTCATGGTCCCTCTGACCCATCTGAGGAACAGGCCAATGTCATGGCCCATCTTTCAAGCCTTGTTCGCCAAATGGACCCGGCCCAAGCCCAACGTCTTATTGCATCTCATCTTCATGGGCCTCCTTCTCTTAATGGGCCTTCTTCCTTCATTAATGAGCCTCATCACGTTAATGGGCTGAATTCTCCTAATGGGCCTTATTTTTATAATGGGCCTCCTCATTCTCCTTCATATGCTACTGGCCCAATTGCTAATGGGCCTTATTCTCTTAATGGGCCTCATTCTTCTGCCCATGTTACTGCTGGCCCACTCAACCCATATGCCAACGTCTCTTCCAGGCCTGCATACCCTTCCACTCCCGGAATGGGCCCTTCTTCTTCTCAGCCTGGATCCTCTTATCCGGCCCATTATCATTATACTGGTCCGAATTCACATCCTCTTGCTCAAGCTGGCCCATATTCTTCTTGATCTCTCCTACCCAAGAGATGATTGTTCAAACCCAACGCCAACTTGATGAGCTTCAACGTCAGATCGATCCTAAATCCTCTTTAAGTGTTCCGTTCGCTTTCCAAGGTCTTCGGCTCCCACCTCCATCACAAATTCCCACATATCGTTGTTATAGTGGAGTCGGTGACCCGTATGTGCACTTGAAGGAGTTTGTTTATGAGTCGGCCCAATTTCAACATGATCAACACTTGATGGCTTATCTATTTGGTTTGTCATTGGAGGTCCCGGCTCGAGATTGGTTCTTCTCTCTTCCGCAAGAGCAAGTTGTGAATTTTCAAGTTGTACAAGAGGGATTTATTCAGCAGTTTCAAGACCAGGTTGTGCCTAAGTACTCTATTGTGGATCTGGCCCATGAGATGATGAAGCTCGAAGAGGAGTTCTCTACCTTTGCCGATCGTTGGCGTCGCCTTGCCGCGCAGGTCCAAGGGCACATTCCAGAAGGAGAGCAAATCAAGATGTTGATGTCCAATGCCACGCCCGAGTATCGATTTATCTTAGCCCTCAACGACATCACCTCCTGGCAACAACTTTACAGCCGAGCCCGCTTCATTCGCCAACAAATCCAAGATTCCCTTGACCCCGAGTCTCCACCATCCACCTCCACATATCAACCTTCACCCTCCACGTGCCAACCCTTCGCTCCCATGAGTCAGCTCGCCATGAGTCAACCTTCCGCCACATATCCCTCCACGAGCCAACTCCCCGCCTATACATACCTATACGCCTCCGCATATCAACCTTCCATTAGTCAGCCTCCTACGTCCACATACCCATCTCCGTCTCCACCCCTGGTCAAGGTCACACCACATCCCGAGTAGGTGGATGTCGTCTACATACCTCCCCACTCCATTCCACATATGCCTTCACCAAATCCCACCTCTGCCAACCACACTCCATTACCTATGCAACCTCCGCTTCCCTCTCCACAACCTTCTCCACCACCTCATACCCCTCGGCATCCGCCTTGCCCGAAGCAGGCTCCTTGTCCTCCGTTCTCGGAGTGCTTTACCGACATTTTTATGGCTTTGATGGCCGCTCATGCGTTGCCGCTCTCTCTGACTGTGCCTTGCCGACCCGCGGTCGGGAATATGCTTCAATATTGTGATTTTCACTGCCAGTAGGGGCATTTGGTTGAGGATTGTCCCGAGTTCCGAGAGTATGTTTATGGCCTGGAAGGTAATAAAAGGATTGATTGGGCCACCATGCGTAAAGTTGTTTTAGATCTCCGCAGCAAGCAGCAGCAACAAGAAGCACCGCCCAAGCAGCCATCTCCATCTCTACAAGACCGGGGGCACCCTAGTGATTCTTCGTCTAGCATTAAACCCGCTCCATCACCTACTACCTCACCTACTCTATTACCTTCGCTATCTCCTATCCAATCTCCGCAACCTCCACAAACCCAAGCCTCTGCTCAGGCTAGTGCCACCTCCCCTTCTTCTACTCCTTCCACCACTACTTCCACCCCAATGTCGTTCGGCGCGTTGTGTCGACACGTCGACGGTGGGTGCCACAACCCCCTTCTTCACCCTTGCCATGTCCACTACCTCCATCGACCACATCGCCATCTCCACCATCCTCTCCATTGCCTACACCATCTCCACCACCTTCACCATTGCCTAAACCTCCATCACCCCCGCCATCACCTTTGACCGAGCCAGAGCAAATTTCACCTTTCCCGCCCTCGCCCGAGCAAGTCATACCTCCACCCTTACCTTTTCCTCCACCTAAACACACCATACCCGTTGAAACCCCAATGTCATCTGAACCTACTCCTATTCCCATTCTTCCACCTTTTTACACCCCACGGAGCGGGTGTGCGTTACCCATGGTGCCCCTTGGGTCTAATCCCCAAAGAGACAATAAGCCAAGTCAAGATGATTCGGTGCCGGCCATATATTTCAGGATTCAAGATTTTATTTGTCGAATGCCGATCCACATCCTAGTCCCTGGTTATTTTGGTGATGTTGAGCCTACACTCCTAGTGAAGATGGTTGACAAGAAGAGTTCCCTTGAGTTGATGCCAGTTTCTTCCCGAGCAAGGCCTGTGGCAATCTCTTTGCTCGCCAGAGAGTTCACCGTTGATGCTATTATTTCTCCTCGCTCTATTGCCATTCAGATGACAGGCCAAGAAGGGTTCTATACCCATGTTGTTCTAACGCATACGGCCGCCAAGCAGATTATGGGTTCTATGTTCAAGGGGCAATTGGCCGTATCTTCTACATTTTCTAGGGACATTCTACACTTGTTATGCAATCTTCCTCGGTTTGATGGTATGCCGGCCACATCAACGTCGCGAATTACTCTCCCTCAGTTTCGTCCTGCTCTTTTATTAAGGGAGTTGTGCTTCAGGCCTGATTACCAAGTGGAGTTGTCGAATATCATGTTGCTTGTGCCGAAAGATAAAACTCCCTGGTTTCTTGATATTCATCCTTCTAAGGAGTCACTTGCCCAAGAATGTCCGTCTACTGTTGTTAGCGCCGGGTGTCTAGGGGCAACCGCCCCAATGAAGCTGCATATTCATAGCCGGGTCAGGTCCTCTGCCAGATGGGCCCGTTATTTAAGGAGACACGGCAAAATAAGAGGCCTGAAGGTCCAAGCTCACATCTAGCATGTCTATTTCAAGCCAATTTCAGCTAAGAAGAGACGGCGGCGCAGGTTCAGGAGCTGTTAGTTGTGCATTCAGGGGTCCACCTCTTCCTCCCTTTCTTTTCATTCATCGTTCCTTCTGCTCAGCTCCCACCCTTGGGTGGTGTATCTTCCCTCTTCAGATCTGAATTCTATGATCTTCTCCTCTCTTCTAGGGTCCACAAGTCCCTATTCTTCATCTCCTCCTCTTCAACCGGAGTCTCCAGATTATCCCTCCTCTCACGATTCTAGGCCCCGGCCTATGTCATCATTCTATCCCAATCTCGGGACATCACATGATTCTTCTTCCCCGGGACTTCCGGGTGTTGCCTCTAATTCTTCCCCAGGACTTCCGGGTGTTGCTTCTGATCCTTTTCTGGCCCTGCCGGATGACTACTACTCTCCTTCTCCGGCTACGTCGGATGATCATTCTCCTTCTTCCTCATCTTCACAGCAATCCTCTCACTATCTTTCTACTCATTCCTCTTCTCCCTTTCGGGGTCTTCGCCCTTTCTCTTGCTACTTTCGAGGCTTTAGTCCACCTTGATCTGAGCTAATCTGGTTTGTTCTGTATCTGGTTCCTTGTTATCAGGGTCTTTGTGCCTTAACGAGGGAGTTCTAGCCCTCGTATCTCTTCTTTTTTATCCTCCTTTGTCTAGTTTGGTGTCTATCGCTCCTCCACGTCAAGGAATCTTTCAATCCCTTTGCTATCCTCTCCCTTTTATCCTGTCAAGCAAAGAAAAATAAAGCTCGCACTCCTCCAAATTCGATGGTCAAGATCACTCCACGGATTTGCAAAGGTATTTTGTGCAAGAATATGTTATCATTGCTATTACTCTTATTACTTCTGCACATGCTTATAATGCTATTCCTCAACATGCTTAAGTGGCTTTTAAAAATTTGCTTATTTTAATAAAACGAGTTCGCTTCTGCAGCATCCTTAGGCCGGTGATAGCTCCGTGCTGGGAGTCTAGTTCTTTCCCCGATCGTTGAGGGTGACCTTTGAGTATGGATTTTCCACACACTACACGGCAAGCTATAGCCGATCTTCTCTAGAGCAACATCGTTGCTACTTTGGCCATATCACGGGTATACACAAAGGTCTTTTCTTTTCTCTGCTCAGCCAAGTGTAGGGGCAAGAGATTGATGGATGCGATGACAAACCAAGGTGCTCCCTAATACGAGAGAGGTCTCAAATAGGGGCAGTCTTGACCCTCAAAAATGAGCTTTCATGCAATATCTAGCCAATAAGGGTTTTCAAAATTAATGATGAATCAAAAAGAAGATTATGAAATCAAAGGCATGGCAAGAGTGGCAGTATAGTTCCCCGCGGGACGTCATGAGCCCGGTCGCATGCGTGCCTGATAAATATGGGTCTAAAAATCAAAGACACAAAGCCCCGACAGAACAGACCTACTCTTTGAGGGGTAGTGCCCTAAAAGGAAGTCGAATCTTGATATCTCCCATCCTGCATAAAGCTTGTCTCTAATTTTTCTTCTGCTTCTCCCTCTTAGGCTGGGTTGTATCCCGGGTATGGCCTTAGTAGGGGCACCATTCTTTAGAGGCGGTTGGTTGTGGTAAGCCACCCTCACATGCACGCCCTGCTCAAGGGAAGTCTTTAATGAGAAGGGAGGGACGGTGATCTCTGGCCAGTAGTTCGAGCATGTCTTTGGGTGCTGCAGATTACTATTCAAAAATCTAAAAAAAAGAGATATTGTAAAAAATCTAAAAAAATGAGATATTATCAAAAATCTAGAAAACATGATGAGATATTGTCAAAAATCCAAAAAAAAAATGAAATATTGTTCAAATACAAAAAAATTAAATATTTTCAAAATTCAAAAAAATCAAGAAAATTGAAAAATCTAAAAATATTTATCTTTTATATATTTTTTTAGAATAGATACGTAATCTGTTTGCTAAGTGTGCAGGTTGCAGGTACTCAGGCATTCCTTGCTAAATCTTTGTGCTCTGTCTCCTGTCCACATCTTTGATCTGGTCTTCCCTTCTTCAATCATGTCTCTCGATCTGTTCTGAAGCTTGTGTCCTTCTCAACTTTTGTTTGCAATGATCATATTTCTATGAGAGGGCTTTACCTCACGATTATGAACCTGGCAGTTCTGCTTCATTCTGATCTTGGGTTTTGATTGAAGGGCGTATTTGTTTATATCCTTTGTCCTGCCGTGTCCTTGTCTCGCCGTGTCTATGTCCCACCATATTGTCCCACACATGTTAATTTATTATTCACCACGTGTTGTTAGTTGTCTTGCATATGTTGTTAGTCGTCCTTCTATATCTCGTGTGTTGTCCCAACCGTGTGGTCATCCCTCATGTCCTTGTCCCAACCATGTGTTGTCTCACTGCATTGTTGTCTTGTCCCCCACGTTCATCTTGCATATGTGTGGTTTTTTTCATGCCATTGCATATGTGCTTGTTCGTCTTGTTGCGTTGTTTTCCATTCGTTTGATTGTTATGTGTCGTTTAGTTGAGCGTTATCTTATCGTCGTTATGTTCATGTTTGTTTATCATGTTCATTCATATTGTTGTTGTCTTATTTGAAAATCCATAAAAATCCAAAAAATCAGAAAATCTAAAAAAGACGCTGTTTCGCTTGGCAGGTAAGTCAGGTATGGCTCTTGATCCCTTCTCATTATTGCATTACTATATGGTATCTACGTTATTATAACCTCTCAAGGACCGACTGGTTGTCTGTGTGTTCTGGGATCTGATGTTCCCCTTTAACAAAAATGATGATGATCTAGGAGCATACGGTTAATCGTTGGATAGGCCGCTCGGTTGAGTCGGGTGGGGGACGACGGACTCTTTCTCGCACGCCGTGGTTGTAAGCAGACTCTTGACCCCGTCTGGCTTAGTCTAGCAATATTATCCTTGAGTACTTTCCATTTTATCTTTCTTTACATTCATTTTAATGATTTCTTTATTTTAACCCAGCATGCATCATGTCATTTTGAGCACTCACGCCTCGTGATCCGTTCAAGATTTCTCCTCAGCACTGGTTAATTGCACTTCAGTTCTCTTGGGTAAGAGATTCTTCATTCCACTCTGAGTTTGAACGATTTCTCTGATCTTCCCGCTTGGTCTGGTTGGCCAGCGTGATTCTTGTCTGGATTTTATCTCAGTCTTATCTCTCCTTTTCCAGCTCTTATGCTATGTTCCTTCCGACCCACTCATTGTATGTGGATTGTGTCCCCGATGAGATTGGTCATGTTTCCTTTCCTCCCTTAGTTAGCTCTCCAGACATGTCTCATCTGCGTCAACCATTAAGGGTGGTTAGTTCGGCATTTTCGGGAGAATTCCTATCGCTTGTTGGTTGTGGCGGGTGTCTTTTTACCTTGATGCCCGCTTATCAGTTCTCTCTGCTTCATCTCTACGTCATCTCCATTTCACGTCGCTTTCGCTTTCGCTTCATTTCCTTTCCATTTTACCTCCGCGTCCCTTTCGCTCGTTCCCTTGCAAAGCGGACATCAAGGAGGGGCATCTGTTGACACCCGTTTTTAGCCTATAAGTTGTGTCATTTCTCTTATTCATCATTTTTGATGCCCCGAATTAGCCATTGTCTTGGAGCTTTCTTGGATGGATTTCAAACCCATTTTCACCATTTCATATCCTTTGAGTCTTGGAGATCATGATTTCCTAGAGCCCTGGAGCTTGTCTTATCAACTTATAGCTTCTAAGTCGACTTTCGGCCCATTTAGGCCGGCTTCCCTCAAGTAATCGGCTCTCTCTCACTACGCAGTCCTGAAAGTGGTCCTTTTCCATCTCCTTCTGTTCCTCTTTTCAAATAGTTGTCTTCATTAAAGTTGTTCATCTTTCAAAGATATACAATTTCTTTGTCTACGCCGTTGGCTAGTTCCGCCCTGATTGTGAGCTATTCGTGTTTTTCCAGCTGGCTACGCTGTTCACCTATGTCCCAGAATCTCTCTCTCTCTCTCTTCTATCACCATCTGCTCTATCTTCCAATCATTTTCTCAACTTTCTTTCTTTATAAAAGGTGTTCCTCTCTCAGTTATCTACAATTTCTTTTTCTACCAGTTTCGCTAGTTCTGCCCCGTTTGAGAGATACGCTTCAATTTCCAAAGTCACGCGTAGTCTGTCCAAAATCTTCCTCCATCAGTGTGATGGCCCTACCCTAGACCGCCAGGGAAGTGTGACGGTCCGACGATAGACCGTCACACCGAAACTTGCCTGAAATCGCCCTTTTCGACCCCTAGAGCGTGGCGGTCCTACCCTAGACCGTCAGAGTCCATGTGACGGTCTAGTATGGGTGTGTTACACCGAAACTTGTTCGAAATCATCCCGTTTAACCCCCAGAGTGTGACGGACCTACCCTAGTCCGTTACATAACTCTGATGGTCGTACGATAGACCGTTACACACACCTGAGAGTCCAATTCGTGCTGGACTCTGCTCCGTTTTGGGGCGTCGTGGCCCTCTTGTAGAGTCCATAACTTCTTGAATTCTACTCCGAATTGAGCGCCATTTGTTCCTATGGTTTCTCCTTGGTATTATATTGAATTCAGTCCAAATAACTCCAAATTTAATTGACTATCTTGCTCAAAATCACACTCAAAAGTTGAGGGTTTAGGTTTCCTAGTTCAACTCAAACTCTACAGATTAAGCTCCGGGGCTCCCTTCCAGAAGCCATATATTCCAGATCCTTCATCCAAATAGAGCCCCATTTTCTCCTGTCACTTATCTTAGCTATTATCTCGAGATTGATCCATAGATCTCGAGATTTGATGGACTCTATCTCTTAAACTCGTGGAGGAAAGTTGGGGATTTCACCACTTTTCTATAAAATCTACCTAGTTCGCAGTCGCGACGGGGGGCTCTTTCTTGGTTCGGGGCGAAGCCATGGTGTAACTCCAACTCACAACTTTGACCCTGACTTGAAGAGGGAAGTATTAGCTTTCAATTCCATCCTTTTGGGCTTGATCTCATGGTCTACATTCTTAGTTCTAGTCCTCTAAAAATCACAAATCATCATAATATTCTACACTTTTTTGCTACGCATGCACTTTTGCACGTTTTGCATCAAGATTTTCTCTCTATTCTCTCAATCAAATCTCATGATTTCAAATCTCATGCATGCACAATACACACACCTATTATTTCCACCCTTCCACATGGGTTAATAACCCCCCCGGTGAGTTTGCCCTCAATTTCTACCCCTATTTTATCACTGCGGGATTGATGCTACACATGCATGTTCTAATGGGTTTTTTGCCCTTGTTTTGGCTTTGTTTTGCAGGAGAGCATGAATACAATGTGAGGCCCTCTTCCTCTAGCCGGCTGGAAGGAGAGGAGGTTTAATCCACAAGTTTCCCGCACCCCGTTTCAAGCGCGATCAAGTCTTTAAGTTCCAAGGTACACGGCGCCATTCCTCTCCTTTCTTCATCCTTTGGCGTTGTTGGAACCTTGGTGGCGATGATGGTTAGTATTTCTCATCCTTTCATCCCCTTATCTTTGATTCACATGTTTATGCATGTATGTATTTAAAGGGGGCGGGATAGGAATCTAATTAAAAACAAATCAACATTCTCATGAGCCAGAAATCGACCTCGATGACAGCAACCCATGGTTCTTTGACATTGAGAACTATCTCCGTGATGGATCATTTCCCAAATACGCTACCACCCCTGATCGGCGAGCCATTCTCTGTGCTATGGAGCGCTTCACCATCATAGGTGGTCTCTTGCATCGAAGATCCCTTAGTGGAGTGTGCCTCTGATGTCTTGACAAGATTGAATCTCGCGTAGTTGTTAAGGCTGCGCATTCTAGTGAATGTGGTGGCCATGCAAATGGTTGCATGCTAGTTCAAAAACTACTCACGCACTATTACTAGCCTACCATGAGGAGGAATGTTCCCGCTATGTCTGCCATTGCGCTAAGTGTCAACTTCACGTGGACAAGGTTCATGCTCCTTCATCTTTACTCCACCTTCTCAAAGCTCCTTGGCCTTTCCCCATGTGGGCGTTCGACGTAGTCGGCCTTCTGAAAGATAGGACCAGAGAAGTCCGGGGAAATCCTTCATTCTCACCGCTACTGAATACTTCACGAAGTGGGCAGAAGCTGAATCTTTCACAGAGGTCAAGGCATCGACGGTGGTAAAATTCATCAAGGGCAACATCCTCGCCAGGTTCAGCATCCCTCATGACATCGTCACCGACAACGGACCTCAATTCACATCGCATGAGCTTCACGACATGTGTGGTAAATATGTCATCAATTTGCATCATTCATCCCCATATTATCCACAAGGAAATGGACAAGCTGAAGCTACAAATAAAACTCTCATTATGATAATCAAGAAAACATGCAAATCTCATCACTACTCTGATTGGCCTGATCGCCTTGTCGAGGCTCTCTGGGCTTATTGTACTTCTGTCTAAACTCCCTCGGGTCAAACCCCATACGCACTCACCTTCGGGACAGAAGCGGTACTCCGATATGAAATCTTCGTTCCCTCACTGAAAGTGTAGCTGGACACGGAGCTCAATCCCGAGCAATGTCGGGAAAATTTATTGGCCCAACTGGAGTTGTTAGATGAGAAACGAATGATTGCAACCGATCATGCACAAGTTTATCGTTAAAGAATTGCACATTTTTATGCTAAAAAGGTCCTTGAGAGAAAATTTAAAGAAGGTGAACTGGTCCTAACAGAAACTCACTAAAACCACTGGTCCAAAAGAGAAGTTACAAGAGAATTAGGAAGGTCCATACGTCATCAAAGAGGTCTTTTCTGGAAATGCATATAAGCTAGTGGATGCCAATGGGGCGGAACTCGCATACCCCTAGAATGGGATCTACTTAAAGAAACTCTATCTGTGATACTTTGTACATAATCATAATAAAAAAATATCAAACAAAAGAAAAAAAACATCAAAAAAAGGAAAAGAGAAAACTATGGCAACCGCCTGGTGTCTGTAATATAGTTTTAGGTCATGCATCCACCCTTTATGTTAGGATAGGGCACATTAAGGTCTTGGTAGGTCATGGGTCTTGGTCTACCAGAACCGGGGAGATCCCTATTTGGCCACATCGGCCTATGCTCATTAAAAGGAAGACAACATGCACGCACGAACACACACACACACACACACACACACACACACACACACACACACACACACACACACACACACACACACACACACACACACACACACACACACACACATTTCTCTTAAAATCAGTGGCATCCCTAGGACGGGACTTCACCCCGAAGGCTTTTGAAAGGCCCTTTTCTTGTTTCTCTTCTACTCGACCGACCAAGACAACCGGCACCCTTAAAGCGCTGAGCAGGGTAGCAGAAACGAACCATCCTTATTGTGAGAGTAGGATTCATCCCTTGAGTCCTGTCAGAGCACGTGAAGAGGGCAGTGTCCCCGCAAGCGTACAAGAGGGATTCCAAAAGCCAAGAAAAATGAGAAAGAAAAAAGGAATGAAAAGCCTGGTCATGACTCTGCCTGACATATATAAGCCACGCCCTACGAATGCCAAAGGAAAAACCAAAAGGGGCAAAGTCAAAACACTCAATGAGTGGTCCGAAGTCACCCGAAAGGGAGGAGTCAAGTAGGCATGCCTACTGGCTCACCGAATTAACGGCTTTGTCGGTCCTCCTAGAATGTTTATCCCCCACATTCTTCTGTCTCCCCCTTCGAGGATGAGGGCCCGACGAAAGCTCTAAGGGGTGAACCCCATTTCACCACGCAACCCTATTTTATGAAAAAATACACTGATGGTTGTCCAAATTTGAAAGGTAGAAGCTATTCCTGTGAAGGAGCCTCGGCATTTTTGGTAGGCCAAGACACTCATCTACCACCTTAATGTTTTCTCCCATTAACCTTGGGCTTAGGTCAATGCAAGTGCGCCACCTATAGGTGTGATGGCATCTGATTCTGGGTCAGCATCGCGCGGTTGACTGTTAGGAATCCAAGGTGTTCTATCAAATAGCGTCTAAGGTTGTGAGGAAATAGATCCAGGTCGGGCAATTATTTTACCTCGAATGCTGATTGGGTGTATCCCTATGGTCGGAAACAACTAGGAGCCTAAGCGTGGCATGATGGTATTGTCATCAGGATAAATCTTAACCGGCGGGACTATCATTCGAGGAGTCTAGAGGGCCAAATCAACCTAGTCGTGCGCTCAGGATACCTGGGAGGTTATTAGAAGAACCCTACCCTCTGTAGATCTATTTAAAATCCACTTAAATTAAATAAAGAAAAGATGGTTGAAGAATCATGAAAAAAGAAGAAAATAGATGGAAAAGGTAGCATGCGTAGGATGCTAGTGGAGTGTGTGATCGCCAGAGACCGCGGGCCTCAAATGATATTAACAATAAATAAAAGGAGGGATCGCGATAATACCTTTGAAGCGTGGGAGATGTGAGAGTTTACCTTCTCTTCCTATCGACAGGCCAATGGAGAGAGTCTACTTAGATTACCCTTGCAAAATAGATAAACAACACCAACAAAAGATATTGATTAGCAAACCAAAGTGTACAGTATCAATCCCAAGTGAAAAAATATAATGTGAAAGTATGTGGATGAACACACCTATTGGGTGTTGGCCCTTAAACCCCTATGCAAAGAGAGGGATAAAATATGATGAAGGAATATAATAAGGGACGTGCAAGTGTTGCACTGGGGGAGGCTCAACGTGGTTGAGAGGAATAGAATAACGAATGAATGTATGATGCATGCAAGCTAACAGATGCAATAATATAAAATACAGAGGAAAGGAATCCTGTGAGGATTGTGTTTCTAGGAGGGCCTCATCGTGGCTTTTGATGGACGTTCGGAAGAAGCCTCCAATGGGATGGAGCAATGGACTCAAGGAGGACTCCTTCTTAAGCCTTGAATCGGGCAGCACCTCCCCGTCGAATGAAAATCCCCCCCCCCCCCCCGGTAAAGAATCGCAAGGGCTTATTTATAGGGGAAGGATCAAAGTTTAATCCACGAACAGTTAGGATAAACACCTTTGGCACGAGATAAGCATAGCAAGAGTCCTCTTAGTCTCGGAAAGCCACAGAGGTCCGCTGCATTCAGAACTCTCAGAGAAATGGCGTCAGACACGTTGGTCGCCCATTAAATGTGCGTCCACCACCGTGGACGTTCATTGGCATTAAAATATGAAAAGTTTAAAATCTTACAAAATTAGAAAATATTTGGCGTCAGGGTTTCCGGACGTCCATTTAAAAAAGAATTGGCGTCAGGGGTCCCGGATGCCCATTTAAGAATGGGCGTCTCGGAGGAGTGACACCCATTAAAAATCACCCAAAATCGGCTCAAAAATTAATTAAAAATATTAAAAGAAGAATTGGCGTCATATCAGGTGGATGCCAATTGAAAATTACCTGTAATTTAAAAAACGTAAAAATAAAAAAAAAGTTGGCGTCACGCTTGGTAGTCATCAATTTGAAAAATCTTAAATTTAAAAATAGTAAAAAAAAGAAAAAAGAATTGACGTCACTCTGGACAAAGACTAATTTAAAATTCTGAAATTTAAAAAATAGAAAAAAATAGAAAAAAGAATTGGCGTCACTCTGGGCAGACACCAATTTGAAAAATCTAAAAATTAGAGAATAATCCCAAAAAATCTAGAAAATCTAGAAAAATGGGGGAAATCACTCAACTAAGCCGATTTGAGGATCAAATTGAGGCATTATAAGGTAATATGAAATATACTCAAGATGATGTCAAATTTAGCGTGTCTATAGCTGCCCCACCTTGGCGTCTATTTTGAGAGGGAGTGATATGAAGAGGAGCGAACTGAAAAGTAGATGCCAATGTGTGATGAGACACGCGATCAACACCACCAGATGAGAATCAAATCAAAAGATCAAGATGAAGTAATCTCGGGAGGTTCAATGAAAGTAAAAATTGTTTGGATAAATGAGGGAGTGTGCACGTGGGCAAGAATGAGAGAAGGTAACGAATGCGATCAACTTCCAGCACGGTGGAAGTATGCCAGGTCACAAACCTGTAGGTTTCACCATTGGAGAGCGGTTACCAGTCAATGTGGACGTGCTACAACCAAAGTAGATCTAAGGAAAGAGATTGAAATAGGAGGATGAAAATCCAAACAATGGAGTTTTCGAGAAAACTGTCAAAATAGCAACAAGACGAACTGAGGACTCAATTTGACAATGAATATCTCAAAAATAAAAAAATACGGTTAACTGACTCTCAAAATCGAGTTATCATAATGATTTTCTAAAGTTGATTCAAATTCCTATATGAATGCATGATGGGTTTAATGGGAAATTAAAATAAATTAAAATAGAAAGTAATCAAGGATAATATTGTTAAGCTGCCAAGACTGAGTCAAGAAATCCATTCGTGAGCTGATACTAAACTGAAGCCCGTTTATCCGCGCACCATTTCACAAAAGGGAACCATCGTCCCCAATCTTGGACGGCTCAACGGCCTATCCGTGCAACTAAGATTCCTCTAGATTATCATTATTTTTGATGAAGGGGAACTCAAATTTCAGATTTACTAAAGCCACAAGGTCCTTGATATAATTTAATAGCGTAGATAACATATAGTAAAAAAATGCATACAAGGAGGTGGTGATAGCAATGAGCATGAGGGGAACTGAGAGATGCAAACACCGTGGGACTTGGATGATGATGCCCGGACGGCGGGACCAAGAGCTTCTTCTTGCACTTAAAAATTCGTTAGCCAAGATATAATGAATCATAACAAATGAATTGAAACATTATAGCATATCATTAAAGCATTCGATCAATTGATAGAATGATAGCATAGTGTGAACTACAACACATAGTGTGTGAGCATAGCAGTGATAGCCCAACATCGTGAAAGCATGAAAGCATCCAAGACACTTAGGGCCTCGTGTACTCCAGAGCATCAAAGCATGAAGGCATCAATCATCGTTTGTTATTGAATTTGAACCATGAGGATGACGGCTTGGCTAATCATGAGCTTTGGAGTTGAATGATCATGATGAGAATAATCCTCAGATTGAAATCAGCAGGAATGGCTTTAAAAAGACTAGCTCTTCAATGATCAGAGTGATGCCTAGAGCGGCGAATCATGAAGATAGCAATCAACATAAGGAAGAATCGAAAGGTTGATGGCAATGAAAGGAGAGGACTCATCCCGTGTTCTTGGTCCTTGTAAAAGTGTCCCTGCAAAAGCACCATCAGAAGAAATACAATGCAGTTTTTTTTAGATTTTTTTTGAAATATGCAAATTTTTATGGGTTTTGAAAAGTATTTAATTTTTATGTCTTTTGGAAGATATTTGGGTTTTTTTATTTTTTATTTAAAAATATTTTGGAATTTGGGAAATATTCAATTTTTTTGGAATTTTGACTTAGACATTGTTAATGTAACATCAAAGGATGTTTAAACCGCTGGCTAGGGGTCCTCGTTCCTTCCCCTTTCGCTAAAAACTACCCAAAGCTGGGCGTGCATTGAGGGTGGCACTCTATAACCGGTTACCCATGGATAACGGTGCCCCTACTAAGGCCATACCCGAGAAACACTCGATCTTGAGGGAGAACAGAAGAGCAATTTGGGATAAGCTTGATATAAGTTAAGAAGATATCAGTTTTGACTTCGTCCATAGCACGACCCCTAGAGAGTCGGTCTGTTGCATTGGGGCTTTGCGTCATATCATCGAACCTTAAATTCTCTTATAGGCACGCATACGACCGAGCTCATAATGTCCCGCGGGGAAACTGTACTGCCCTCTTGTCATGCCAGATTCATTGAATTTTTCTTTTAATTTCACATATTTTTTCATTTGATCATCATTTTTTTTCTTTTATGTCCTTTAGACTTGAAAGATATTGCAATTGAGCTTGAAATTTGAGAATAAGGTCATAATTGACTGCCCCTATTTGAAACTTCCTCTTGTCGGGGTGTGCTTAGGTTGGTTGTTTTACCCAAAATATCTCTCCTCTCATATTTTAGCCGAGTTAAGAGGAGAAAAAGACCTCATGTCCTCGAGCATGGCCCAAGTAGCAACGGTGTTTTAGTAAGGAAACGACTAAGGACGCCGTGGAGTGTGTGCGGTGCCCAGCTAAGGGTTGCCCTTAATGAGCGGGGAGAGAATGCCGAATTCCCAACGCGAGATTCTTATTTCCAAAATGCTACATAGCAAGCCTAAAGACTCTCTTTTTTCATTTTTTTATTTTTTTTGTTTGAAATTTAATTTAAACAAAGACCTAAGATAAAGGCCTAGACTACCATTCTTGATCAAGTTAAGAAGCACTTCATTTTGAAAACCATGCGTGGAAGATGAATGAGATAATGATATCATAAAGCGCATGCTTATGCCAACAAATTACCTTGCGACCTTGTTGAAGAAGCAGCTGTTGGATGCAATCATGGGATTTATCCTCATTTGGCAGAGCAAGGATTGGAAGTTGCTTAACAAGAAGGAGTGGTGTCCAGACCAGACCCAGACGAATAAGGAGAAAATGAAGAGAGGTTAGGGCTAGAACTCCCTCACTAAGGCGCAGAGACCTTGATCACATGAAAGGTCTACAAAAGAAAAGGGAATTAAGATGAAGAGTGAGGGATGAAGCCTCGAAAATAGTGGGAGAATGGGCAGATGCCCAAAACAGTTGACGCAGAAGAAGTCAGGTCAGACCCAGGATTTGGAGGAGTTAAAAGAAGGAATTGGTAAATGGAAAGAGGAGGATCTGGAGGGTCCGGGGGCAAAGGAGGAGAATCATGATGGGAAGAAGAATCATCCGGAGGCTCTGGAGGAATGGGATGGGAACGGACGTGATGCCCTAGAAGAAGGGATAAGGAGTGAGATAGGGAATCCAGAGGTTCCTGAGGAAGAAGATACCATGGGACGCGATGCCCCAGGAGGTCCAGAGGTTCTGGAGGAAGGGAGTAGGAGGGGGTGTGATGCTCTAAGAGATTCAGAGGTTCTAGAGTAAAGAAATAGGAAAGGGCATGATGCCCTGGAAGGTCTGGAGGTTCCGGAAGAATGTAGAGAAGGAGGGCGCGATGCCTGGCAAGCAGAGAGAAATTCGGAGGATCCAGATACAAGAATTGGGAGTGGACGTGATGCCCTGAGAGAAACTGGAGAGGGCACGATGCTTGGCAAGTGTAAGGGGACCCGGAGATCCCAAAGATGGAGGTGAATAAGAAGGAAGATGTGGAGGATCCGGAGGTTCCAGAAGGCGGGGAGGATACGGGTTCGGAAACCCGGGAAAGAAGGAATGCATGTGAATGCAATGCAATGGATGTAGGGGATGCAAAGAATGCATGGGATGCAAGGAGAGGATCCTCCTTCTCAACCCACGAGTGGCCCATAAGGTGATAGGAAAAAATGTAGATGAAATAGAATAGAGAGTGGGTAGGGTAGCGAAATTCCCCCTAGCAGAAGAATGCTTGCCCCTCCATAGCACTGAAAGTGTACAGCCGAATGGCCCAACGGATAAAATTAAAGCCCAGGATGAAGCTTCAACAATGAATGATAACTCCCTTTGAGGTTGAAGAGCAATAATGTGGGGGAGTTGAAATGTTGGAATGGGAAGCTTTGTTTTGCCCAAGGATCGTGGGGTATAAAGAGTATTGAAAAAATTAGGCATTCGCCCCTCGAATGGAAGGATAGACTTGAGATTTGAGGGTTGGAACAAGGGGTGCCCTGCCCGGCGCTTGGGCGTGGACTTACATAGCATCAAATCTTGATAATCTCCTTTAGTGAGCATTGGTGGGGCTTTGACCTCTTCAACCATGTCCGGTACAAGAACGCGGATCGGCATCCGACAAATAAAGTTTTGCATCTTGAATAACATAACCGAGGCCAACTCCTTCTTGCCCGGCTCCTGAACATTCTCTGTGGCACAAATATTTGTTACAACACACCCACTCTGAGTGCTAAAAGGAGGTGAAGCGAAGGCAGAAGGCTCCATAGATGGTGGAAGTTCGATGGAAGGTGTTGGAGGTAATGTAAATGGGGGTGCAAACACGTCGAGCTTCTCCCCTTGCTCGGAAGCAGACAGGGTTGGCTCGAGTGTAACAAGGGGTTGACCCAGCTCAGGATTAGCCACAGGTTTGGGTAAAGGGGTAGGTGGAAGGATAGGCAAAGCCAAGTTTAGGGTTATTGGTATAGTGGAGGACCGAGGTGGCGGCAATGAGAGGTTAATTGGAGAAGGTTTAGTGGTAGGTTTGATGGAGGCCGATGTCATGGAGGTTAATGAAGGTATAAGGGGGGGTTTAGTAGGAGGTTCGGCAGAGGCCGGTAGCATGGCGGTTGATGGTGCAAGAATTGGAGGTGTAATGGTGGAGGGTTTGACATGTTGGAAACATCAGATGTTAGGGGTGTGAGAGGTTTGAAGAGTAGGAGACGGGTCTTGATGCGCCAATGTGGGTGATTGGAGTATCGACCCGTCATCGTAACACCAGTAGGTATCAAAAATATGGGTTGGGTTAAAGACGGTGGCATCGTCATGAACAGGGAATTCTTCGGGTGGTAATGGAGGGAGAGGAAAACAGAGGAAACCCGGAATGGGTGCTTGCAGAACTTCATCTCGTGCCATCTTCAATTCTTCACATGCCGGCTCAAACTCTTCATTGTCGGGCTCAAGTGGATGCCGTGGTGGTGGCATATTAATGGGTGGTGAAATGTAATGGTGTTGTGGAGGATTTTATGGATGTAAATGCGTATGTAGTGGCGGAGGGCCATATGAGTAAGCGGTGTGGTTATGTGGAGGGCGGACGGCATCCACTTGATCGTTGAAGCTTACCGGCTCTTGCTTACTTGTGTTGGTGCCATAATCATTTCTCCTCTCCTTCCATTCTTTCTCCATCATCGTAATATTGTTCATGAATGCGTGAAGAGGATTGACTTGAAGAGGAGGAGGAGGAGATCGCAGGATCGTGGCCCTCTTTAATTGTTCCTCCATTGAAGCAACTTTATCAACGAGAGCTTGGAGGGGTGTAACGTGAGAAGCGGAGGGTTGACAAAGTGGCCTTTGAAAAGGAGGGGCTGCATATGAAGGCCGTGGAGGGGGGTTGACGGGCTGACCCAAAGAAGGACCCTGTCGGGCCGGGTTGCAAGGAATATGTGAGCTTTGGGGCCGTGAAGGAGGAGGAATAGAAGGAGGCGGGTGATGGATAACCCGAGGAGGGGTTTATCTAGAAGGAGGCGGGTGATGGGCCACCCGAATGGAAGTATGAACAGACGAGGGAGGCGGGTGATGGGCCACCCGAATGGGATTGGAAGGAGGAGAAGATGCACTATCAACAGCAGCCTTAAAGGCTTGGATCTGTTGAGGGGTGAGATGCTCTATTGCATGCAAGATCCGGGCGACCTTCTCATCATGGGGAGGAGACAACCCCGAGGGAGTAGCGGCTTACGCTTGATGCGAGGGACCATGAGATTGAAAATTGCCCATGGGTCGGGCAAGAACATGTGAATGGGGACGTGGTCCCTTGAAAGAATTATGGTGATAATTATAATGAACATGTTGAAATTGAGGAGTGTAGGATGTGCTAGGTTGGTCATCCTCATGATTGTGATAGGAATTAAACATGTTGGTTTGATTATTAGAGTGAAACATCATGCAAATCAATAATATTTAATCAAAATAATTTGTAAAGATCAAACAAGTTGAATATTTACCACTACAAGAAAAATCGCGGATAGCGACCGACCTAGCGGTCGCTATTCAGTCGTAGATCGGTCGCAAATATACATTGCGACCGAACAGATACTATCTAGCGACCGAATATGTCGGTCGCTATATAATAGTCGCTATATCGCGACCGACATAATTCGGTCGCAGTATCAGTCGTTACCAGAGACCGATTATAATCGGTCGCCTGACCGGTCGCAATAATTCGGTCGCCATTCAGTCTCTATTCGGTCTCGAATTATGTTGTATTTTTAAAAATAAAATTAACCTATCGGATTTATTCGGTCTCAATTCGGTCGCTAGTCGGTCGCTAAATTTGTTGTATTTTTAAAAATAAAATTAACCTATCGGATTGATTCGGTGGCTAGTCGGTCGCTAGTCGGTCGCCAAGTATAATTATTTAATAAAAGAAATATAACGTATAGTCGCTATTCGGTCGCAATTCAGTCTCCATGCGGTCACTAATTTTGCATTATTTTTTTTTAAAAATTTATTTAAACTGATAAATAAATTACCTGATAAATAACAAATTCATAACATAAATATAAAATCAACTACACAGACAACAATATCGACAAATCTCAAATTCATCACATACAAACACCTGATAAATAACAATTTCATAAAACAATAATAAATCAACTACACGGATCACAATCTCCGGCGGAGGGGGCTCGGGCGGGAGCGGGGAGGGGGGCTAGGGCGGAGAGGGGGCCGCAGGGGAAGGGGGCTCGGGAGGGGGGGCTCGGGCGGGAGGGGGGGGGCTCGGGCGGGAGGGCTCGGGCGGGCGGGGGTCGTAGTAGGAAGTATAACGGCATCAGCGACCGACTGGAGACTGAAGTTAATTCGGTCGCAATAATAGCGACCGATTAGCGACCGATATACATTCGGTCGCTGAAACGGTCTCGGTTATGCGACCGATTATTTCGGTCTCCGAATTGGTCTCTATTTGGGACCGACTAGCGACCGATTTAATCGGTCGCTAATTCGGTCGCTATAGCCACTTTTTCTTGTAGTCTTGATTTGATTTGTTCCTTGATGTGAATTAAGGATTTTAACAAAGTTTGTATGATCCACTCAAGGTAATGAACCTAGTTCCAATGTGATTTGCTCCAAAGCCAACTAGGTTAATTCTCACCATGCATAAGCCATCTAAACCCAGGGACTTCAAAATGGTACAACCTGTCTGGCGTCCGTGAGAGAATCCACGGGTACGGGGACTTATGGAGGTCTTGGTTGAGGAATTCCCGGTCCAATGAGATAGAATGCTCAATGGAGGGTCCTTCCTTTACCAAGAGAGGGGTAAAGCTCCTAGAAATGTGGGGAGAGGAGGTCTCCCAGACCGAGATGCTCCTGTAATGTAGGGTAATGCAAAAGATAAATAAAATCACACAGAATGATGCAAATGCAAATGATGGATGGACAACATAACAAATAGGAAGGAGAACGACAGTGAATAGCAATATACGGATGCTTTTACAGAAATGGTAAAATGCAAACTTAATATGCAATGATAGGGAACATAATATCACAGAAATATGGTAGCAATGATATGTAGCGATAACTTCAACAGAAAATGGGACGTGATATGCAAATACAAAAATGTAACAGGAAATCCAATGGTTACAAATGCCACAGAGAATGCGCATGTAACAAATGCAACAAGAAATGATATGCAGCAGACAGGGAAAATGTATGCAAAACGTATGCAAAAGAAATCAGAAGAGAAATGAGCATCTACCAATGTGGGCATCCATTCTTCTTCTTCTTCTTCTTTTTACAAGAGGAATGGGCAACTGCCCATGTGGGCGCCCATTCTTTTTTTTTTACAAGAGGAATGGGCGACTGCCCATGTGGGTGCCCATTTTTTTTCTTTTTTTTTTGTTTTATAAGAGGAATGTGTGACTGCCTATGTGGGCGCCCATTCTTTGTTTTTTTTTAGGGAGAGAACAGAAGTGGAATTTTAATAATCAAACAATTACGTTGGAGTACGTGAACGTGGTGCAACAAAAGATAAAAAAAAGACGAAAAGAGTGCTACGTGGAGCACTAATAGGAGATGCACTGTGGGTGCAAAATAGGAGGGGCACAAGTGGGTGCCAAAGGAGGAGGGTAATCTAAAAAAACACAAGGGGTCCCACCGTGATCGCCAATTTGTAGATCTGTTTAAAATCACTTAAATTAAATAAAGAAAAGATGGTTGAAGAATCATGAAAAAAGAAGAAAATAGATGGAAAAGGGAGCATGCGTAGGATGCTAGTGGAGTGTGTGATTGCCAGAGACTGTGGGCCTCAAATGATATTAACAATAAATAAAAGGAGGGATCGCGGTAATACCTTTGAAGCGTGGGAGATGTGAGAGTTTACCTTCTCTTCCTATCGGCCGGCTGATGGAGAGATTCTTCTTAGATTACTCTTGCAAAATAGATAAACAACACTAACAAAAGATATTGATTAGCAAACCAAAGTGTGTAGTATCAATCCCAAGTGAATAAATATAACGTGAAAGTATGTGGATGAACACACCTGTTGGGTGTTGGCCCTTAAACCCCTATGCAAAGGGAGGGATCAAATATGATGAATGAATATAATAAGGGACGTGCAAGTGTTGCACTAGGGGATGTTCAACCTGGTGAGAGGATTAGAATAACGAATGAATGTATGATGCATGCAAGCTAACATATGTAATAATATAAAAGATAGAGTAAAGGAATCCTGTGAGGATTGTGTTTCCAGGAGGGCCTCGTCGTGACTTTTGATGGACGTTTGGAAGAAGCCTCCAAGAGGATGGAGCAATGGATGCTATGAGGACTACTTCTTAAGCCTGGAATCGGGCAGCACCTCCCCGTTGAATGAAAATCGCCCCCCGGCAAAAAACCGTGATGGGGACATCCTCGACCATTCCATATTTTTTTTGAGGATCCCGTTGCTCGCTGACAGTGCTCCATGATGTCGTCACATTTTTGTGAGTCAAGTCATGTAATTTGTATATTTTATTTGAGTCATAAACTGTGTAATTTTTCTTTTATTTGAGTCAAGTACCTAGGTTAATGAGTCATCTACCTAAGTTAAGTGTCATAGCGTTGATTAGTTTGGTTAATGGGCCCAATTAAGTGGGCTTGGCCCAGGGGCACCCCACTACCCCCTTGGTTTCTTGTCATTAGTCCAAAAGTCAGGGACTTATTGTAAATTGTGAGATGCCTATAAATAGGACCCCATTTTCTCCATTTGTGGTTAATGAGATATTGAGAAGAAAATTTGGATTCCCTTAGTTATTTCCTTGGAGTGAGAAGCTCCCCCCTATCTCTCTCTCTCTCTAGGGGTGACCCACATTCTCTCTCCTCCCCCTCCCTCTCTCTCTTCGGCGCACCTGCCCTTTCACCTTCCCCACTGTCCACCTCAGTTGCCACATCATCACTCTCTCCTCCACCTCATCCATTCCCCTCTTGCCAGCTCACCCACCCATTCACCTCCCTAGACGGATTAACCCCCCCGTTAAATCCTCCTCAACCCCAAGAGCCACTCTCCCCCTCCCAAGAGAGAATCCCATCTCCCCAAGCACCCCTTCCCTTCCCCAACACACCCTTTCCCCTCCCCAAGACACAGAAGTAATTTCCCCATTAACTATCCATTCAAACCAAGGGAGAACTCTCCCTCCAAGCCAACCTGTGCCCCACCCTCTCTCCCCTCCACTTCTAGCCGCAGCCCTCCCTCCCCCACCCCTTGGAGACCACTCACACACCCCCTCCTAGCCTCCACACCCTCCTCTAGTCGCACCACACTCCCCCTCCCCATCCTAGGGAAGTCCACCCCCTTTCCCCCACTCCTACTCTCACAATCCATCACCCTGCCCTGCACTAGTTCGCAGACAACAGTCAGAGGATGATTTGCAGACCCTGCCACATCATCATCGCGCATCTTCTAGAGGCGTATCTCATATTTCTGGAAATATATTTGAAGTAGCTTCGGAGGTGATGTGGTCTCGCGTCCATCCGACGTCTGTGCTACCCGGGAGAGCCATTCTCCCTCGACTGCGCAAAGCTGCTCCGGCAGGGAACCATAGCCTAAGAGCAGAAGCGACCACGGCCGCCCCTATTCGAGTTTGGTCATGATTTTTTGCTGAGGCATTTTCCTCCAAGTCCTCTGCCAGCACCCGCAAGAAGGGTGCCGTTTGGACCCCGGAGCATAGAGTTTCTAACTTTCTCCCCGGAGTGCGTAGGTCAGTCCCTCCTGAGACAAATCCGACCCCATCCCACTATTCTGGTTCTCGCGGTCTTCTCCGACCTCATCCGGTGACCTCGTTAGTCTCGAATCGAAGAAGACTCATCGACGATAGCAACGGCTCTGGTCCCGCCCTCATCGGATCCTAGGAACACTCGTGACGTCCACTCCTTCCAGCAGCAGCAGTTCTGGGACAGCCAGAACCAAGTTCGACCGGCCCTGGTCCCGACTCCGCCTCGGCCATCGTCAGCATCGGAACGATCTCCAAAAATTTAGGCATATTCCTGGGTCAACCCAGACGTTTTGGCACTGCTCCCATCATCACCAGCAGTCGGAGGAGTCGTGGCGGTGACAACACCGACCTCTTGTCCTGCTGTTCCAAAGCGGACGAAACCGGCGCAGCACGGCAATTTAATTTTAGTTTAGTTCTCCCCACCCCCGCCTGGCCAGCTTAAAGCCCCTCCCTGCGGGAGGTAGTGTTTGCATGTAATATAATTTTCTCCAACCCTAGTCCAACCCCTCTGCAAAAAGTGTAGTGATTGTACTAGCAGGTTGCCATCCGAAGCTACATCGGCGTGGCGTGCGGGTAAGCCTACGCTTCCTCGCTCGCCCTCATCTCCGGCCGGGGTTGGCCTCTTCACGCCAACCGGGTGAGATTCGGGCCTCATCCTCTGCTGGTTTCACTTCCTTTGCTTGAATATTATTGTCTCTAAATGCCCGTTGGTCGGTGAGTGAGTGCTTGATCTCAAATTGCCATCATATGAGTGACTACCGCAGGTGAGTTGTGAGAGAGACATTACACCCCACGCCATCGGCGTGCTGGCCTCCTGCGAGATTGGGCATCCAAGGACCCTTAGGGGTTCAACCACAAGCTAGCTAAACCCCAGAACTGTGAGGTCCCACCTCGGACCCTTCCCACCATCGTTGGTTTGCCTACGGGCAACCGTGAGTGCTACGTGAGTCGGTCTACTAGAGTGAGTCCTCCGCCTCGATTGCTCTCTTACGGGTCTAGGTCCAAGGTGCCATGGTCTAGTGACTACCATCTCATAGGTCATGTCACATCAAATTGGTATCAGAGCAAGGTTCTAGGTTTGTCCTCACAAGTCTAGTCCTTGGGCATTGCCTCGTCATGTAGTCTAGAAGGATCACCCCTCCCCGCTCCACTACCCGTTCCCAAGATGAATGCGTGGGATAAGCTTGTCATAGGGATGTTAAAGGAGTGAGCCAAGTCACCCACAACCTTATACCAAAAATATGGCCCATGCGTGTGGCCGTCACCCTCCATCCCTTACCCCACCAAGCATGCCACTTTCGCCCCTCCACCGGAACCCCACACACTACCAATGATCCTCAACCAACCCCCTTGCAAGAGGCGTAGTGATTTTAACTTGTTATTTTCATGTTAGAGCTACACCGGTGCAGCGTATGCGGTATACCCATGCTTCCCCGCTCGCCTTGTCTCCGGTTGAGATCGGCATCTTCATGCTGACCAGCTGAGTTTCGGGCCCCATCCTCTGTTGGTTTTATCATTGCTTAGCTTAGTATTATTTCGGGTTGCCCGTCGGACGACGAGTGAGTGCCCGTTCCAACTTTCCATACATCGATTGACCACCGTGGAGCAAGGCGAGAGCAACCCCTTACATCCCACCCCTTTGGCGTGCTGGCCACCCACGGATTTGGGCATCCCATGCCCTTAGGGGTCCATCCTAAGCTAGCCTTATCTTGGAACTTCAAGGACCCACTTCGGACCCTCTCCACCATCGCCGAGTCGCCTAAGGGCACTAGTGCGCGCTACGTAAATGAGTTCGCTAAAGTGAGTCCGCTACTCAAGTTGCTTGCTTGTGATTGTAGGTCCACGGGCATCGGTCGAGTGGCTGCCACCCCCAACGTGGTGTCACATCAAATTGGTATCAGAGCAAGTTCTCAACTTGTCTCTACAAGTTGGTCCTAGGGCGCATTTGAATTTTGAGTCACCCGGTGCATCACCCTTGTCCACCATCATGACCACCTCATACTTGGCATATTCGTCTGCCTTAGACCCATTAAGGCCTTTGTGATTGATGGATCCCGCCCTAGTATATATCTAGAGTGGGAGAGCTCCATAGATCGACACTTTGCGATGTTCACCCTGTCAGGGCCTATGCAAGTCAACAATACCAAGAGTTTGCCCTGGCGCCAAGCTAGGAATGAATGGCAGAACATTGTAGGTTTGAGAGAAGCTAGGAGGCAAGAGCCCATCGACTCTTGGGTTGAGATGAGGAACGAACTTAGGAAGCTTTATGCTCCCCGACCCTCCCCTTCCTACTTCGAGAACCCTAGCGTGAGGAGCACTCCTCCAACCCCGCTTGGCCAACTCAAAATCACTCAACCAACCTATGTTCCCCTCCCAACCCCAATCCTACCCCAACCTAGACCTCCACTACTTCCCCTACCTACACCAATCCAAGCCTACCCTTGCTCACCACCCCGGGTGCACCAAGCACCGGCTATCACCAACCCACCGACCAAGGACCCTCCTTCCCCATTGGAGGTTGAAGTTGTGGCCCACACACTTGACCACGTGAGGGCAAATGCCCTTTCGGACCCTCTTATCACCATAGAGGAAGCCCAAGCTCCCACCAATAAGGAAGAAGAGCCTCAATCTTCCCCCACCCCGCATGGCCTGGATCCTCAAGAGCCACACACCATCATACATGGCACCCTCACCATAGTTGAGTCCATACTCCAATGGCTCAAGCAAGGTCCCACCCTTCCTAGCTCACCACCATACCTTTCACCCTTGGGATATCAATCCCAAATTGTTCCCACCCGGCCTCCCCATGTCACTTTCCAAACCTTCTACTTCGCGGAAGACTTGGGAGACCTGGTGGATTGCCTACATTGGCAAGTCCACTTGACCAGCCTGATAGCCATGGAACCATCAGAGCCTAGCACCATTAACTTTGCCCACTCCGCCATCAGCTCCATCACCTTCATTTGCACTAGTGGGCATTGCACTAGTGAGATCTCTTATTTCTCCCCTTGGAGGAAGAACCCATCCCAGTCTACTCCCTACCCATTGAGATCCCAAATGCCTTGAACGGTCAACCCACTAGAGATCTTAGACCAATTACTTTGGAGGAGGATGACTCACCACCGGGTGAGGACCTTGAGGACATGGAGTTCCTCTCTCTTGGTAGCCCTTACCATGATCCCTTTGACCTCTTCTTCTACCCATGTGACCCAACTGCCTTACCACCATCCACCTTTCCCTACCCCAACCCACCAATTCTTTGACTCGGGTCACACCATGGGAACCATAACCTTGGACCACATACCCCTAGATAATGAGGTAGCGTCCCACTCCATGCAATCCACCTTCCTAGACCCCTTCGACCCATATGAATGGAAGCTCCAGGGCCAAACCATATCCCTACATATGGAAGTCATTTCTGAGTTAGGAAAGCATTTTTTTGGACACACCACATCATTCAGCATAGTTAGAAGGTTAGACCATCCCACACATATCACTTTAGGTAGGATGCATGGCTGGTCTACCTTCGGATGTGCCGGTCCTCCCCCGTCTATCATCATCAGTAAAATGGGTCTTGTGCATGAAGGATACACATTTGGTTGCCCTGGGCCCCCAACATTTGCTACATTCACGCATGATAGTTTCACCTACGAATACCCCGGCCCTCCTAGGTCCATCAAGGTTTACATATCCGCATTGCATGATAGGTCCACTTATGGTTGCACTTGTCCACCTTTGCATACCACACACTTCACACCCACACCGCATCATACTGCATGGCATATGCATTCAAGCAAGCATCTAGCAATGAGCGATGGGTTTCACAATAAATGGGCAAAAGCTAACGAGCGCCAGTTGGGATTCCAAGTAGGCAACTTTACGATGGTGGCATTGGAATGGCTCTACCTTAGGGTCACCCCCAAATCGAGGGCACGAGAACATAGACCTTCCATGTTCCGAGTGGCTTTGGCAACCCGGCTTACGGGTTGGACTTACCGATGGGATTTTGGGATATACCCCACTTCCCACGAGGCGGATCCGGAACCCTCTAAGGGCACCGCGGTGGATCCTAGAGAGCACCTCAAGCCTATACCCTCCTTTGAGAGAGACACCTTCGAAGAGCCTCTACATATCAGCCTGAGAGCCTGACGTGTACACACGGAGGCAATACTAGGCAAGCAGGGTACCATCATCGGCAAGAGGGTGTGCCCGAGCCACCTTGAAAGGCTGAGGAGTCGTCCCATGGATAAGGACGGGGAGTTGAGTTTGAAGGTCGTGGCTCGCCCGTAGCTGCATTGGAGGATCACTTCCCCGATGGACCCATACTCAACGGAGTCAAGTTCTCGCACCCCGGGGGTATGATGGGGACATCCTCGACCATTCCATATTTTTTTCAAGGATCCCGTTGCTCGCCGATAATGCTCCATGATGTCGTCACATTTTTGTGAGTCAAGTCATGTAAATTTTATATTTTATTTGAGTCATAAACTGTGTAATTTTTCTTTTATTTGAGTCAAGTACCTAGGTTAATGAGTCATCTACCTAAGTTTAGTGTCATAGGGTTAATTAGTTTGGTTAATGGGCCCAATTAAGTGGGCTAGGCCCAGGGGTGCCCCCCTTCCCCCTTAGTTTCTTGTCATTAGTCAAAAAGTCAGGGACTTATTGTAAATTATGGGATGCCTATAAATAGGACAAAATTTTCTCCATTTGATGTTAATGAGACATTGAGAAGAAAATTTGGATTCCCTAAGTAATTTCCTTGGAGTGAGAAGCTACCCCCTATCTCTCTCTCTCTAGGGGGCGACCCCCATTCTCTCTCCTCCCCCTCCCTCTCTCTCTTGGGTGCACCTGCCCTTTCACCTTCCCCATTGTCCACCTCAACTACCACATCATCCCTCTCTCCTCCACCTCATCCATTCCCCTCTTGCCAGCTCACCCACCCTTTCACCTCCCTAGATGCATTAACCCCCCCAATTAAATCCTCCTCAACGTCAAGAGCCATTGTCCCCCTCTGAAGGGAGAATCCCATCTCCCCAAGCACCCCTTCCCTTCCACAACACACCCTTTCCCCTCCCCAAGACACAAAAGTAATTTCCCCATTAACTATCCATTCAAACCAAGGGAGAACCCTCCCTCAAAGACAACTTGCACCCCACCCTCTCTCCCCTCCACTTCTAGCCACAGCCCCCCTCCCCCACCCCTTGGAGACCACTCATACACCCCCTCCCAGCCTCCACACCCTCCTCTGGTCGCACCACACTCCCCCTCCCCATCCTAGGGACGTCCAGCCCCTTTCCCCCACTCCTACTCACACAATCCATCACCCTGCCTTGCACCAGTTCGCAGATAGCAGTCAGGGGATGATTTGCAGAGCCTGCCACGTTGTCAGCGTGCATCTCCTGGAGGCGTATCTTATATTGCTAGAAAGCTCTTCGAAGAAGCTTCTATTATGTTAGATGGATGCAATCTATTACCACTGAGAGTGGATCTAGAGGGGGGTGAATATATATAATGTCTAATTTTAAAACACATATAAGGCTTTAATGCGGAATTTAAGCCGATCTACAATATCTCTAACTAGAATGCTGGATCTGAACAGAAGCAAATCAAACTGTAAAGATAATCAGAAAATCCAATCACACACCAGTTCATAGACAATCGCACAAACACAAGACACCCAAGATTTTTAGGTGGTTCGGTCAGGAGACCTACGTCCACCCCACACTCAACTGAGTATGGCTTACTGCTGCGCAACACAGCTTGCGTCCGCTGGGCAGTACAGCTTGGCCTACAACCGCTGAGCTTCATAGCTTGTTGTCTGAGACCAAGTCTCGCCTGCTGAGGAGTTACAGCTTAACATGTCCAGAGCATGCACCTCTGCAAACCCGCTGGGGATTACAGCTTACCCGTCCAGAGGCAGCACCTCTGCTAACAGCTGGCTCACAGCTTGAAGAAATAATTTCGGAAAGCAAAAACAGAATCAAACGAAAATGGGAAAACCCAAAAGAAATGTAGCTCAGAATGAGCAGTATCAGCTCTGGTATCTGAACCAAGAGACTGATTCACAAGCTCTCAAACTCTCTCAACTCATCTCTCTCAATCTTCTCTTCTTTCTCTTTTTCTTCTCTCTGCTTTTCTTCTCTGTGGATCTCGGTGGCACTCTGCTGCTACAGATGTTCAGTTTCTCTATTCAGACTTTAACACTCGATCAGCCTTCTTCTGAGGAAGAAGACTTCCTTTTATACCAACAGCAGATTGCATAGGGCGTGTGGCTTCCACATTTCCCGCCCAGAGAATTCGCCAGATCCGAGGAGCTTCGACCACCTGGCAGCATCCTGACTGGGCTGCTTCCACGTGTCATAATCTAGGCACCTCATCCTTCCTTGGATCACGAGCCAAGTCATCAGTGTCTGCAGATAGTCTCTATCAGACATTCGAAAGGAATTATCAGTTTAAGGGTTAACTGATGTACATACTATACATAGACAGAGCTGAAGCAATGTATAGACTTCATGAAGCAGGACAATTGCGTTGTACAGACTATGTGAAGACAAAGCTGAAGCAATGTATAGACTTCATGAAGCAGAGCTGAAGCAGTATAGACTCAGTGAATGCGAAGCAATGCAGTGTTCAGACTCTATGAATGCGAGGCTATGCGTTGTACAGACTATGTGAATACAGTGCTATGGCATGTACAGACTCTACGCATGCAGGGCTTATGCCATGTTCAGACTTTGTGAATACAATGCTGTGCAATGTATAGACTCTGTATATGCAGAGCTTAAGCCCTGTACATACATCAAATATGCAGAAGTAAACGTGCATCAATGTGTAGACTTAGCAAAACAAAGTGTGAACAAAGCAACACAATGTGCAGACTTCGATCGTAGTTAAAGACATCAATGTAAAGACTCTGCATTGTATAGACTAGCTGAAGTGTAATGTGCAGCCATTGTATAGACTTTGTGAATGCGAAACAATGCCATGTACAGACTTTATATATGCAACGCTAGAGCATGTATAGACTTCATATATGCAGTGCTAAGGCATGTGCAGACTTCATATATGCAAGGCTGAGGTGTGTACAGGCTTAGTGAATGCAACACTGAATCATGTACAGACTTCACATTCACTATGCAGACGTTGTACAGACATGCTAATGTGTAACGTAGAATGCATCAAGCAAAGTGTGTACATTGAAGATATGCTCAAGAGTGTATAGACTTGATCAAACATCAGAAGCACAAGTGCTCAAGAGAGACGGTGGATGTACATACTTCAACTCTCAACTGAGACGGTGGATGTACAGACTTCAACTACACGATGTATAGACTTTGGCAAAGCAAGGGCTGTACAGAATTCAAAGCTCAACTGAGACGGTGGATGTACATACTTTGCATGAGACCCTAGACGCTGTACAGACTTGGAGACAATGCATGCTGCAGTGTATAGACTTAGCATTAAGCAAGGCAATGTATGGACTTCAAGTCATGAGACGCAAGTTGAGACGATGGATGATGTGCAGACTTCAATGCGTGCTTGCAACACGATGTATAGACTTAGCCTATGCAGACTTAGTCCGATGTACAGACTTTGCATTAAGCAAGGCGCTGTATGGACTTCGAATCATGAGACGTTGATTAAGACGGACGATGTATAGACTTATGATGTGCTGCAAGATGGCAGTGTACTGACTTGGTTAAGACTGTCTAGACTCTACATACGAGCTATGGTGATGTATGGACTTGCCAAAGGAGGGGCTGTATAGACTTGAGCAAAGCAAGGGCTGTACATACTTGAGCAAAGCACGATGTATAGACTTGCAGGTGCAACGTAGGTAACGATACCAATGTATAGACTTGCGAGTGCAACGTCGGTAAAGATACTACTGTATAGACTTGCGAGTGCAACGTCGGTAAAGATGCCAATGTATAGACTTGGAAGTTCAACTGGTGGATGTACAGACTTGGTTTCGTGCATGCTACAGGGCAATGTATGGACTTTGAATCAACGTGCATGCATTGTATAGACTTTGAGATGCTTGAAGCACACTATGCAGCAATGTATAGACTTAACATATGATGTACAGACTTGATGGTCAGACAGACAAGAACTCTGTACAGACTTGAGCGTGCAGACATGCCATATTAATGTATAGACTTGTGTTCTAAACGATGCACAAACATAACAGTGCAATGTATAGACATTGAGTGTGTAGACTTGTGTGTGTGCAATGTGTAGACCTGTGCATGTGTGCATTACGATGTATAGACTCTGACTGCATGGAACATATAGACAATCTGATAAATGCAGTTTCATAAAAACATAAACAGTTGCCAATCAATCAAAACAAGCTGTTGCCAATGAAATAAAGCTATTGTCAACATCATCAACATAGAGGAGTCACAACAATCTCCCCCTTTTTGATGATGGCAACACCCTATCATATGGAATAGCAACATCCTGTCATACAGATGTAATTTTGATGAAGGACATGAATTATTAGTCAGATTTGTCATGCAGATGCTATGGATGCATGCTGAGAAATGAAAACAGCACCCTGCCAACAAGATCTCCCCCTATGCCATAATATGATGCATATCATCAAACACACAATAAATTATCCCCCTTTGCCATCAACAAAGAGGAGGGAAAGAAGCAGTCTAAAGCATTCTGAACTGGCATTCTAAAGAAAGTACAAGATAAGGAACAAGAGAAATCATCTGACTGGTATTCTGAACAAGTAGTTCAGGAATAAGCATTCTAAAGCACAGAGTCTTCAATCATATGAATTTAGAAACTGCTTTGAGATAGAATTCTGGTTTAAAGGTTATAAATTTTGAGTTCATGCACTACAATCAATGGATAAGTTTTCTGTGCATGATAAAACAATAAACCAGAATCACATTTGCATGAGAGATTCAGTTTCAAAATATCTTACTTTCATAAACTCAGTAAACAAATGGTTAAGAGATACCAGGTCATGTATTGAAATTAAACAAATTGACATCCCTGAAATTTCTTTTGAAGGAACAGCATTTTCAATATTATTTCATTAAGGGCATTCAGGTACCATTTGTCTTTTTACGTAAGGGTATACGTTTATCAGACGCCAATACCCCTAGATGCTAAACATGATGGACCATTCTGCCTATGATCAAACTCAATAAAACTGATTTACACCTTTTTGTGTGAGGGTACACGTTTATCAGACGCCAGTTACCCCCAGGTACTCAGTGAAACCACCCTACTGTTTTGATCATTTTATACAGAGATAACTGATACACCTCATGACTTAAGTATTGTCCATTTCTTTGATGGATCACTTAGTTTCTAAGTATTTTACCAGTCATTGCTCTGCCAATGTTATTTTTCAATTAATTTTCAATGTTTTTCTATATCTTTCTTAGCTATCCTTTATTTGTTTCAGAATGACTTGTTTAAGGACAATACACATACTTAGCCTTCTCTAACATTATTTTAGATGAGTTTTTAGATTTCAGATATAACTAGCTTTGTCTGACATGAAATAAGATAGGGGTTGAGAGCTTTATCAATTTTCAGCTTTCTTATTTACTGATTGCAATCTTTAAACTTTAAAGTTTATAAAATTTAAACCATTAAGTCAGTCTTCAAGCAATTAAAATTCTTATAAAGGAAGAAGTCTATTTTTCTATTGCTTAAGACTAGAACTGACTAACATATTGCCATATTGTCAGACTCAACTCATTCAGGGTCAAAGAATTTAGATTTCAATAAAGTTGATGACCACTCTGAATTTCTAACAATACTCCCCCTGTCTATATGCATGTGGTTTTAGATGAGAGAGAGCTTAGACACAGTCATGACTAAATGATATGCAATGATGATCATGAGTGTGATGCCAAAAAAAAAAATGAATGTCATGCATGATCATGAGTCTGTTGCAACATTCAACATTCACAAGGTTTATTCAAGCCATCAGAGAGTTTATTCATTATGCTGAAATTTACACAAGCCAAGTTCTCTTCTAAGAAATTTAAATCTTTCATTCCCAAGAGGCTTAGTAAAAATATCAGCAATTTATTTTTCAGTTTCAATGAAGTTCATTTCAATTTCCTTTTTATTTACAACATCTCTAAGAAAATGGTGTTTTATCTCTATATGCTTAGTCCTAAAATGATGAATAGGATTTTTAGTAAGGCATATAGCACTAGTATTATCACACAAAATTAGAATACATTCCAGTTTTATCTGATAATCAACCAGTTGGTGCTTGATCCAAAGTACCTGGGCTGCACAATTACCAACTGCAACATATTCAGCTTCAGCTATGGACAAAGCAACTGTGTGTTGCTTCTTGGATGCCCAAGATACTAGATAGCCACCAAGGAATTGACAGTAGCCACTAGTGCATTTTCTATCTACTCGACACCCAGCATAGTCTGCATCAGTGTAGGCTAGAAGTTCTAACTCACACCTAGCAGGATACCAAAGACCTAGCTCTTGGGTGCCTAGTAAATACCTAAAAATCCTTTTCACTGATTTAAGATGTGATTCTTTGGGACTAGCCTTAAATCTAGAGCATAAACACACTGAAAATTGAATGTCAGGCCTAGATGCTGTCAGATATAGAAGGGATCCGATCATACCTCTATATAGCCTTTGGTCCACTGGTTTACCTTGAGGATCTTCATCCAAACTGGTTGAGGTACCCATTGGAGCAGCTATTTCCTTGAGGTTGTCCATTTTGTACTTCTTCAATAGATCCCTTATGTACTTGGACTGAGAGATGAAGGTACCATCCTTTGATTGTGTAACCTGCAGTCCAAGAAATAGTTTGAGCTCACCCATTGAGCTCATTTCAAACTCATTAGTCATAATTTGAGAGAATTCCTCATACAATTTGGGGTTAGTTGACCCAAACACAATGTCATCCACATAAATTTGAATGATAAGAATATCTGAATGACTCACCTTGGTGAACAATGTTTGATCAACTACACCTCTTGTGAAGTTCTTATCAATGAGGAATTTGCTCAACCTGTCATACCAAGCTCTAGGAGCTTGCTTTAAACCATAGAGAGCTTTTCTGAGTTTATAGACATGATTAGGGAAGTCTAAGCATTCAAATCTAAGAGGCTGCCTCACATAGACATCCTCACTGATTTCCCCATTCAGAAAAGCAGATTTTACATCCATCTGCTGAAGATTTATTCCTAGGGAACATGCATAAGCCAATAAGATTCTGATTGCTTCTAACATGGCTACAGGAGTAAAAGACTCTTCAAAGTCTATTCCAAATTCCTGATTATACCCCTGAGCTACAAGTCTGGCCTTATTTTTAATCACATTCCCTGATTCATCAGTTTTATTTCTGAACACCCATTTAGTCCCTATGAATGTTTCATGATCAGGAGGTGGAACCAAGTGCCACACCTTATTCCTGTCAAATTGATTAAGCTCTTCATGCATGGCATTAATCCAATGCACATCTTTGAGAGCACAGTCAATGGACTTGGGTTCTACATTTGATACAAAGGCATATGCATTCAATTCATTTTGAATTCTTAAGTGGCCTCTAGTCCTAGGAGGGTCATGCAAATTGCCAATCACATTATCTACAGGATGATCTTTTAGATATCTAATGTTGACAATTTCATTATCATGATTTTCATTTACCTCCCCCTGAACTGTAGGCTCTTCTTCATTAAGCTCTTCATTGCCTTCCTCATCTTCGTATTTGTCTGCAGGATTCCCTTCTTTCAGAATATCACCATTGTCTTCATTCCTGCATTGACGAATATTAGACTTTACCAAAGATTCATCAAAAATAATATGTGGAGATTCTTCAACAGTTTTGGAATTCAGATTATACACTCTATATGCTCGGGTGTTTTCAGAATAATCAAAAAAAATTCCTGGTTCACCTTTAGGTTCAAATTTATCAAGGTCTCTTTTATCATTTATATGTATAAAACATTTGCAACCAAAAACCCTGAAATGAGCAATTGACGGTTTCTTACCCTTTATGATCTCATAGGGTGTTTTCTGGGTAGACGGTCTTACCATAGCTCTGTTAATTACATAACAGGCTGTATTTACTGCTTCAGCCCAGAACTTCCTTGATAGACCACCTTCAACCAAGAGTGTACGACCCATCTCCACTAGGGTTCTGTTCCTTCTCTCCACAACTCCATTCTGCTCAGGTGTCCTTGGTGAGGAGAACCTATGGTTAATTCCATTTGACCTGTAGAATTCATCAAACTATGAGTTTTCAAACTCACCTCCATGATCAGATAGAATATTTTCAATTTTCTGGTTTTTCTTAAGACAGAACTCCTGAAATTCTGTGAATGCATCACTTTTATGTGATAAGAAGTATACCCAAGTGTACCTAGAAAAGTCATCTACCATGACAAATCCATACCTCCTCCTGATAAGCTGCAGACCTAGTTGGCCCAAAAAGGTCCATGTGTATCAGCTCATAAGGTTTAGAAGATAGATTTTCTGTCTTAGATTTAAATGACTTTCTAGTTAACTTGGACTGAGTGCATGCATCACAGATTTTATTTTCTTTCTTAAAGGAAACTTCAGGAAGTCCTCTAACCATGCTATGCTTATTCAGTTTATGCAAAATAGTGTAACTAGCATGACCTAACCTACGATGCCATAAAAATGCTAAGTCTTCTCTACTAGCAGTAAGGCATAGGTTAGAATGTTGAATATCATCTAAATCTATCATGTAAGTGTTATTTATCCTCTTACCAGAAAATTTAAACGTTTCGGAATCAGGTTCAAAGACTTTGCAACATTGAGAGTCAAAAAGCACTTTGCATCCTTTATCACATAGCTGGCTGATGCTAAGTAAGTTATAAGCTAATCCTTCAACCAGCATGACATCCTCAATGCAACAAGTAGTACACTTACCTACTTTACCTGTTCCAACAATTTTACCCTTTGTGTTGCTACCAAAGGTGACAAGGCCTCCTTGTTTCTCTGTCAGCACGCAGAACTTGGCCTTATCCCCTGTCATATGCTCGGAGCAGCCACTATCCAAGTACCACAAATTGTTCTTGGCTGCCAGGCATACCTGCACACATAATCAGGTAGAGAAGTATGGAACCCAAGACTGATTGGGCTCCATCGAAGATGAAAAGCAATTGAAACAAGAAAGCATACTTTTAGGAATCCACATTTGTTTGAAACAGTTCTGTTCAGTGGATTTTACAGATTTCTTTTTGTTTTACTTTTTCTTGTTGACACTAGCATGATTATTTACAGATTGATTATTTCTGTGCCAGTGCCTTGGCCAGGATGTATTCACGAAATTTTGGCCATAGTAATCATTGGGCTGGCTGTGGAAATATTGGTTCCTAGGTGTCCAAGAGCCATACCCATTAACCCAATTCCTAGTGTAAGGTTTATAGGACTGTGTAGCCTGATGTCCATAACCTGTAAACCTTCCTTGAGTCCTAGTCCATCCTGACCTATTTGGATAGGTTGACTGTGCAAAGAAGTGGGACTGGGCTCTAGGTTGGTAGAAATGTTTGGGTTGAGCTCTAAAAGCATTCTGCCTCCCCTGCACCTTGGACCCTGCTGACCTGTTCATAGGTGTGTATTGGGTCTTCTTCATAGGTGGTGGTGATGGTGGAGACTTGGTGACCTTAACATGTGGTTTATAAGACTGTGTAGGATGACCCCTAACCTGAGACTGAGCTTTGGGATTTTGTTTGGATGTGCTAGCTCTACTAGTCTCATTCAGTTTTTGTTTGCCCTTCTCCTCAGCACTGGGCTTTTTTAGATTAGCAGTTTTGTTCATTGAAATGTTTGAATTCATGCTAATTAGAGGTCCTTTCTCTTTTTGTGCAACAAATGAAATAGTTTTCATTCCAAAGGTTTTTGTTGCACTAGAATTAAATCCAAGGCCCTCTTTTCTGAAGTTGACCTTTGACCCTAACAAAGCATTTAGGTTATCTGAACCTTGGGTCATTTTCTCAATAGTCTTAAGCTTGTCCTCATTATCCTTTTGAATATCTTCAATGGATTTCTTAAATTCTGTATTCACACTTAGGACAGCTTGATATTTTTCATTCACTATTTTTATCTCACTCTCACATTTCTGAATTTTTAATTTCAGTTCATCAGTTTCTTTTTCTAACCTCTCATTTTCTTCTTTAGAGGCTTTTGACTCATTCTTGATTTCTTCTAATTCAGAACATGTGAGTTTCAATATTTTATTCTCAGATTCTAGACATGCAATTTTATCAGTTAGAGTTGTATCATTTTGCATGGAGTTAATCTTTCTTCTTAGATGCTTGTTTTCCTTTCTAATATCATCAGCTCTATCAGCTATGTCATGGTAGGCATCTACCCAATCAGCAATAGTGAAATTTTCGAATCTAGTGATTACCTCATCTGAGTCCTCCTCTCTGTCTTCAGAGCTTGTTGCCATAAGGCAAATGGGCTTCTCAGATTCGGCTTCACTGTCTGAGCTGCTACTGAAGGAACCTTCATCTTCATCACTCCAGATACTCACCATTGCTTTCCCTTTCGTGTTCCTTCTATTTGACTTGTCCTTGTATTTCTGATTCTCTGGACAGTCAGCTTTCAGATGGCCTGTTTTCCTGCATTGATAACAAGTATTAGTTTCAATTTTCTTAGCAGGTTATGTTTATACCTTTTATCCCTTCGGCCGCCACTATATTTCTTTTGGCTAAATCGTCCTTCTCCTTTCCTGAGGAACAGCCTGAACTCTCTGGTCATCATTTCCATCTCAGTACGAGTTATATCTTCTTCATTCAGGCTCTCCTCGGATGATGAACTGCTAGAGCTGGATTTGCTGGATTTGCTGGCACTAGCTTTCAGAGCGATTGACTTCTTCTTCCTCTCAGCTTCTTCTATCTTTGGCATATTGATCTCATATGCCATCAGCGAGCCAATTATCTCATCAGCCCTTGTGGTTCGCAAATCCCTTGACTCCTCCATCACTGTAGCCTTAGTATGCCAAGCATGAGTCAGGGAACGCAATATCTTCCTCACTACATCGTTTCTGTCTGAGGTTTCCCAAGACCTCTAAGACCATTTGTGATAATAGTTAATCGAGCGAACATCTCCTTGATGGTCTCGTTTGGCTTCATCTTGAATGCCTCATATTCAGACACTAGGAAATTCGCCTTCGTCTCTCTAACTTGAGAGGTCCCTTCATGGATCACTACAAGTGCATCCCACATCTCCTTAGCTGAACTGCAGGCTGATACGCGGGAGAATTCTGTAGGGTGCAGAGAGCACTGAATGGCGTTTATGGCACTCCAATTTAGTGTATACCTCCTGATCTCCTCCTTGGTCCAGACTTCCTCATTAGGGGACAGCTCATAAGGTCCCTTGCTTACTACCTTCCAGATCTCATAATCCTTCGCCCTCAAAAATACTTGCATACGGTTCTTCCAGTATGCATAGTTAGATCCATCGAAGAATGGGGGCTTTGTGGTTGAGTGTCCTTCAGCTATCATCCCTCGAGCATCCATCTGTACCTTTCTCATCGGGCGATGAGTCCCTGTAGAAGAGTTAGGCTCTGATACCAACTGTTATGTTAGATGGATGCAATCTATTACCACTAAGAGTGGATCTAGAGGGGGGTGAATAGATCTAATGTCTAATTTTAAAACACATATAAGGCTCTAATGCGGAATTTAAGCCGATCTATAATATCTCTAACTAGAATGCTAGATCTGAACAGAAGCAAATCAAACTGTAAAGATAATCAGGAAATCCAATCACACACCAGTTCATAGACAATCGCACAAACACAAGACACCCAAGATTTTTAGGTGGTTCGGTCAGGAGACCTACGTTTACCCCACACTCAACTGAGTATGGCTTACTGCTACGCAACACAGCTTGCGTCCGCTGGGCAGTACAGCTTGGCCTACAACCACTGAGCTTCACAGCTTGCTGTCCGAGACCAAGTCTCGCCTGCTGAGGAGTTACAGCTTAACCTGTCCAGAGGATGCACCTCTGCAAACCCGCTGGGGATTACAGCTTACCCGTCCAAAGGCAGCACCTCTGCTAACAGCTGGCTCACAGCTGGAAGAAACAATTTCGGAAAGCAAAAATAGAATCAAACGAAAATGGGAAGACCCAAAAGAAATGTAGCTCAGAATGAGCAGTATCAGCTCTGGTATCTGAACCAAGAGACTGATTCACAAGCTCTTAAACTCTCTCAACTCATCTCTCTCAATCTTCTCTTCTTTCTCTTTTTCTTCTCTCTACTTTTCTTCTCTGTGGATCTCGGTGGCACTCTGTTGCTACAGATGTTCAGTTTCTCTGTTCGGACTTCACCACTCGATCAGCCTTCTTCTGAGGAAGAAGTCTTCCTTTTATACCAACAGCAGATTCGATAGGGCGTGTGGCTTCCACATTTCCCGCCCAGAGAATTCGCCAGATCCGAGGAGCTTCGACCACCTGGCAGCATCCTGACTGGGCTGCTTCCACGTGTCATAATCTGGGCACCTCGTCCTTCCTTGGATCACGAGCCAAGCCATCAGTCTCTGCAAATAGTCCCTGTCAGACATTCGAAAGGAATTATCAGTTTAAGGGTTAACTGATGTACATACTATACATAGACAGAGCTGAAGCAATGTATAGACTTCATGAAGCAGGACAATTGCGTTGTACAGACTATGTGAAGACAAAGCTGAAGCAATGTATAGACTTCATGAAGAAGAGCTGAAGCAGTATAGACTCAGTGAATGCGAAGCAATGCAGTGTTCAGACTCTATGAATGCGAGGCTATGCATTGTACAGACTATGTGAATACAGTGCTATGGCATGTACAGACTCTACGCATGTAGGGCTTATGCCATGTTCAGACTTTGTGAATACAATGCTGTGCAATGTATAGAATATGTATATGCAGAGCTTAAGCCCTGTACAGACATCAAATATGCAGAAGTAAACGTGCATCAATGTGTAGACTTAGCAAAACAAAGTGTGAACAAAGCAACACAATGTGCAGACTTCGATCGTAGTTAAAGACAGCAATATAAAGACTCTGCATTGTATAGACTAGCTGAAGTGTAATGTGCAGCCATTGTATAGACTTTGTGAATGCGAAACAATGCCATGTACAGACTTTATATATGCAACGCTAGAGCATGTATAGACTTCATATATGTAGTGCTAAGGCATGTGCAGACTTCATATATGCAAGGCTGAGGTGTGTACAGGCTTAGTGAATGCAACACTGAATCATGTACAGACTTCACATTTACTATGCAGACATGGTACATACATGCTAATGTGTAACGTAGAATGCATCAAGCAAAGTGTGTACATTGAAGATATGCTCAAGAGTGTATAGACTTGATCAGACATCAGAAGCACAAGTGCTCAAGAGAGACGATGGATGTACATACTTCAACTCTCAACTGAGACGGTGGATGTACAGACTTCAACTGCACGATGTATAGACTTTGGCAAAGCAAGGGCTGTACAGACTTCAAAGCTCAACTGAGATGGTGGATGTACAGACTTTGCATGAGATGCTAGACGATGTACAGACTTGGAGATAATGCACGCTGCAGTGTATAGACTTAGTATTAAGCAAGGCAATGTATGGACTTCAAGTCATGAGACGCAAGTTGAGACGATGGATGATGTACAGACTTCAATGCGTGCTTGCAACACGATGTATAGACTTAGCCTATGCAGACTTACTCCGATGTACAGACTTTGCATTAAGCAAGGCGCTGTATGGACTTCGAATCATGAGACGTTGATTAAGATGGACGATGTATAGACTTATGCTGTGCTGCAAGATGGCAGTGTACAGACTTGGTTAAGACTGTCTAGACTCTGCATACGAGCTATGGCGATGTATGGACTTGCCAAAGGAGGGGCTGTACATACTTGAGCAAAGTAAGGGCTGTACATACTTGAGCAAAGCATGATGTATAGACTTGCAGGTGCAACGTAGGTAACGATACCAATGTATAGACTTGCGAGTGCTGTATAGACTTGCGAGTGCAACGTCGGTAAAGATGCCAATGTATAGACTTGGAAGTTCAACTGGTGGATGTATAGACTTGGTTTCGTGCATGCTATAGGGTAATGTATGGACTTTGAATCAACGTGCATGCATTGTATAGACTTTGAGATGCTTGAAGCACACTATGCAGCAATGTATAGACTTAACATATGATGTACATACTTGATGGTCAGACAGACAAGAACTCTGTACAGACTTGAGCGTCCAGACAAGCCATATGAATGTATAGACTTGTGTTCTAAATGATGCACAAACATAACAGTGCAATGTATAGACATTGAGTGTGTAGACCTGTGTGTGTGCAATGTGTAGACCTGTGCATGTGTGCATTACGATGTATAGACTCTGACTGCTTGGAACATATAGACAATCTGATAAATGCAGTTTCATAAAAACATAAACAGTTTCCAATCAATCAAAACAAGCTGTTTCAATGAAATAAAGCTATTGTAACCATCATCAACACAGAGGAGTCACAACAACTTCGCAGGCGAGGTGGTCTGGTATCCATCCAACATCTGTCCTGCCCGAGAGAGCCATTCTCCGTTGACTGCGCAAAGCTACTCTGGCAGGAACCAAAGCCTACGAGCAGATGCAACCACGGCCTCCCCTATTCAATTTTGGTCATGATTTTTAGCTGAGGCATTCTCCTTCAAGTCCTCTACCAGCACCCGCAAGAAGGGTACCATTTGGACCCCGAGCATAGAGTTTCTAATTTTCTCCCCGGAGTGTGCGTGGCAGTCCCTCCTGAGACAAATCGACCCAATCCTACTATTCTGGTTCTCGCACTCTGCTCCGACCTCCTCTGGCAACCTCATTGGTCTCAGATCGAAGAAGACTCGTCCACGATCGCAACGGCTCTGGTCCCGCCCTCATCAGATCTCGGGAGCGCTCGTGACGTCCACTCCTTCCAGCTGCAGCAATTAAGGGACAGCCAGAACCAGGTCCGACCGGCCCTGGTCCTGATTCCGCCTCGGCCACTGTCAGCATCGGAACGATCTCCAAAAATTTGGGCATTGTTCTGGGCCAACCCAGGACATTTTGGCGCTGGTCCCATCATCACTATCAGTCGGAGGAGTCTGTGGTGATGACAACACCGACCTCTTGTCCTACTGTTCCAGAGCGGACAGAACTGGCGCGGCTCGACAATTTGGTTTTAGTTTAGTTCTCCCCACTGCCGCCTGGCCGGCTTAAAGCCCTCCCTGCATGAGGTAGTGTTTACATGTAATATAATTTACCCCACCCCTAGTCCAACCCCTCTACGAGGGTGTAGTGATTGTACTAGCAGGTTGCCATCCAAAGCTACATCGGTGTGGCATACGGGTAAGCCCACGCTTCCTCGCTCGCCCTCGTATCCGGCCGAGGTTGGTGTCTTCATGTCGACCAGGTGAGATTCGAGCCTCATCCTCTGCTGGTTTCACTTCCTTTGCTTGAATATTATTGTCTCTAAATGCCCGTCGGTCGGTGAGTGAGTGCCTGATCTCAAATTGCCATCATATGAGTGACTACTGCGAGTGAGTTGTGAGAGAGACATTGCACCCCACGCCTTCGGCGTGCTGGCCGCCCACAAGATTGGGCATCCCAGGACCCTTAGGGTTTCAACCACAAGCTAGCCAAACCCTAGAACAATGAGGTCCTACCTTGGAATCTTCCCACCATCACTGGTTTGCCTACGAGCAACCGTGAGCGCTACGCGAGTCGGTCCGCTAGACTGAGTCCACCGCCTCGATTGCTTGCTTACGGGTCTAGGTCCAAGGTGCCTCGGTCTAGTGACTACCATCCCATAGGTCCTGTCACATCAAATTTCGTTACTGAAGTTGCTTGCTTATGATTGTAGGTCCACGGCCATCGGTCGAGTGGCTGCCACCCCCAAGGTGGTGTCACATCAAACTGCAAGGGCTAATTTATAGGGGAAGAATCTAAGTTTAATCCACAAACAGTTAGGATAAACACCTTTGGCATAAGATAAGCATAGCAAGAGTCCTCTTAGTCTTGGAAAGCCATAGAGGTTCGCCGTGTTCAGAACTCTCAGAGAAATGGCGTAAGACACATTGGTCGCCCATTAAATGTGCATCCACCACCGTGGACGTTCATTGGCATTAAAATATAGAAAGTTTAAAATCTTCCAAAATTAGAAAATAATTGGCATTAGGGTTTCCAGACGGCCATTTAAGAATGAGCGACTTCCATGACAGACGCTGATCCAAAAACAATCTGATTCCGGCGTAAAATATGACTAAAAGAATTGGCGTTAGGGGTCCCGGACGCCCATTTAAGAATAGGCGTCTGGGAGGAATGACACCCATTAAAAATCACCCAAAATCGGCTCAAAAATTAATTAAAAATATTAAAAGAAGAATGGGCGTCATACTAGGCGGACGCCAATTGAAAATTACCTGTAATTTAAAAAAATATAAAAAAGAAAAAAAGAAAAATAAAAAAAAGATAAAAGAAAAAGAATTGACGTTAGTCTGGGCAGACACCAATTTGAAAAATTTGAAATTTAAAAATAGTAAAAAATAGACTAAAGAATTGGTAGTCACTAGCGGCTGCGCTACCGTAGGAGAGACGAGTAGTAGTGGGATGGTGGTGTCGATGGATGGCATATCCACTGAGGACAAAGTGGGCGGGACAGATAGGTCCAAGATGTCCGGTGGGATTGGGGTGACTAACAGACCCTGGCTCTCTATTGGATCGCTCTCTAGCCCCAAAACATAAGTGAGGTAATCCTTGGCCAACTCTTGGTTAGCCTCATAACTCACTAGAATAGGTCCGGGTGAGGCATTCTCCGAATGGTTGTCCTCCAAGGTAGGTGAACATGAAGGACACTGGCCGGAGATATGGCTAACATGGGCGGGCACCGGGAGTGGTGGCGAGCGTGACTACGGAGGTGGATCAGACCGTTGGAAATGGGTGGCCGGTGATACGGAGGTGGTCAGCCGAATGCCATCGTGAAAGATGAACTCGCCGGGTAGGTGAGGTGGGTGTAAGGTGCAAGTCCTCCTATCCCAGTCAAAGGTCGCTCTCCTCTCTTCCAACCAATTTTTCCCTAAAATAATGCATGGGCCAGAAAGTGTGTTGACCTTGCACCATGCTCCATCGTCATAAAGAACGGGGCCGAACCTCCATTGAAACTCTACGAATGTTAAGCCACCGTTGAGAACAATCTCCCCGGTCTTAGGGAGCGACTCAACTATGTCTTGTGAGACACAATTAGACGACACCCTACTGATGAAGTCGATCTCCGTATGCAACCCATTAGGTAGGATGGCAGTGGACACTATAGGTCGCTGGAACGACTCGGTTGTGGGCTTAGGGATTGGGTGTCGAGCCATGAAAGCATTGTATTGGGTCACCAGGGATGACCAATCAGACGCATGGTCTCAGGGGACGGCCATGGCGGTGGCGGGTAGTAGACATGCTGGCATACGGTGACAAGACCGGACTATCTTGGACTAGACACGACCCTAAAATAACAATGTGAAGTTTGAATAGCGACTCGACTACAAACCTAGAGTCAACCCATATCCGGTACCTGGCGGAGTTCCGGGATCTGAAGATCCTCTCACGCGAGTGAATCACCTTCCCGACAGGCGTAACCTATCGTTCGGGCAACACCTTTTGATATACCGAATATTGGGATGCAATGCAGCCTTGGACTTAGATGACCTTAGACTTAAACCGACGCTCTGATACCAATTTGATGCGAGACGGATGATGCGACCGGGATAAGACGTACGATGTACTCGATGTGCAGCCAACACTAGCACGCTAAGGTAAGCCGGGCGGCTGACCACTGTGGCGTTCTCCGAGTGGAGATGTCTCTCAACAGAAACTCAAGCTAGCCCGACGATCTTCCCTTGCGAGGGAAACGTGGGATCGCAGCGGTTAAGGAACCATTGTCGCCTGGGGCAATGCAGTCCGAGCTCGGTGCTCGACTGGAGCTAAGGAACGGGCGCTCTCAACTCACAACCACGGTGATTTGTATCTAACTATCGGCCCTAATCTCACAAACGCATCATGATAGAAAATATACTAAATCAGCAAATGTGAGTATAGGAACGAGCACGTACCTCCACTACTAGTGCGTGGGGAAGAAACCCCGGGCGAACCTGACAACCCTGATACACACAAATGATTAACGGTTACAATTCCTGAAATAGGGCCCACTCCTTGCAGGGAGATAACAAGATACAACGCTATTTTTTGGGACTATTGGGACTCGGGTTGATGGGCAGCACTCGAGGTAGCCGAGGAAGGCAGTCGGGGTCGATCTGGGTGACGTCGGGTACCAGTCCGGTTCTGCCCACGCTGATCACCCTGCACAGTGATCTTGCGGAGGCTTGTACGGATAGATCCAAGGTCCGATCGGAGTTTCGTTTAATGGAGAACATTGGCGACAGGAGGACGTCTTTCTACTCCGAAGGGCGCGATCAGATCTGTCCAGATCTGGGCGCTGCAGCAAAAGTTCTCAGTTTCTGGTTCTGCACACACAGAACTGCACAGAAAGATAAAGAATTATGGGAAAAATAGATCCCGATGTCAAAATGAGGCGCCGTTTATTTCTGATCATTGGCGATGTCCAGAGGAAGGATCTGTCCATGGGGTTTGGTTAGATTGGCAAAGGGGGTGGCGAGGTAGCTTCTGGAAGTCAACTCAGCTTCTGGATCGGATCTGCATAGGGAGGTCTGCGTATTCCCACGAGAATCTCTGCCACGGCCAGTACAGATCTCGGATCGGCACAAAACCAAAGGCAACACGAAGAGGACTCAAAATCCTACGAACACTGAGAAGATCAGCTCCAGAAAGCTTGAAAGTACATCAAGAGAAATTTGGGATCAGGAAACTCCAAATCTGGACAGCAAGCTTGGGCAGATCTGTGTGACGTCACGAAATTAATTGTTTCCGACGATCCAGAGCTCCGATCGACGCAAAACCACCTCTGAAATTATCCTGACTCGGTTGAGCTTTACTGATAATTTTTGTGGAACCAGATACGAAGGAGATATGGAGGATAGATGGGCAAGTTACACGCCCAAATTAATCCCGTCACAGGATTTGGCCAAGGGCATCACACCCCATGGAAAGAAGAGAATCACTCTCTTAATGCATTTTTCTTTCACAAATTCTTTATTAGTTCCACTAAGAACACTATACATATGTTTAAATAGAGGTAAGGCAAGGTGAGGGGGCTGGAAAAAATGTTGGAGCAAGGGGAGGGAGATGGGGGTGCGATCCTTTGACAAGGTGGGGGAGGGGAGACCAAGGGGGGACAATGACTCACCTACCTTTGAAAATCAAAGGGGAGGGGAGACAAGGGAGCTATCTAATGTTGACATTAAGGGAGGGGAGTCACCATTAAGTAGGTGGCTGCCTCCCCTTGGACCAAGGAAGGGGGCTCCCATTCTAGAAGCCCACAACCCACTAGGTTCCTTTCACACTAGCCCATGGGCTTGGCCCATGTAGAAACCCAATAGTCAAGCCCAATACTATTCTAGCCCATTACAAGACCTTGAGCCCATTAGCCCTTTACACACTACTACAACCCATTAATTGTCCACAAGTTCCAAATAGGGCCCAACAAGGCCAAACAAATGGGAAATGAAGGTGAAGGCTCGGCTGATGCGTCCACGTCCTCCGTGAGTTATCTGGGTCCCGCCGTGTCCTTTTCCACCGGCATGTATTGCGGCGTGTGTTTGCACCAATTCTCCTCGGGTGGGAGGAACTCGACCCCGTCGAGTAAGGGTCCCGAAGCTTGAGCTTTCCGCGTGTGATCAAGCCATCGTCTGGCATGGGGCGTTCTCTCCAATGCACGAAGAAGTATTGGTAGGTCCCATTCCTGGTGGTGATCACCTGCTCATCCAGTATACAATCTATATGCATGTGCTGAGGCTGGAAGAGGTGGACTCTCGGGTGGTGTGTCACTCACAACGGGAGGAGAAAGTCAGAAACTCACTAGGGATCACTGCGGGTTCCGATATACTACCTGATCTGAAACATTTGAACGTCGAACTGACACCATAGTCGCCTGGTAGTTTAATAATGTACGCATTCGAACCCAATTGTTTCATGACTCATAAAGGGCGGGGATCGTGGGCCTAGAGTTTCTTTACGGCCCCGAGGGGAAACCGTTTCGGTATGACCTTGATCATGACGTACTCTCCCTTTTGAACTCACGGGCATGTTCCATGCATCAGCTAACTCCTTATACGTGCATGGCTGGCCTTTTATTGGGACACGACTTAATGCAAATCATATGCATGAAAGAAAATAAACAAACAGACTCATATAGGACCCTAGACAAACCTAGACACGGATAGATGGAGCGACAAAGCCTAACGACTTCCTACGACTGACGACAAGCACACTAGACGCTCTAAGGAAAAATAGGACTTCATCTGCATACTCCAAGTGTAAAGACAGACTCACCCACAATTTGATGTTGGGAGTCTCAACCCTCGTCAACCGTCTCCGATTTGAGAAGACTCGTCCTCGGGTATGGAAGTGTAAGAGGATCAGGAGGCGGGTGACGGGAAGGTAATCCGGACGCCTGGTGTGGTGCTCAAAAAGGGGTAAGTCCAGATATTGCCTCTTGTACGCATGGTAGAAGTCAAACCATACCGCATCAACATAGGGTGCCGACAGTGGTATGGTAGTCACTAGCGGCTGCGCTACCGTAGAAGAGACGAGTAGTAGTGGGATGGTGGTGTCGGCGGATGGCATATCCACCGAGGACAAAGTGGACGGGACAGATAGGTCCGAGATGTCTGGTGGGATTGGGGTGACTAACAGACCCTGGCCCTCTATTGGATCGCTCTCTAGCCCCAAAACATAAGTGAGGTAATCCTTGGCCAACTCTTGGTCAGCCTCATAACTCACTAGAATAGGCCCGGGTGAGGCATCCCCCGAATGGTTGTCCTCTAAGGTAAGTGAACATGAAGGACACTGGCCGGAGATATGGCTAACATGGGCGGGCACCGGGAGTGGTGGAGAGCGTGACTCCGGAGGTGGATCGGACCATTGGGAATGGGTGGCCGGTGATACGGAGGTGGTCGACGGAATGTCGTCATCGAAGATGAACTCGCCGGGTAGGTGAGGTGGGTGTAAGGTGCAAGTCCTCCTATCCCGGTCAAAGGTCACTCTCCTCTCTTCCAACCAACTTTTCCCTAAAATAATTCATGGGCCAGTAAGTGTGTCGACCTTGCACCATGCTCCATCGTCATAAAGAATGGGGCCGAACCTCTATTCAAATTCTACGAATGCTAAGCCACCATTGAGAACAATCTCCCCGGTCTTAGACAGCGACTCAACTATGTCTTGTGAGACACAATTAGACGACACCCTGCTGATGAAGTCGATCTCCGTATGCAACCCATTAGGTAGGATGGCAGTGGACACTATAGGTCACTGGAACGACTCGGTTGTGGGCTTAGGTATTGGGTGTCGGGCCATGAAAGCATTGTATTGGGTCACCATGGATGACCAATCAGACGCATGGTCTCGGTGGACGGCCATGGGGGTGGCGGGTAGTGGACATGCAGGCACACGGTGACAAGACTGGACTCTCTTGGACTAGACACGACCCTAAAATAACAATGCAAAGTTTGAATACTAACTCGACTACAAACCTAGAGTCAACCCATATCCGGTACCTGGCGGAGTTTCGAGATCCGAAGATCCTCTCACGCGAGTGAATCACCTTCCCAATAGGCGTAACCTATCGTTCGGGCAACATATTTTGATATACCAAATATTAGGATGCAATGCAGCCTTGGACTTAGACAACTCTAGACTTAAACCGATGCTCTGATACCAATTTGATATGGGACGGATCACGCGACCAGGCTAAGATGTACGACGGACTCGATGTGCGGCCAGCACTAGCACGCTAAGGTAAGCCGGGTGGCTGACCACCGTGGCGTTCTCCAGGTGGAGACCTCTCTCAACAGGAACGCAAGCTAGCCCGACGATCGTCCCTTGTGAGGGAAACGTGGGATCGCAGCGGTTAAGGAACCACTGTCGCCTAGGGCAATGCGGGCCGAGCTCGGTGCTCGACTGGAGCTAAGGAACGGGCGCTCTCAACTCACAATCACGGTGATTTGTAGCTAACTATCGGCCCTAATCTCACAAACATAGCATGATAGAAAATATACTAAATCAGCAAATGTGAGTATAGGAACGTGCATGTACCTCCATGACTAGTGCGTGGGGAAGAAACCCCGGTCGAACCTGACAACCCTGATACACACAAATGATTAACGGTTACAATTCCAGAAATAGGGCCCACTCCTCACAGGGAGATAACAGGCTACAATGCTATTTTTTGGGACTGTTGGGACTCGGGTTGACGGGCAGCCATCGAGGTAGCCAAGGAAGGCGGTCGGTGTCGATCCGGGCGACGATCGGGTACCGGTCTGATTCTGCCCACGCTGATCACCCTGCACAGTGATCTTGCGGAGGCTGGTACGGATAGATCCAAGGTCCGATCGGAGTTCCGTTTGTTGGAGAACATTGGCGACCAGAGGACATCTCTCTACTCCGAAGGGTGTGATCAGATCTATCAAGATCTGGGCGCTACAACAAAATTCTCTGCTTCTGGTTCTGCGCACACAGAACTACACAGGAAGACAAATAATTATGGGAAAGATAGATCCCGATGTCGGAATGAGGTGCCATTTGTTGCTGATCGTTGGTGACGTCCAGAGGAAGGATCTGACCAAGGGGTTTGGTTAGATCGGGAAAGGGGATGGCGGAGCAGCTTCCGGAAGTCAACTCAGCTTCTGGATCGGATCTGCATAGGGAGGTCTGCGTAGTCCCACGAGAATCTCCGCCATGGCCAGCACAGATCTCGGATCCGCACAAAACGAGAAGCAACGGGAAAGGGACTCAAAATCCTACGAACACTCAGAAGATCAGCTCCAGAAAGTTTGAGACTAAATATGGAGAAATTTGGGATCAAGAAACTCCAAATCTGGACAGCAAGCTTCGGCAGATCTCTGCGACGTCACGAAATGAAATGTTGCTGGTTATCCAGAGCTCCGATCGACGCGAAACCACCTCTGAAATTTTCCTGACTTGTAGAAGCTTCACTGGTAATTTTTGTGGAACCAGATGTGAAGGAGATAGGGAGGATAGATGGGCGAGTCACACGCCCAAATTATCACACCCCATGGAAAGAAGAGAATCACTCTCTTAATGCACTTTTCTTTCACAAATTCTTCATTAGTTCCACTAAGAACACTACACATATGTTTAAATAGAGGTAAGGCAAGGGGAGGGGGCCGGAAAAAATGTTGGAGCAAGGGGAGGGAGATGGGGGTGCGATCCTTTGACAAGGGGCGGAGGGGAGACCAAGGGGGGACAATGACTCACCTACCTTTGAAAATCAAAGGGGAGGGGAGACAAGGGCGCTATCTAATGTTGACATTACAGGAGGGGAGTCACCATTAGGTAGGTGGCTGCCTCCCCTTGGACAAAGGAAGGGGGGCCCCTTCTAGAAGCCCACAACCCACTAGCTTCCTTTCACACTAGCCCATGGGCTTGGCCCATGTAGAAACCCAATAGTCAAGCCCAATACTATTCTAGACCTTTACAAGACCTTGGGCCCATTATCCCTTTACACACTATTACAACCCATTAATTTTCCACAAGTTCCAAATAGGGCCCAACAAGGCCAAATAAATGAGAAATGAAGGTGAAGGCTCGGCTGATGCGTCCACGTCCTCTGCGAGCTATCCGGGTCCCACCGTGTCCTTGTCCACCGGCATGTATTGCGGCGTGTGTCCGCACCATTACCTTTGATGCCGAATCTTCGAATACTTCGACCCGGAGAAACCTTAAGGATTACGTGGTCTCCTACTTGAAATTCCAGGTCGCGCCTTCTATTATCTGCATATCATTTTTGCCTGTCTTGGGGCATCTGGAGTCTTTCCCGAATAAGCTTTATCTTCTCGGTAGTATCCCTAATGATGTCGGGTCCAAGAAATTGCCTCTCTCCTACTTCATTCCAACATATTGGTAAGTGATAGCTTCTTCCATACATTGTCTCGAATGGTGCCATTTGTATACTAGCTTGGTTGCTATTGTTATAGGCGAATTCCACTAGAGGCAAGTGGCCGTGCCAACTCCCTCCAAAATCAATAGCACATGCCTTAGCATATCTTCTACTACTTGATTGGTTCTTTCAGTCTAACCATCAGTTTGTGGATGGAATGATGTGCTAAAGTTAAGTCGGGTCCCTAACGAATGCTGTAGACCCTTCCAGAATTGTGATGTGAACCGACGGTCTCGGTCAGATATAATGGTGACAGGGACACCATGTAGTTTGACAATTTCCTTCATGAATAGTGCCACTTATACATTCACAGACCATTGACTTTTGATTGGTATAAAATGTGCAGATTTAGTCAATCGGTCTATAATCACCCATATACCATCGTGTCCACCTCTCATCTTAGGTAAACCCATGATGAAATCAATCCCTATACTTTCCTATTTCTACTCGGGAATATCCAAGGGATGTAGTTTTCTAGCGGGTTTTAAATGTTCTGCCTTTACTTGCTGACAAGTGAGGCAGCGAGATACAAAGTCCGCTTCTTCTCTTTTCATATTGGGCCATCAAAAAGTTCTTTTTAAATATTGGTACATCTTGGTAGCACCAAGGTGAATAGCATGCCTTGATTATGAGCTTCTTCCATGATCAATTTCTTAGTGTCGGCATGATCCGGCACACAGATTCGATCTTTGAACAATAGTCTTCCATCAGGTGAAATGAGAATTCTGACCTTTGATCAATATTAGCCTTGATCTCCATCAATGTGGGGTCATTTTCTTATAATTTTACTAAATCTTTAATCAATGTAGGCTGTGACCATATATTAGCAATCATACACCCTTCCTGTTCTTTATCAACATTGAGATTCAAATGGGCAAAATCCTCGATAAGATAAGTCATACATTTCCTGAGGCTTGCTAGAGTTTCCATTGGTCTTCTGCTAAGAGCGTCAGCTACAACATTTGCTTTGCCTGGATGATATTGGATAGTAAAGTTGAAGTCTTTAGATACACCAACCATATATGTTGCCTCATGTTCAATCCCTTTTGTGTAAAGAGGTATTTCAGACTTTTATGATCTGAAAATATAGTGAACTTCTCCTCATAGAGGTAGTGTCGCCAGATTTTCAAGGTGAATATAACAACAGCTAGTTCCAAATCATGCACAGGGTAGTTTTCTTCATGACGCTTTAACTGTCTTGATGAATAGCAAATCACATTTCCATTTTGCATAAGAACGCATCCTAGGCCAATATCGGATGCATTGGTATAGACTTCAAAGCCACCACCTTCAACAGGTAGTGCCAATATAAGGGCCGTAGTGAGATGATCTTTAAGAGTTAGAAAACTCTCTTCGCAATCCTTTGACCATATAAAATGGTTCTCCTTTCTTATAAGTATAGTCAAAGGGATAGGGATTTTAGAGAAATCCTTAATGAATCATCTATAATAACCAGCCAGACCCAGAAAACTTCTAACTTTGGATACGATCGTCGGTCAGCTCCAATTCTTAATAGCTTCTACCTTAGAAGGATCGATAGTGATTCCTTCCTTTGAAATAATATAGCCGAGGAAAGATGTAGTGCCCCAGAATTTATGTAATAATTTCTGGATTATTTGTAGAATTTTTTTGGAATTTATAAGGACTTAATAGATTTATAAATGGATTAAGGGATTAATAAGTCATTAGAAGGCCCAATTGGGTCAAATAATTAACCTAGCATATTTAAATAAAATCCAGAAGGTCTAAGGACCAAGCCCATTAAGTTTGGCCCATATTTTAGAAGGTTATTTAGCCTATTCACGTATTTTAAGGATAAATACTATTTTATAGATAATTATATTAGATAAATCAATAAAAGAGTTTTATTAATTTAAAATTCTTCACACGTGGGATGTAACGGTCTATCGTACGACCGCTACATGCATGTAACGCACCTAGACTGATGCGTTACACCCTGACAGTTCCGTGAATGAAAGAACGAGCAAAAAGATTAGAACTTTGGGATCCTATCTGCAAGAGATCGACTTGGGAGAGTTTATAACATTACTAATGACTCTTAGGGATTAGGTTCTGGCAATTAAGGACTCTAGAATCGATCTAATCTTCAAACCCTAGCCAAAACCCTATAAATAGGACCTAGTTCTTAACTGAGCGACCCTTACTTTTGGCTCGTAAAGAATCAAGGTAAGGAGATAGAATTTCAGGTAAGTTCGTTAGAAGATTTTGTTTAATATACTTTAGACTAATAGTTCTCCAAATTTCGTACTAGGAGATCAATCAACCAAGGAGATTGAAGCTTCCAAAGTTACTGGTTTGACCATAGTAACTCAGGATTCAGAGCAAAGGACCCCTGAAGATCAAGAGATTAGGACGTCTAAACGAGGTAATTAGAATTCAATCCTTTAGAACTTTTTGATCACCTTAGTTTCATATTCTTACCTTAAAATTTCACATCTTTAGGACAAGAGGTTTGAGAGATAGAGCAGCAGGAAGATGCTGAAAAATCGCTGGAAAAGGAGAGCTAGGGCTCGATTTTCAGATTCAAATTAGAAGCTTAAAACCTAGTTAAGAGGTAGGTTATCTCATGATTGGTAAAAACATCTTGTTAAGGATAAAACCCTCTGATTGTGCTTGATTTCATGCAATATAGATCATGGATTTCATGTTTGAGTGGGTTGATGCATACATACATATCCTTATCCCTAATCAAAGATCAAAATTATTATCTTGTCGATTCACTACAACCTATGCATCTCGATGACCTTTACTTCGTTTTGTCATGATTGGGGTAGTTAAATCTTTTTCAAACATGACATGGTTTTAAATCATAGTCGTTTAATTTCTTTATACTGTTAGCAGGGACTCTAACGCATCATACTTAGACCGTCACAAACTGTAACGGCCTTACGATAAGCCGTCACATCCTCAGTTGCATTTTAATTCTTCTGTTGTCTCTGACGCACCATAATAGGAGGTTACACTACTGTAACGGCCCCTCAATAAACCGTCATAGGTACTGTGACGCGCTCTTGTTAGACCGTCATACCCCTATGTTCTGTCAGCCCGAGGCAGAATGGTAACCAGTTAAGTTTACTTATAAATAAGCTTAGATAGCTAAGTTTGGACCTGTTATCATGACTTTAAGTTTATTTACTGATTCATAATAGAAATTGCATGATTAAGGTATCTTCAGTTAATTTATGTTATGTTAATTTCATGTGCCAAAATTCTATAGTTTTGTATCTAAATCATGATTTTCCAAAGATGTATTGACGGAATTTTATTGTGATTTCCTATTGTTACACATCCTCTCTATCAATAGAGTAATTTCCCTAAGTACATGGCATATATTCAGGTATATGTCCATTAGTTCACACTTTGCACTATAGGAACATTATTCTTGGATATGAGGACCTCTCTATTGGATATTCCTTCCAATGGACTAGGAAATCTTGTTGTAAGGCCTCCGCAATTCTCCGCGAGCCTGGGATTCCCACTAGGATGCCGAGTTGGTTGTACCATTAAAACCCAATTGATTAGATTACACTATCGATGTTTCTGGTTATCAATAGTGTAACGGATCTATATTGGACCGTCAGGCACATGTAACGGCCCAATATACGACCGTCACATTCAATTGAGTCCAATTTCTTGGTTCTGGATTACGACTAATGTAACGGCCCAATACTGGAGCGTCACGTTATGTAACGGCCCAGTACAAGACCGTCACAAGGCTTAAATATGTTAACCCAAGGGTTGATATTCCAAGGTTTCTAAATGGAATATTGATGATCTAGAACTTATCATATTGATCAAGAAACCTAATATAATGAATGGAAGATAAAGAATGTACTGTTATGCTGCCGATTTATTTCCATAAGCATAACATAGTATAAGTCATTCTTGATTTCTCATGATTCTTATTAAAGTATTCATTCATTGAATTATTATTATCAAGAGCTTGTTGGAATTGTACATTATTGGCCATACTTTATTGTTACATGCATGGAAAAAGTTTGATTTTTACTTGAAGATGCGATCGAGCACTGATTGTGTTCAAGGGCTCTATACTAGTCCCCTCGGCTGATTGTCGGAAACATACTATTATAAACCATGGGGTATGATGCTACTTACGTCGCATTGCGCTGGGAGTACTTTCTTTATAAATAAGTTAAGACCCACGATACAGCATGATTGATACTTATACACGACTTTCTTGATATTCCATAGAAATTCACGAAGTACTTGCTCATAAGCAAAAGATACTGGAGTGATGATTATGTGGCTTACTAGTACATTCCCGTTACATTCTTGTTCATGAAAGGCCATATCATGTTCTTATAACATTCTTGGTAGCTTCATACTTGCTCTCATTCTATCTTACATACTTTGGTTTAATTGCGTGATTGATCGCATTCGCATGATTTTACCTTATTCCTCTAGAGGACAAATGTTAATTACTTTAAGATGCCTTCATGTTGATGCGAAGATACCTACTGGGCAACTGTGCTCATTACCTATTTCTATTCTTTTTCAGGAAATGGAAGTGAGTCGGGTTCGGATTCGGAATGTTCAAGTAGCAGATCCGAGAGTGAATAAAGAATGAGCGAGGACTTAGGAAGTTTACATTGTTTAGATCGAGTCTATGTAATTTCTTATTTCTTGAGTCTAGCATGATGGAAGTTGAATTAGTGGTTGTATTTGAATATTAGATTTGATTATTAATGAAAGTTGAAGTTGAGTAAATATTATGCGATTGCATTCTTATGTGTGATTGCCTTGCGCTCTGATCGTTCTTGCTTCTAAGAGGCTTACCATGCCGATTGTTCGATTTCTCGAGCGAGTCTTCTGCTGTAATAAAGTATCGGGGCATGACAGTTAAGTTGGTATGAGAGTCTAAGTCTCAGGACTTAGGGAGAAGAGTTATGTCATAGGATAAGTCCAAGGTTTAAGGACCCCTACCTATGAACGAAGGAAGAAATTTCCACACCCATGTGGGAATTGGGTAGAGCCTGGGATAAGATAGTTAATTAGCTTTAACATTGATTTTCCTTCAAATTCCATGAGAAATAACAAGTTGTTATTTTTCTCTCAGGTGCCTTATTATTACCATGGCTCATCGCGTAAATTGGGATGGCTTACAGTAAACAGTTGCTGGCCTCACTCAGGCATTACAAACCATGGCGCAAGCTGGCGCAGGAGCAAGGGCTGGTGATTTACATCGCAACTTTCGGAGCTTAAACCCTCCGCGTTTCTATGGTTCTTCTAATCCGGACGAAGCAGAGAATTGGATAGATGAAATGAATCGTATCTTTGATGTTATCCAATGCACCGATCAGGAGAAGGTGCGTCTCGCAACCTTTCAACTCAACAAAGATGCCCGTACATGGTGGAAGTCGGTTCCAGCACCTCCGGCCGATGCACCTCTTACATGGGATGGTTTTCTTACCCTATTCCGTGCCAAGTACTTTTCTGAGCACGTAAAAGAGAGAAAGGCTATGGAGTTCGCCACTCTTCGACAAGGAATGATGTCGGTTGCCGAATATGAACTGTAATTCTCAAGGCTTGAACCTTACGCATCGCATCTTATCGGCACCAATTTATTGAAGGTAAATCGGTTCTTAGACGGGTTACGACCCAGTTTCATTCAGCAGCTCGGGAGCCAAAACATCCGTACTTATGCGGAAATGGTTCAACGAGCGTATTTGTGTGAAAGGACCTTAGAGAAGGTCAAAAAATTAAAAGGGAAAGGAGAAGAATCCAATCAACACTCAGATCGCCGTTATAAGAAAGACAAGTTCAGCATCGCGGAGCCCTACAAAAGCCGTGATAGTAAGAAAAGATCCAGGAATGGGAATGGTGGAAGTTCCCATAAGCAAAAGAAAATCAAGGAGGAGAAGGAGCAGGTCACCACGGCTTGCACATTTTGTGAAAAATTTGGCCATTCGGTTGAGGAGTGTTGGAAGCGCCTCGGTGCTTGTTTACGTTGTGGAAGCAGGGAGCATCGCATGCCAGATTGCCCCCTTATGAAAGACCAATCGTCTGGTGGAGGACGTAGGAAACAGGCTCGCCTCAATGCCATCTTAAAAGAAGAGGAAGCGCCCAAGGATGGTGAGCTTATGGAAGGTACTCTTCAAATTTATTCTCGTCCTGCATTTGTGCTATTTGACATTGGTGCCTCTCATTCTTTTATCTCCACTACTTTTGCAAAAACATTATCAATTGCATCAGTCCCCTTACCTTCAGATCTCGCTATTACCACACCCTTAGGTTCTGGAACAAAACTTACCAACTGTTATCCTGATAGTGAGGTGATGATAGAAGGTCACAATCTCCCCGTAAACTTAGTATGCCTTGACATGAAAGGTTATGATGCCATTTTAGGGGTAGATTGGCTTGTATATCATGATGCTTATATCAATTGCCGAAATAGGATTATATCCTTTCGAAAGCTCAGTCTTCCAAGATTCTCTTTTCTTGGCATCAAGTACCAGAAGCATCCTACTATCATATCTTCTCTTCACGCTTGCAAACTTATCTCGCAAGGATGTGAAGCTTTTCTTGCTTCTGTCATTATTATCGAATCCAAGGAGATTATCTTAGCGGACATTCCTATTGTAAATGAGTTCCCAGACGTGTTTCCATCCGAATTACCTAGTTTACCGCCCGAGAGGGAAGTAAACTTCACTATTGAACTCATCCCAGGAGCAGCACCTATTTCTATAGCCCCTTACAGGATGTCCCCCACAGAACTCAAGGAATTAAAAAGGTAGTTGCAGGAATTACTAGACAAAGGCTTCATCAGACCTAGCACATCCCCTTGGGATGCGCCGGTTCTATTTGTCAAGAAAAAGGATGGTTCTCTCAAGCTATGCATCGATTACCGGCGACTGAATCAACTCACAATTAAAAATAAGTATCCGTTGCCACGTATTGATGAGCTCTTCGATCATCTTTCAAGAGCAGAATATTTCTCAAAGATTGACCTCAGATCAAGTTATCATCAGCTTAGAATTAAAGAAGAAGACATTTATAAATCGGCTTTTTGAAGTCGTTATGGCCACTATGAATTCATGGTAATGCCATACAGTGTCTTCCAGCCATATTTGGATAAGTTTATCATCATCTTCATTGATGATATTTTGATATATTCCAAGACAAAGGAAGAACATGAAGAACATCTGAAGATAGCTTTGCAAATACTTAGAAAACATAAACTTTATGCCAAGCTTAATAAGTGTGAATTTTGGCTCAAGGAAGTTTCATTCCTAGGCCACATTATTTCAAAAGAAGGTATCGCTGTGGATCCTTCTAAGGTAGAAGCCGTCAAGAATTGGAGCCGGCCAACGACCGTATCGGAAGTATGAAGTTTTCTGGGTCTAGCTGGTTATTATAGAAGATTCATTAAAGATTTTTCAAAGATTACAGTTCCTTTAACTAGACTCACGAGAAATGAAAATTCTTTTGTCTAGTCGAAGGAATGTGAGAAGAGTTTCCAAACTCTTAAGAATCATCTTACCACAGCTCCTATTCTATCACTACCGATGGAAGATGGTGGATTCGAAGTATATACGGATGCATCAGGTATTGGCTTAGGATGCGTTTTCATGCAAAATGGAAAAGTAATCTATTATTCTTCAAGACAATTGAAACGTCACGAGGAAAATTATCCTGTGCATGATTTGGAATTAGCAGCTGTCATTTTCACCTTGAAAATTGGGCGTCATTATCTTTATGGAGAAAAGTTCACGGTCTACTCGGATCACAAAAGCTTGAAGTACTTATTTTCTCAAAAAGAGCTCAGTATGAGGCAGAGAAGATGGTTAGAATATCTCAAAGACTTTGATTTTGCTATTCAATATCATCCTGAGAAGGCTAATGCTGTAGCAGATGCACTCAGCAGAAAACCAATGGGTATGCTATCAAGTCTTATGATTAGTATGACTAATCTTATTCCTCAATTTGCTCAGTTGAACTTAGATATTGACAGGAAGGAGGATTGTTTCCTAGCTAATATTCAAGCTCAACCTACATTGATAGAACATCTAGTCAAGTTGCAAAATGATGATCTCGTGTTACTAGAAATTAAAGCTAATATTGAACAACGGCCGGATTTCTCTATTACGGAGGATGGAAGATTGCTATTCAAGGGTCGAGTGTGTGTACCAGATCATGAAGATACGAAGAAATTGATCCTAGAAGAAGCACATAATTCCAAGTACACCATTCATCCAGGTGGTACAAAAATGTATCAAGATCTTAAAAGAAATTTCTGGTGGCCCAACATGAAGAGAGAAATAGCTGATTTCGTGTCTCGCTGTCTCACTTGTCAACAAGTAAAGGCAGAGCATTTTAGACTCGTAGGTAAACTGCATCCTTTGAATATTTCGAATAGAAGTGGGAGAGTATAGGGATGGATTTCATTATGGGATTACCTAAGACAAGAGGTGGACACGATGGTATATGGGTAATCGTAGACCGATTAACTAAATCTGCACATTTCATACCAATCAAAAGTTGATGGTCTGTGGATATCCTGGCAGCATTATACATAAGAGAAATTGTTAAATTACATGGTGTCCCAGTCACTATTATATCTGATAGAGATCCTAGATTCACATAACATTTTTAGAACGGTCTACAACAGTCACTAGGGACTAGATTGAATTTCAGCACAGCCTTTCATCCACAAACTGATGGTCAGACAGAAAGAACAAATCAGGTGGTAGAAGACATGCTCAGGGCTTGTGTTATTGATTTTGGAGGAAGTTGGCATGATCACTTACCTCTAGTAAAATTTGCATATAACAACAGTTACCAGGTCAGCATACAAATGGCACCTTTTGAAGCTCTATATGAAAAAAGTTGTCGATCACCAATATGTTAGAGTGAAATAGGGGAAAGACAATTCCTAGGCCCTGATATTATCAGAGATTCTACAGAGAAGATCAAGCTTATTCAAGAAAGACTGCAAATGGCACAAGACAGGCAAACATCTTATGCTGATAATCAAAGACGCGACTTGGAATTTAAAGTAGGAGACCATGTGTATCTCAAGGTTTCTCCAGGTCGTGGTATTCAAAGATTTGGCATTAAGGGCAAGCTAACTCCAAGGTTCATTGGTCCGTTTGAAATTCTCGAAACGATCGGTGAAGTGGCTTATAGACTGACTTTACCTCCACAATTAGCAGGAGTTCATGACATATTTCACATCTCTATGCTGAAGAAATATGTATACGATCCTGACCATATTATCACTTATGACAATCTAGAGATTCAGAAGGATCTGACGTACGAGCAAACGCCAATAAAGATTCTGGAACGGGAAGTGCGTCAACTAAGAAATAAAGTTATTCCTATGGTCAAGATTCAATGGAAGAAAACATGGCCATATGAAGCAACATGGGAAACCGAAGCAGTCATGAGGAAAAGATTCCCAGAATTATTCAAATGTAAGTACACTCTCAAAAATCCATGTATTGAATTTTGGGACCAAATTCTTCTAAGTGGGGGAGGGTGTAGTGCCCCAGAATTTATGTAATAATTTCTGGATTATTTATAGAATTGTTTTGGAATTTATAAGGACTAAATAGATTTATAAATGATTAAGGGATTAATAAGTCATTATAAGGCCCAATTGTGTCAAATAATTAACCTAGCCTATTTAAATAAAATCCAGAAGGTCTAAGGACCAAGCCCATTAAGTTTGGCCCATATTCTAGAAGGTTATTTAGTCTATTCATGTATTTTAAAGATAAATACTATTTTTTAGATAATTATAGTAGATAAATGAATAAAAGAGTTTTATTGATTTGAATTCTGCACACGTGGGATGTAACGGTCTATCGTACGACCGCTACATGCATGTAACGCACCTAGACTGATGTGTTACACCCTGACAGTTCCGTGAATGAAAGAACGAGCAAAAAGATTAGAAGTTTGGGATCCTATCTGCAAGAGATCGACTTGGGAGAGTTTATAACATTACTAAGGACTCTTAGGGATTAGGTTTTGGCACTTAAGGACTCTAGAATCGATCTAATCTTCAAACCCTAGCCAAAACCCTATAGATAGGACCTAGTTCTGAACTGAGCGACCCTTACTTTTGGCTCGTAAAGAATCAAGGTAAGGAGATAGAATTTCAGGTAAGTTCTTTAGAAGATTTTGTTTAATATACTTTAGACTAATAGTTCTCCAAATTTCGTACTAGGAGATCAAGCAACCAAGGAGATTGAAGCTTCCAAAGTTACTGGTTCGACCATAGTAACTCAGGATTCAGAGCAAAGCACCCCTGAAGATCAAGAGATTAGGACGTCTAAACGAGGTAATTAGAATTAAATCCTTTAAAACTTTTTGATCACCTTAGTTTCATATTCTTACCCTCAAAATTTCACATCTTTAGGACAAGAGGTTTGAGAGATAGAGCAGCAAGAAGTTGCTGTAAAATCACTGGAAAAGGAGAGCAAGGGCTCGATTTTCAGATTGAAATTAGAAGCTTAAAACCTAGTTAAGAGGTAGGTTATCTCATGATTGGCAAAACCATCTTGTTAAGGATAAAAACCCTCTGATTGTGCTTGATTTCATGCACTATAGATCATGGATTTCATGTTTGAGTGGGTTCATGCATACATACATATCTTTAGCCCCAATCAAAGATCAAAATTATTATCTTGTCGATTCACTACAACCTATGCATCTAGATGACCTTTACTTCATTTTTTCATGATTGGGGTAGTTAAATCTTTTTCAAACATGACATGGTTTTAAATCATAGTTGTTTAATTTCTTTATACTATTAGCAGGGACTCTAACACACCATACTTAGACCGTCACAAACTGTAACGGCCTTACGATAAGCCGTCACATCCTCTGTTGCATTTTAATTCTTCTGTTGTCTCTGACGCACCATAACAGGAGCGTTACACTACTGTAACGGCCCCTCGATAAACCGTCACAGGTACTGTGACGTGCTCTTGTTAGACAGTCAGACCTCTGTGTTCTGTCAGCCCGAGGCAGAATGGTAACCAGTTAAGTTTACTTATAAATAAGCTTAGATAGCTAAGTTTGGACCTGTTATCATGACTTTAAGTTTATTTACTGATTCATAATAGAAATTGTATGATTAAGGTATATTAAGTTATTTTAAGTTATGTTAATTTCATGTGCTAAAAATCTATAGTTTTGTATCTAAATCATGATTTTCCAAAGATGTATTGACGGAATTTTATCGTGATTTCCTATTGTTACACATCCTCTCTATCAATAGAGTCATTTCTCTAAGTACATGACATATATTCAGGTATATGTCCATTAGTTCACACTTTACACTATAGGAACATTATTCTTGGACATGAGGACCTCTCTATTAGATATTCCTTCCAATGGATTAGGAAATCTTGTTGTAAGGCCTCCATAATTCTCCGTGAGCCTGAGATTCCCACTAGGACGCCGAGTTGGTTGTACCATTAAAACCTAATTGATTAGATTACACTATCGATGTTTCTGGTTATCAGTAGTGTAACGGATCTATATTGGACTGTCAAGCACATGTAACGGCCCAATATACGACCATCACATTCAACTGAGTCTGATTTCTTGGTTCTGGATTCAGACTAATGTAACGGGCCAATACTGGAGCGTCACGTTATGTAACGGCCCAGTACAAGACCGTCACAAGGCTTATATATGTTAACCCAAGGTTTGACCCAAAGGTTGATATTCCAAGGTTTCTAAATGGACTATTGATGATCTAGAACTTATCATATTGATCAAGAAACCTAATATAATGAATGGAAGATAAAGAATGTACCGTTATGCTGCCGATTTATTTCTATAAGCATAACATAGTATAAGTCATTCTTGATTTCTCATGATTCTTATTAAAGTATTCATTCATTGAATTATTGTTATCAAGAGCTTGTTGGAATTGTACATTCTTGGCCATACTTTATTGTTACATGCGTGGAAAAAGCTTGATTTATACTTGAAGATGCGATCGAGCACTGATTATGTTCAAGGGCTCTATGCAAGTCCCCTCGGCTGATTGTCGGAAACATACTATTATAAACCATGGGGTATGATGCTACTGGCGTCACATTATGCTAGGAGTACTTTCTTTATAAATAAGTGAAGACCCACGATACAGCATGATTGATACATATACATGACTTTCTTGATATTCCACTGAAATTCACGAAGTACTTGCTCATAAGCAAAAGATACTGGAGTGATGATTATGTGGCTTGCTAGTACATTCTCGTTATATTCTTTTTCATGAAAGGCCATATCATATTCTTATAACATTCTTTCTAGTTCATACTTGCACTCATTCTATCTTACATACTTTGGTTTAATCGCGTGATTGATCGCATTCGCATAATTTTACCTTATTCCTCTAGAGAAAAAACGTTAATTACTTTAAGATGTCTTCATGTTGATGCGAAGATACCTACTGAGCAAGTTTGCTCATTACCTATTTCCATTCTTTTTCAGGAAATGGAAGTGAGTAGGGTTCGGATTCAGAATGTTCAAGTAGCGGATCCGAGAGTGAATAAAGAATGAGCGAGGACTTAGGAAGTTTACATTGTTTAGATCGAGTCTATGTAATTTCTTATTTCTTGAGTCTAGCATGATGGAAGTTGAATTAGTGGTTGTATTCGAATATTGGATTTGATTATTAATGAAAGTTGAAGTTGAGTAAATATTGTGCGATTGTATTCTTATGTGTGATTGCCTTGCGCTCTGATCGTTCTTACTTGCAATAGGCTTACCATGCCGGTTGTTCGCGTTCCTCGAGCGAGTCTTCCATTGTAATAAAGGCTCGGGGCGTGACAAAAGAGACCTCCTTTAGCCAGAACTCGTACTTGCTAAGCTTTGCATAGAGTTGATGGTCTATTAGAGTTTGCAAGGCTATTCTTAAGTGTTCTTCATGTTCCTTCTTAGTCTTGGAGTATATAAGAATATCATCAATGAAGATGACCACAAATCGGTCGAGATAGGGCCTGAAGACGTTATTCATAAGTTGCATAAATGCTGTCAGGGCATTAGTTAACCAGAACGGCATTACCATGAATTTGTAGTGCCCATATCTGCTCCGGAAAGTAGTCTTGTATATATCTTCATCTTTGATATTGAGCTGATGATAACCTGACCTTAGGTCTATCTTGGAGAATTATTCCGCTCCCAAGATTTGATCAAAGAGCTCATCGATACGCGGCAACAGATATTTATTCTTGATAGTGAGTTGATTTAGTCGCCGATAGTCGATACATAGCCTGAGAGATCCATCTTTCTTCTTGAAAAATAAAACTGGCACACCCCAAGAGGATGTGTTGGGTCGAATGAAGCCCTTATCTAATATGATGGGGCATCAGAAGCTATACGGGTGGAACGTATTTGTGTGTTATGGCTTGTATGAGATTGTACTTGTGTATTTGCTTAATTTCTTTCATTTGGCCTCTTTGTAAGGCTTTGATTAAGCCATTGGGCCACATTTCTAGAAGAGTCCATTACTAGGTATCATGTATTAGGTCCACTTAAGGGTGTTACTTCATATTGGGTCATTAGGATTCAAATGGGTCATGAAGTCACTTAAGGCCCAAATTGGGCTACACTCTCTCATGTGCCATCTTGGTGGGAATGGTACATGACTAACATGGGCTTGTGGTTGGCTCTTGGCCCATGATTAGCCTTTGGCCCATGAAGGGGGGCGCCCTCTTCTTTGGCCTTATTAGGCTTGGTTGGTGGCTTGGTTGGTGAAGATTAGGTAAGTTTGAATAGAAATGGTCTAAGATAGATTAAATTATGTATTAAGTGTTTTGACCACATGGGAGAAAAACTTGTGAACTCCCTAATATGCCCTTCCAAACTCTAGATCTAGGGGCATTAGAGGTCTTTTTCCATTTCATATATATAGCATGTATTTAGCATTTTGTGGAATTAATGAAAGAAAAAATCCATTTGGAGCAAGAGTGCTTGGTGCGCCCCCTACCTCTCCCCCTGGTGTTCTTCCTCCTCAACCCAATTCTAGAGTGGATCTACCTTCTATCCCCTCCCCTCTACCTTCTGGTTCATCTCCGGTGATCGCCGCCGCCGCCGTCGTGCCGCCGTCGCTCCACCGCCATCGTCTTCGGTATTCTATCTATCCAGGACAAAATCATCATCCCCGAATTCCTGCTCCCACCTCCCACCTCCTCTGGAGCTGAAATTTTCAGGAGTGCTTCCCCTCTCGAACCCCTATCTTCACAAAAAATTTCAAGACAAAATTCCTCCTTTTTCTATTTTTCCATTTTCGGTCTTCAGGTCATCCTAGATCTGCCAGGATTCTGTCTACAGTGACAGCAATCCTGAGTTTCCCATATCCGGACCCTGTTTTGATTTTTCTTAGAGCCCCCAATTTTACTGGAGTTTTGTCCACCTTCCTCTCTACATCCAATTTTTCGTGGAATTTTGAAAGCTCATTTCATATTTTCAGAAATTCCCTTTCCGAACCATCTACAGTTCTGTCAGCCTGTTTCCAGATCCGACCACCAGTCAGTCCAAAATTCATAACAATTCATAACCTCCACCAATCCTTCCACAAGAATTATTGCCGTTTTCCTTGTTCAAAACTCTACAATTGTGGTGAAGAGTTTAGAAGCTGAATCGGACGTCTACCTCGCGGTAAATGGCAGTTCTTAGACAACTCACCTGCAGATCTGAGAGTTCGGGTACTGTACAACACACCTATAGGGACCCAGCGGTTATTCCTAGTGAGTCTTCGAGCCGCCTCCTCCCCTTTCGAGAGTGCCCCACCCGTAGTGTCCACCTCTAGCCCATAGCAGCTTGTGCATATCGAGTATATATGAACGAGCAGGTGACGATCACTTGGAGTGGAGCATACCCGTGCTACTTGGCACGGTGACGGATCCGCCGGAGTACTCGAGCAGCCGCACCCCTTACTCGACGGGGTCGAGTTCCTCCCACCCGGGAGAATTGATGGGGCATCAAAAACTATACGGGTGGAACGTATTTGTGTGTTATGGCTTGTATGAGATTGTACTTGTGTATTTGCTTAATTTCTTTCATTGGGCCCCTTTGTAAGACTTTAATTAAGCCATCGGGGCACATTTCTAGGAAGAGTCCATTACTAGGTATCATGTATTAGGTCCACTTAAGGGTGTTACTTCATATTGGGTCATTAGGATTCAAATGGGTCATGAAGTCACTTAAGGCCCAAATTGGGCTACACTCTCCCATGGGCCATCTAGGTGGGAATGGTACATGACTAAGATGGGCTTGTGGTTGGCTCTTGGCCCATGATTAGCCTTTGGCCCATGAAGGGGGGTGCCCTCTTCTTTGGCCTTATTAGGCTTGGTTGGTGGCTTGGTTGGTGAAGATTAGGTAAGGTTGAATAGAAATGGTCTATGATAGATTAAATTATGTATTAAGTGTTTTGACCACATAGAGAAAAACTTGTGAACTCCCTAATATGCCCTTCCAAACTCTAGATCTAGGGGCATTAGAGGTCTTTTTCCATTTCATATATATAGCATGTATTTAGCATTTTGTGGAATTAATGAAAGAAAAAATCCATTTGGAGCAAGAGTGCTTGGTGCGCCCCCTACCTCTCCCCCTGGTGTTCTTCCTCCTCAACTCCAATTCTAGAGTGGATCTACCTTCTATCCCCTCCCCTCTACCTTCTGGTTCATCTCCAGTGATCGCCGCCGCCGCCGTCGTCCCGTCGTCGCTCCACCGCCATCGTCTTCAGTATTCTATCTATCCAGGATAGAATCATCTTCCCCGAATTCCTGCTCCCACCTCCCACCTCCTCTGGAGCTGAAATTTTCAGGAGTGGTTCCCCTCTCGAACCCCTATCTTCACAAAAAACTTCAAGCCAAAATTCCTCCTTTTGCTATTTTTCCATTTTCGGTCTTCAGGTCATCCCAGATCTGCCAGGATTCTGTCTACAGTGACAACAACCCTGAGTTTCTCATATCCGGACCTTGTTTTGAATTTTCTTGGAGCCCCCAATTTTACTGGGAGTTTTTTCCACCTTTCTCTCTACCTCAAATTTTTCATGGAATTTTGAAAGCTCATTTCATATTTTTAGAAATTCCCTTTCTGAACCATCTACAGTTTTGTCAGCCTGTTTCCAGATCCGACCACCAGTCAGTCCAAAATTCATAAAAATTCATAGCCTCCACCAATCCTTCCAAAAGAATTATTGCCGTTTTCCTCGTTCAAAACTCTACAACTTTGGTGAAGAGTTCAGAAGCTGAATCAGACGTCTACCTTGCGGTCAACGGCAGTTCTCAGACAACTCACCTGCAGATCTGAGAGTTCGGGTACTGTACAACACACCTACAGGGACCCAGCGGTGATTCCTAGTGAGTCTTCGAGCCGCCTCCTCCCCTTTCGAGAGTGCCCCACCCGGAGTGTCCACCTCTAGCCCATAGCAGCTTGTGCATATCGAGTATATATGGAACGAGCAGGTGACGATCACTTGGAGTGGAGCATACCCGCGCTACTTGGCACGGTGACGGATCCACCGGAGTACTCAAGCAGCTGCACCCCTTACTCGACGGGGTCGAGTTCCTCCCACCCGGGAAGAATTGATGGGGCATCAAAAGCTATACGGGTGGAACGTATTTGTGTGTTATGGCTTGTATGAGATTGTACTTGTGTATTTGCTTAATTTCTTTCATTGGGCCCCTTTGTAAGGCTTTAATTAAGCCATTGGGCCACATTTCTAGGAAGAGTCCATTACTAGGTATCATGTATTAGGTCCACTTAAGGGTGTTACTTTATATTGGGTCATTAGGATTCAAATGGGTCATGAAGTCACTTAAGGCCCAAATTGGGCTACACTCTCTCATGGGCCATCTAGGTGGGAATGGTACATGACTAACATGAGCTTGTGGTTGGATCTTGGCCCATGATTAGCCTTTGGCCCATGAAGGGGGGCGCCCTCTTCTTTGGCCTTATTAGGCTTGGTCGGTGGCTTGGTTGGTGAGATTAGGTAAGTTTGAATAGAAATGGTCTAAGATAGATTAAATTATGTATTAGGTGTTTTGACCACATGGGAGAAAAACTTGTGAACTCCCTAATATGTCCTTCCAAACTCTAAATCTAGGGGCATTAGAGGTCTTTTTCCATTTCATATATATAGCATGTATTTAGCATTTTGTGGAATTAATGAAAGTAAAAATCCATTTGGAGCAAGAGTGCTTGGTGCGCCCCCTACCTCTCCCCCTAGTGTTCTTCCTCCTCAACCCCAATTCGAGAGTGGATCTACCTTCTATCCCTTCCCCTCTACCTTCTGGTTCATCTCCGGTGATCGCCGCCGCCGCCGTCGTGCCGTCGTCGCTCACCGCCATCGTCTTCGGTATTCTGTCCATCCAGGACAGAAGCTTCTTCCCCGAATTCCTGCTCCCACCTCCTCTAGAGCTACAATTTTCAGGAGTGGTTCCCCTCTTGAACCCCTATCTTCACAAAAACATTCAAGACAAAATTCCTTCTTATGCTATTTTTTCATTTTCGATCTTCAGGTCATCCCAGATCTGCCAGGATTCTGTCTACAGTGACAGTAACCCTGAGTTTCCCATATCCAGACCTTGTTTTTTTTTTCTTGGAGCCCCCAATTTTTCTCGGAGTTCTGTCCAGCTTCCTCTCTACCTCCAATTTTTCGTGGAATTTTGAAAGCTCATTTGATATTTTTAGAAATTCCCTTTCCAAACCATCTACAGTTCTGTCAGCATGTTTCCAGATCTGACCACCAGTCAGTCAAAAATTCATAAAAATTCGTAGCCTCCACCAATCTTTCCACAAAAATTATTTCCATTTTCCTTGTTTAAAACGCTACAACTGTGGTGAAGAGCGTAGGAGCTGAATCGGATGTCTACCTTGCGTTCAATGGAAGTTCTCAGACAACTCACCTACAGATCTGAGAGTTCGGGTACTGTACAATATGAACTTAAAAATTCAACAAAGCCTAGATCCGCTTCGATCCAGGTCCTCTCTTTGGGCCTAGATTGAAGGGTTTCAAGAGAGCTTTCCAACGATAGCTCCTGTGCCCCGATCGACATCGGGATTGATCGCACCGTCTGTTCTCGCCGGAGCACGCGCCTGAAAACAGAAGTTACAGACCCGTGGGAAGTTTTTTCGACGGGTGACGAACGGAGCCGCCCAGCTTCCGGTCGACGTTCCAGCGTGTCGCCATCCTAGGGAGCGCTTCCCCGAGTGTCCCCATTACAACGGTGCCACCGGGTCCCACACAGCCCCTCCGGCCAGCACGAGGGCCCCACAGTCACGACTTCGGGTGCTGCCGAAGAGACGCGAGAAGCCACCCGTCAACTCGAAATCGGTCCTCCCAGACCGATTTGTATAGCCCTTTACCTCCCTACGTGGAGTGGGCGATAATTCATGGCTGTCATTATTGTGTAATATTTGTTCCGGGAGTACGAGATCGGCCGAGTCCGTCTTCCCCACGCCCGGTAGCGTGGAGGTATCGTTTCCGCTCCCTTCTCGGCATTTGCTTTCTTTCGTATATATATCTTTATGCCGCTGCTAGAGAGCATGTGTTGGGATATCTAGCTCGCTATATGACGTTTATTACCGCTGCTGCGAGAGAGAGAGAGTGACCGTCCCGTGACCCGATCCGGGCACAAAAGAGAGCCGATCACCCTAGCTCATTGTCGATTTCTCAACCGCGCACGTCCGACGCTTCCCTCGTTAAGGGACAATCACGAGCTTGTCATGTCCGTGATCCGTCCCGCATCATAATAACTCCTAAAGTTGTTTCTTTAATTCTTTGAGTTTTGTAGGGGACATCCTATAGGGAGCTATTGAAACAGGTGCTGCTCTAGGAACGAGTTCAATGGAGAAGTTTACTTCCCTTTCAAGGCATACGAGGTTTGCAGGGAGATTATGACCTTCTACCATTACCTCACTATCATGGTAGTGGGTTGTAAGTTTAGTTCCGAGACCTAAGGGTGTGGTGATAGCTAGGTCGAAGGTAGAGGATATGATGAAACTGGCAAGGTTTTTACAAAAGCAGTAGATATAAAGGAATGAGAAGCACCAGCATCAAATAACACGAATGCAGGATGGGAATAGATTTGAACGGTACCTTCCATTAGCCCATCATCCTTAGGCACTTCATCATCATCCATAACAGCGTTAAGACGAGCCTGTCACTTGCGTCCACTGTTGGAAGATTGATCCTTTATAAGGGGGCAATCTGGCATGCGGTGCTCCTAACTTCCACATCTTAAGCAAGTGCCGAGACGCTTCCAGCATTCCTCGGCTGCATGGCCAAATTTCTCGTAGAACGTGTAAGCCTCCATGACTTTCGTATCTTCCTCCTTCGCCTTTCTATTCTTGTGGTAGCCACTACCATTCCCGTTCCGGGATCTCTTCTTACTATCGCGGGATTTGTAAGGTTCTGTGATGCTGAACTTCTCCTTCTTTCCACAGCGATCCATCTTTCGGCTAGACTCCTCTCCTTTGCCTTTGAGTTTCTCCACCACCTTCCTCTCCTTAACATGTTCAGAGAAGTATTTTGCTCGGAAGAGTGTGAGAAATCCCTCCCAAGTGCGTGGTGCGTCTAAGGGCGGTGCTGGAATAGATTTCCACCAAGTACGTGCATCCTTGTTGAGTTGGAACGTGGCAAGACGAACCTTCTCTTGGTCGGCACATTGCATGACCTCTAATATACGATTCATTTCGTCTATCCAGTTCTCTGCTTCATCTAGATTGGAAGAGCCAGAAAATCGTGGAGGATTTAGACTTTAAAAATTCTGATGTAAGTCGCCGGCACCAGCCCTTGCGCCAGCTTGGGCCATATTCTGTAAGGCCTGGGTGAGACCTGCAACAGTCTGTTGCAATCCTGTCCCAGTCAACACGGTGTGCCATCGTGAAAATAAGGTACCTGAGAGGATAATCAATTAGTTAATTCCTATGGAATTAATAGAATTACTTTAGAGAAAATTTCTAATTTACTATCTCATCCTCGCTCTACCCATTCTCACCGGGTTGGAAATTTCTTCCTGGCTCATAGAATTGGGTCCTTAATCATTGGAGTTAGCCTATGACATAACATTTTATTAAGAATAAGTAAGTTCTGAGACCTACCGCTCTAATACCACTTTCATTGTCTGATGTGACACCACCCTTGGACCTATTCTGCAAGCATACAAGTTGGGCAGCGGACTCAAACTAGCGAGCTCACTCACTTGGCGCACATTAGTGCCCGAAGGCAACTCGGCGATGATGGAGAGGGTCCGAGGCGGGACCTTGAGGCTCCAAAGGTTGGATAGCTTGAGGAGAACCCCAAATGGGCCTGGGATGCCCAAATCATGGGCGGCCAGCACACCAAGGGTGTGGGATGTAATGGTTCACTCACAACTCGCCGCGGTGGTCACTCACGGCACTAGCAATTTAGGGTCGAGCTCTCATTCACCGTCCGACGAAACAATGGCGATAATACTATGCTAGCAATGAATTGAAACCAGCCAAGAGAGGGACCGAGGCTCACCTAGCCGGCGTGAAGACGCCGACTCCGGCCGGAGACGGGGGCGAGCGGGGAGGCGTGGGTGTGCACCCGCACGCCGCGTCGACGGAGCTTCAAACCTGCGACCTGGATTAATACATGAACTACACCTCTCGCAGGAGGGGGATCTTAGGATGGGGGTTAACTGAGATTACACCCAAAACTACCTCCACACAGGGAGGGGCCTTCAGCCGGCCAAGCGGGGAGGGGGTGAGACCGACGAAAGCCGAAATTGGACACCGATGTTGATTCTGCCCACTGTCTGCGCTTCTGGATAGACAATCACTTCTCTGGATGCTGCGGCCATTCTGGATTTTTGCTGAAGACAAAATCAGTGGGAAAATCTTTGTAGATGGACCGGGAAGACACCGAAATTTTCTGGATTTCTTCTGGTACCTCTGCTGGTCGGGGTAGGGGCTTGAACAGGGCAGCAGGTCCTCTGTTCTGACAGCTGCAGGTTCCTAACAGCAGGAAGCAGAGGGTGCCACGAACGCTCCCGAGCTCGGAATCAGGTGCCGTCAGAGCCTTTGGAACCGTTGATGGGTCTACTTCGAAGCCGAACTGACAGGGATGCCAAATGAGGTCAGAGTAGTCCGGTGGCTTCTGAACACTAAAGGAGGGTCAGTGCAGACATAGTGGAAGCAGAACCACATGATCGGGGGAGAAAATTGATAACTTTTTGGTCTCATCTTCAAATTGAACTCTGCTTCTTGGTAATGGTACAGAACTCGAAGTAGAAGACTTTTACTGAAGAACTCTTGATCCGATTCCCAATAGGTTCGTCAAAGAAGAGCTTCCACTCCGGCTCTGGCCTCCTGCCAGGGAAGATTCGCGCAGTTGGGGGAGAAAGGCTCTGTCGGGCAGCACCGTGCTCGGACGAAGATGAAACCACTGCCTTTGCGAAGAGGATAGGTAGACACTTCCAACGGTACCTCTTGGGCCTTCAGATTCTCTGGGATGTGATCGAGGTCGCCTCTGCAAGCAGGTGGTCTTCAGCAGGTCGCCAGCTGCTTGGAGTATCTATCAATGGAGGTGGGAGAGGTGATGGAGAAGAGCAAGGGAGAATGGTGGAGATGAGAGAGAGGGGGGGGGGCGACCCTAACCAAGGGGTGGGGTCTTGGGGGTGCCCTAGGGCTGTGGAGGGAAGGTGGATTTGAATTCAAATGGCCTAGGGAAGTGGTGGGTTGTATGGGGGAGAGGGAAGGGTGCTTGGGGAAGGGAAGAGGGTAGTTGGTGGTTGGAGGGTGGAGCAAGGATTGGAGGATTCCACCTTGGGGTTGGGGGGGAGTTAAATGAGTGTATGGGGAAGTGGGAGGGGTCTTAATGATAGGTGAATGGGGAGGAGAGAGAAAATTTTGAAATTTGGGGTGAGGGGAGAGAGAGAGAGAGGGGGGGACCCCTTAGAGAGAGAGAGAGAGAGAGAGATAATGAGAGAGAGATCTAGAGGGATGTGGAATTTTGGATTTCAATATTCATGCCAAAGTTGTTACATATGAGAGGAGTGGGGGCCTATTTATAGGCATTGGACTTTTCCTAGGACCAAAATGACCCTGACTAAACAACTATTGACCAAACACTCCAAGGGAGGGGCGCCCCTGGGCCTAGCCCATTAGTTGGGCCCAATAGCCTAACAAACCAACACAATGACACAAGACTTTGGTAGATAACCTACTAACCTAGGTACATGACTCAAATAAAGGGAAAATTACATGATGATGACTCAAATAAAATGTGGGGAACATAATGACGCATGCTGACGATCCAACTGAGCTTCGAAAAAGTGGTGGGGCAAGGGATGCCCCCATCACTGTCACGCCCCGAGATTATGCAGCCGAAACAATCCGAAACGTGAACAACCGACTAGTACGTCTCAAGCGAGCAATATAATCAGAGCACTAACACATTCACACATAAGAAATGAATGCACAAAATTTGGACAAAATCTTTATTTTACTTAAATAATAATCAAAAGTACATAAGGTTGACTCTTGACTCTTTGACTAACTAGACTCAATAAAAATGGAAAATTACATAGTGACTCTTGACTATCAACTAATGACAATCTAAGGCTTCGCCCCTTCTTTAATCACTCCCGGATCCATCACTTGAATAGTCTGAATCCGATCCACTAGAATTTCTTGAAAAAGATTTGAAAAGTAGGGAATGAGTACACATGCCCAGTAGGTATCTTCGTATCAACATGAATGCAATGTTTAAGTAATTAACATTTTAGCTCTAGAGTATAAGATAAGTCATGAAAATACGATGAAACACGAAAATAAACCAAAATAACACAAGTAACAAGATATGATCAAGTTGAGATATGAGAATTCATGTAGATTGGAATATGATCAAGCAAGAATATAACATGAATGTAATTTGGCATTTCATGAACAAAAATATACTTTTTTATAACCATAAAGGCTATGCACTAGAAAGTCATGTAACGAGAATGTACTAGCAAGCATGTAATTTCACAAGATTGTCTCGTGGATCTTCACTCGTTTATAAAAAAAGTACTCCCGGTGCAATGCGATGCCAGTATTCAACATACCCCATGGTTTATAGTATGTTTCTAGCTATCTACCGAGGGAACTAGAGTTGAGCCCTTGGACACTGTCCATGCCGGCTCTTGTATCTTCAAGTTATAAATCAAGCTACTTCCACGAGAAATATCAATAATGTAGGCCAATAATGAACAAGTTCCAACTATAGTTTCATGATAACAAGTACCAAGGTAAGAAAGCACCAATTAAGACATGAGAGTTCAAGATTGATTTAGAATAAGGTTATGCCACGGAGAAAATTCGGCAGTATAACGGCATATTCTTTAATTTACATAATTCATTAGGTAGCTTTGGAATAAGGTGTTAGGTTCTAGATAATGAATAAACCATCTAGGATCATAGAAAAATCAACCCGTGGGTCAAACCTTGGGTTAATCAATACTTAGGTATAAACCAGTCATATCGGGGCCATTTTTGGACATAACGGTCGTTCACTGGACCGTATGTGGATCTATGCGGTCACGACTGGACCATTTAATGATAGAGTCGATGAAACGAATGAACTGGATCCATGCGGTCAGGGCAGGGCCGCTAGGCGTCCTTGGCGGTAAGGTAAATGGCCGTTACCAGACTCTGGCGTCTCCGTATGGCCGCCAGTCACCAGAACACAAACACATCGGTAAAGTGCTTTCCAGTCAATTGGCTTTTGAGGGTACAACCAGCTCAACGTCCTAGTTGGAATCCCAAGCTCACGGAGACCTACAGAGGCCTTGAAATACAATCACCTAGTCCGGTGGAAGAATATCCAACGGAGAGGATCACAAGTCTAAGATTGTGTGCTTAAGTGCAAAGTGTATCTAATGGCTACGCACCTGGGTACACACCATGTACTCATGAAAGACTCAAGGTGAGAGTGAGATTGTGAAAGACATCGATCAAAACATCACTACAAAGTCCATGAATCTTATGAAATAAAGATCATTAATAGAAGAGTATAGGTTTTGGCATGAAAGTAACATAAGTTTAAAATAAGTATTTAAACCAAGTAAGACCTACAATCTATCATTGATGGTGCATCATATAACCAATATTACGAATATAAAGTCAAAATTAGGAATAAGACCTCATTAACTTGGCTTAACATATAGTCAATAGGGTCAATCTGCCATCTGTTTAGTGTTAACAAAGTGCAAATTTCAGAAATCGATTAGCGGTCATAGGATGGCCGCTTACCAGGGCTTAGCAGTCTGTCGCAAGGCCGCTAGGTACCTCTGGCGGTCACACAAAGACCGTTTCTTTTTGTCTGTGGCAACAATATAAAACCCGAATAGCAGGCCAAATGTAAGGCAAATAGGGGCATAGAAAAATATGCCAGTAGGTAAATAAGGCCTGATGCAACTATATTAAAACATGGAGATGCATGGGTTTGAGTGAAATAAGCCAAAATTATCAATTTCTTATTAAGGCCAAGGTTCATGCATGCTATGTTAACCCTATATGCGCAGTCATAATAAAACATCAAATTCGCCATGTACAATCAATGAAAACATGAGAGAATAGAGGGCTTTTGTTCCTAACACATTAATTTAGCCTTTTCATGAGATAACCTACCTTTGATTCAATCCCTAGACTTTGAATTTCTGACAGGAAGTAGACCCTCGTTCCTGCACGTCCTGTGTCAAACCAGCAACTTCCCGTCCTTCTATCTTCTGATCCTCTTGACCTAAATCCATGAAAATTAGAGCGTATGTAGAAGATATAAAGGGTAACAAAAAGTTCTAAAGGACCAACATGAACTAACCTCGTTTAGGGCTTCTAATCTCCTTATTTTTATTGGACCAACGCTCTGGTTCCCGTGCAGACTGCAGCGAACCAGCAACTTTTAGATATTTTATCTCTCCCACGGCTGGGTCTTCTAGCATGAAAATTGGAAGTGTGTTAGATAAAACTAAGAAGAACATAAAGTTCCAAAGAACCAACCTGAAATAGGGTTTCCTTACATTCGAAATACGCAAGCCAACATTAGGGTTCGCATGAGTCGAAGTTAGGGTCTATTTATAGGGTTAACCTAGGGTTTAAGAGATTAGATCGAGCCTAGAGTCCTAAATTGGAGTAAAGTTAATCACTAGAGTGTTCTAGAGAGTCTTCCACGCTAGGTTGCTTTGATCCAAGGTGATTTGGTCGTCAAAGATCTAAGTTTTTCACGTTTCTATTATTCACGGAACTGGGGTTGCTTAGCATCCTTGAACCGCGTGGTGATAACAAACCATAGTTTATTATTGAATCTGTGTAGTGTGATTAATGATTTTGTTTAAGTTGTGATTTGGACAAGCTCAAGTGAAGGATACTCAAGTGTCGACCTATCATCTAGACGTGTCAACACTTCATGAAGAAACCATCCTTGAACTGCTTGTGGTTGAGCTCTGGCGTGAGCAATGAGTCGACACCTCCTACAACGTGTCGACACATGTAGAAGAAAATTATGATTAAGTCGTCTCTGGTTGGCTTCTGTTTGGCACCATGTGTCGACACCCTGTGGAAAAAGTGTCGACACCTTGGGTTCAGCGTAACGGGCTTCATCTCTGCTTGGCGCATATGTCTCGACACCTCCTATTGAATTCTCGGCATGGTGGCACGATCCACACGCAAGTATGGCGCCCGTGTCAACACTTGTCCACCCAAGTGTCGACCTATTCTGCGTGGAAGCCATGATTCTTCGAGATATTAATGAGACGTGTCGACACACTTTCTAAAATTTTTGACACGTTCATGATCGCCCAGAACGGATCTGAAACTGGAAGCGTCCACTTTTCAAGATCCAAAACCTATCTTGGAGGATCCACTCACACTTGAAAAGCCGTCAGGAAGCTCACCTTGTCAGAACATCTAATTGTCTGGCAGAGACATCCTCTGAGTTGTTGGTACCATTGTAGACTTGGTTCCCTGCCTACCCACATACTAGCAAGCCGGCAGAACAAAGTCAACGGAGCAAAGGAAGCATATCAAAATTTGAGGTCGATCAGATCTCCTGATTGGGAGATAAAAATCTGGCTTCAAGCCTATGTCCAGAGGTGGACAGAACTCCGATGATGTGACGGTGGTGGTGCGACGGCGGCTCGATAGCGGCGGCGGCGGTGCTGAGCTTCTAACTCAGAGAGGGGATGATAAGGAGGTTTCACACCTCAAGAAATTTGCAGCAATCCAGCTGCAATGGGTTGGGAGAGAGAGGGTGCAGGGCTGCGCCCTTGGGCTGCTCAAGGCATATTCCTGCTTTTCTTCACATTAATTGTCAAAATAATAAAAATACATGAGTTTTATAGACCTAACTAAATGGCCATCACTACCCTTAGATCTAGGGTTAGGGAGGGGCAATTAGGGGATGAGAATATTTAATTCCTTTTCCCTTCTCCCATGTGTTCAAAACAACATAAAAAAAGGATAAATGGCAAGTGGGAATCTTGGATTTTTCTTGATCCAACTTTGAAAGGTCTTGGTCTAAGCCCACCTTTGACTTTGAACCAGCCCCACATGGGCCCTAGAGCCTAGGTGGACTAATGGGAAAGAAGGTGGTGTTGTGCCTCTGTGGTTTTGATGTGAGTCATACATTGTGAGTCACCATGCATTGATGTTCTGTTTTGATGATTGATTTGGTTTTGATGATTGGTTGTTGATGTGAGTCAATCAAATGTTCAGTCATCTTGCTGCTCAGTTTAGTTTAATATATTTTGATGTTCAGTCATGTTAACTGATGCATAAAGCATTCATTGCTACACTCTGTCTGCACAGTTGTCACTGCAGTGCGTCAACTTAGTGTGCCGATGCGTCGACCCCTTGGTCATTTTTGTATCTGTCCATACAGTAGTGCGTCAACTCCTTGAGCTGATGCGTCGACGCTTCAGTTCAGTTTCTTCATTTGATGAAGCCTATACATCATCAGTTGATCATCAAGAATATACGTTGCAGCGTCAACTCATTGGGCTGCAGCGTCAACTCAGCAAGTATGCACATCAGTCTTCACATGCTAAGTCTGTACAGCCTACGTCTCATGCAGCAAAAACGCTGTGAGCATTCTCAAGACATTACCGTCAATGCTATAAGTGTGTACATCGCTTTCACGTCACCAAGTCCATACATTTGTCCTCTTTCAAAGTCTGTACAGCCGCTGGTCTAGCTTCATGAAGTCTGTACATCAGACTGTTACAGGAAGTCTGTACATTGTCCGTCTTCCTTAGCGTCTTGATAGTTGATGTCTACACATTGGCCTTCATGCTCCTAAGTCTATGCATTACTGTTCATGCATCAGTCTTCATAAGTCTGTACATTGGACTGTCTCTCTCAGCGTCTCATGGCATGAGGTCTGTACACTCGAATTGCCCTTGATCTGGTCAAGTGTATACACTCTCTCACTGTAGCTTTCAGCTATTCAAGTCTATACACTGGATTGTTAGGTCATGTCTATACACTGGGTCTCAATGTACACACTTATTCATTGTGCTGCTTCATGCATAAAGTCTATACATTGGGCTTAACATTCCAACTCTGCACTGAACCTTCGTTCATCAAAGCCTCAAGTCTATACAGCGTGAAGTCTACACTTTGGCTTCACGTTTTCAATGTCTGTACAGTGGCTTCGCATAGGCAAGTCTGTACATCGGGCTCCTTCTAACTAAGTCTATACACTCCCTCACACTATACACACTTAGTCTATACTGCATGATCGTCTTTACAAGTCTACACAGAGTTCTTCACTTAAACTGATGACTTATCCGATACTCTGTCTGACAGGTGTTCTGATCGTGAAGCTTATGGAGGGCACGTGATTCGAGGCTGGAAGGGCAGACAGGATTGTGACACGTGTGCTGAAGCTGGCTGAGAGGCTGACACGTGGACACAGCAAATCAAGAAAGAAGCTCCTGGATTATTCTGGTGCGTCAACGCATTGAGCAAGTAGCGTCGACGCAGCAGTTACAAAAAGAGAACCAATGGGTTACTGGGTTACTCAGATGCATCAACACCACCCACTGGCAGTGTGGACGCAGCAGTTCAAGTAACTCCTTGCAACCTCTGGAGTACCTTGGCAGCGTCGACGCTGCAGCTCGTTGGGTCGACGCAGCAGGTTGATGGAATGACACCTTTTAGCTGCTAGTACACACCGATGCATCAACGCAGCAGTGGAGCGGCGTCGACGCAGCACGCCCATCTGCTAAAGACTTGATCACTGGATCATCGATGCGTCAACGCCATGGGCTGATAGAGTCAGCGCAGCAGTCTTGAGTTTTACTGAACGAATGTCCTTGAATTGTAGGGCACGTGATCCGAGGTGCCTGGCTCGTGAACCAGGAAGCTACCACGTGGTCCGAATTTCTAGGGCTGGAAACGTGGAAGCCACACGCGCCAGTGTGTTGCTGCTGCTACTATATATACTAGTCTTCTTCCACTAAAGAAGACTGATCGAAGCAGAAGCCTGAAGAGCAGAAAGCCCTTCGATCCAGAAAAAGAGAAAAAGAAGGAAAAGAGAGGAAGAAGAGATAGAAGAGAGAAGTCGAGAAATAGAAGAGCAGAGAGTGCCTCCACGATACAGAGAATAGAGTAGAAGAAGAAAAAGAAGAGTGGCAGAGTGAGAGAAGCAGCAGAAGTAAAAAGAGAAAGAGAGAGAGCTCGCGAGTGAGAGAAGGAAGCAGAGAAGAAAAGGAAGAGAAAGAGAACGAGAGATAGGAAGCTTCATCTGAAGATCTATCTTCACTAGACCGTGGATCAGATCCAGGCCAGTCAGCTCTGTTGAGAGCCATATTGTGCATTTCATCTTTCAGCTTTCTGTTTGCTGAAGTTATTTTCATTTCGTGTTTTTGTTTCTCCGTTTTCATTTGGTTATCTTGTTCTTCCGATTACCCTGCTGGGGATCGGGTTCCTCTTGTGGATTCAGGAGAAGGGAGACTTGTCTCCGATTCTGGGCTTGTGGGTTGCAAGTCCAGGGGTCCCTCCGGTTGGGAGGAAGAGAGGTCTTCGACCTCTGGTTTGCTGGTGACTGGAAGTCACTGGTTGGTTCCCTCCTGGTTTGGAGGAAGAGAGACTTCGGTCTCTGGTTTCCAAGTGGCTGGGAGTCACTTGGGGTGTCCCTCCGGCTTGGAGGAAGAGGGGAGGCTATTCCCCTGGTCAAGCTGTGTGGCAGCAACTGTTTGCAGACTGAGTCTGCTTGGTTCTAGCATTTGCTAGTGAAGCCTCACTCCGGTTGGGAGTGAGCGGTGGATGTAGGTCTGGAGGACCGAACCACCTTAAAATCTTTGAGAAGTGGTTTGCTTGTAGTGTGTTCTTCCATATCTCCTACCATCCTTTACAGATTGTCTTGAGATTTCTTATTCTCATTTGTGCTGCTTCCGCTAGTTGGTTATTTGGGGGCCAGTTACATATTTACTCTTTTGTTTAAAAGGATTTTCAACTGGTTCATCAGATTGCTTGATTTGCTTCCACTAGATGCTTGGATAGGCTCCTTCCACCTACTTGTTATTTTGTCTAATCGAATTAGCTTAACTCCGGAACTTGCTTAGCAGCTGATTTTTTAAATTGGGCATTATTCGTAGCAGGATACATTCACCCCCCCCCCCTCTGTATCCGGGCCTAGCACCCTAACAGGTGGGGGTCCCACCGGGCCACATGGCCTTTTGCAAAGAAACCCACTAAAACCTAAGGACTCACACTACGGCTTATAGTTGCCATACAAGTGCAAACCCATTTATTGATGGTAAAATCAAATTGCTACAACCCTAGACAAAATAATATGACTTCATAATTGCTTAATCTCAATACTAGTGCATGTAATTCTGAAAGAAGGCAATAAATTTGATTGTGTAAGATAAAGGGAGGACAATCAAGATAAATATGAGAGCTTGGTTCATTTTTATTAAAACATAGTTTTAGATATCAATACAGAATTTTATTGATAAACTCTGCATACATCATGTTTAAGCCATGCTGTTCAAAAGGCTCATTCATAAGTCCCTATAATGGAAGACTTTGAAAAATTATGTTTTGGATTTATGAGATTGATATCTCCTTGAAAATCTTGCTGAATTATTTCTGTTTGGAGCTTATTTGTAAATCTGCTTATTTGAACCTTTTCTGCTTATTGTCATTGGTTCATTGACCTGAACTTCTCCTTGTTTGCCCCTGTGGTCTCCTTCTCATCCATCTCATAAGATTCCACTTATTGAGGGGGAGCTTCCATGTCTTATGCATCATGCTGCATAGAAACTCTTAAAGGGGGAGAATTATGTTCTTGCATTCTGGTATCTGCATCTGCATTCACCCCTTCCCATGGTTTATTTCGATTATACCAAAGGGGGAGATTGTTTGCCAAAGAGGGAGTATATCATTCAATAAGTGCATGCAGGTTCATTTTGAGTATCTCTAACTCATGCTTTTGCTGAAACTCCTAAAGGGGGAGAAATTGTCTGAATTTTTATACATGCTATAATTTCTCAAACTATTTTCTTTTTGATGAAGTCAAAGGGGGAGAATAGTTTGAGTCATCAGCATCAGATTGACTCACCATCAGATTGACTCACTGTGTAGAGTTGCCATCATCAAAAAGGGGGAGATTGTTGTGCCTCTGTGGTTTTAATGAATGGTTTTGATGTGAGTCATACATTGTGAGTCACCATGCATTGATGTTCTGTTTTGATGATTGATTTGGTTTTGATGATTAGTTGTTGATGTGAGTTAATCAAATGTTCAGTCATCTTGCTGCTCAGTTTAGTTTAATATATTTTGATGTTCAGTCATGTTAACAGATGCATAAAGCATTCATTGCTACACTCTGTCTGCACAGTTGTCACTGCAGTGCGTCAACTCAGTGTGCCGATGCGTCGACCCCTTGGTCATTTTTGTATCTGTCCATACAGTAGTGCGTCAACTCCTTGAGCTGATGCGTCGACGCTTCAGTTCAGTTTCTTCATTTGATGAAGTCTATACATCATCAGTTGATCATCAAGAATATACGTTGCATCGTCAACTCATTGGGCTGCAGCGGCAACTCAGCAAGTATGCACATCAGTCTTCACATGCTAAGTCTGTACAGCCTACGTCTCATGCAGCGTCAACGCTGTGAGCATTCTCAAGACATTAGCGTCAACGCTATAAGTGTGTACATCACTTTCACGTCACCAAGTCCATACATTTATCCTCCTTCAAAGTCTGTACAGCCGCTGGTCTAGCTTCATGAAGTCTGTACATCAGACTGTTACAGGAAGTCTGTACATTGTCCGTCTTCCTTAGCGTCTTGATAGTTGATGTCTACACATTGGCCTTCATGCTCCTAAGTCTATGCATTACTGTTCATGCATCAGTCTTCATAAGTCTGTACATTGGACTGTCTCTCTCAGCGTCTCATGGCATGAGGTCTGTACACTCGAATTGCCCTTGATCTGGTCAAGTGTATACACTCTCTCACTGTAGCTTTCAGCTATTCAAGTCTATACACTGGACTGTTAGGTCATGTCTATACACTGGGTCTCAATGTACACACTTATTCATTGTGCTGCTTCACGCATAAAGTCTATACATTGGGCCTAACATTCCAACTCTACACTGAACCTTCGTTCATCAAAGCCTCAAGTCTGTATAGCGTGAAGTCTACACTTTGGCTTCACGTTTTCAATGTCTGTACAGTGGCTTCGCATAGGCAAGTCTGTACATCGGGCTCCTTCTAACTAAGTCTATACACTCCCTCACACTGTACACACTTAGTCTATACAGCATGATCGTCTTTACAAGTCTACACAGAGTTCTTCACTTAAACTGATGACTTATCCGATACTCTGTCTGACAGGTGTTCTGATCGTGAAGCTTATGGAGGGCACGTGATTCGAGGCTGGAAGGGCAGACAGGATTGTGACACGTGTGCTGAAGCTGGCTGAGAGGCTGACACGTGGACACAGCAAATCAAGAAAGAAGCTCCTGGATTATTCTGGTGCGTCAACGCATTGAGCAAGTAGCGTCGACGCAGCAGTTACAAAAAGAGAACCAATGGGTTACTGGGTTACTCAGATGCGTCAACACCACCCACTGGCAGTGTGGACGCAGCAGTTCAAGTAACTCCTTGCAACCTCTGGAGTACCTTGGCAGCGTCGACGCTGCAGCTCGTTGGGTCGACGCAGCAGGTTGATGGAACGACACCTTTTAGCTGCTAGTACACACCGATGCGTCAACGCAGCAGTGGAGCGGCGTCGACGCAGCACGCCCATCTGCTAAAGACTTGATCACTGGATCATCGATGCGTCAACGCCATGGGCTGATAGAGTCAACGCAGCAGTCTTGAGTTTTACTGAACGAATGTCCTTGAATTGTAGGGCACGTGATCCGAGGTGCCTGGCTTGTGAACCAGGAAGCTGCCACGTGGTCCGAATTTCTAGGGCTGGAAACGTGGAAGCCACACGCGCCAGTGTGTTGCTGCTGCTACTATATATACTAGTCTTCTTCCACTAAAGAAGACTGATCGAAGCAGAAGCCTGAAGAGCAGAAAGCCTTCGATCCAGAAAAAGAGAGGAAGAAGAGATAGAAGAGAGAAGTCGAGAAATAGAAGAGCAGAGAGTGCCTCCACGATACAGAGAATAGAGTAGAAGAAGAAAAAGAAGAGTGGCAGAGTGAGAGAAGCAGCAGAAGTAAAAAGAGAAAGAGAGAGAGCTCGCGAGTGAGAGAAGGAAGCAGAGAAGAAAAGGAAGAGAAAGAAGAAGAGAGAACGAGAGATAGGAAGCTTCATCTGAAGATCTATCTTCACTGGACCGTGGATCAGATCCAGGCCAGTCAGCTCTGTTGAGAGCCATATTATGCATTTCATCTTTCAGCTTTCTGTTTGCTGAAGTTATTTTCATTTCGTGTTTTTGTTTCTCCGTTTTCATTTGGTTATCTTGTTCTTCCGATTGCCCTGCTGGGGATCGGGTTCCTCCTGTGGATTCAGGAGAAGGGAGACTTGTCTCCGGTTCTGGGCTTGTGGGTTGCAAGTCCAGGGGTCCCTCCGGTTGGGAGGAAGAGAGGTCTTCGACCTCTGGTTTGCTGGTGACTGGAAGTCACTGGTTGGTTCCCTCCTGGTCTGGAGGAAGAGAGACTTCGGTCTCTGGTTTCCAAGTGGCTGGGAGTCACTTGGGGTGTCCCTCCGGCTTGGAGGAAGAGGGGAGGCTGTTCCCCTGGTCAAGCTGTGTGGCAGTAACTGTTTGCAGACTGAGTCTGCTTGGTTCTAGCATTTGCTAGTGAAGCCTCACTCCGGTTGGGAGTGAGGGGTGGATGTTGGTCTGGAGGACCGAACCACCTTAAAATCTTTGAGCAGTGGTTTGCTTGTAGTGTGTTCTTCCATATCTCCTACCATCCTTCACAGATTGTCTTGAGATTTCTTATTCTCATTTGTGCTGCTTCCGCTAGTTGGTTATTTGGGGGCCAGTTACATATTTGCTCTTTTGTTTAAAAGGATTTTCAGCTGGTTCATCAGATTACTTGATTTGCTTCCGCTAGATACTTGGATAGGCTCGCTCCACCTGCTTGTTATTTTGTCAAATCGAATTAGCTTAACTCCGGAACTTGCTTAGCATCTGATTTTTTAAATTGGGCATTATTCGTAGCAGGATACATTCACCCCCCCCCCTCTGTATCCGGGCCTAGCACCCTAACAGTTGGTATCAGAGCGGTGTCTGCATACAAGGTCCAGCGACCTGCAGATTCGATCTTACAGTCTTAGGTGCTAATTTGTTTTTAGTGCATCAATATTCCTGTTGCATTAATCTGTTGTGTTCTCATGGCTCATCCACCGATTTTCAGTGGTACGCATTTTAATGCATGGTTCACTATTCTGAAGAATTATGTCAAATCGGTGAATCCAGACCTGTGGAAAGTAATTTCACATGGTCCTCATGAACTGCCAAAGAAATCAAACAAGCTGCATGATGGCCAACAGGAGCGATCAAGGCAGCAATCAAACTGAAGAAGATGATGATGATGAGGTAAATCTCTTCGAGAATTTCTCTCTAGAAGATTGGGAGAATGCATATGCTGAATTATTTGAATCTCATGAACTGTTAAGAAAACAGTATAAAAAATTGAAGAAGGGTACTGGTTTAGATAGTTCAAGCTCTCCTTGTAGAAATTGTGTTGAATTGAAAAATATTCATGATGCTTGTATGTCTGACTTTCAAATACTGAAGAAACAAGTTTCATTATTGAAAACTGAAAATCAAGATCATATAAATGTGATATCTGAACTCAAAGAAAAATTGAACTCAGATAATGATAATCAGACTGTTGTTAACTATCATGACCAGTATGAAAAATTGCTGAAAAACTTTGAAAGTGTAAACTCAGATTTAAACAAGCTGAAATCTGAAAATGATTCTCTGAGAATATCTACTAATAAAAATGATAAAAAATCTGAGAAACTTGAGCAGGAGAAGAACTTGTTTGCTGAAAAACTTGAAGCCATCAAATCTGTGAATGTGGAATTACAGAAAAACATTGAAAAGAAGGAAAAAGATTTGAAGGAATTCAAGGCTGGAAGAAAACTTGAAACTAACTCAGATGATCAGATCTTGATAAATGAGTTAATTCAAAATGACAAGCTTAAGGAAGAAAATGAGAAATTAAAAATGCTGAACTCCACTATGTCAGAGAGACTTCTAGTTTTGGAAAGAGGAAAAACTGTTTGTATTGAAGATTCTGATAAACTGAGCAATCTGGAAAATGAAATTGAGAAGTATAAAACTGCTAACAAAGTTTTGAATGAAGCTATGAACTGCAGTGAGCAAGAGATTGCCAGTTATGAGTTACACATTTTCTCACTAGAAAATGAAATTCAAGACTTAAAAAACTCTTTGTCTAAATCTGTTTGTGGGCAAGATAATCTGAACAAATTGCTAGGAACAAAAGTAAATGTCAAAAAGGAAGGGTTAGGCTACAACAATGTCAATAAAAAGGCTTTTGAAAATAAGCTGACGACATCCTTTATCAAAGCATCTGATATAGCCACAACCTCAGAAAATAAACAACCAAATGTTCAGAAGAATCAGAAACAAACTGAAAAGTTGAAAAAGGTTGATGGATCCAAACTGAAAAATGTTTTCATTAAATCTTCTGAACAGGAAAAGTCTTCCACTTCATCTCCAAGTCAGTACAAGGCTAAGAAAACAGGAAAAGAGGATAAAAATCAGAAAAGGACTGTAAATCAGAAAATAAATGAAAAGGGTTCATCAGTGTTTGCTGATCACAGTCCTCACACACACTCACATGCATCTAAAAGGAAGATTATCTGTCATTACTGTCATAAAGTTGGACATCTGATGCATGAGTGTAAGTTGATGGAGAAGGATGATAAGAATGCTAGGAGGTCTCATGATAAAAATCCCTCACCTCAGAAAAGGAGTGTCACATGTTCTAATTGTGGCAAATTAGGACACTCAATTGCTCATTACTGGTTTTCTAGTGGTAAGAAAACCTTTTATTCATATCATGCTAAATTCCCTGCAAACCAACATGTTTTTAATAAAAACAAATCTGTTTCAATGAACCAGCATATCATCTGTTTTAATTGCAACAAAAGGGGTCACAGGGCCTCTGAATGCTGGTCAGGCTTTTTTGAAAGTTTAAATTCTATTTCATGCTTTGAATGTGGAAAGGATGGCCACAGGGCCATTGATTGTTGGCATGCCCAAGGAGGCTATGGCAATAATGAACTCAATTTTAAAAAGAATGCCTCTTATTGCTCTCACTGTAGAAAGCATGGCCATACAGTCAAGGACTGTTGGCATATTCAGGGTAGAAATGTGAATCTCAAACATGCTAAATTCCCTGTAAGATAATTTGCAAAACTTTCATGTTATAACTATGGGAAGCCAGGTCACAGGGCTGCAACCTGTTGGCTGGCAGGATATCAAAACCAAACTGGTTTTGGTAAACAGAATTCTTATTCTGTTAACAGAAAATCTCATGCATGTACACATGGATTTCATGCTAACAAGAATGTGCATAGATTAAATCCGAAATCTGGTGCATCTTACTATCATTATAGTAAACAGAACTATCTCTCTGCAAATGAACTTCATGACAACAGAAATGTGCATAAGAGGAATTTGAAATCTGCTAATTCATGCCATTGCTGTGGACAAATTGGTCACTCAATGTATAATTGCAATTTGATGAAATCTGATGACCTTCGTGCACGAAAATTGTTGAGAAAACCTGCTAGGAATAATACTGTCATGTCAGGACCCAAGACTTCTTGGGCACCTGTTTGTGCAAAATAACATTGCTATGCAGGTGTGCCTTGGGACTGAAATAAAAAGGGGTAATGATCCAAGGCACTCAAGAAGAAAACGCCATACTGAACTTTTCAGGTAAGCTTCCTGCTCTTCTTGTTTTTAGTTTTAATGCATAGCAAGTTAAATCTATTTTTACATTTTCATTCATCATTTGCCATGTGCATTATTTTCTGATCATGCATTTACAGAGAGTTCTGTGCAAATATCAGATTAAGAAGGGTTGTCTGTATCTGATGCATACATAGGCTAATTTCAATTGCTTGATAATTGTGTTATGCATAGACTCTGAAAACAAATTGCATTTCGAATTTTTTGAAAAATCTGAACTGCATATGAGTGTGACTTGAAACTTGTGTGTTGCAATAGCTCACTGAATTTCTGAATTGCATATAGGACTGCATGTTGAATAATTATGCATGACCTCAATGGTATATAAATGGTAAGGTACCAAAAGGCAGGGAAGTCTGTCTGGAGGTTCTTACTATGTGTGAGGTGGTCTTTTAGACCAAGTGCTCCGCCTAGTACCATGGGTCACTTTGCTGATAGGACAGTCTGATTGTGCACAAGTCACAATATCATTTGGAATCATATGTTCAGTTTTCAGTGCAAACATTGCATGTTTTCAGGGGGAGTTAGATGCATATCCTTGCATATCATTCAATGTTGAGTCTTTGCATGTCCCTGCATACATATACTGCATTGCATTTCCTTATATTGAAAATGCCAAAGAGAGAGTTTGAATGCATATTGTGAGGGGGAGTCAATGCATTGCATATAGGTTGTCAAATGCATACATGTGTCAGAGCTCATTGCATATCCTTTCTTATTGATTTTGTTGACAAACCTTAATCATATTTTGAAAACTTTGAGCTTCACAATCTCTCTTAACAATTGGTATTTCTCCTATCAATTGGTATCATTTGGCTTCAGAATTCTATCAGTCTGTCATGAAGATTTCAATGGGACTATCTCGATCATAAATCTGAAAATTCTTGAACTAGAAATATTCTATTATACATTTTTATGAATGACTGAAATAACTCATGTGGTTTAAGTTTAATGTACTCAATGAGTTTGCCTTTAAAATCTCTTTAAAATATCTGAAGCATGTTTAATAAACCTTAACCATCTGTTTCATGTTGTGTCTTGTGAAAACTTCTGAAATCTGCACTTTTGAATACATGACTTCAACTGATTAAGTACATGAAACTATTATTGATTTGAAGCAAATGAATTTTTCTGAAATGTCTAAAGGGTAATATCTGTCAAAGCAATGACATTGGTCACTGAGAAACACATGTCCAAAGGACTGTGTCATGAGGTGCCTTAGTTAACTCTGTATAAAATTTATTGAAAATCAGGCGAAGCAATGGCATGCACACTGAGAAATACAACTCACTCATTAAAAAATGAGTTGTAGTGTGTCATGATGTGTAAATGCTAACTCTGTTCACATAAAGCATGACAGTTAGTCACACTAAGGGCTTAGGGATATTGGCCTCTGATCAAGGTATATCCTCTAGTTACAATGTGTGCACTGAACTAGAGTGCTCGTAAAATTTGTAGCATGGAAAATTGTTGAACAAATTGAAATATCTGAATATTGATGCTAAAATCAAATTGCTACAACCCTAGACAAAATAATATGACTTCATAATTGCTTAATCTCAATACTAGTGCATGTAATTCTGAAAGAAGGCAATAAATTTGATTGTGTAAGACAAAGGGAGGACAATCAAGATAAATATGAGGGCTTGGTTCATTTTTATTAAAACATAGTTTTAGATATCAATACAGAATTTTATTGATAAACTCTGCATACATCATGTTTAAGCCATGCTGTTCAAAAGGCTCATTCATAAGTCCCTATAATGGAAGACTTTGAAAAATTATGTTTTGGATTTATGAGATTGATATCTCCTTGAAAATCTTGCTGAATTATTTCTGTTTGGAGCTTATTTGTAAATCTGCTTATTTGAACCTTTTCTGCTTATTGTCCTTGGTTCATTGACCTGAACTTCTCCTTGTTTGCCCCTGTGGTCTCCTTCTCATCCATCTCATAAGATTCCACTTATTGAGGGGGAGCTTCCATGTCTTATGCATCATGCTGCATAGAAACTCTTAAAGGGGGAGAATTATGTTCTTGCATTCTGGTATCTGCATCTGCATTCACCCCTTCCCATGGTTTATTTTGATTATACCAAAGGGGGAGATTGTTTGCCAAAGAGGGAGTATATCATTCAATAAGTGCATGCAGGTTCATTTTGAGTATCTCTAACTCATGCTTTTGCTGAAACTCCTAAAGGGGGAGAAATTGTCTGAATTTTTATACATGCTATAATTTCTCAAACTATTTTCTTTTTGATGAAGTCAAAGGGGGAGAATAGTTTGAGTCATCAGCATCAGATTGACTCACCATCAGATTGACTCACTGTGTAGAGTTGCCATCATCAAAAAGGGGGAGATTGTTGTGCCTCTGTGGTTTTGATGATTGGTTTTGATGTGAGTCATACACTGTGAGTCACCATGCATTGATGTTCTGTTTTGATGATTGATTTGGTTTTGATGATTGGTTGTTGATGTGAGTTAATCAAATGTTCAGTCATCTTGCTGCTCAGTTTAGTTTAATATATTTTGATGTTCAGTCATGTTAACTGATGCATAAAGCATTCATTGCTACACTCTGTCTGCACAGTTGTCACTGCAGTGCGTCAACTCAGTGTGCCGATGCGTCGACCCCTTGGTCATTTTTGTATCTGTCCATACAGTAGTGCGTCAACTCCTTGAGCTGATGCGTCGACGCTTCAGTTCAGTTTCTTCATTTGATGAAGTCTATACATCATCAGTTGATCATCAAGAATATACGTTGCAGCGTCAACTCATTGGGCTGCAGCGTCAACTCAGCAAGTATGCACATCAGTCTTCACATGCTAAGTCTGTACAGCCTACGTCTCATGCAGCGTCAACGCTGTGAGCATTCTCAAGACATTAGCGTCAACGCTATAAGTGTGTACATCGCTTTCACGTCACCAAGTCCATACATTTGTCCTCCTTCAAAGTCTGTACAGCCGCTGGTCTAGCTTCATGAAGTCTGTACATCAGACTGTTACAGGAAGTCTGTACATTGTCCGTCTTCCTTAGCGTCTTGATAGTTGATGTCTACACATTGGCCTTCATGCTCCTAAGTCTATGCATTACTGTTCATGCATCAGTCTTCATAAGTCTGTACATTGGACTGTCTCTCTCAGCGTCTCATGGCATGAGGTCTGTACACTCGAATTGCCCTTGATCTGGTCAAGTGTATACACTCTCTCACTGTAGCTTTCAGCTATTCAAGTCTATACACTGGATTGTTAGGTCATGTCTATACACTGGGTCTCAATGTACACACTTATTCATTGTGCTGCTTCACGCATAAAGTCTATACATTGGGCCTAACATTCCAACTCTACACTGAACCTTCGTTCATCAAAGCCTCAAGTCTATACAGCGTGAAGTCTACACTTTGGCTTCACGTTTTCAATGTCTGTACAGTGGCTTCGCATAGGCAAGTCTGTACATCGGGCTCCTTCTAACTAAGTCTATACACTCCCTCACACTGTACACACTTAGTCTATACAGCATGATCGTCTTTACAAGTCTACACAGAGTTCTTCACTTAAACTGATGACTTATCCGATACTCTGTCTGACAGGTGTTCTGATCGTGAAGCTTATGGAGGGCACGTGATTCGAGGCTGGAAGGGCAGACAGGATTGTGACACGTGTGCTGAAGCTGGCTGAGAGGCTGACACGTGGACACAGCAAATCAAGAAAGAAGCTCCTGGATTATTCTGGTGCGTCAACGCATTGAGCAAGTAGCGTCGACGCAGCAGTTACAAAAAGAGAACCAATGGGTTACTGGGTTACTCAGATGCGTCAACACCACCCACTGGCAGTGTGGACGCAGCAGTTCAAGTAACTCCTTGCAACCTCTGGAGTACCTTGGCAGCGTCGACGCTGCAGCTCGTTGGGTCGACGCAGCAGGTTGATGGAACGACACCTTTTAGCTGCTAGTACACACCGATGCGTCAACGCAGCAGTGGAGCGGCGTCGACGCAGCACGCCCATCTGCTAAAGACTTGATCACTGGATCATCGATGCGTCAACGCCATGGGCTGATAGAGTCAACGCAGCAGTCTTGAGTTTTACTGAACGAATGTCCTTGAATTGTAGGGCACGTGATCCGAGGTGCCTGGCTCGTGAACCAGGAAGCTGCCACGTGGTCCGAATTTCTAGGGCTGGAAACGTGGAAGCCACACGCGCCAGTGTGTTGCTGCTGCTACTATATATACTAGTCTTCTTCCACTAAAGAAGACTGATCGAAGCAGAAGCCTGAAGAGCAGAAAGCCCTTCGATCCAGAAAAAGAGAAAAGAAGGAAAGAGAGGAAGAAGAGATAGAAGAGAGAAGCCGAGAAATAGAAGAGCAGAGAGTGCCTCCACGATACAGAGAATAGAGTAGAAGAAGAAAAAGAAGAGTGGTAGAGTGAGAGAAGCAGCAGAAGTAAAAAGAGAAAGAGAGAGAGCTCGCGAGTGAGAGAAGGAAGCAGAGAAGAAAAGGAAGAGAAAGAAGAAGAGAGAACGAGAGATAGGAAGCTTCATCTGAAGATCTATCTTCACTGGACCGTGGATCAGATCCAGGCCAGTCAGCTCTGTTGAGAGCCATATTGTGCATTTCGTCTTTCAGCTTTCTGTTTGCTGAAGTTATTTTCATTTCGTGTTTTTGTTTCTCCGTTTTCATTTGGTTATCTTGTTCTTCCGATTGCCCTGCTGGGGATCGGGTTCCTCCTGTGGATTCAGGAGAAGGGAGACTTGTCTCCGGTTCTGGGCTTGTGGGTTGCAAGTCCAGGGGTCCCTCCGGTTGGGAGGAAGAGAGGTCTTCGACCTCTGGTTTGCTGGTGACTGGAAGTCACTGGTTGGTTCCCTCCTGGTCTGGAGGAAGAGAGACTTCGATCTCTGGTTTCCAAGTGGCTGGGAGTCACTTGGGGTGTCCCTCCAGCTTGGAGGAAGAGGGGAGGCTGTTCCCCTGGTCAAGCTGTGTGGCAGCAACTGTTTGCAGACTGAGTCTGCTTGGTTCTAGCATTTGCTAGTGAAGCCTCACTCTGGTTGGGAGTGAGGGGTGGATGTAGGTTTGGAGGACCGAACCACCTTAAAATCTTTGAGCAGTGGTTTGCTTGTAGTGTGTTCTTCCATATCTCCAACCATCCTTCACAGATTGTCTTGAGATTTCTTATTCTCATTTGTGCTGCTTCCGCTAGTTGGTTATTTGGGGGCCAGTTACATATTTGCTCTTTTGTTTAAAAGGATTTTCAACTGGTTCATCAGATTGCTTGATTTGCTTCCGCTAGATGCTTGGATAGGCTCGCTCCACCTGCTTGTTATTTTGTCTAATCGAATTAGCTTAACTCCGGAACTTGCTTAGCAGCTGATTTTTTAAATTGGGCATTATTCGTAGCAGGATACATTCACCCCCCCCCCTCTGTATCCGGGCCTAGCACCCTAACAGGTGGGGGTCCCACCGGGCCACATGGCCTTTTGCAAAGAAACCCACTAAAACCTAAGGACTCACACTATGGCTTATAGTTGCCATACAAGTGCAAACCCATTTAACACACGAGTATAAATATAAATAAAAAAAGTTAGTGGTCTTGCTTTGATGTCCCCATCAATTCTCCCCGGGTGGGAGAAACTTGACCCCATCGAGTAAGGGGTGCGGCTGCGCATGTATCGCTCCTGCAGATCTGTCGGATGTGGACCGTGCCCTCCGCCATACCAGGTAGCGCGGGTATGCTCCACTCCTAGTAATCGTCACCTACTCATCCCGTATATGTTCTATATGCTCACGCTGCTGTGTGAATGAGGCTAGTTGTGGATACTCCGGGGTGGGGTCACTCTCAAAGGGAGGAGATGGCTCAAAGACTCTTTAGGAATCACCGTTGGGTCCCTTTATGTGACTAGATCCGAGACATTGTGGTAGAGCTGATCCCAAATTCTGGTAAGTCTACAACGTACGCATGACATCTGACTTGCATCACACTAGAAAGAGACTAACGCCACGAGCGTGCATTAGACCGACTTGAATCAACTTATGCAGACTCCCAACAGATAAATGTATGTATAGACTCTTGACAAACTGGACAAATAAAGAAAACACGGACTCACACATGACCCTAGACAAACCTAATGTTAGACCGACCCATACATAAGCAATGGTGGACCAGGACATCCGAATGTGTGCCTTGCATACACGCGACACAACCTAATATTGGTGGAATGGAATCCTAGACATCCTAACATGCACCATTCATACACTGACGACCCTTTGGATTTGGAAGGTTTGGGTGATTTGGGTGGGCCAAGAGATCCGAATTCATTATCCCAATGAACGGGCTCCTTGCTACATGTAGGTGGACTGGCCTATGGAGTAGAGGTGTGATAGTGAACTTCACTGATGAAGTGGCGTAGATATGGTGGGTCAAGGGGTTCACTTGGGAAGGGGTCGAAGGGATCAAAGAATGTGTGACCCCTCGAGATGGGTTCCCTCATGAAACGATCCCATGTTTGGAATTCTTGAAGGTGTAAATGGCCACCATCATTCAATGTGGTAGGTGGGACGATGGTCATACAGAGAAGATATGGTTCCTCCCTCGGGGTAAGTGGAATAAAGTTAGGCTTGGCCGGCATGGGGAGGAATAAAAGAACCTCCGTGGTGACATGACCCATGGTGCACACGGAGGTAATGGACCCTAATGCTGGATGTGTGAAGCTACGACTATTGAGTTGGTCGAAGCCTGGGGCAAACATGTACGTCAACTTCAACTGCCAGTCTAATCCCTTAATAAGGTCATCCAATGTATCAACATGGTGACAAGACCATAAAGTTGTGTGGAATGAGTTGACGGGCACTATTTGTAGTGCGGGGTCCTGTTGACACCTTGAAAATGAGCAAGGGTAGAAACAGAAATGAAAGGAAGATCAGACCAACAGTGAAAGATCAATGATGAAGTTCGTCAACCATCCACCCAGCTGAAGTCCTTTCCGGGCCAAGCTGATGTTCGATGCCATTGTCAGTCAGACGACGGCACTGATGAAATAGCAGTCACCTGGCTGAAGTCTTTCTAGGCTAAAGCTGATGTCCGGTCTTGTCACCGTTCCGGTGACGATGCCAATAAAATGATGTCCAGTTTTGTCATCATTTAGACGGCGGCGCCGATGAAACCCCGGTCTACCGACTGATGAAAACCTATGAATGATCTCAATAGAAACTATGTGACCAATGGAGGGCCCTTTTGGGTGTTGATGCACTTGAAGGACCAACAAGATGCCTAGTCTAAAAGGCCTAAATGGGCCTATAAAGTGGCACCGGAACCCTCTTGTCGAAGCCCAAAAGCCGCGCCGAGAAGCGGAAGTCCTGCGCGTCGGGAAGCCCCTCATTGAGGCGCGCCGTGATAGGCCTGCCGAGAAGACACAAGATACAGTTATAAAACCCCCTTCCCCTCGAGCAAGAAAGGGGGGACAAAAAAAAGAAGAAGCTCAGAAAATCCTCACCATCACCACCGCCAGAAGAGAGAAGAGAGAGCCTCCTCCACTGAGAGAAGGAGAGAAGAGACTAATCCCGAGAGAAGAAGAAGAAGAAGAAGCTCCAGGTGGGCAGCTGGGGAGGGAGAGGAGTCAATGCTCCGCCCTCCCCCATGTTTTCTTTTATTCTTCCTGTAATCTTATGAGTTTTCTCTCGATTCATCGTATGTAGCCGGGATATCGCGGTCTCTGTTTCTTCTCCCTTTCCCCATTCTCCCCTCGTGATCGGTGTGAGTCTTGGAATGATTTGATGAAATGAAATGCTACCATGGCCCGTTTGGGTGCTGGGTAATCGAGATATTGGCCGTCTATCTTTCCATCTGCTGCTATGTCTTTCCCTCATGCGTTTTCTTTCTTAGCTTAATTGAAGCGCACCTGATTCTTCGACGGGTCTTCGGGCTCAGTTGTCGTCAATGGAATAAGTGTGGCTCTAGATATACCGATGTCCCTCGCCGTTCGTCGTTGTCTGCATAAAGGCTCCCAGGCTTGCCCCAGGGCCAGAGACAGACCATCTCTTGGCTTCTGGGGCAGTCTGCTAATGATATTGGCCATAACCGTAACGGCCTACTCGAGATCCCCTTCCCACAGGAATAAGTAAGATACTTCGATGGATTGATACTGAGGGTTTCCAATCTGAATCCAGTATAAACAGTTCCATCAGGGTCGTCCCTGGGGCCAGAGATGGCCATCTCTTGGCTCCCCGGGCGACCAAAGATGCCAGCAAATGAGCTCCTAAGGGTCAATAACATATGACGACTCAAAACCCCCCCAGTAATTGGCTTCTCCGATTCCCGTTGAGCCCAGCCTATCTTTGGAAAATTAAACCCATGCCCAAGTAACCCAACCGAAATCCCAGCCTAAAACCCCCAAAATTCCCTCTAGTCAGGACTGAAATCCAAGAGAACCTCAGAACAGAGTATCGTCGAACCTCCTCAAACCTTGCCGGCAACATAGCTCCCGGCGCGGCCCGCGCCGGGAACCTCACGCCGAGAGCCCCTCCTCCTTCCTTAAAACCGTGCCGAGAAGCCCCTCGCGTCGGGAACCCCCCTTTGCCTCCCAACTGCGCCGATAACCAAGTTTCTACCCTTTGTTTTCCCCTTCATCGCTTCGTCCACGCACCCCGAGACATTCTTGAGTCGTCATATACACCCTCGGAGATAAATTAACTGGGGATTGACCTCCCCTACATTCATATGTCCTGAATTGGATTCGCATGTAACCCCGTGGGTCCGATCGACCTTGTCTTTACAAGGGTTTCGTCGGTCTCCAAAAAGGGGAATAGTGACCGATGCTAGAGACATGTACAGTCTCCTTGAGCCTTAGTGCTCCCTCACTTTTCGGCTTTCATCTCGGCACTCCGTGGATGTCAGCCTATACCACTCCCTGGCAAATGCTCGATCCGGGGGAGGTGCTGCCAAAATTCTCCCGGGAGCTGGCTATAAAAGACGCATGACTCATGAAACCTAGTGCACATTTGGTGCACTGATGCATTCATATACCCCGTGCATATTTTATGCATTGATATTTCCATGAGTCCCGTGCCTATGTCCTGCATTGATGCTTCCGCATCCATACACATCTTTGCCTCTACGTGATCCACCAGTGCATATTTTTCTCACATATAGACGTGTTTCATGCGTGATTCTTCTTGCATTCACATATACCATGCATACAGAATGAAATGAAAAGAATAATAAAACATAATAAAACACAATAAGCCACGCACCTGGGGGAATTCACGGACTTCCCATCTCTCTCGTACCCTGCGAAGGGGATATATTTATTAAGTCCCTGTAGCTGTGTCTGGATTCCAGGGGATCATCCCTATCATGGCCATGGCTCAGTTTACCTGTGACCAATAAATTTTTCCATCCCCCTTAAGCCCGATCTGTGAACCGCTCACCTAACGATATCGTCTGTTTTGATAGTTAATGTTATTATCTTGCCCATCTTCCTGGCTCAGGTATGAAATTCAAACTGCGGACATGAGTATCTGTTTGCCTCTTGCGGCCTCCTATTTCGGCGTTTAATCAAGGGTTGTCCTTCATAGGAAGGGCGTAATTAACGTCGTAGCCTTTATGGTATGACAGACTTTTGGTCCCGACTCGGACTTCACAATCGACTGACCAAGTCAAGTCGAGCGCACAATGAGATCATCACACATGTGACTGGCACGCCAATTAACTAAACCAATAGATCAATAAAACAAATAATAATTAAAATCAAACTAGATTTAAAAAAGAGAGAGAGAAAAAATCCCGCGTCCACAAGTCTGGCACGCCCGGTGGGACCAAGTCTCCCTTCATCTCTACGCCAAAATAGGAGGCCCGGCGGGCCCCCCCTCAAATTTCTGATTCCGTGCTTTCGTTATTTTCAGGAAACTACAATGACGGCTGGAATCATCTCTGTACACTTTGATCAACAAGTGGTCGATGTACATGTGCGAGAGGGCTACCTGGCGGTACCTCTTGCGTTCGGATCGATGCCGCCTGCTGTCGGGATGCCCAACTGCCTGGGCCTCATCTTCACCAACTTGCTCGAGATCGACAACCAGGAACGAAAGACTGTTGTCGATACATTGCCACAAGCTACCATCCCCAAAATGAGCCGGGGGATGCAGGATACTCCTGAGGTCGTGGCCTGCTTCGTCCTTCACGAGGCGAAAAGGGGCGCACCCTCTGCTGCTGGAAGAAGAAGGAGATCCGACAGGAGAGCCCGATCCACTGTTGCGGGACGCCGGATATCCAACTCAGGAAAGACAATGCTAATCGGAGGAATCCGGACGAACCTCAACGGCCACCCGAGGGAGGTCAACCCAGATGTGGTCGTCCCGAGAGTACCCACCACCAACAGATTCCAAACTCTGGCTACAACGAGGGCCGACGTTGAGAAAGAACACCGAAGGCCGTTGGCACCAAAGCCGCCCAAGTTCAGGCAGATCTGGCGGCAAAAGAAGACCCAGAGCTGGGCCCCAGCTCAAGATGAAGAAAACATTGCTTACACTACTGTTGCTCGCTTCAGGGCAGGAATCAGAAGAGGAAAAGGAAGAGACATGAGAAATGCTATTGCTGTTCACCCCAGGGCTCGGGGTAGGAGAGATGGGGAAGAGAATGAAGGAAGAAATCTGACTACTATTCGCCCCAAGATGAGGGGCAGAAGATATGAGCAGAAGGAAGACCTAATGGTCACCCACCCCATGGCTGGGGGCAAAAGACGGGAAGGAAGGAACTATGCTGCTGCTGCCAACTACTGCCAGGATGAGAGTAGAAGGTTCAGGGAGATAGAGGAAATGAGAATAAGCGAACCAGTCGCTCTGCCACTCCAAGAAGACCAAGAGCCTGTGCCAGACAGGCCGATATATTCAAATACTGTAGAGCCGAGCATTTGAATGCTCAGGTGGCAAGACTGGCTTATCAGCAGAAGAGCCAGGAAAGATTGATGCTCCAACCAAAGCCACGACGGCACAATCAAGAAGAGATGAAGCAAGTGGCTCAAGACTACTTCCACTACCTGGGGAATTCCGCCCTCGGGCATCAAAGATTATCCCGTGCCTTGGGCACCATGGATGAAGAAGAAGAAGAAACCCTTCAGGAAGTGATGCTCGGAGTCTCCTCCTCCGATTCCAATGATTATGAAGAAGGCCACAGAGCCTGGTATGGGAAAGAAGACCTGCATAGGGAAGAAGCCAGAGAAAGAATATCAGTCTTTGACCGGCTCAAATACCCCGATCAGATGAGAAGAAAAGTCTACAGGCAGAGGGAAAAGATGCAGATCTTTGCCTGCAATATGGCCGGGCTTGTCAAAGGGCAGGATATGTTACCGACACAGCCAGATGAACTGCTCAGACTAGCAACCAGACCAGGCCCCGTCACAAGAAGAGGCCAGGCGGCAAAAGATAAGATGAAGACTAATGATGAAGCCTGCAAGATCACCACTATGACAGTTAATGTGGTGACAACGGAAGAGGAAGACAATCCCTTCGTTGATGATGCTGAAGGGACTTCAGAAGATCTACAGATCCCGTCAACCTTGGATCCCATGATCCAGATGATGTTTAGAAGATATCAGCAAGAGATCAATGCTCTCAGAAGACAGTTAAATGAGAGGCATGAAGCTACACCGGTCTCCAAGCAAGCCGAGCCTGTGGGGCAGACTGCCAGCTCAACAGAAATGGCTATTCCAGCTAATCCTCTTTCGGTTGATAAGGGCAAAGCACCGAGCCAACCCGTTCTGCAGCAGACGGTAGCTCAGCCCTCTGTATCTCAGACGCAGCCTACCGCGCCTACCTTGCGCGCAACTGTGATGACAACTCCTTATAGTCAGCAACAAGCTCACTTCTTCCCGGAAAACATAGATCCGGCCATAGCCCAGAAGCTGATGATTGAAAAGATTGTGGAGATGAAGCTGTCTGAAAAGACTGGTGATGATGCTAGTACCTACGATGTATACAAGGTACCATATCCTCCCCAGTATGCTGCTAAGAGACTACCTCCAGGCGTCAGTAAGCCGCCAAAGTTTGAAAAGTTTAATGGCCAGGGCTCTCCCAGGGAGCACGTGGCTTACTACACCACAATCATGGGTGACTTGGCAGCTGATGAAGCTTATCTGCTTAAGTTCTTCGGCTCATCCCTCACCGGGATAGCCTTTGAATGGTATTCAAGCCTGCCGACTGGGTCAGTGACCGATTGGCCTGATATGCAAAGAAAGTTCCGCGACAGATTTCACGTCACGGAAAGATAAATTATAATAGCTGAACTATATGCAACCAGGCAAAAGCAAGATGAAACAGCACTGGACTACATCAAAAGGTGGATGAACTTAGCTATGAGATGCAGAAGACCTCCTCATCAAGAAGATGCAGTGCAAATATGTAAGCAAAGCCTCAGGAGAGAGGTACTGGAAAAGATGATTGGTGCGGATGTCAGAACATTTGACCGATTGAACAATATAGTGGCGGAGGTCGAGACGTTCCTGTCTAAGCGTCCGACGGTCAATGCTCCCACTGTGCCGAAAGGGAAGTCTAATGATCGACGACCATCGCACTCGGAGGCCAACACCGTTGATTTCAGAACCTTCGAGCAACAGAAAGGGAAGAAGGGGGCAGATGAAGCTCCCCCACCAGCAGACACAGCAGAAAGAAAAGATAAGGTCTCTCTGAGAAACAAAATGAGAAAGCCGTACTCTTTCCCGAAAGATAAGACAGCCGCACTATTCAACTGGGCATACAAGTTCAACAAGGTAACATTGCCTGAGCCAAAGAGACCCGATGACGGGGCGAAGAAAGGTGATCCACTGTTCTGTCCATATCACCGTGCGCTGGGGCACGCGATTGAAGATTGCTACGTCTTCAAAGATATTATGGAAGGCATGGTCAAAAAGGGCGAGCTACAGCTGGGAGATTACCAGGTAGAGCCACCTCATCCACATGAGCCTCCGGCATTAAAAATGGCCGCCAATATGATTTCAATCTACCAGCAGCTGCCTAAGGAGGCCGTTGAAGAATGTACCAGGCATACTTATGAAGCTTGCTTCCTCACCCCACTGAAGGATCAAGAAGGATGGCAGATGAAACCCATAAAGAACAGAAAGAAGACTCCCGCAGTCAATACCAATGGAGCAGTTATCCGCGGTGTCACACCAAGACCCGAACCACCTCCAGTAAAGCCAGTATGGCGCACAGCTGAAACAGGGCCGATCATCCGGATCCCCACTCATAACCGAAGAAGACAAGTCCCCCTACCTGCGCATAAGGAAGTAAGTCCTGCAGCCAGGCGTCTACAGCAGTATATTAATGGGCTCGATGAATATGAACAGAAAAGGCCCGGGCACCTGCTGGTGAAAGACTGTATACTCTGGGAACAGCTCAAAGAATTGAAAATTAAAGAGCAGTCAGAGGCAGAACAAGAAAAAGCTGAGACTGAACCCTTCTGGGGGTATGGGCCAATAAAGCCAAATTCCCAGAAAAAGAAGAGACGGCCCAAGTCCAAGAAGGGAAAGAGGGTCGTGACAGTACAATGCAACACCCTGTCAGCACTCTTTACCTCGCCCGGGGAGGACGATGAGGATGAAACATCAAATGCCCCGCTAGAAGCCAACCATGCCGAGGCCTCAACCTCGGCACATGCAACATGCTCCGGAAGAAGGTGGGGGCGCCCACCACCAGCTAATCATAACATTATGTTCAGAGGGGAACAGCCCTACCAGATTCCCGAACCGGAGGTACGGGGTGCCCAGGTTCCTCCCCCTACCGGCTTGTACCAAGAAAAGAAGAAAGGAGGTCAAACTCCAACATTTCTGGAATTTCTGTCTAGTCTAGAAAATGGGCAGTCGATACAGGCTGGGCTAGATAAAGGCAAGGGACCTCAGCAATCGGCGTCTGTAGCCTACAAGCAGAATGAGAAAGAAGGGGATAACCCTTTGATGGCACCAGGGGCCGTTGCTATAGAAGAAGCCCCCCAAGAAATCAGTCCCGGGGATGAAACCAGCACTGAGCAGCAGAGGCCACGGGCACCACATGAACCTCCAAAACCCCGATGGGCGGAAGAAATGAGACTGTCTAATGTCAGGGTGGGCAGCCGGATCATGAAAATGCTAAAGAAGCTCCCTACCAGATTCTCCATCTGGGAGATTCTCTCTCTGAGTGAAGAGGCTCGCCAGGCAATTGTTGATGCCTTGCAGTCGCCGGCACAATATGAAGCACTCTTGACAGAAGTGAATTTCGGGCCGTCAGTTACATTCACAGAGGATGACATGCTGATTCCGAATTCCGGCCATAACAGACCGCTGTATATGAGGGGCTCCCTGAACTGTCAGCCACTGAACAGGATACTGATAGATCCCGGGGCTGCCGTGAACATTCTCCCATACCGCATCTACCAAAAATATTACTTTGATCTGCAGCTTACCAAGGTCAGAGACATGAAAATTGCAGGATTCAACCAGAAATGTGAGACGCCCCTCGGGGTGGCTGATTTTAACCTCACATTGGGGGATCTCACTACCGTGGTACGATTCTATGTAATCGACTCCAACACCACATATAAGGCCCTGCTGGGGAGACCGTGGCTGCATGAATATCAGATAGTGCCGTCCACACTGCATCAGTGTATTAAATACTGCCATGAAGGAAGAGAAGAGAGGGTGTTTGCGGATCTGCATCCCTTCGAAGTATTCGAGTGCCATATGCTCGATGCATCCTACTACACGGAGGTGTCACAAAAGGATGAAGAGAAAGAGGCTGTGGTCAGCCAGAAAAAGTCGGCGACGAAGGCAAGAAATTGGTCTCCACCGCCACCAAAGGGCTATATTAAAAAGCATGAGGTATCGCCCATCTCTTATGCCGGTGACTTTGCTCAGATCACTCCTCCTAGCATTCACCCGGACGATATCAATGAAGAAATGAAAGAAAAGTACACACAAGTGGAGGTGCCGCAGGGTTTATTTAAACCCATCGCCAGCCTTGAGTACCAGACGGTGCTACCACTATAGACTATGGAAGTCCCTCGCTTCTGCGAGCCTCCTACCATATTCTACACTGGGGAGTCAGGCGAGGAAGATGATCAAGACTGCATGGTCCCTGAAGAGGCTGCAAACCAGATGGTGCCGATTACGGGCTTGGACTATAGTACTTAATGGGTTTCGCAGATGTTCTCTAAGATGCAGATGCCATCACTACAACCTGTTGCCCAAAAGAAGGCGTGTAAGGAGTTATGGGATCTGCCCCGGGATAATAAAGAACTGAGGAAGATCACTCAGCACCCAGGATTGGGTTATACCCTTCAAGAATACTATGAAGCTGAGGTGGATGTCATATCTGTCTCCTACCAGCATGAAGACCCTCCCGAGGTGGGATATGACAAGTACCCCTCGGAAGATGAAGAAATCATTTATCAATCCATAATGAACAATGAAGCCCCAGACAGTCAGCCGGAGACGGGGACGTCCGATGAAGCAAAGAAAGATTGGTGCTGGGAAGACCTACCTTGCAAAGAAGATCTGTTCCATGCTGAAGCAAAGTTCGACACGGGAATCCTGGGTGAGGATCAAGCAGCCAAAGAGCTGAGGGAATGCCTGGAGTTTGAGCGCATCCTAGAAGAAGTCCGGGCTCTACAGAATGATGATCTCTCAAGGGAGTCTGCATCAGAAGAGCCTCTAAGGGCAGAAGACTCCGTCTTCGAGTTTCCTACTGATCCGGTTACGTCCTCGGGGCATACTGAACAGAATACATCAATATTGGCCGTATATGATGAGCCAACAACCGCTGATGACCAGTATGATGAAATAGAAAATCATGAAACTGAAGAAGATTATATCCCGGGAGGCTTCATTGACTTGCAAGAAGCCCCGCCCGAGGTCGAAGATGGAGGTCAGGCCACCGTCGATGAGCTTGTAGAAATAAATCTGGGAACCGCAGATGAGCCAAGGCCGACATTCCTTAGTGCACTGCTGGAGCCAGCTACCAGGGAACAGTATATACAATTTTTGAAGGAATTCCGAGACTGCTTTGCATGGACATATGATGAAATGTCGGGACTGAGTTCTGATGTGGCACAGCACCGATTGGCAATAAACCCAGAGGCTAGCCCTGTAAAGCAGCCTTCCAGGAGAATGCGCCCTGAATTAATAAATCAGATTAACAAAGAGGTTGACAAGCTAATTGATGTAGGCTTTGTTGAAGAAAATCAATACACTACATGGCTAGCCAATATAGTGCCCGTAAAGAAGAGGAATGGGCAGATCAAAATATGTGTTGATTTCCGGGACCTTAATAAGGCTTGCCCGAAAGACGACTTCCCAGTACCAATCACTGAAGTGATGATCGATGCGACTACTGGTCATGAGGCCCTATCATTTATGGATGGGTCATCCGGATACAACCAAATCTGGATTGCTGAGGAAGATAGAGTGCACACTGCATTCCGTACCCCGAAGGGGATATTCCACTACAAAAGGATGCCATTTGGCCTCAAGAATGCCGGCGCTACCTACCAAAGAGCTATGACCAAGATCTTTGATGATTTGCTCTTCAAGAAAGTAGAGTGCTACATTGATGATTTGGTAGTAAAAACTAAAAGAAGAAAAGACCATTTGCAAGACCTGAGGGTAGTATTCCAGAGGCTGCGCAAATATGAACTCAAGATGAACCCCATGAAATGCGCCTTCGGCGTGTCCAGTGGAAAATTCCTCGGGTTTATTGTCCGTCATAGGGGTATTAAAATTGACCCATCCAAGATTAAGGCTATCTAGGAGCTCCCTCCGCCAAAGAATCTGTCCGAGCTGAGATCTCTACAAGGGCGTCTGGCCTATATCCGACGATTTATATCAAATCTGTCGGGAAGATGCCACCCCTTTCACAAGCTCATGATGAAAGATGTGCCGTTCCTCTGGGACGATGGCTGCCAGGAAGCCTTTGAGAAGCTGAAAGAATACCTCAAGACCCCTCCGGTGCTGGGGGCACCAATTAAGGGCAGGCCCTTGATACTGTACATCGCAGCCACATACTGTTCCCTGGGGGCAATGCTGGCACAGATAAATGAAGAAGGCAAAGAACAAGCCTTGTACTACCTAAGTAGGAGGCTGATTAGAACTGAAGAAAGGTACATCTACATAGAGAAGACCTGCTTGGCACTAGTCTTTGCTGTCAAAAAGCTCCAACACTATATGTTGTCACATGAAGTCAGATTGATATCTGCAGCAGACCCGCTCAAATACATATTGACTCAGCCAGTACTGAAGGGCCGGTTGGGCAAGTGGGCAGTGATCATGATGGAATTCGATATTACTTATACACCCCAAAGGGCAATAAAAGGACAGGCCGTGGCTGATTTCTTCGCAGAGCATCCTGTGCCAGAAAATGATATGCTAGGGACTGAGTTACCCGATGATGAGACACTCGAGGCCTGCCAGACCCAGTCAGTTATGCGGCAACTATTCTTTGATGGGGCATCCAGAACAGAGACAGACTCCGATGGAAAGACCAGAATACGGGCTGGGGTCGGTATTGTGCTGAAATCACCAGAAGGGGAGGTCGTGCATACTTCCTGTTCTATAAACAAGCCCTGCACCAATAATGAGGCCGAGTATGAAGCTCTGATAATCGGGCTATATGTCAGCCTCAACATGGGTATCCAAATGCTTCAAGTATTCGGGGATTCGATGCTGATAATAAAACAGATCCAAGGGGAGTTCGAAGTGCGGAAGCCAGAACTGAATCCCTACCACCAAGAAGCTGTGCGCCTCATGGCGAAGTTCTACCATATTGAGCTCAAGCATGTGGGCCGTGGACACAATGCCCAGGCTGATGCACTGGCAAAACTGGCCAGCTCACTAGCAGTCCCACCAAATAAGACACTGAACATTGTCGTCATGAACCGGCGGCAAGTCCCCAGTATGCTAGAAGGGTGCCCCGAAGAAAATGAAGTTGCCACCATCAGCACAGAACAAGCGCCTGATTGGAGACAGCACCTGCTGCAGTGGTTTCTACACCAACAACTGCCGCAGATAAGAGAAGAAAAGATGAAACTCCTGAGAATCAAAGATTCTTATGAACTCAGGAATGGAATTTTGTTCCGAATAATGGCAGATGCACGCAAGAAGATTCTACTCCGCTGTCTGTCCACTGAGGAAGCCTGGCAAGCGATGAAAGAGATACATGCTTGGACATCAGGTGCCCACCAGGCTGGTCCCAAGATGAAGATAGAAATCAAGAAGCTGGGCTACTATTGGCCCACCATGTTTGAAGACTGCTGTAAATTTGCAAAATCATGCCAGAAATGCCAGGAGCATGCTACTGTGCCTAGAAGGCCTCCTACGACTCTGCACCCTACAGTTCCCAGTTGGCCGTTTGCACAATGGGGAACTGATGTAGTCGGGCCACTGCCGACTTCCTCGGCCGGACATAAGTACATACTGGCCATAACAGATTACTTCTCCAGATGGGCGGAGGCTATAGCATTAAGAGAAGTGACTGGTGAACTGGTCGCCAGATTCATCAAGCAGAACATTATCTTCCAGTTCAAGATCCCCAGCCGAATAATATCTGACAATGGAAGTCATTTCAGAAATCAGAAGGTCTATCGGCTTGCTGAGAAGTATAAGATCGAATGGAGGACCTCCACTCCTTACAATCCACAGGCAAACGGATTGGCAGAAGCTTTTAACAAGACTCTCTACACCTTGCTAGCCAAGGTCGTCGGTTCCAATAAGAAGGACTGGGAAGAGAAAATGTATGAAGCTCTGTGGGCATACCGCACCGTCTTCAAGACACCTACAGGGTGCTCACCATACTCGCTGGTATACAGCTCAGAGGCAGTGGTTCTGCTAGAGCTGGAAGTCCCGTCACTCAGAGTGGCAGTCCAATATGGCCTGGCCCGTGGCGAACAGACCAATGCAGAAAGAAGACTAGAAGAACTGGCTGAATTGGAAGGGAAGCGCCTCCGAGCCCAGAAGAGTATCCAAATGTATCAGGCCCGCATGGCCACTGCATTTAACAAACTCGTAAGAGGACGAGAATTCAAGAAAGGCGACCTTGTCATGGTCAAGAAAAAAGAAGTCATGGCGTCCAACCCAAAAGGAAAGCTAAATGCTAACTGGGAAGGTCCTTATGTGATACAGAGGGTCTACGAAGGAGGGGCCTACGTGGTTGTTAACCATCGAGGGGAAATCCAATTCTCCCCACTCAACGGAAGACATTTAAAGCTGTATCATGCGGCACAACCGGCATTCCCCGAGTGATCAGGCAAAGCTACCCCTTTCCCGGTCTAGCGGCACTCCGCCCTAACCGAGCTACACTTTCCTTGGTTTAGCGGCACTCCGCCCTAACCGAGCTACCTATTTCTTGGTCTAGCGGCACTCCGCCCTAACCGAGCTACCTATTTCTTGGTCTAGCGTCACTCCGCCCTAGCCAAGCTACCCATTTCTTGGTCTAGCGGCACTCCGCCCTAACCGAGCTACACCCATTTCTTGGTCTAGCGGCACTCCGCCCTAACCGAGCTACCTATTTCTTCGTCTAGCGGCACTCCGCCCTAACCGAGCTACACCTATTTCTTGGTCTAGCGGCACCCCACCCTAGCCAAGCTGTACCCTCTTCCCGGTTTAGCGGCACTCCGCCCTAGCCAAGCTACCCTTTCTTCATCTAGCGGTACTCCGCCCTAGCCGAGCTATCCATTTCTTGGTCTAACGGCACTCCGCCCTAGCCAAGCTACACCCATTTCCCGGTCTAGTGGCACTCCGCCCTAGCCAAGCTGCCCTCATCTTAAGCTTGTGGCATTCCCACCTGTCACCTTCTAAAAAGGGAGGGAAAAAAAAGAAAGTAAAAAAAAATGGGGTTAAAAATAGAGATACCCCGCCAGACTTGCTCCTATATTAGGGACAAGTGCAAAAATGGCCCAAAACCCAGCTGTGGTGAAAACCCGAAAGGGCACTGCAGGTAAAATCGGGTACCCCGCCACGTGAAAACCCGAAAGGGCGCGTGGGCAAAAGCAAGAGGGGGCCGGCTCCGGGGAAAACCCAAAAGGACGCTTGGGTCAGTAATGTGGTGATTCCAGAGAAAGCCTCACCTCCCACCATAAAATTCCTCGTCGATCGACCGTCGCCTTGCCCGATCAACGATTAAACCCATCCGGAATGGACCTTACGTCTATTCTGTTGAAGCCGTCATGCATTGCTCGAGAAAAAAATTCCCTCGATAATAAGCCCACCTCGGGATAGACCTTCCGTCTGTTCTGATAAAACACTTCCACTTGCTTCTGTCTAAGACCCACCACGATGAAACCTGCCCGGTTTAGACCTTACGTCTATCCCGATGAAACCTATCCCACGTCTCACCGCGATGAAACCTGTTGTTGATCGATTGGCACACTGCCCGATCTATGATGAAACCTATCCAATTTAGACCTTCCGTCTATCCTGATGAAATCTATGAACTCCTTGCATTGGTATAAATCCAATACCGATGATGAAACCCGCCATTGATCGATCGGCATCTCGCCCAGTATCAATGATAAAACCTTATCCAGTTTAGACCCTACGTCTATCCTGATGAAACATATGAAATCCTTGCATTGGGATGAGCCAATACCAATGATGAAACCTGTTATCGATCGATTGGCACGCTGCCTGATCGACGCTAAAATCCATCCAGGGTGGACCTTCCGTCCGCTCTGACATAGCACAACACTGCTCTTTGAATCTATTCAGACCCTCCATCTGGATAGATCATGAAACTATATTCCCTTGCGTTAATGTTAAACCCCACATTAACGATGAAACTCATATTCTCAGCAAGCGGCCTCGTGCCCGAGCTGCTACTTATATCCTCTAAATCGATTCGGACCTTTCGTCTGGATAGATCATGAAACCCTACTTCCCTTTGCATTGATGTTGGCACCCACATCAATGATCGTGTGTCCACAATAAACATATGGCGCCATGGTCCATAGGATGAAAGTTCTGGTCCCAGAAAAGATAATGAAAAAGAAAAGAGAAAGAAAACGATAAAAAGTATATATATATAAAAAAATGTGGTTAAAATTAGAGATACCCCGCCACGTGAAAATCCGAAAGGACGCGTGGGCAAAAGCAAGAGGGGGCTGGCTCCAGCGAAAATCCGAAAGGGCGCTTGGGTCGGTAATGTGGTAATTCAGAAGTTCCATGCCAACCGGCACGTTGCCTTTACCTCCCCTTCACTGATGAGGCCTTCCGTCGGTCATCTGGCTCTATGCCCCGCCGATGATAAAGCCTTTCCGGGATAGATCTTACATCTACCCTGATGAAATCTACATACCCTCTTTTCACATGTCCCACCGACAATAAAATCGGTCACCAGTCTGATAAAGCCTGGCCAGTTCAGACCTTACGTCTGTCCTGATCAAACTCCTAAACCATCCCTTGACCGATCGGCTCCTTGCCCGGTCAACGATAAAACCCTACCAGGATAGACCCTACGCCTATCCCGATGAAACCTACGTATTTCTTGGCAAAGTCCCACCCGCAATAGAACCTGTTGGAATAGACCTTACGTCTATCCTGATAAAACTTATGAGATTCCTTCGCATCGATATAAACCCAATATCGATGATGAAACCAGCCATTGATCGACTGGCACCTTGCCCGATCAATGATGAAACCCTATCCAGTTTAGACCTTACGTCTATCCTGATGAAATTTATGAAATTCCTTTGCATCGATATAAACCCAATATCGATGATGAAACCAGCTATTGATCGACCGGCACCTTGCCCGATAAATGATGAAACCTTATCTAGTTTAGACCTTACGTCTCTCCTGATGAAACTTATGAGATTCCTCCGCGTCGATATAAACCTAATATCGATGATGAAATCAGCTATTGATCGACCGGCACCTTGCCCGATCAATGATGAAACCCTATCCAGTTTAGACCTTACGTCTATCCTGATGAAACTTATGAAATCCCTTTGCATCGATATAAACCCCATATCGATGATGAAACCAACCATTGGTCGATCGGTGCATTGCCCGATCAATGATGAAAACTTGTCCAGTTCAGATTTTGCGTCTGTCCTGATGAAAACCACATACCCTTTTCACGTCCCACCTGTGATCAAGTCTACCCAGTTTAGAACTTACGTCTATCCTGATGAAACTTGTGAAATTCCTTTGCGTCGATATAAACCCAATATCGATGATAAAATCCGTCACTGGTCGTTTGATACATTGCCCCGACCAGCTTTGAAACCTGTCCGAGGTGAACCATCTGTTTGTTCCAAACGATGTTCTAAACCTCTTTTATTCAGCTACCCCCAGGATTGGGTTTAGGCACCCTCCGGATACCGTCGCGCGGTGGAGCGAGTTCCCCATCCTTTCTCTGAAAGGGTGGACGCTCTCCTGCTAGGTACGGGCTATTCCCATAGGGACCGCTGAAACCGCTGCCAAATCGTCGTATATTGACGGTGCGATCGTCAAGAATAAACCACATATGAGACTGGTATAAAGATTCCTTTTCATTGAATAAAAAAAAAGGGAATACAAGAAGGGCACCTGAGGGGGAATTGTATTACAAAAAGGGGAAAACAGATATTCACGAGCGCCGGAATATGTCTTCGAAGGACAGAAGCCCTACATGCGGGGTAGCCCCCAGCTCATGAAGTCGAGCCTCCTCCGCCTGCAGCCGAGTAGACTCGTCCTGAAAGGACGCAACCTACCCCTCCAGCAGGGCCACTTCCTCCGCAAGCCGCGGTCGAGAAGTTGTTATCTGCGGCAGTTCAGCCCGGAGGTCAAATAGTTCAGCCTCCAGGATGGCCATCCGGCTGCACACTAACTACTCCCGCTGCGCCAGAGATTGCAGTTGGCATTGGCGCTCCTCGAGAATAGAGCCCACCTTCTCCAGCTCAGATTTGCACTCCTTCCTTTGCAACTTCAAAGCTTCCAGTCTGTCAGACATAATATGTGCCAAGAAGTCCCGGCGATGTATAAACTTTAACAACAATATAACCCACTGGGTCCATATTTCCATGGGACAGCCCATCGCCTGTAGACCAGCGGTGAAACGCTCGGCTATCTCCTTCAGCCGCAGATAAGTCAGTCCAGGCTGGGACTCCACCAACTGGCGCAGCATGTCAAGATTTTGCCAGACAAAACTCTCAGAGGAAGCGAAGCCAGGAGAAGGAACTGGAGCTACTTCAAAAGTCACCTCACTGTTAATGTCCGCCCATGGTGTAACATCAGGTTGGGAAGAGGAAGACGGGAGGTTTGCGGAAGGTGCCAGCTGAGCTCTCTCTGCAACCCCTAACGAGACCAAGAGGCCTTCCACCTCCTTCTCCTCGGGAGTTGCTATTTGAATGCTCGTAGGGGCAACTTTAATAAGTGCTAGAGCGGCTGCTTCCTGGGTCCCCAATATGACACCCGCATCTTCAGCATCCTCTTCTCGGGGCACCTCCTCCTCAGATTCCGAGAGCAAGGAGATCGATTCTGGGTCGGTTATAGACAATACTCCGGTCTCTGTGGCAGCTACCTCCCCATCTTCCATCTCTGCTTCAGCAGCCAGTTCCTTCAATGACAAGGCGGCAGGGGCTACGGACCGTAAAGGCAAAAGTTTAGTTTCCATAATTACTGTTACGGGAATTGCTAACTCCAGCGCAATGGTCATCACTGCGGCCGGTATAAAGGCAGAACCCCTAACGGGGTCCGTCTCAGCTCTGAAATCCAAGACCCGGATGAGGGCCGAACTTTCCCCCGAGGTCCTCAAGTCCAGCATTGCTAAGTCTGTAGAAGACTGTACCCTCACCGGCACAGGGTGAATTATCTCAGAAACGCCTGCGCAGGTGGCTGATGAAGCAGGAACAACAGCCAGGGTGTCAGATAGAATGGCTTCAAGGGCTACAGTCGCTACCGGGCTGGCAATAGGGGATTCCTATGAACAGATCAATGCAACATCAAGCAGCAGATAAGAAAAATGATAATAATGACAATGAGGAAAAGGAGAGAGACCCACTTCTAATGTGATGGCGATATCCTCAAAGGAGTGCAAGGAAGAGGAAAGCTCCGCTGCTGAAGCAGCAAAGGGAGGAGTTATATCTGCCTCGGTATCCAAGCCAGCAAATTCTTCCGGTAGTTCCTCCTCAGAAGATGGCACCAGCAGTTGGGGGGGGGGGGTGAACAGTGGGACAATGGCAGTACATACGAATGGGGCCTCTGATTGGGAGATATTCTCCGGCTCGCTCTCACTGAAATCTGCTCCTTCTCCCTCTGCTTCGGAAGCGGTCACGGAACTGCTAGAAGAGATTTCCACACTATCCACGGGCGGGACTTGCATCCCTAACGTCTGCCTGGAGCAAGATCGGGTAACTATGTGCCTCACAGGAACAAGGCCCCGTTTCGTCTGGGTCTTATGACCCTCTTGTGACTGAGTCATACCGCCAGCTGCTCCCATAACTGTAGCCCCCTCGCCAGCCGTCACTGTAGGGAAAAGCTTGTGAGCAAGACAATGAAAGAACAATTGAAATGTACAAGAAAAGATGGGAAGGCACACTTACCCTCCGCCTCGCTAGCCGGCGTAGGAGAAGGCAATCTGGTCTTCACCAAAGAAGGTGTCACAACTGGCTCTTGGGCTGTGCAAAAAGGGGGGGGTCAGACTCGAAGACTTCTATAAAATTCAGCAAAAGCCGATGAAAGATACAACTACGGGCTGTTGATGTTACCCTCGACTGACGTCTGGGCGCCCTCCCTTTGAGATTCAAACTCATCAAAGGAGGGGATATCAGGAAGAGGGGTCCCAGGGTCTGTCACTGCTGAAGCCAACTGCCGAGCATGGGCCTTCTTGGCCTTCCTGGCCTTCCCAACTGCAGTCTTCACTACAGAAATCTTTCTCTTCTTGCCTGGAGGCAGGGGAGTGGTCGTCGGCGCTGCTGCAGAGACTTCGAAATAAGCAGGCTTCTCAGCTTGCGCAATGATTTATCTGTAAAACCCCTGTCGCTTTATATCTGGCCTGTCTGTCGAAGACATCAAAGAAGCAATGAGATCAGTGGATGTAGAGTTTAAATACTAAACAGAAAGCACCGCAGTCAGAAAGAAAAAGATCATACCTACTGGGCTATCATAAAAGACATAAAGTGGCCAGTACAGATAAGCTACCTCCTTGGAGCGGAAAGCAGCCTCCTTGACAAGCCAGCAGACATCACCAAATGTCTGGCACTTCTCCACTAAAGATGCCAGATCACTATGACCATGAAAATCAAGGCATCGAAATAAGTCGAGGTGGTCCATGCCCCAGCCGTCGACATAATGAAAAGAAACGAACAATGGCTTATTCAGTATGCCGGCTATCAGACTCTCTGCAGATAGCCCATGTATATTCAGCAGAACAAACAGCCAGGACGTGTGCTTGTAGTATGTCTGAGTCCTATCTTCCCTGCGCACAAACGTCCTGTAAGGATGAAATCTATATGTCGGACCCTTCCAAGGGACGACCGTCAGGAGCGGCTCTTCAACAGGGAAAGGGTACTGCTGCGCCTCCAGATGAGCGTCTCCTACATGACACAGATGTTTCAAGCTCCTCATAAAAGTATCTTCATTAATGGCAGCAAAGACAGGCGCGGGCGGCTCGGAGCCTCCTTCTTTCAAAACCCGACGCTGAGTCAGATAGTTCTCGGCCTCCCTCGGATGTTGTGAATAAATCCTTTTCAGGTGGGCCTCGGGGATGTCAAATACCGGCCCGGGCTGTTGTTTCAGGAAAGAACGCTCGGCCACGTCCCAGAATGCACCCCTGCCATCCCTTTAAAAGTTGGTCTGAATGTTCCACCATTTGATATACTCGGATGTGACACGGGAACACGGTTGGAAACAGTGGGAACTCTGAAAACTGCACCATCCTGGCGATGATAGAAATCCCACCACAACCGGCCATCACCAACAATGGTGGACCCATGCTTGGCTCGGCTATCCAGGGGAAACTGAGCAACTGAGGTAAGGATGTGCTGATCATAGCCAAAATTTCGCCCAAAGCGGAATGGGTAGTATGGTTCCAGGAGAAGCAGACCACCCTTCCAGAAGACTAAAACACTGGGTCGAATGGCCATGGCCCATCTAACCAGCTCCGGCTCCAGAATAGACTGAACAGCATTAGCCCCTGAAACAGGGTGAACATAGGTCTCTACCTCTTCCATCTTGCATTCTCTTTGAGAATGAACCAAAGGAGCTGAACCTGCTGCCACGCTCCAGAAATGAATGCTGCCAGGGGCATCCACTGGTATCCTTGTCAGTCGGCCCCTTATTTTAAACAACTGGTCAGAAAAAGAGCCAGGTTCGGCACTAGCAAATTCAATCATTCTGGGCAACACTATATCTGCCTGCAGAGTTCTAGGGGCCAATTCAAGAAATAGACTGCAGACCCAGGACTTGAAGAAATGAAAGGGGCCCACGGTCCTCAAAGAGCGGGGAGTCCGATGCTTGTACAGATCCCCCAAATATTTATAGATTAAACACAAGGCCACTGGGCAAAGTGACAGCCTCATCCCCCAGGCCATCTGGCATGCCGGGTATATGGCTTCGGGTCGAATGATTGTCTTGTCCCCTTGAGGGAGAGCGAAAGTGCACAACCAGAATGTGAAATAAGCCTGCACAATGTGTGATAGGGTCCACCCCTGCTGGATTTGGACCACCTTTACCTACACGATGCAGTGAAGATGGCAACGCTGACTTATAGCGAGGAGCCCTTATCTGCTTGCTGGCCGTCGGACCCATGGAAGGGAAGTCTGCATATTTCAAGGGGCCGTCAAAGAAATACTGAATCCACTGCCCTATCCGGACCCTCAGCTTGCTGCCTTTCTCTCTAGGATGGTAACCCTTGGAGGATCCTCTGCTATACGCCAGACAGATGGAGCGATACACCTTCATTAAATACCGGTAGGAATAGCCAAGTGAATACTTGCCTTCGCCATCTGAGCTATCCTTCTCGGAATCTGCCAAGCAGACCTCTTCATACGGCTCGCCGTCAATAGGCAGACCAGAAAGCTGTGACAAACTCCAGAGGTCGAGAGATGTTTCGCCCTCTGCTGTATAAAATATATTGAATAGAGGGCAGAATACTTCAAACATTCCACAGCATAACCCTCGGGATATGGGGTAGCGGAATCTAGAAGCAAAGACACTGTGATATACCCCGGCTCTGATCAGCAGAGGGGCATATTCCTTTAAAACAAACTCGGTGAACTCCACCGCTCCCACCCGGAATAAGTGGGCGTCAGTGATCTTGGTATCTCCAAACCAACCGGCAGCTAGATGATACTTGAACTGGACAGCCGAACAATTCAATACAAAGGGCTCTTCACGGTATCCCCACTTTATCGGTGCCAGGAATAAACCATAGCCAGGCTTTTCCCTATGAACCCGGCCGCTAGCATTATCCCACCAGGCAGGTGTGAATTCCGGAGCCCGGGTCAACATTTTCTTCTCCAGTTCTAGCTCTGAGATGCCGAGGACTGCACCCCAGTAGCACTTCTCCCCGGGAAGATAGATGGCTTTGCCACGATACACTGAGTCCTTCAGACTGTCCCTCTCAGCTAATATAGCAGCTTCAACTGCACGAGCTATCCGATAGTCTCGCATGCCACCTACGGTAAAGGTTCGGATGAATGGCATCAAGTGGCGGTCTTTCGGGAGATCCGACCGATAGTCTTTGCCCCGTCTGAAGCGTGTCTCCATTGCAGTGGAATATACCCTCGATGTTGATACTGTATCCGTCTCAGAATCAGACGATTCGTCAACGGCAACAACTTTGTCATACCCGAAGTCCAGGCTATGCACGTTCAGCCAATTTACTACAGCCCGTGATATATCTGGCTGCGCTGACGAGCTCGCCCCGACAGCTCCAGAAGATGTAGCAGCAGAGCTGGAAGCCATTGCAATGTCTGCAGTCAGAGAAAAGATGTGAATGAAAGTCCCAAAATAAGAAACAGTCTTACGAAGATTAAAGTATAAGGTTCTGTGGAAATTTTGGCAGTATTTCCCCTTGTTTAGGGTCTGTCCAAAGAGAATAGGGAGTCACCCACCAAGAGGGAGTGATCCCGCAATCAATAGGGATATAATCCCCAAATAATATCCTACCCAAACAAAATCTACTGAAACGGGGAAGAAACGGGATGGGAGCGCTCGTGAAGAGGAGCTCGCCACTGCCGAGAGGATGAAGAGAGAGAAGGGACCGTGAGAAATGAAGGCAAATGGGGCTCTCGGCGGGTTAAATAGGCCCCGCCGAAGAAGGGTTCTCGGCGCGGCCTTTAGCGCGCCGAGAACCCCCTCAATTTGAAAAAACCCGCCAAAAAAAGGGGCAGGCCAAGAGTCCCCCATATGCCAAAAGGCGCGCCGAGAACCCCTGGGATCGGGCGCGCCGATAAGCCCTGCCGAAAGCCGTGCGCCGAGAGCAACGCGCAGAGAAGGCTGTGCCTAAAGGCCGTGCGCCGAGAAGCTCGCGCCAAGGGCGTTCAAGGCAAAGAAATTGAGAGAGATCAAAAGAAATGCCAAAGTAATAATGCTTCCAAGCTGCAAAATGAAAGATGACTAGCAATGCCAAGCTGATAAATGGGTTCAGATGCTGAATGATATATGCACCTGTAGGCACCGTGTCGCTTATTCTGCGCTTACGCCGCCCGCATGTGGGGGCATTTGTTGACACCTTGAAAATGAGCAAGGGCAGAAACAGAATTGAAAGGAAGATCAGACCAACAGTGAAAGATCAATGACGAAGTTCATCAACCGTCCACCCGGCTGAAGTCCTTTCCGGGCCAAGCTGATGTCCGATGCCATTGTCAGTCAGACGACGGCACTGATGAAATAGCAGTCACCTGGTTGAAGTCTTTCCAGGCTAAAGCTAATGTCCGGTCTTGTCACCGTTCCGGTGACGATGCCAATAAAATGATGTCCAGTTTTGTCATCATTTAGACGACGACGCCGATGAAACCCCGGTCTACCGACTGATGAAAAACATATGAATGATCTCAATAGAAACTATGTGACCAATGGAGGGCCCTTTTGGGTGTTGATGCACTTGAAGGACCAACAAGATGCCTAGTCTAAAAGGCCTAAATGGGCCTATAAAGTGGCACCGGGACCCTCTTGTCGAAGCCCAAAAGTCGCGCCTAGAAGCGGAAGTCCTGCGCGCCGGGAAGCCCCTCATTGAGGCACGCCGTGACAGGCCTGCCGAGAAGACACAAGATACAGTTATAAAACCCCCTTCCCCTCGAGCAAGAAAGGGGGGACAAAAAAAAGAAGAAGCTCAGAAAATCCTCACCATCACCACCGCCAGAAGAGAGAAGAGAGAGCCTCCTCCACTGAAAGAAGGAGAGAAGAGACTAATCCCGAGGGAAGAAGAAGAAGAAGAAGCTCCAGGTGGGCAGCTGGGGAGGGAGAGGAGTCAATGCTCCGCCCTCCCCCATGTTTTCTTTTATTCTTCCTGTAATCTTATAAGTTTTCTCTCGATTCATCGTATGTAGCCGGGATATCCCAGCCTCTGTTTCATCTCCCTTTCCCCATTCTCCCCTCGTGATCGGTGTGAGTCTTGGAAAGATTTGATGAAATGAAATGCTACCATGGCCCGTTTGGGTGCTGGGTAATCGAGATATCGGCCGTCTATCTTTCCATCTGCTGCTATGTCTTTCCCTCATGCGTTTTCTTTCTTAGCTTAATTGAAGCGCACCTGATTCTCCGACGGGTCTTCGGGCTCAGTTGTCGTCAATGGAATAAGTGTGGCTCTAGATATACCGATGTCCCTCGCCGTTCGTCGTTGTCTGCATAAAGCCTCCCAGGCTTGCCCCAGGGCCAGAGACAGACCATCTCTTGGCTTCTGGGGCAGTCTGCTAATGATATTGGCCATAACCCTAACGGCCTGCTTGAGATCCCCTTCCCAGAGGAATAAGTAAGATACTTCGATGGATTGATACTGAGGGTTTCCAATCTGAATCCAGTATAAACAGTTCCATTAGGGTCATCCCTGGGGCCAGAGATGGCCATCTCTTGGCTCCCCGGGCGACCAAAGATGCCAGCAAATGAGCTTCTAAGGGTCAATAACATATGACGACTCAAAACCCCCCCAGTAATTGGCTTCTTCGATTCCCGTTGAGCCCAACCTATCTTTGGAAAATTAAACCCATGCCCAAGTAACCCAACCGGAATCCCAGCCTAAAACCCCCAAAATTCCATCTAGTCAGGATTGAAATCCAAGAGAACCTCAGAACAGAGTATCGTCGAACCTCCTCAAACCTTGCCGGCGCCATAGCTCCCGGCGCGGCCCGCGCCGGGAACCTCACTCCGAGAGCCCCTCCTCCTTCCTTAAAACCGCGCCGAGAAGCCCCTCATGCCGGGAACCCCCCTTTGCCTCCCAACTGCGCCGATAACCAAGTTTCTACCCTTTGTTTTCCCCTTCATCGCTTCGTCCACGTACCCCGAGACATTCTTGAGTCGTCATATACACCCTCGGAGATAAATTAACAGGGGATTGACCTCCCCTACATTCCTATGTCCTGAATTGGATTCGCATGTAACCCCGTGGGTCCGATCGACCTTGTCTTTACAAGGGTTTCGTCGGTCTCCGAAAAGGGGAATAGTGACCGATGCTAGAGACATGTATAGTCTCCTTGAGCCTTAGTGCTCCCTCACTTTCCGGCTTTCATCCCGGCACTCCGTGGATGTCAGCCTATACCACTCCCTGGCAAATGCTCGGTCCGGGGGAGGTGCTGCCAAAATTCTCCCGAGAGCTGGCTATAAAAGACGCATGACTCATGAAACCTAGTGCACATTTGGTGCACTGATGCATTCATATACCCCGTGCATATTTTATGCATTGATATTTCCATGAGTCCCGTGCCTATGTCCTGCATTGATGCTTCCCCATCCATACACATCTTTGCCTCTACGTGATCCACCAGTGCATATTTTTCTCACATATAGACGTGTTTCATGCGTGATTCTTCTTGCATTCACATATACCATGCATACAGAATGAAATGAAAAGAATAATAAAACATAATAAAACACAATAAGCCACGCACCTGGGGGAATTCACGGACTTCCCATCTCTCTCGTACCCTGCGAAGGGGATATATTTATTAAGTCCCTGTAGCTGTGTCTGGATTCCAGGGGATCATCCCTATCATGGCCATGGCTTAGTTTACCTGTGACCAATAAATTTTTCCTTCCCCCTTAAGCCCGGTCTGTGAACCGCTGACCTAACGATATCGTCTGTTTCGATAGTTAATGTTATTATCTTGCCCATCTTCCTGGCTCTGGTATGAAATTCAAACTGCGGACACGAGTATCTGTTTGCCTCTTGCGGCCTCCTATTTCGGCGTTTAATCAAGGGTTGTCCTTCTTAGGAAGGGCGTAATTAACGTCATAGCCTTTATGGTATGACGGACTTTTGGTCCCGACTCGGACTTCACAATCGACTGACCAAGTCAAGTCGAGCGCACAATGAGATCGTCACACATGTGACTGGCACGCCAATTAACTAAACCAGTAGATCAATAAAACAAATAATAAATAAAATCAAACCAGATTTAAAAAAGAGAGAGAAAAAAAATCCCGCGTCCACAGGTCCATGGATGGATAGTGAGGTGTTCTAGGGACCAATCCTTTCTTGAGCCAGCTAAGTAGTGGCTCGGTGATGATTAGCTTCCCCGTTAGAAGCACAGGTGGCTCTGGCTGAGGTGGCTCCGAGTAAAGATTGGAAGGTGAGGCTTGTGGTAAACTTCTCCCTCGGATGGGGAGAGGACGTCTTCCATGGGGAGAGGACTTGGGGACTCCAAGGATGGCGCCGAGTTAAGACTACCGACTTCGACCTCCTTAGGCTCGGGCAAGAGTCTATCAATTTGAGTGCACATCTTATCCACCCAATCCGAAATGATTTGTAAGAGTTCGGCAATGGTGGGGTTTGCAGTAGGGGCATCGTGATGGATTCGCTCATGGTCTCTCGGCCTAGTCTTGGACATAGGCTCATCTACATGTGGGGCTCTTTGCTTCCGACTATGACCCACTTGGTTGGAGGTGACTGGGTGGGGTCGGTTGGAGGTGACCGGGCCGGGTAGGTAGACCATTCTAAGCTCTCCCTTCATCTCACACAATGACTCGATAGGCCATTGCCTCCTAATTTGCCTCATGTGTTCAATGCTCTCCCATTTCCAGGCGGCTTTGTGAACAAGACACTTTTGGGCAAAAATGACTTGCATGGCATCTAATATAGTGTAACACTCAAAGTATTCATCCATAGCAGCTTCCCACTTTAGGTAGTCACTCGGGACTTTGGAGCCATAAAAGTCCGTGGCCTCGGGTCTACGGTTGTGGCAAGGTTTCATTCCCCATCCTTGAGTGTCGTGCCACCATTCATATGACATGGGCTATTGGGAATCCATGGGACAGGGGGAAGCTATAGGGTGGCCATGCAGACACTCGAGACAAGACAAACTGACTCCCTAATGGACTAGAGATGACCCTACAACAATAATGTAAAGTTAGAATGCAGACTCGACTACAAAGCTAGACTCAACTAGTATCCGGTACGTGGTGGCGGTTTGATCCGAAGATCGCACTCACGTAAGTGTGCTACCTTCCCAATAGGCATAACCTATCGTTCCGGGGACACCTTTTAATATACCGGGTATGGGAAGACAATGTGACTCCTAACACAAGACTACCCTAGACTCAACCCGCTTTGATACCAATTTGATGCGGGATGGGACGCGACTCGACACCAATTTGGATGCAAACTTTGGACTCTAGGCAAACTCGCGACTCATCCCTCGCGAGGGAAGCATGCGGATGTGTGCGGTTGAGAAACTGGCAATGACCTATGGAGAGGGGGATTTCTGCAACCCATTCAAAGAGCAACCGAACTAGGCCCATCAGGACCAAACGAGGCCATGCTCGCCCAAGTGACAGCCCACAGGGCCCACTTAGGACAAAAAGCCCAATAAAAGATTCGCTCGAGGATACTACCTTCCTAGGTGGCCTCTAGGCTCGGAAGGCCCGAGCATCGGTCAGGTCACAGGAAAGGTCCATGACCGAGCCATCTCTCCGCCCAGAAGAAGAAGGTGCATGCCGACCGATCCGACCCATCTTCATCCGAGCTAAGCCTACCGCCCGGATAGGGCTGGCCTCTCTGAGCTCGGAACGGCCGATGATTGCTTATCTATGCAGCCGTTAAGAGTCCTTTGTGAGTAGGAAGTTATAAAGGTGAGGGACTCCATCTCCCCAAGGTGATAATGCTCCCACGATAAGGCAGTAAAAGCCCACGTCGAGGACGTAACTCCCACCTAAGACCCCTCGCCTTACGAGACTTCGGAAGACGGCGCACCATTTAAACCAGGGATACCCTCCAGTGAAAGGTAAGGTCAACCAGATGTCCTAAACTCCTGAGCAGGAACCACTTCACCTTTCTGGTGGAGAGGGATCTCGCGCAGAAGCTATCTCCTCCCTTTATTGCTCCCACCATAGCTCCACTGACTTGAGCATCGGAGGGTTTTCCCCAGGGACTCATCTCTGGGCCCCTTGATCCATTTCCCTTTCTTGCAGTTCACAATCTGGTGATCCACTGCCCGCTCAGGACCAGCGCGAGATCACACCTCTTCATCTGGCGCCGTCTGTGGGAAGTCGCACAAAGAGCCAGTATGGTGCGAAGGAGCTCAGGGAGGAGGTCCGCCGGTGACAGGGGAAAGGCCATGGTAGCGGCGGGGGATGGCCCCTCCCTAGCCTCGCAGAACCCCCCCTCCAACGCCAGTGCCCCCGCCGACGGACCACCCCCCCTGCCGCAGTAGGGCTACCGCCCAACGGTGGTACGGACGCCTTCCAAGCCCTCAACGCAAAACTGGATATCCTCGTGGAACTCATGAGGACTCAGGTGGCTAGGGATGGAAGGTCACGCGCCCCGTCAGGGAGCCCTCCTCGCGAGGATGCATCTCAACACACTGCCGGAGGCCGCTTCACTCTCCGCGGCCAGCAGATCATCCACAACAGGATTGGAGGACCCTCGTAGGCTCCGCCTCCGGAGCAAGAGGCTTCCTCCACACCGAGGCGGGGAAAAGTGGGAGCACGCCGTCGGAACCCAGAGACTGACGTCCCAGAGGATCGCCAAGACGTCCCCCCCGGCCCCGCGACACAACAGCAGCCGGAGTTATCCCTCTGACTACGAGAGTTCAAGAGACGCTTCGCAGAGCAAGAGCGCACCATGCGTGCCCTGCATAAGGCCTCTCCCGATGAGGATGAGGAGAAGTCCCCTTTCTTCGAGTATTTCTTGAAGGCAGAGGTGTCTCCCAGAACCTCCATCCCGACCTTCAAGCTCTACGACGGCCAGGGCGATCCGGCCGATCACTACGACAGCTTCGACGCTCTGATGACCCTACACGGAGCGTCCGACGCCATCAAGTGTCGAGCCTTCGTGACCACCCTAGTCCAAGGCGCTCAAGCATGGTTCCGGGCCCTCGCCCCCGGATCCATCCGAGACTTCAAGCAATTTGGGCGAGTCTTCAAAGAGAGTTTCATCGGGAGTGCCCCCCCAAGGTCGGTAGCGGGGCTCCTGGCCCTTAAACAGGCGCAAGGGGAAAGACTCGGGCTTATATTCACCAAATTAAGTCGGAAGCCCTGAGAATCCCCCGCTTGGATGCGGCCTCAACCATAAGCGCACTGACTGGGGGCACCCGGGACGAGAATCTCCGCCGTGAACTTGTCCTCCACCCTCCCTCGACCCTTGCCGAGCTAGTGACTCTGGCGTTGCACCACGCTGAGTGCGAAGAGGTGCTCAGCGCTTGCCGAGACGTAACCGGCTCGGGTCGGGAGGGGGACAAGAAGCGGGCTTCGAGCCAAGCTCAGGTTCGGGGAAAAGGTGGAACCGCGACGGGGAACGCAAAGAACTTTCATGAAAGTACGAGCGGTACACCCCACTAGCCGCGCCGGTCTATGAGATCTACGAAGACATCAAAGACTCGGGTCTCCTCCGCCAACCCGAGCCAATGAGGTCAATGAGCCGTAATCGCAACAAGCACTGCTTGTTCAATAGTGATCACGGGCACCACACCGGTGACTGCCACCAGCTCCAGGATGAGATCGAGCGCCTCATCCGTCAGGGTCACCTAGCTCGGTTCATAGCCGAGCGTAAGGAGGACCGAGGCGCCCCATAGGAGATCGACAACGCCCCCCAAGGGGTCCACATCAACGTCATCTCTGGAGGGACGGCATCAGCAGGCGACAGCAGCCGAGGAAGGAAGCGTCATGCCGAGCTGGTGAGCCGAGCCATAGAGCCTCCCAAGGCCCCGCCGAGTGAGCCCCAGGTCATAGTCTTCTCCGACCGAGACCTGGAAGGGCTGAGCACCCCGCATGACGACGCCCTCGTGATTTCAGCTACGATAAACCATTGTAACGTAGATAAGATTCTAGTTGACAATGGGAGTGCCCCTGATGTACTATCTTATGATTGTTTCCTTAAGATAGGGGAGGATCCATCCAAACTCCGCCCGATCCGAACCCCTCTCTGCGGGTTCAATGGCCTAGCCACCTATCCCGAGGGAGCCCTAAGCCTGCCGGTTACCCTCGGCACCCCACCCAAAACCGTTACGGTCATGGTGGAATTCATAGTGATTAAAGGTATGATAGCATACAACGCCATCTTCGGCCAGGGAATCCTCAGCCGAATAAAAGCGGTGCCGTCTACCTATCACTAGAAAATGAAGTTCCCCACCAAAAACGGGTTGGGGGAAGTCCGAGATAACCAGGCCGCGGCCAGAAGGTGCTATAATATCTCGGTAGAGGCCACAAGGCTGGACGGGAAGGACAAGGGTCCCCGGGGAGTCGAGGATAAATCCGCAACCACCGAGCTTGGTGGCAAATTGCTGGCGGTTTTTCGAAACGATGACCCAGCCCTAGGAGTAAAGATCAGAGCCGACCTACCATCTGAGGTTCAACAGTGATATAAAAAACTCCTTTTTGAGTACATCCGAGTCTTCGCTTGGTCTGATGATCAACTCCCTGGGATACCCGAGGAGACTGTAATGCACAAGCTCAGCCTCGACCCTGCCGTGAAGCCCGTACAGCAACGCAGAAGGAAGCATGCACCAGAGAAGCATGCAATCATCAAGGCGCGGGTCACTAAGGGATAAGAGACTGGCCTTTTTAGACCGGTCCTGTACCCGACGTGGCTAGCCAATGTCGTCCTGGTACTGAAAGCTTCAGGCAAGTGGCGGATGTGCGTGGATTTCACCGACCTGAATAAGGCCACCCCTAAGGACTGTTATCCATTACCGAGCATCGACCAATTGGTTGACTCAACCTTGGGCAATGAGATACTTAGCTTCCTAGATGCCTATTCTAGTTACCATCAGATCAAAATGGATCCAGGAGATGTCGAGAAGACCACCTTCGTCACCGACTACGGCGTGTACTGCTACACCCGGATGCCTTTCGGATTGAAGAACGCTGGAGCCACATACCAAAGGCTGGTTAATCACATGTTTGAAGGACAGCTAGGTCGGGAACGTCGAGGCCTACATTGATGACATGCTCGTCAAGACCCCCAAGGCCGAAGATCACTTCACCGACCTCGCTGAGACCTTCGACACCCTCCTAAGGTACAACATGAAGCTCAATCCTGCCAAGTGTGCCTTCGGAGTGAGATCCTAGAAGTTCCTGGGTTTCCTAGTCACTCAACGTGGGATCGAGGCCAACCCCGATAAAGTCCAGGCCATCCTGGACATGCGCCCACCCACCTGCGTCAAGGACGTCCAGCACCTAACTGGGCGTGTCGCCTCCCGTGCGGCCGAACGATGCTTGCCCTTCTTCAAGCTATTGAGGGGGGCCCAAATTGTCATATGCTACATTCGCATGGGACGAGGAGTGCCAGAGAGTGTTCACCGAGCTCAAGGAGTTCTTGGCCTCACCCCCGGTGCTCTCCAAGCCCGTTCCAGGTGAAGTCTTGCTGCTCTATCTCTCGGCAACGCCATCTACGGTTAGCTCGGTCCTAGTCAGAAATGACTCGGGAGTCGAGAGGCCGGTCTACTACACCAGCAAGGTGCTCAACGAGGCTGAAAGGAGGTACCCGACAACCGAGAAACTCGTGCTAGCGTTGGTTACCTCCGCCAAGCGCCTCCGGCCCTATTTCCAGGGGCACCCCATCACCGTGCTAACCGGTGAACCACTGAAGAAGATCCTTGCCCACCCCGAAGCCTCGGGATGACTCGTCAAGTGGGCCATCATGCTTGGGGCCTACGATATATCCTATCGGCCGCGCTTAGCTGTGAAAGGCCAAGCGCTTGCCGACTTCATCGCCGAAAGCACCATCCCGACTGAAGAAAGGCCTCGGTCCGCACCCGGGCCAACCTGGGAACTATTCGTCGATGGATCTTTCGACTCGGTCGGTAGTGGTGCCGGAATCCTCCTGAAGTCCCCCGAAGGAGTAGAGCTATAGTACGCCTTGAAGTTCAAATTCCAGGCATCCAAAAACGCTGCCGAGTATGAAGCCCTTATCTCGAGAGCGCGCATGGCCCGACTGTTGGAGGCTGAGCGAGTCAAAATCCACACCGACTCCCAGCTGCTCGCTAGCCAAGTCAACGGCGAGTATGAAGCTCGAGAGGCACCAATGATCAAATACCTCCAACTGGTCAGAGACTTGGCCCAACAGTTCGAGAGATTCGAGGTAGTCCGGATAGCTCGAGAGGAAAACTCTCGAGCGGACGCCCTCTCTCGGTTGGCCTCCTCTCTAGACCCTGAAGGCACCCAATCGGTCCGCCTCGAAGAGCTAGAACACCTGAGTATTGACTCGGAGCTCCTTGCTATTGACTCAGCCATTCCGAGCGACTGGCGCACCCCCTACCTGTCGTGGCTCCGGGACTCTCAAAGGCCTTCCGACCCTCGAGAGGCCCGCAGATTGAAGTACCAAGCCCTGTGCTTCATCATTCTAGACGACACTCCCTACCGGAGATCTTTCTCCGGTCCCCTCCTGAAGTGTCTCGGCCCCGACGAAGCCAACCGAGCTATCCAAGATATTCATGAAGGCCTGTGCAGAGCGCATTCAGGAGGAAGGTCACTCACCCACATCCTGCTACGGCAGGGTTACTGGTGGCCCACTCTGCAGCATGACTGCGCGGCCTAAGTACAACAGTGCGACCGATGCCAACGATTCGACCACTTAGTCCATCAGCCGGCTACGAAGCTCGTCACCCTAGCCGAGCCGTATCCTTTTGCTTGGTGGGGGGTCGACATTCTTGGGCTGTTCCCCACTGCTCAAGCCTAGAAGAAGTTTATCATCATTGCCATCGACTACTTCACCAAGTGGATCGAGGCCGAAGCCACGGCAAGGATCACCGAGACAGTCGTCTGGAGTTTCGTTTGAGAAGTCGATCATTTTTCGTTACGGCATCCCCCGGGTGATAGTGAGCGATAACGGTCGGCAATTTGACTCTCGTTATTTCCGAGATAGATGTGCCGACCTAGGTATTCGCAACCACTTCACTTCGGTCGCCCATCCTCAGGCCAACAAGCTAGTCGAGAATGCCAATAAGACTATCTTAAAAGGCATAAAGACCAGGCTCGGCAAGGCCAAGGGCAGCTGGCTCGAGGAACTGCCTAGCGTACTTTGGTCACACAGAACGACTCCTAGAATAGCAACCGGTGAAAGTCCTTTCTAGTTGGTATATGGCACTGAGGCCGTCATTCCGTTGGAGATTGCCAATCCCTCCCTCCGAGTCATCTGCTTCTCACCCGAGGTAAACGAGCAAAAATTTCTCGAGAACCTCGACCTAGTGGATGAACTCCGAGAGATTGCCAGCATCCGAGCAACGGAGTACCAGCGCCGCCCTACCTGATACTACAACGCCAAAGTCTGAGACATGCACTTCCAACCGGGAGACTTCGTTCTCAGGAAAGCCGAAGCCTCTCAACCACTAGAGGCGGCGGGCAAGCTATCCCCTAACTGGGAAAGCCCCTACCGAGTGGTCGAGACGCTCGGGAAAGGAGCATACCGGCTATCTACATTGGAAGGGGAACCCATCCCTCCGACGTGGAACGCAGCCACACTACGTAAGTTCTACTTTTGAAGTTGAGCAAACAATTTGAGTGAAATAAAATTTTCTCCTTTTCATTCAAACGATTGTTGGTATATCAGAAAGGCAAAAGCCAGTACATTACATAACAAAAAAGTCCATCTGACGCCGCTACAAGAGACCATCGCCCGGCCGACTCGGTTTGATCTTCTTGCGTCCAGCCACTGACTATGCCTCGCGTAGAAACTGGCTCGGATAAAAGGTGGTCGATCCAGTTGGCTCGGGTGGCCCATGATAAATGTGACAAAGGGACTGCGGAGGGGAAGGCTACCTTCCAAGTTGACAGAGGCTGGGGAGAGGGAACGCCTATGAAGGCCTCCTCTCTTCCAACCTGCCAATTCTTTGGAACGTACAGATAGCAAGCACCCTCCGAAGAGTGAAAGAAAGGAAGAGCAGAAGAGGAAAAAAGAGGCTGCCAGAAAGAAAAAAAAACTAGCAGAGCTGCATGAGGAGGCAGGGGAAGGCCTGGAAAGGAGGGAGCTTAATTCGCTTCCCCCCCATCCCTGAAGCTGGTAGAGAGGGACTGGCGGCGGAGATGCCGGATGCCCCCATCCGCCCTCCATCTCGCCCCCCTGAAAACCTCACCGAAACTGATAAAGGGAAGACGGCGTGCCTCCGCGCGTCGACCCCTTTTCAAGTCTTCCCGCCGGCCGTCGACTCCTTTTCAAGTCCGAAGCAGCAGGAGCCCCATACCCCCCGTTGTCGATAGCCTCCTCATCTGGAGCGTCCTCTATGCTCTGGACACTATGGCACAACGCAACATGAAGAAGGAATAAGGAAAGACTATTAGGGAAAACCCTAAGCGATGGAGAGGAAGAGACACCCTTCAGCCTTTTTATAGGCAAAGGGAGGCTACTCGCCTAAAATGATTCTCTCCTCGAAAACACGCCAAAGGAATTTCCCCCTATGAACGGTCACCTCAAACTTCTCATCTTTTGCCCCAGCGGGATACACGAAGCGGCCAGACATTCAAAGCGTGAGAAAAACGGAAGGGCACCCTGTCAGGGGACCACCCAACCATCACGCGAAATCTGCACAGAAAGTATCGATCCTTTCCAACTACTGTAGATACGCTGATCAAATCACGACAAGGACAGCAAAAAGCAAGTAAGATTTTATTTGTTACCTTATAAAGGGGAAGTCCTTTCTTTTTGGAAAAGAAAATGAGGCAAACAAAAGAAGGAGGCAAAACAAGACGATACATCAGGCCCAGTGCCCACTTTGAAGCTCGGAAGTGGAAGACATATGTGTTTTACCCACGGCGCCCTCGGTGACGGTCGGCCCTGGCACTGACCCCGCCTGCGCGGGAACTGCCTCGGTCACGAGCCCTCCCGAGGTAGCCAAAGTTGGCGACCCCTCGGGAGAAGAGCCCTCTAGATCGTCCTCGTCCGACGCAGAGGAGCTGGAAGACGACATGTCTGAGTCGTAGCGTTGGCCAGAGGGGAAGTCGATCCCAGAATCTTGTTCCCCCGCATAAGCTACTGCCCGGCGGTAACCCTGCTTGAACCCCTTGCGGATGCCTCGGCGAAGTTCTGACTCATAGTAGGGAAGGGCAGCTTCCTACAGGTCGGCCCAGTAGGCCTCTGAGCCCTTGTATTGCTCGATCGCCTCCGCCCCGGCCAGTCCCATCCTGTCAGCAAGCTCGGCCTTCTCCCGCTCCGCCTCGGCCGCCCGCTCCTCGGCTTCCACCGATCGTTTCTCTGTCTCAGCTGACTTCCATTTGGCCTCGGCCACCCACTCCTCGGCCTTGACCGATCGCTTCTCCGCCTTAGCTCGGTCGGCCTCGGCCTCCAAACGAAGGCGCTCCGCTGCCTCCGCCCGGTCCACCAACTCGGCGCGCTCGGCCTCCCAACAGCCATCCAGCTCGATACGAAGAAGGCGCTCCTCTTCAAGGAGTTTACTTTTCCTCCCGAGCGATTCCCGGGCCTTGGTTAGTTGCTCGGTCAGCACTCCAACCTCTAGCTGGCTCGACCGCGACAACTCCCTGATCGCGGAGAACTCCCGTTGGAGCCCCTCATGCGCCTCACTGAGTCGAGCTAGTTTCCTCTCGCACCCTCCGAGGGTCCAAGCAAGATTCGACCGCTCCGACTCTGACCGGGCATAAGTCTCCGCCATTGTAGCCCCCATCTGGGCCATGACCAGGCCGCCCTCCATAATGATGTTGAGGACCCCGGGTGAAGAATGACGCTTGTCTCCCCCTCTCGTCCTCGTGGCCACGTCGTGACAAAGCTGGTATAAAGTGCTTGAGATGCCGAGCCTTTCCAAAGCCACTGGCATGGGAACCCTTTCCGCACTTGGCGCCTCGCCAGAAGCCCCAGGTCGAGCTGCGGGATCAGTGCGAGATCACGTCTCTTCAAGCTAGGGTGGTCAACTCTCACTTTCGTGCCCGGATCGGGGCACGGGACGGGTTTCACTCTCTCTCGCACAGCGGTGATTGAGATGATATGAACGAGCTAGTTATCCTATCACTCTCGCTGTGGCATATAGAAATATATACGAGTAAATCAAATGCCAAAGAGGGGAGCGGAAACGATACCTTCACGCTTCGGGCGTGGGGAAGGCCATCCCGGCCAAGACTCGTACTCCTGGTACAAATATTTGACAATAATTATAGAAATGATTTTTTTACCCACTCCACGCAGGGAGGTAAAGGGTGGTATAATTACTCCGGGAGTATCGAACTCGGGTTGACGGGCGGCACGTCCGTGAAGCACTTGGGATGGCGGCAGTTGCCGGTACGGTTCCGTTCTACTCGGGCCCACAGGATAGCAGGCGGGTCCTGCTACTAGGACGGCGGCGTCCAGGCTTCTCCTTGCTACTTCGGCTGGCTGGGATGCTGCTCGGGGGTTGCTGGTTGATCCCCGGGAGCGGCGGTCGTTGGATCAGAGCCGGGGATTTATGAGAGAATTAACCGGCGGACTGCTCTACTGGCCTATTCACGGGACAAATCTGCGCGCCGCCACAATAATAATTGTTGTGCCTAGATCCGGAGGCAGATCGAGGCAACATCGGCACCGTTGGAAAGAGGACTCAAAGGGCTACAACATAATTTAATTTCACAACCATCCAGCAAATGGATTAGAAATTAAAGCCACTGTGGCACAATTGTTTCTGCTGGGTTGGATTACAGACAGTCGGGATAAACAAGGATCTGCCTGAAAATGAATTTTTACCGACAAGAAAATGGTGGATCTAGGAGCTGGGAATTTTATGGGTGATGGGGTGGGAAGTGGGAATCATGCATGAATTGTTTGAGATTTTTTGGAGTTGGCTAAGGGGACGGGAAAAATATAACAATAGAGTACTAACCCGCAGATCTGCTGATTGGCAGACTGTCAAGGGTGGAACTAAAAGACTAGGAAAAATAGCAAACGGCGTCTGATTGACATGAAAATTTAACTGGAGATTAAGAACGACAAGGGGAATAAACCCAAAAAATTTGAGGTCGATCAAATCTACTAATTGGGAGATAAAAATTGGGCTTCAAGCTTCTTTCCAGAGGTGGACAGAACTCCGACGATATGGCGGTGGTGGTGCGACGACGGCTCGATGGCGGCGGCGGCGGCGTTGCTGAGCTTCTCACTCAGAGAGGGGATGATAAGGAGGCCTCACACCTCAAGAAATTCATAGCAATCTAGCTATAAGGGGTTGGGAGAGAGAGGGAGAGGGGCTAGGCCCTTGAGCTGCTCACGGCAAATTCCTGATTTTCTTCACATTAATTGTCAAAATAATGAAAAGACATGAGTTTTATAGACCTAACTAAATCACCATCACTACCCTCAGATCTAGGGTTAGGGAGGGGCAATTAGGGGATGAGAATATTTAATTCCTTTTCCCTTCTCCCATGTGGTCAAAACAACATAAAAAAAGGATAAATGACAAGTGGGCATCTTGGACTTTTCTTGGTCCAACTTTTAAAGGTCTTGGTCTAAGGCCACCTTGGACTTTGAACCAACCCCACATGGGCCCTAGAGCCTAGGTGGACTAATGGGAAAGAAGGTGGGGATCCCGCCGGGCCACATGGCCTTTTGCAAAGAAACCCACTAAAACCTAAGGACTCACACTATGGCCTATAGTTTTCATACTAGTGCAAACCCATTTACCAAAATAAAAAAAGTTCGTAGTCTTGCTTTGATGTCCCCATCAGTTCTTCTTACGGTCATGGTGAAGACCTAGGAACAAGACGAAGAGAAGCCAGACTTCGTCCACTTTTCTCCAGATAGGAGTTCTCTTCTCTCATAGAGTGTCATTGTTATACCTTGTCTGGTTCATCCTCTTTTGCTTTTGGTTTTCTCAAAACACAAACTCTTATATTTGCTCCCTACCTGCGAGTAGGAAGACGGATAATATGTTCACTGGTCCGTAGGTGTTGGGTTGCATGCCCTCAAGCTGTTTGGCAGCGGTTAGAGAGAGTCTTCTCTCTGTTAGAAGTTGTGTATCAGCGGTAGTGCCTTTTCACTAGTGAAGCCTCACTTGGTTGAAGTGAGGGTGGACGCAGGTCTCTGGATAGAGACCGAACCACCTTAAAAACCTGTGTTCTATGGTTTGTTGTCTAGTGTGGCTCGACGCTAGATGCTTGGTAGGAACACTATTGATCATCACTCTTGAATTTAGCTCGTTAGCTAGCAACTATTTCTTGCCTTACTACTCTCAGTTTTTATTTAGCTATTATTTCCGCAAAGTAGGGCAAAGAAGGGGCTGATCTATTCACCCGTTCCCTCTAGATCTGTCGATCACTACTCAACACGTGGTATCAGAGCTAGTCTCTCTGTATGTGGTCTAATGACCTTGAGAGAACTAGTGATATGACGACAAAGTGTCCTATGCCCGAAGGGCATTCCATAAATAAACCTCCCCTTTTCACTGGGACAAACTATCCTTACTGGAAAAATCGCATGCAAGTTTTCATCAAAGCCCAAGATCATGAAATCTGACGAGTAATTAGCAAAGGTCCATTTGAGTTACCTGAAGATGAGGAAACATGAATAAAGGAGAAGATTAGGGCATCAACACTGAACTGGGGTGCCAAGCACATAATGTAGTGCTCCCTTCACCTTACAGAATTCTCAAGAGTGTCAACTTGCGCCACTGCAAAAGAAATGTGGGACCGTCTTGAGGTAATATATGAAGGGACACAATTGGTACGTGCAACTAAAGCCAATATGCTTGTTTCTTAATATGAAAATTTCAGAATGAAACCCAAAGAGTCTATTTTTGATATGTATGCTAGGCTAACCATGCTCACTAACGGTTTAACTGAGCTAGGTAAGACCTACTCCGAGCAGGAGATCTTGAGAAAGATATTAAGATCCCTAACTCCTGCATGGCATACAAAGGCAACAGCAGTCGAAGAGTCAAAAGACTTGGCTACCACGAAGGTGGAAGAACTCATAGGGTCCCTGATGACCTATGAGATGAATTTGAAGAACAAAGAGGCTGAGGTAAGTAAGAAGAAGCCTCTGGCTCTCAAAGCTGGGCCAAGTACCAAGGACATCTATGAAGATGAAGAGCCTTCAACTAGCAACTCAGAAGAGGACGAGGTTGCTATGTTAACAAGGAAGTTTAGAAAATTCTTAGGAAAGGAAGGTCAAGGCTTCACAGGGAGGAAGCCTCAAGTAAAAAGAAGTTTCAGGTCAAGACCTGAAAATGCTAAAAAGTTTGACAGACTTGTCTGCTATTTCGGCAGGAAACCAGGACACATCAAGTCTGACTGTCTAGAAGGAGTTAAGAAAATAATGCCCAGGTGGAAGGGCAAGAAGAAACATGCGATGGTGTGTACATGGAGTGATGAAGAAGAGGAAGAAACAGAAGAAAACTCCTCTGACGAAGAGAAAGATGATCTCTACTTGATGGCCAATGGAGAAAAGAATAGCGAGGTAAACTCTCCTTTTGAGCATTTGACTACTAAGGATTAAGAAGAGGCTTACTTTGAATTAATGGATAAATATGAAGCGTATAGAAAAGAAAACAAAGCCATAAAGAAAAAGATTGACTCCATTGTGCATGATCAAACCTTCAATGAAAATATTACTTCCCTGAAACTGAAATTGAGGATCTAAGAAAAATGAATGAAAACCTGGAAGAGGGAAGAAAAGAAATGAGGGATTTGGAAGATGAAAATGAAAACCTAAGAGATGAAATTGATGAGTTGAAACTAAAGATAAAAAGCTATGTAAAAGAGAACAATTTATGCAATGAAAAATCTAATGCATTTAAACAAGTCAACTCTCAACTATTGAAAGAAAATGAAAAGCTTCAAAAAGACCTAGCAGATAAATAAACAGCCCTTGAAAAATTCGTTGATGGAAGTGAGAACTTGAATGCTCTTCTAGGGACTAAAATGAACTGCGACAGGGAAGGGTTGGGATATGAGCCAACTAAGAAAAAGACTTCTGGCTTGAAAACAACAACTTTTGTCTCGTCTTCTGAAGCATCAACTTCTAAAATAACACCTAGCCCAAACCAAGAAAAAGCTAGAAACAAGGGAAAAGAGAAAGTGGGAGAGCCTATAAAGAACAATCCTAAAAAACCTAAAAAGGCTCACCAACAACACCAAGCAGGCCGACACCAACCCAAGTCCAAGTCTACAAATCCTAAGGGTAGAAAGAATCTCAACAATGACACAGGTCGAGACTACCCCAAGGACAGGTCGACAACCTCATGGTCAACCACCCGTCAGTTCCCTAGGTTTGCACCGATAAGTCGACACTCAATTTATAGGGACCCGACACATCTCTCAAACAGAGACTGTTATAAATGGGTAGAACGTGAGACAGGTCGACACATTCATGACAGGAGGTCAACACATCCCTCATCCAGAGACCGTTATAAATGGTCAGAACAAGGGACAGGCCGACACTTCACCTCCTACAGGTCGACACCTTCATGGGTCTCGAGTAGTTATGCACCTTATGGTCATAGGTTCACTCAACCTCAACAACCTAGGTAATATGACACCTTCTACCCTTCTAGACAAACCAACTAGAACAAATGGTCCAAAAAACAATCCTTTTCTAACACTCCTAAAGCCCATGAAGCCCAAGAGACTAAAAGAGAGAAAAGGAATGTTAATGAAGAAAAGAAAGACCAGAACTTCCAACCAAGCAAGAAAAACAAAAATACTAAGAAAGTCTGGATTTCAAAGCCCATGTTGTCTTGCTTTACTGAGATGAGAAACCTCTTGGGAACCAATTGTCCTTGGGTTCCAAACATTGGGACCCAATTGTCCTTGGGTTCCAAACATTGTCACATAATTCCTTGTGCATGAGTGTCTTGCAGCCGTGCACAACTGGTGGTACCTTGATAGTGGCTGCTCAAGACACATGACTGGGGATAAAACCAAATTCTATCTCTTGGTAGAAAAGGAAGCTGGACATGTAACGTTTGGAGGGAACAACAAGGGAAAGTTCATTGGTACAGGTAAAGTTGGTAAGAACCCCTCCAACTCCATTGAAAATGTATTGCTTGTTGATGGTCTGGAATATAATTTGCTGAGCATAAGTCAGCTTTGTGATAAAGGTCATACTGTGGTCTTTTACTCTAATGAATGTAGGATATTGCACCCTAATTCAAAAGAAATCAAGTTTTCTGGTAAAAGATTCAACAATGTATACATGATTGACTTAGATGACCCTGCTCACATAAATCTTTGTCTTGCTGCACCTAAATCGGAATTGGCATGCTTGTGGTATTGTAGACTAGGTCATGCTAACTACAATACCCTTCATAAATTGGTGAAGCATTCTATTGTTAAGGGATTACCTGAAATTAAATTCAAACTGAACTCTAAAATTTGTGATGCATGTGCTCAAGAAAAACAAACTAGAAAATCATTTAAAAGTAGAACTGAAAGCCTTTCATCCAAACCACTTGAATTAATTCACATGGACTTGTTTGGTCCAACCAAAACAACTAGCTTAAGTGGTAAAAGATATGGCTATATTTTAGTAGATGACTTTACTAGATTCACTTGGGTGTTTTATCTTGCACATGAAAATGACGTATTTGATGAGTTTCAGGCACTCTTCATGCAAGTAAAGCAAGACGGTAAGTTCAAATTTTCTAACATACTTTTAGACCATGGTGGTGAATTCGAAAATGCTGATTTTGATAATCTTTACAGGACTGAAAGAATAAATCATAGGTTTTCACCACCAAGAACCCCTGAACAAAATGGGGTGGTCGAGAGAAAGAACAGAACTCTTATAGAGATGGCACACACAATACTTGCTGAAAAGTAACTATCAAGGAGATTTTGGCCAGAAGCGGTAAACACGGCATGCTATATCATCAACCGCTCAATGGTAAGGTCATTCACTAAAATGACTCCTTATAAGTTGATCAAAGGTAAGAAGCCATCTCTTTCTCACTTGAGAGTATTTGGTTCAAAGTGTTTTGTTCACAACAATGATAAAAATATTTTGGACATATTTGAGCCGACGAGTGAAGAAAGCATTTTTCTTGGATACTCAGATAGATCTAGAGCTTATAGAGTATATAATCTTAAGACCCTATGTGTGGAAGAGTCACCTCACATCACTTTTGATGAGACTAATCATGACAATACTTGTAGTGAAGATGATGATGGGGAATTTCTGAACATAAGAGGAAAGGAAAAACTTCCACACAAGGAGACACAAGCAAATAAAGACCAAAGAGAGTCAAGCAATGCTCCGGTCACTGATGCAGATAAAGGTAACACTCAAACTGATTTAAGAGTGTTAAAAGACCATCCTCTGGAAAACATCTTAGGCAATCTACGTGACCCAACTAAAATCAGGTCTCATTTTAAAATTATGGATGAAATTGAACAACTTGCTATTGTGTCTCAAATTGAACCAAAAAATATTGTAGAGGCCTTAAAAGATGACAACTGGATAAATTCCATACATGATGAATTAAACCAGTTTGAAAGAAACAATGTGTGGCATCTTGTTCCTAGGCCCCAAGAAAAATCTATCATATGTACTAAATGGGTTTTTAGGAACAAACTAAGTGACGATGGTAAGATAATTAGAAATAAAGCCAGATTGGTGGCTCAGGGGTATAATCAAGAGTTTGGCATAGACTTCGAAGAGTCTTTTGCCCATGTAGCCAGAATGGAGGCCATTAGGATTTTGCTTGCATTTGCATGTTCTCATAAAATCAAACTGCAGCAAATGGATGTAAAGAGTGCCTTTCTAAATGGGTTGATTAAAGAAGTGGTATATGTAGAGCAACCCCCTGGTTTTGAATGTTCACATTTCAAAGATCATGTTTATAAGTTGGACAGGGCTCTATATGGCTTGAAGCAGGCACCCAGAGCTTGGTATGATAGACTAAGATCATTCCTCTCCGAACAAGGGTATACACGAGGTAATGTAGACCAGACATTATTCACCAAGAGACAAGGTAAGGACATCTTGTTAGTTCAGATTTATGTGGATGACATAGTGTTTGGGTCTACAAAGCCTCAAATGTGTGAGGAATTTGCTAAAATCATGACCAATGAATTTGAAATAAGTCTAATGGGTGAGCTTCAATTCTTTGTTGGCTTGCAGATAAGTCAAAGCAATGAAGGTTGTTTCATCAATCAAGCCAAATATGTGAAAGAGTTGCTGAAAGATTTGACCTGATCAACTACAAACCTTTAAGAACTCCAATGGGGACTTCCACTTCACTAGATGTAGATGAACAAGTTACACTTGTGGATGTAAAGAAGTATAGAGGTATGATCGGTTCATTACTCTATCTAACTGCATCTAGACCAGACATTCAATTTAGTGTTTGCCTTTATGCTAGATTTCAGCCTAGTCCTAGAGAGTCCCACTTGACTGCTATCAAGCGTATCTTTAGATACCTTGCTGACACTCAAGATCTGGGATTATGGTATCCTACATCTTGTGAGCTTTCACTCATTTCCTTTTCAGATGCAGACTATGCCGGCTACAAACTGGATCGCAAGAGCACTAGTGGCTATTGCCAATTTATTTGCAGGTGTTTGGTTTCTTGGGCCTCCAAGAAATAGCATTCGGTTACCCTCTAAACTGCAGAGGCAGAATATGTTGCTGCAGGGAGTTGTGGCACCCAAGTGCTGTGGATCAAACACCAACTCCAAGACTATCTAATAGATCTTGGATGTGTTCCCATTTTATGTGATAACACAAGTGCTATAAACCTTGCAAAAAATCCAGTCAAGCATTCTAGGACTAAGCATATAGAAATTAGGCATCATTACATTAGGGATGAAGTCCTTAAAAATCATTTTAAGCTCCATTTTGTTGACTTAGAAAATCAGATTGTAGATATCTTCACAAAACCTTTAAGCAATGATATGTTCTATACCTTAAGGATAGGGCTAGGTCTATGCAGACCTCAATCAACTCAAGTTTGAGCTGTTTACTCTTTCTTGATGCTCAAGATACTTGTCCTTGCTATGATGGTTTCTAGTTATCTGATTTGTCTAGAAATGGTCTACTGTTTGAATGAATTGTTTCATGAATGATGGTCACATTTGTTGTGTCCCCTGATTTTGATGATAACAGATCATAAATAATTAGTAGATATTTGAGAAATATCTAACTTATTTTGGTTTGATGAACTGACTAATCAAGTGCAGAAGAATCTCTCTAAGTGATGTCTCGACACGGCCTAATGATGTCCTGACACATCTAGAAGAGATTGTGTTAGATTTCCAATGCTTGAGCTCCGGCATAAAAGAATGTGTCGACACATCTAACCCATGTTTCGACACATCCACTAGAAATCAAGCCGAAGTCGTTCTGTCTAAGACTCTAGACTCACTAATGTCTCGACACACTCATGTGAAAATCTCTGCACTTGGCGCTTCTGTCTCGACACCCTCATGCGAGAACTCTACACATGGCTCACATGTCCTAACACCTTTTGGTGTTGTCTCGACACATCAGCCATGGATCTTCAAGACACTCACTAAATGTCCCGAAACACTAAGTGTAAAGTGTCAACACATCAACGTTCAACCAGAATGTGTTTGAAACCGGCAGAAGCTATCTTCAAGGCTTTCAAAGGGATGTCCTGACGCACTGACAGAAAAGTGTCGACAAATCCACGTTCAATAAGAATGATTCTTCAATGCTTTCAAAGGAATGTCTCGACACACTGACAGGAAAGTGTCGACACACTTGGTTCGACCAGAACGGATCTGAATCCGACGGAAGCTGTCTTCAAGATCCGGAACTTAATCCAGAGGATCCGTTTGCTCTGGAAAAAGCCGTCAAAGTGCTTCTGTGTCAGAAGACTGTGATTTGGCAGAGACATCCTCTGAAGAAGATCGTACCTTGGCTGCTATGGTCTCCTACCTACCCACATTCCTGCAGACTTGACAGAATAGAAGTCAACTATGCAAATGGAAGCAGATCAAATAATGTGGATGTGACATTCTGGGTGTTGCTTGAAAAGCAGACAACGTTGGTGTCGCCCTAGGACACCAATATATGAGGAGCATGAGCTCCAGTTCGAGGCAAGGAAGCAAGAGGAAAAATGAAAAGCTGGAAGACTTGCTGAGGAAGCTAGCCTCCTTCCTGATGCTGCTGGTGTGAGCACTTGAAGAAGAAGATGATCCTCTCCTCACGATGGGAGATCTTCTTACAAGCAGAAGGGTTTCGTGAAGCTCCATCCAGATCTCTGAAAAAGCTTGAAGCTTAATCAACCTTCTTCCTCAAGGGTGGTGGTGAAGATCCAGGAAGAAGAAGAAGAAAGCCAAGGACTCCTCAAGCTCTTTCCCAGACAGGAGACTTCCTTCTCATTGTGTTTTACTACGATACTCTGTCTGGTGGTTCCATTTTCAGTTTGCTTTTCTTAAAACAAACTCCATAGCATTTGATCCCTACCTGAGTGTAGGAAGACAGACGGTGTTGACACCGGTCTGTGTTTTGGGTTGTTATACCTCAAGCTGTGTGGCAGCGGAGTGTGAGAGTGCTTCTCTCTGTAAGAAGCTGTGAATCAGCGGGTGTGTGTTGGCACCAGTGAAGCCTCACTGTATTAGGTGAGGGGTGGACGTAAGTCTCTAGATTGAGACTGAACCACCTTAAAGATCTTGTCTTGTGGTTTGATTTCTCTCTTGTTCCAACGGTAGAAGCTTGATAGGACCGATTCCAGACATCATGTGTGTATCTAGCTTCTTAGCTGTTAGCTAATATATGTTTCATAATCAGTTGTGTTAAATCTAGTTTTTATTTCCGCAAAGAAGGGCAAAAGGGGCTGATCTATTCACCCCTCCCCTCTAGATCTGCCTATCACCACTCAACACGTGGTATCAGAGCTAGTCTCTCTGTATGTGGTCTAACGACCTTGAGAGAACTGGTGATATGGCAACTAAAGGTCCTATGGCTAAAGGACATTTTATAAATAGGCCTCCCTTTTTCACTGGGACAAATTATCCCTACTGGAAAAACCGCATGCAGGTCTTCATTAGAGCCCAGGATCATGAAGTCTGGCGAGTGATCAGCAAGGGACCATTTGAGCTACCTCCGGACGAAGATACATGGACTAAAGAATAGATCAGGAAATCAACTCTGAACTGGGGTGCCAAGCACATCATGCAGTGCTCCCTTCATCCAACTGAATACTCAAGGGTGTCAACTTGCGCCACTGCAAAAGAAATGTGGGACCGTCTTGAGGTAATATATGAAGGGACACAGCAGGTACGTGCAACCAAAGCTAACATGTTGGTATCTGAATATGAGAAGTTTAGAATGAAATCTGATGAGTCCATTTCAGACATGTATGCTAGGCTAACCTCGCTCACTAATGGCTTGACTGAGCTAGGTAAGACCTACTCTGAGCAGGAGATAGTAAGGAAGATTCTGAGATCACTAACTCCCATTTGGCATACAAAGGCCACTGTAGTTGAAGAATCAAAAGACTTAACTACCATCAAGGTAGAAGAACTCATAGGGTCCCTGATGACCTATGAGATGAATCTGAAAAATAAAGAGGCTGAGGTAAGTAAAAAGAAGCCTCTGGCTCTTAAAGCTGGACCAAGCTCCAAGGACCTATCTGATGATGAAGAGCCTTCAAGCAGCAACACTGAAGAAGATGAAGTTGCTCTATTAACAAGAAAGTTCAGAAGGTTTTTAAGAAAGGAAGGTACATGCTTCACTAAGAAGAAGCCCCAGGTGAAAAGAGGTTTCAGGCCAAGACCTGAAAATGCTAAAAAGTCTGAAAAGCTTGTATGCTACTCTTGCAGGAAACCAGGACACATCAAGTCTGAGTGTCCAGAAGGAGCTAAGAAAGCCATGCCCAGGTGGAAGAGCAAGAAGAAGCAGGCCATGGTGTGCACTTGGAGTGATGAAGAAGAAGAAGAAACTGAAGACAACTCCTCCGAAGAGGAAAAAGATGATCTCTGTCTAATGGCCAAAGGAGAAAATGACAGTGAGGTGAGCTCTCCCTTTGAGCATTTCTCCACCGATGATTGGGAAGAAGCCTACTTTGAATTAATGAATAAATATGAAGTATACAGAAAAGAAAACAAAATCTTAAAGAAGAAGGTTGAATCATGTGGGCCTGATAAACCTCTCAATGAAAAAATAATCTCTCTAGAAACTGAAATTGAAGATCTAAGAAAAATGAATGAGAATCATAAAGAAGGAAGAAAAGAAATGAGAAACTTGGAAGATGAAAATGAAAGGCTAAGAGATGAAATTGACGAATTGAAATTAAAAATGCAAAGCCATGTAAAGGATAACAATCTGTGCAACGAAAAGTCTGAAGCCTTTAAACATGTCAATTCTCAACTGTTGAAAGAAAATGAGAAACTTCAAAAGGACCTAGCAGAAAAATAAACCTCTCTTAAAAAATTTGTTGATGGGAGTGAAAACTTGAATGCCCTGCTAGGAACTAAAATAAACTTCAACATAGAAGGGCTAGGATATGAGCCTACCAAAAAGAAAGCGTTTGGGCTAAAGACCACCACCTTTGTCTCATCTTCTGAAACATCAACCTCCAAATCAACACACCAAGAAAACGTTGAAAATAAAGGAAAAGAAAAGATAGGAGAACCAATCAACAAAACTTCCCAACAACACAAAAAGGTTCACAAACAATCCCAAACAGGTCGACACCCGTCCAAGCCTCAGCCTGCACATCACAAAGGAAGAGACAGTTACAATGCTAGAACATGTCGGGACACTCCATGGAATAGGTCGACACCCACCTGGTCAAACGCCCAACAATACCCCAGGTTTGCACCAACAGGTCGACAGTTTCCATACAGGAGGTCGACACATCCCTTATCCAGAGATCGTTATAGACGGACTGAACAGTGGACAGGTCGAGACTTTGCCTTTACAGACTGACACCTCCATGGGTAAGGAACAATAATGTTCCCTATGGTCATAGGTTCACACAACCTCAACGACCTAGGCAATATGACACCTCCTATTCATCTAGACCAACCAACTGGAACAAATGGTCTAATCAACAATCCTTCTCCAACACTTCCAAAACTCACAAAGTCCAAAAGACTAAAGAGAAGAAAAACCAGAACTCCCAACAAAGCAAAGATACTAAGAAAGTTTGGATTTCAAAATCAGTGTTATCCTGCTTTACAGAAATGAAGAAATTATTGGGACCCAATTGTCCTTGGGTTCCAAACATTGTCACTTAATTCCTTGTGCAGGAGTGTCTTGCAGCCGTGCACAACCGTTGGTATCTTGACAGTGGCTGCTCAAGACACATGACTGGAGACAAAACCAAATTCTGTCTCCTGTTGAAAAGGAAGCTGGACATGTCACCTTTGGAGGAAACAACAAAGGAAAAATCATTGGTTCATGTAAATTTGGTAAGAACCCCTCCAACTCAATTGATAATGTATTACTTGTTGATGGTTTGGTGTACAATTTGCTGAGCATTAGTCAACTATGTGATAAAGGTCATACTGTAGTTTTTGACTCTAATGAATGTAGGATCTTGCAACCAAATTCAAAAGAAACCAGTTTTCTGGTAAAAGAGTCAACAACATGTACATGATTGACTTAGATGACCCTGCTCACATAAATCTTTATCTTGCTGCACCCAAATCTGAATTAGCTTGTTTGTGGCATCGCAGACTAGGTCATGTTAGTTACAATACTCTTCATAAATTGGTAAAGCATTCCATTGTCAAAGGTCTGCCTGAAATTAAATTCAAACTGAACACTAATATTTGTGATGCATGTGCTCAAGGAAAATAGACTAGAAAGTCATTTAAAAGTAGAACTGAAAATTCATCATCTAAACCACTTGAACTAATCCATATGGACTTGTTTGGTCCAACCAAAACAGCTAACTTAAGTGGTAAAAGATATGGTTACGTCTTAGTAGATGACTTTACTAGATTCACTTGGGTATTTTATCTTGCACATAAAAATAATGCCTTTGATGAGTTTCAGGCACTGTATATGCAAGTGAAGCAAGATGGTAAGTTTAAGATCTCCAACATTATTTAGATCATGGTGGTGAATTCGACAATGCTGACTTTGAAAATTTGTGTAGGACTGAAGGAATCATTCACAAGTTTTCATCACCACGGACTCCTGAACAAAATGGGGTTGTTGAGAGGAAGAACAGAACTCTCATAGAGATGGCACGCACAATGCTTGCTGAAAGACATCTCCCAAGGAGATTTTGGGCAGAAGCGGTAAACACTGCATGTTATATCATCAACCGTTCAATGGTAAGGCCCCTCACCAAAATGACTCCATATGAGCTGCTGAAAGGTAAAAAGTCATCTCTCTTTCACATGAAAGTGTTTGGGTCAAAGTGTTTTGTTCATAACAATGATAAAAGAGTTCTGGACAAGTTTGAGCCCAAGAGTGAAGAAGGGATATTCCTTGGGTACTCCGACAAGTCTAGGGCTTATAGAGTCTACAATCTTAAGACCCTTTGTGTGGAAGAATCCCCTCACATCACTTTTGATGAGATTGATCATGACAACACTTGCAGGGAAGATGATGATGGGGAATTTCTGAACATAAAAGGAAAAGAAGAACTTCCACATGAGGAGACACAAACAAATGAAGACCAGGAAGAGCCAAGCAATGATCCGGTCATCGAAGCAGATGAAGGTAACACTCAGCCTGATTTAAGAGTGTTAAAAGACCATCCCTTAGAAAACATCTTAGGAAATCTGCATGACCGAACCAAAACTAGGTCTCATTTCAAAATTATGGATGAAATTGAACAACTTGCTCTTGTATCTCAAACTGAACCCAAAAATATTGTAGAGGCCTTAAAAGATGAAAACTGGATCAATTCCATGCATGATGAACTAAACCAGTTTGAAAGAAATAAGGTTTGGCATCTTGTTCCTAGACCTCAAGAGAAATCAGTCATAGGAACCAAATGGGTTTTCAGAAATAAACTAAGTGAAGATGGAAAGATAGTAAGAAACAAATCCAGATTGGTGGCTCAGGGGTATAATCAAGAATTTGGCATAGATTATGAAGAATCTTTTGCTCCTGTTGCTAGACTTGAGGCCATTAGAATTTTGCTAGCATTTGCATGTTCTCATAAAATCAAACTGCAGCAAATGGATGTAAAGAGTGCTTTTCTAAATGGTCTTATTAAAGAAGAAGTCTATGTAGAGCAACCCCCCGTTTTGAATGCACATATTTCAAAGATCATGTTTATAAGTTGGACAGGGCTTTATATGGCTTGAAGCAGGCACCCAGAGCTTGGTACGACAGACTAAGCTCATACCTCATCGAACAAGAGTATTCAAGAGGTAATGTAGATCAGACACTATTCACCAAGAAACAAGGTAAAGATATCTTGATAGTTCAGATTTATGTGGATGATATAGTGTTTGGATCCACAAAATCTCAAATGTGTGAGGAATTTACTAAACTCATGACCAATGAGTTTGAAATGAGTCTAATGGGTGAGCTACAATTTTTCCTTGGCTTGCAGATTAATCAAAGCAATGAAGGCTGTTTTATCAATCAAGCCAAATATGTGAAGGAGTTGCTGAAAAAGTTTGATCTGACCAACTGCAAACCATTAGGAACTCCAATGGGGACTGCCACTTCACTGGATGAAGATGAACAAGGTATTCTTGTAGATGCAAAGAAATACAGAGGTATGATTGGGTCATTACTCTATCTAACTGCATCTAGACCAGACATTCAGTTCAGCGTTTGCCTTTGTGCTAGATTTCAGTCTAGTCCTAGAGAGTCTCACTTGACTGCTGTCAAGCGTATTTTTAGATACCTTGCTGGCACTCAAGAATTGGGATTATGGTATCCTGCATCTTGTGAACTTTCACTTATTTCATATTCAGATGCAGATTATTCAGGATGTAAACAAGATCGCAAGAGCACTAGTGGCTATTGCCAATTTCTCAGTGGGTGTTTGGTTTCTTGGGCTTTCAAGAAACAGCACTCGGTTGTCCTCTCAACTACAGAAGCAGAATATGTAGCAGCAGGGAGTTGTGGCACCCAAGTATTGTGGATCAAACACTAACTCCAAGACTATCTAATGGATCTTGGCTGTGTACCCATTCTGTGTGATAACACAAGTGCTATAAATCTTACAAAAAATCCAGTCATGCACTCTAGGACTAAACACATTGAAATTAGGCATCACTTTATAAGGGATGAAGTTCTCAAAAATCACTTTAAGCTCTATTTTGTAGACTCAGAAAATCATCTTGCAGATATCTTTACAAAGCCCTTAAGAAATGACAGGTTCACAATATTAAGGAGTGAGCTTGGTCTATGCAGACCTCAATCCACTCAGGTTTGAGCTATCAATTACTCCTTCGATGCTCTGCCTACTTATCTTTACCATGTTTGGAACAAGCATATCTGCTTTGATTTAGAACTGGTCCATTGGCTGTATGAATCTTGCTTTGAATAATGGTCACATTCAGGGGGAGCCTGCTTGTACTTATGAATGTTTTTAATTGAACATCATCTTCCGACTGCGTGGTATATCAAATGTTGAGAAGTGAAATGACAGGTTACGCCTGTCAGGAAACTCTCCTCATGCGTGAGGATAGGCCTCCGCCAAGTACCATGAGTTAGAAATGCATATTGTTAATTGCATAGTTGATTTCTAGTGCATAAGCATGTTTAAAGCTTTAGCATCCATTGAAGCACTTCTCAGTGGCAGCAAAAGGTAAAACCACTCTTGAATGATTGTCTGAAAGAAGAAAGTCAGAGGCACTGGTAGTAAAAGATGGCAGGTGTCTGTCAGAAATGAAGACTCACAGAAGCTAGCAGAGAACAGTTTGATGTACAGTCAGGTGTCGAGACAGGCAGGACAAAATTTCTTGAACAGTCGACACCCTACTGATATGTGTCGAGACATGATAAACAAATCTCCTTGAACAGGTCGACACCCTACTGGTATGTGTCGAGACTTGCAGCATAGAACCTGTTGATCAGATCGACACCTTCAAGTCATGTGTCGAGACTGTCTCTCAGCCGCCCTTGGTTTTGAAGATCAAATGGAGAGTTTCCTTGATTCCTTCTACACACTGCTTCCTTCATTTCCATCTAAAATCTCTTCGCCTCTGAACCTTCACTTTTCACCGAGCATTAAGTGAGGGGGAGTTGAGAATGTTTTCATTCATCTATACAACCCTGGGTGAGTTCATTTGTATTACTCCTGTTAAAGAAATGGTTTCTTGTTTATAATCCTCATTTTCATGAATCATTGCATTGAGTTCTACCAAACTTGCATTCATAATAGGATTGAAACATTTCTTAAGTCCTTAAAATGACCTTTGCCCCTGTGTCTGAAAGTTCACTGCATCTAGGCTTCTTGGCTTTTGAAATGATTGGCATGTATTGTCCTTAAACATGTTCCTAACGTGAAGTCAAATAGAGAATACGCCCTCTAGAAACCATGATGCTATAATTTCAGAGCAATGACCTCTCTTCAGAGAAATTAGATCCTCCATCAATGAAATGAAGGATAATCTAGTCATGATGAGGAAAGTCAACTCTGTTCAAAAGAATTCAGAAAGATAAGCTACACTGAGTAACCAGGGACTCTAGCGTCTAAACAACGTGTTTCCTTGAGTCAAAAAGTGAATGCTATATCGGACTGTTAATTAATTTAAAAAAAATGGTTTGGGGTTGACTCTACAACTTGCTTCAAAACAAAAAGGGTTATTGTTTACTTTCAATACTTGCATATCTTCTTTTTCCAATCATGCCAAACATATGTGATGAGTAAGTCAAATGGGCTTGGTTCCATTCTCTTAACTTTCTCAAATGTTTAAGTTATATTATTTGTTGTAAAAATGATTTTTCTCAAACTTTCATTACTCAAAAATGAGCTTATAAGCTTTAAACCATCTGAACTTAACATAGGGGTATATACGCCATTTCTTACTCCTGGGGTGTTATTTTAAAACTCAAAAATTCTCAACTTTCCCTATTTCACTCGACGGTGAAAATTAATCTTTACCATTTGTCATTTTCTAACCCTATTTCCCCGTCACCATCGCTCTCCGGCGACCCGCACATCCTCACCTGGAGGTCGACGCCCTCGTTCCCTCTCTTTCGCCTGTGAAACCCTCTCCCCAGCTAGCTCCAGATGCCCTCCGTTTCCTCACCTCCCTTTCTTCTAACTTCTCCATGGCTCCTCTGGTCACCCGCGGCAAGAAGAAAGACGCGGCTTCATCCAAGAAGGCCGCAACCTCGAAAGCACACACAGAGGGGCGATCCAAGAGCATTGAGGACCGCCCAGCTGTAGAACCAGCTAAGAGACGAGCTGTCGAGGCCCAGGGCTCGAACAGTGAAAGGGTTTCACCGCCGCAACCAAAGCCCAAGCGGCCACGCTGACCGCCAAAGAAAAAGGGAAGGCCAAAGCTCCGTCAGTTCCTCGAAGCCCAGTACTGCTGCCTCTGTCAGGGAAGAAGAGAGTGATCCCTCCTGATTCTCTTCCCTAGGTATGTGGATTTTAGTGACCATGAGATGCTTGAGAATTTTCCTGAACTGCTGCCACTGTTTGAGTTCCAAGGTTGGAGACGGTTTATGTCTGATTACAGGGTATACTACCCATTTCTAGTTCAGCAGTTCTACAAGAACTTATTTTTTGATGGAAACAAGAAAGTCCTTCGGACTTAGGTCAAGGGGGTCTCCATCAAGCTTACCACCAAGCTTCTTCATAGGGCTTTACACATACCCCGGGATGGAGAAATAGAATCTGAGGTTCAGATTGATCTGTCTGCAGCTTACACCCTCCTTACAGGAAAGCCTCGAGACCCTCAGGATGCTACTCAACTACTTGTCAAATACTTTGACACAAACCGGTTTCCCCCCTTACAGCGTCTTCTGCATCACATTTTCACTACCATGATTACCCCACAAGGAGGTGGCAGAAGTAGACTTACAGAGACCCAGAGGTTCTTGTTTTACTGCTTATTCAATAATTACCATGTTTGTTTACCTAAGATCATGCTCCAGATTATGGACAGTTGCACTTGCAACCGGCGCAGCCTGCCTTATGATGCACACCTAACTGCTATTTTTCAGAAGGTTGGCAATACCAATCCCCAGAAGTAATGTTTACAGCATGAGGTTCATAGAAAATTACATGCACTTCAAAAAGGAAGGTGACAAACTAGTAAGGAATCTGCCTGGCCATCTACCTGACCCTCCAGTACAACCTGCTCCACAGGCATAGCCTGCACAGAAACAGCCTGCACAGGAACAGCCAGCATAGGACCAGCCAGCTTCAGATGCATAGTTAGATCAGCATGAGGAAATGTTCCATGTAGATATCCACTTTGAGCAGGCCCCTCAACAGTAGCAGTCTGCAGATCCCATGGACCAACCTGGGATGATGATGGCTTTTGGCATCCAACCTCCTCTGTCTCCAGACAATGAGCCTAGAGTGTTTAGTGCCAGGGATGCCCCTCCTGAATTTCATACCGAGGCCTCCACCTCACAAGGTCCTGCTTTTGGTGCCACTGGCAGTCTTATGGATATTCACCCTGCACTTATTCAATTCCTCACTGCTCAATTTGGGAGTATGAATTCCTCCTTTCGTCAACTCAGTCTGCAGGTAGATAGAATAGAAGCCAGACAACTCCATTTTGAGCAAGTCCAAACCAGCAGATGGGAGAAATTTGTGCATGACAAACATAAGTCAGATGAAAGGAAGAAAAGCTTCATGAACTCCTTGATAAATGTGTGTGAACGAGCAGGCAGAATCATGAAAAGACTACGAGAGATCCACACTGAAACCCAGGAGAAAACTGCTGAAATGGTCATGCATGCCTATGACATCCGAGAGGATCAAGGTAATCTCAACATTAAGTGTGCCAAACTGATGGAGTCATCCAATCAGCTAGCTGAACAAGTGGCTGGTGCCACTACATCCATCAAAGCACAAGCGGCTGCCGCAACTACATCCATCCGAGCACATGTGACCGTAGAGATCAACAGATCTCTTGATGCCACCTCCAATCTGGAGAGAACCATCAATACCACTACTTCTCGCTTACTGGATGCTTCCCAACGGTTGAAAGAGAAACTGTATTCTGACACCAATAAGCTACTTGATGCCTCCTCCAGGCTTGCCGACACAGTTCATACTGACACAGCTAGAGCAGTCAATAGCACCACCAAAGCTGAAGCCAAGATGGACGTCGTGTACAAGAAACTAGATATCGTTGGTACTGAAATCTTGGAGCTCATTCGTCTGCATAAAGCTCAACTCCAACCAGCCCTGCAGGACGCAGGTGATGAATGGTGTCCTCCTCCTCAAACAGAAGCCACCTCTTCTCGTTTTCCACCACAAGGCTCCCAACAGAGGGCTGAAACAGAATACATTTGTGAGATGATGTATACCTGGCTCAAGGACATCAAAGAAAATGTCCAGAACTTACACCGTTTTGTTAGCCAAAGGGATGAGCAGTTAAATCACAGGATTGACTCTCTAGAGACAGCCATCTCCCACCTGCAACATGAGTTCCAAGAGGCACAGATCCTGCACCTGGCCAGCACCAGCACCATGCCTCCACCACAGCAGCCTCCTCCTTCACCCCCTCCTTGCTGATGACAAAGGGGGAGAAGTACCGAAGACATTCTGAGAAGACAAGCATCATCAAACATCTAGCATGTAGTTAGCTTTTGCATTTAGATTTTCAATGTAACTACTTGAACACACATCCTTGCTTGATTTGTACAAAACCCTGGTTAATCAATGAATCAAGCTTTTTGTTGTTGTTGTTGAAAATGCTATATGTTGAAAAAATGCTAACATTAGTTGTTGTGTGAATGGATCAATCTCCCTTGGTTGACGGCCCCTCAAACCAATTTGATTGTATTGCTATATAAATGATTGGATATAATGATTCATGGTTGTCATCATCAAAAAGGGGGAGAATGTTGTGTCCCCTGGTTTTGATGATAACAGATCATAAATCATTAGTAGATATTTGAGAAATATCTAACTTATTTTGGTTTGATGAACTGACTAATCAAGTGCAGAAGAATCTCTCTAAGTGATGTCTCGACACGGCCTAATGATGTCCCGACACATCTAGAAGAGATTGTGTTAGATTTCAATGCTTGAGCTCGACATAAAAGAATGGTTCGACACATCTAACCCATGTCTCGACACATCCAGAAGAAATCAAGCCGAAGCCGTTCTGTCTAAGACTCTGGACTAACTAATGTCTCGACACACTGAGTGAAAAGTGTCAACACACTCGTGTGAAAATATCTGCACTTGGCGCTTCTATCTCGACACCCTCATGCGAGAACTCTGCACATGGCTCACATGTCCCGACACCTTTTGGTGTTGTCTTGACACATCAGCCATGGATCTTCAAGATACTCACTAAATGTCCCGACACAATGAGTGTAAAGCGTCGACTCATCAACGTTCAACCAGAACGTGTTTGAAATCGGCAGAAGCTATCTTCAAGGCTTTCAAAGGGATGTCTTGACACACTGATAGGGAAGTGTCGACACAGTCACGTTCAACCAGAATGATTCTTCAATGCTTTCAAAGGAATGTCTCGACACACTGACAGGAATGTGTCGACACACTTGGTTCGACCAGAACGGAACTGAATCTGACGGAAGCTATCTTCAAGATCCGAAACTTAATCCAGAGGATCCGTTTGCTCTAGAAAAAGCCGTCAAAGTGCTTCTGTGTCAGAAGACTATGATTTGGCAGAGACATCCTTTGAAGAAGATCGTACCTTGGCTGCTATGGTCTCCTACCTACCCACATTCCTGCAGACTTGATAGAATAGAAGTCAACTATGCAAATGGAAGCAGATCAAATAATGTGGATGTGACATTCTGGGTGTTGCTTGAAAAGCAGACAACGTTGGTGTCGCCCTAGGACACCAATATATGAGGAGCATGAGCTCCAGTTCAGAGCGCAAGGAAGCAAGAGGAAAAATGAAAAGTTGGAAGACTTGCTGAGGAAGCTAGCCTCCTTCCTGATGCTGCTGGTGTGAGCACTTGAAGAAGAAGACGATCCTCTCCTCACAATGGGAGATCTTCTTACAAGCAGAAGGGTTTCGTGAAGCTCCATCCAGATCTCTGAAAAAGCTTGAAGCTTAATCAACCTTCTTCCTCAAGGGTGGTGGTGAAGATCCAGGAAGAAGAAGAAGAAAGCCAAGGACTCCTCAAGCTCTTTCCCAGACAGGAGACTTCCTTCTCATTGTGTTTTACTACGATACTCTGTCTGGTGGTTCCATTTTCAGTTTGCTTTTCTTAAAACAAACTCCATAGCATTTGATCCCTACCTGAGTGTAGGAAGACAGACGGTGTTGACATCGGTCTGTGTTTTGGGTTGTATACCTCAAGCTGTGTGGCAGCGGAGTGTGAGAGTGCTTCTCTCTGTAAGAGGCTGTGAATCAGCGGGTGTGTGTTGGCACAAGTGAAGCCTCACTGTATTAGGTGAGGGGTGGACGTAAGTCTCTAGATTGAGACTGAACCACCTTAAAGATCTTGTCTTGTGGTTTTATTTCTCTCTTGTTCCAACGGTAGAAGCTTGATAGGACCGATTCTAGACATCATGTGTGTATCTAGCTTCTTAGCTGTTAGTTAATATCTGTTTCATAATCAGTTGTGTTAAATCTAGTTTTTATTTCCGTAAAGAAGGGCAAAAAGGGGCTGATCTATTCACCCCTCCCCTCTAGATCTTCCTATCACCACTCAACATCATTCAGGGGAAGCTTGTGTGCATTTTGATTGCCTTAAATTGCATATCATGCTTTGACTACATAGTATCTCAAATGCTGAGTTGTGGAAAGTCAGGCTACGCCTGTCAGGAAACTTTCACCATGCGTGAGAACTGACCTCTGCCATGTACCATGAGTCAGAATTGCATATTAAGAACTACATAGTTTATATTTAGTGCATAAGCATATTTAAAACCTTAGCATCAAATAAAGCACTTCTCACTGGCAGCAAGAAGGTAAAATTTTTGGTTGACTGCCTCAAATCAGAAAATCAGAGGCACTGGAATCAGTTTTTGGCAGAAGTGTTTTAGAAATAAATCAAACAAAGAAAGATAAGAATCAGAGATACTGGGTGAGAACATGTTGCTGAACAGGTCGACACACTCTGATAATGTGCTGACACATACAGGCCAATAGCCAAATGAAGGTCGACACTCTTTTTGGCCAGCAAGTAGACAAGGTCTGTGCAGGTTTACCCACTGGCAAGATAAGGTCCGTGCCCTTTTGAAGACATGGTCTGTGCAAGGACTGAGCTCACTCTAGATAGGTCGACACCCTCATAGGAATTATCGACACTGTCACTCAGCCACTCTTGGGTATGTGATCCAATGGAGAGTCATTCTGATCTATTCACCCTACCTTATCACTACCTTCTTGATTCCTTCATCACATATTTTTGTTTATGAACCATTGCTTCAAATCATTGCTTGCTCACCGGTCATTTATTCAGGGGGAGTTGAGAATGTTTTAATTCATTCATGCAACCTTTGCTAAGTCATTCTGTTCTACCTTTGTAAAGGAAATGGCTTGATGTTTATAACCCTCAACTTGGTTGATAATCGTGTTAAGTTTCACCTACCTTGCACTCATAATTCATAGGGTTAAAATATTCATCAAAATCTTTGATAATCCCCATGGCCTAAACTTCTGAAAGCTAACAGTAAAATTGCTTCTTTGGATAAGGAATCATTGCTTGTATTGTCCTTAAACATTTCACCTAAATTGAAGTCATCTAGTGAATACGCCTCCTAAAGTTACATTGCAAAAATTTCAGAGCAATGGCACTTTCTTCAGAGAAACTGGATCATGCCTCAATGAAATTTAGATAAATCCAGTCATGGTGAAGACTGCTAACTCTGCTAAAAAAAGAACAGGAAGATAAGCTACACTGAGTAACCAGGGACTCTGGCGTCTGAACAACGTGTTTCCTTGTGTCAAAAAGTGAATGCTATATTAGACTATTTTTAAAAAAATTGTTTGGGGCTGACTCTGGGCTTTACTTCAAAAATAAAGGTTTTTTTTTTATTTTCAATGCTTGATTAATTTTTCCCCCAATCTTGCCTAATGAACTTAACGAGTAAGAAAAATAGGCTTGGTAATATCCTTTGACTTCTTTTAAATATTTTAATTCTATTATTTGCTACAAAAATGGTTTTCTTAAACATTTATTCATCTAAATTGAGCTTATACGCCTTAAACCGTTTAAAATAACAATAGGGGTATTTCAGCATTTCTTATCTAAAAGGGTGTTCTTTTCAAATGAGAAAAAATCCCCTCTTCACCTTTTTAACCGGTCGGTGAATGTATATCCTTCACTTTACCATCTCTCACACCCTCTCTCGCAAACCCTTTCTCCGGCGCGTCTGCACTTCCTCACCGCGGAGGTCGACACTTCTCTCCGTCTCCATCCGTTTGTGCCGCCACCTCTCCTGCTAGCTCCAGCAGCCCTCCGTCACCCTCCATTCCTTCTTTCCACCCTCGCCATGACTCCTCCGGTCACCTGTGGCAAGAAGATGGATGCGACAACCTCCAAAAAGGCCGCTGCTCAAGCTCCTACAACAAAGAAAATGCATAAGGAAGGGCGCTCAAAGAGCATTGAGGACAGACCAGCTACAAAACCAGCAAAATGGAGAGCCGCAGAAGCGCAGGGTTCAAACAGCGACAAGGGTACGCCGCAAGAACCTCTAGCCAAGAGGAAACGCCTACCCGCAGCTGAAAAAGGGAAAGAAAAGGCGCAGCCTGCTCCTCCTCAGCCTAGTGCCACTCAAACAGTTAGGGATGAAGAGAGTGACCCCACCAGAATACTGTTTCCAAGGTATGTGGATTTCAGTGACCACCAGCTGCTTAAAAAATTTCCTGAACTACTTCCCCTCATTGAATTCCAAAGATGGCAGAATTTGTTGTCAGCACATAGGGTGTACTACCCATTTCTAGTACAGTAGTTCTACAAGAATTTAGTTTATGACTAGAATCAGAAAGCCCTTAGGACTGAAGTTAAGGGCGTGTAGATAAAATTGTCTACCAACCTTCTTCATAAAGCTTTGCGTATTCCCCGGGCAGGAGTATTAGAATCTTAATTTGGGGTTGACTTGTCTGCTGCATACACCATTCTAACGGGAAAACCCAGAAACCCTCAGGATGAAACTCAACTCCTAGTGAAACACTTTGACACCAACCGGTTTCCCCCCTTGCAGCGTCTATTGCACCACATGTGCACCATAATGATTACCTCACAAGGGGGTGGCAGGAGTCGTCTTACTGAAACCCAAAGATTCATTTTCTTCTGCATATTCAACAATGTCCAACTCTATCTTCCAGAGATTATTCTGCAGCTTATGGGAAGCTCTATAGGGCACAAGCGCAGTCTACCCTATGTTGCACATCTGACAGCCATATTTCAAAGAGTTAGCATTCCTCTAGACAATGAGAAGGTGAAAGACATCCCTAGAAGTAATGTTTACTGCATGAGATTTATTGAAAATTACATGCATTTCAAGAAGAAAGGAGATAGAATAGTAAGCGACTTACCTGGTCACCAGTCTGATCCTCCAACAGCTGCAGCATAGCCAGCTCAACAAGAACAGCCTGTACAAGAAGCACCGACACTTTAACAGGAATAGCCAGCTCTAGATGACCATCTAGATCAGTATGAGGAACAGTTTCATATGGATACACAGCTTGAACAACAGTAGCAGCAGCAGGATGTACTAGAGAACACATATTTTGTTCCCATTATACCATTTGGGACTCTTCCCCCTCGGACTCCTCCATCTGACCCTACAGTTTATACCGAAGAAGAAGCTCCTCCTCAATTCCACACTTAAGCCTCATCCTCAAGAGGGACTCAATCTGTTGCCACAGAAGGTTCAATAGACATTCACCCAACCTTAATCAGATTCCTAACAGCACAATTTGCCAATGTCAACTCCTCTATCATGCAACTTGACATGAAAGTTGACAGATTAGATGCTCGGTTTGTTCATGGTGAACAAGTTTAGAACAGCCGATGGGAGAAATCTGTCACAGACAAACACAAGTCTGATGGTAAACTGTCTGCATTTATGCACTCCCTGATAAATGTCTGTAAAAGAGCAGGAAGAGTCATGAAAAGACTATGAGAAATTCATGCTGAAACCCAAGAAAAAATAAGTGAAATGGTCATGCATGCTTATGACATCCGTGAAGATCAAAGCAATGTAAACATTAAATATGCACGGCTGATGGACACCTCAACTCACATTGCAGAACAAGTGGTTGCAAGGACATTATCAATCCGAGAACAAGTGGTCGCTCAGACAACTAAAATTGTCAATGCCACATCTAATCTGGAAAGAATAGTTAATGCCACTACTGCACGGCTACTTGATGCCTCCAACAGAATGAAAGGAAAAATTTATTCTGACTCCAACAAGCTCCTTGATGCCTCCTCAAAGCTTGTAGAGCAAGTTCACACCGACACAACAATCATGGTGAACAGCTCCACTAAAGCTGAAGCAAAAATGAATGTTGTTTACGACAAACTGGATATGGTTGGGACTAAGATTCTAGAATTGATTCATTTACATAAAGCTCAACTCCAACCAGCTTTGGAAGACACAGGTGACGCATGGTGTCCTCCTCCCACTGAAGATACCTCCTCTTATGTATCACAAAAGGGACTCAACAGAAAGCACAAACATAGTACATATGTGACATGCTACACAACTGGCTTAATGCAATCAATGATAATATCAAGTCACTCCTCAAGTCTGTGAAACAAAGGGATGAGCAACTAAGTCAGAAGGTCGATTCTCTAGCAGCAACAATCATCCAACTGCAACAGCAATTCAACAAGGCACAGAAACTTCAATTCCAAGGAAGCACCAGTTCCAGCACAATGCCTCCACCACAGCCGCCTCCTCCTTCACCCCCTCCTTGCTGATGCCAAAGGGAGATACAACTCAGATAACTCAATGTCTACTACAAGCTTGGACTTTCACAATGGGATTTTCTTCATTAGATTGCTAAGGAATTCATAAAATACATGGGTTATATAGAAATGGAAAAAAGACATAAACTATCCCTAGACCTAGGGTTAGAGAGGGGTAAACTAGGGATAAGATAATTAATCCCCCTTGTGGTCAAATGACCAAATTAAATAAAATACAACAAGGAATAAACAATAGCAAAAGGGGGGAGCATCTTGGACTTTGTTTGGTCCAAGTTTGAATTTTCTTCCACCTTGCCCCCCCCCCTAGTCCAAGTCCAATCATGGACTTTGAACTCTCCCCACATGGGCCCTAGATCCTAGGTGGACCAATAGAAAATAAGGTGGGGGCCCTGCTGGACCTACTGGCAAATTACATAGAAACCCAAAGGTCTTTTTGAAAAGAAACCCAAAGATTCCTAATGACTAACCCTTTAACTTATAATGCCTTATAATTACAAACCTAATTAGCCAAGGATATAAATGCAAACAAAAAGGACACAAATGTAAAAATAAAAGGTTAGTGCTCGGTGTTGATTCCCATCAATCCTCCCCAGATGGGAAGAACTCGACCCCGTCGAGTAAGGGGTGCGGCTGCTCGTGTGGCTCCTGCGGATCGGACACCATACCAGGTAGCCCGGAGTCACTCCACTCCAAGAAATCATCTCCTGCTCATCCCGTATATATTCAATATACTTACGCTGCTGTGGGAAGGAGGCTAGTGGTGTACACTTCGAAGTGGGGTCACTCTCAAAGGAAGGAGACGGCTCAATGACTCACTAGGAATCACCGCTGAGTCCCTTTATGCGACTAGATCCGAGACATAGAATGGTAGATCCGATCCCAAATTCTGGCAAGTCTACAACGTACGCAGTAGACCTGACTTGCCTCACACTCGAAAGGGACTGACATCGCAGGCTGACTTTAGACTGACTCGTATGCAGACTCTCACAGACTATACGAAACAAACACTCACACATGTGTAGATCTTAAGAAATCCACTCAAGGAAAAACTAAGAAGAATTAAGAGAAAAGAAGGGGAAAGAGGAGAAAAGGGAGCATGAGCCTTTAGAAAAGAAAAGGATAATATATGGCTAGAAAAGCATGGGATGAGTGAGAAAGGGGAGCATGCGTAGGATGCTAATGGAGGGTGATCGCCAGAGACACGCGGGCCTCAAATGATATAACAATAAACATAAGAGGGATCGCGATATAAATACCTTATGCGTGGGAGATTGTGAATGTTCCTTCTCTTACTATCGACCGGTCGATGAAGAGAGTTCCTCTATTGATTACCCTTGCAAAATTAACAAACACCAACAAACAAACATGGATTAGAAATCAAGATGTGTAACATCAAATCTAAATATAAATATGGACATTGAAAATATGGATATGAACACACCTTATTGGTGTTTGGCCTTTAAACCCCTATGAAAAAATGTAGCTAGAAGATGATGTATGTTGAAGAATAGAGAGAGATGTGCAAGTGTTGCACTAAGGGAGATGTGCTAGAGTGCACAACATGGGAAGATCTCAATATTGAGATAAAAAGAGATAAAAGAAGAATATGATATGATGCGTGCAATTAACTAAAGCAAAAATAAGAGATAGGAGAGGGAAAGCTTAGTGATTTTCTCCAATTTGGCTTCAAGATCTTCAAGGGAGGAAGAAGAACTCCCTAGATGTAGCTTGTAGGTTCATGGGAGCCTCCTCCTTGAGCCTTCAATCCAGCAGCACCTCCCCTTGGATTGATATTGATGTCCTTAATACAAGGGAGAGATGTGTCCTATTTATAGGGCCAAATTTGGAGTTTAATCCAAAGAAAATTAGAAAACCATGTTTTAATGGGATTTGGAAGGTGATAAACCATGGCCATGTGTCCCTTCATCCTTAGAAAGCCTTAGGAGACCTTTCCCAAGTGAAAGAGGGCTCAAAAGAGAGAAAGGAAGAGGTTCTGTCGGAGTTCGGATCTCTGAAAGAAATGACGACCAGGCAGATGGTCGCTATTTAAAATAGCGCCTGCGAGAAGCGTCGCTAATTCTGAGGCATTTCGAGACGGATTCGGACTTTTCAAAATTTGAAAAGAATTGGCGACCAGGAGAAGGTCGCTATTTAGAAATTAATACGACTTTCGGACGGAGTTAAAACCTCAAAATATGGCAACGAAATTGGCGACTTTACACACGGGCGCTATTTCACAAAATAGCGACCTTCCAGGAAGTCGTGGAATCAAAAATAATCCGATTTTGGCTCAAAATATGAAAAAAAAAGAATTGATGACCTTCCGAACGGTTGCTATTTAATGAATTGGCGACTTCACGCAGTGTCACTATTTCAAATAATCTAAAAACAACAAACGGGAGCTTGCTAGAATTGGCGCCCCCTTCCTGGGTGCTATTTAAATAGCGGCAGGTAGGCTGCCACCAATTTGTTAAATAGCGGCACGGTGGCTACCACCAATTCGTTAAATAGGGGCAGGGTGGCTGCCACCAATTCGAAAAGCCCACGGAAAAATAGAGAAAAATCTAGGAAAATCTAGAAAAATAGATAAACATGTGTGAAAGCTGGGGGAAGTTGGATATTCAAGAAAAGAGAGGAAAATCAGTCGAATAAGTCAATTTGAGGGCCAAATGGGGCATCGCAGCACGATAGGAGATATGCTAATAATGATGTCAATTTTAGTGTGTGTATAGCTGCCCCGCCTTGGCGTCTGCTTTGCAAGGGAGTGACACAGAGTGTAATGGAATGAAATGGAGTGAAGCGGCGTGGAATGAAGTGAAGTGAAGTGGAGCGAATGGAAAAGTAGATGCCAAGGTGTAATGAGACACGCAATCAACATCACTTGATAGGAATTGAATCAAAAGCTTGGAATGAAGCAATCTTGAGGAGATTCAATGAAAGTAACGATTGTTTGGATAAGAGGAGGAGTGTGCGTGCGGACACAAAGGAGATAAAAGAGCGATCAACTTCCAGCGCAGTGGAAGTACCCCAGGTCACAAACCTGTGGGTTTCACCATTGGGGAGCGATTACCAGCCAATGTGGACGTGCTGCAGCTAAGGTGGATCAATGGAAAAGGAATTGAACGAGAGATAGAAATCCAAACAAAGGAGTTTTCAGGGAAACAGCCCAAAATGGAAACAAGGCGAACTGGGGACACAATGCAGCAATGAATATCTCATATCTTGGAAATTAGTGATCAATTTTAACTCTCCAAATCTGCTTATCAAAATGATTTTCTAAAGTTGTTTCAAATCCCTATATGAATGCATGCCTGGTTTAAAGGGAAAATTAAAGCAAATGAAAATAGAAAATAATCAAGGATAATATTACTAAGCTGCCAAGACTGAGTCAAGAAACCCATTCTGTGAGCTGATACTAAGCCGAAGCCCGTTTATCCACGCACCAACTCATAAAAGGGAACCATCGTCCCTAGTCTTGGACGGCTCAACGGCCTATCCATGCGACTAAGATACCTCTGGAATCATCATTATTTTTGATGGAGGGGAACTCAAATTCCAGACTTACCAAAGCCACAAGTCCTTGATATAATCTAGTAGCGTAATAGCATATAGTAAAATGCATACAGGAAGATGGTGATAGCAATGAGCATGAGGGAACTGAGGGATGAGGTGCAAGCACCGTGGGACTTGAATGTTGATGCCCAGATGGTGGGACCAAAGAAAGCTTCTTATCCTGCACTCAAAATTTCATTAGCCAAGATATAACAAGCAATGAATAAGGCATTTAAGCATGGCAAGTATAGCATGAATCAAAGCATCAATAAGCAATCAAAGCTTGGTGTGGATAGCATTCAAGCATGTATTAGCAAGGCGAAGCATGTTTGGCATGAATAGCATGAGTAGAAGTATAGCATTGCAAAGCATCATTGTTTATTGTTTGTCATGAGGATGACAATCTTGGCATGTGAGATTGAGATTGGATGATTAGGATCAAGTAATGCACAGTGGCAGAGTGATCAAGTAAAATCAGCAGGAGTTTATTAAAAGATTTTAGAGATGAATGATCAATTAATGCCCAGTATGACATGAATAGAGAGATGATAATCAGGAGTGCCCATAGTGACATATCATGAGAATATTGGGAAGAATCAAAAGATTGATAGCGGTGAATAGAGGGGACTCATCCCGTGTTCTTGGTCCTTGCAAAAAGGTTGTCCCTACAAAAATACCATCAGAAAAATACAATGCAATTTTTTTTGGATTATTTGATTTTGAAATATCTAAATTTTTATGGGTTTTTGAAAAATATTTGAATTTATATGTTGATTTTGGAAAATATTTGAATTTTTGTGTTAGATTTTGGAAATATTCATGTTTTTTTGTTTTTTTATTGGATTTTGGATTTTGGGGATATTGAGATTTTTTTTAGAATGTTGGAAATATTCAAATTTTTATGAAATTTAGACATGCTAATGCAGCATCAAATGGTGTTTTTAACCACTGGCTAGGGGTCCTCATTCCTTCCCCTTTCGCTAACAACTGCCCGAAGCCGAGCGTGCATTGAAGGGTGGCGCCCTATAACCGACTGCCCTTGATTAACAATGCTCCTACCAAGGCCATACCCGAGAAACACGGTCTTAGAGGGAGAAGAGAAGAACAATTAGATATAAGCTTTATGCAGGATGGGAGATATCGGGACTTGAAATCCTTCCAAGGTATTACCCATCAAAGAGGTGGTCTATTGCGCCGAGGCTTTATGCCTTTGATTTTTGGACCCCTGACATGCATACGACCAGGGTTTTCCCTGCAGGGACTTTGTCACTCTTGTCATGCCATAATTCATAATTTTGAATTTATCAAATTTGGCTTTAATTTTCATAATAGCCCTTTTGACTAGATGTATCATGAAATTTCACTTTATGTTGGGTCAAGACTGCCCCTATTTGAGACTTCTCTCGTATTGGGGAGTACCTAGGTTGGTTATCTCATCCGTCAACCTCTTGCTCCTGCACGCGGCCGAGTAAAGAAGAGAAAAGACTTTCAGGTATACTCATGACTTGGCCAAAGTAGCAACGGTGTTTCACCAAAAGAGCCGGCTAAGGACGCCAAGGGGAAGTGGGAAGTGGGAATCATGCATGAATTGTTTGAGATTTTTTGGAGTTGGCTAAGGGGATGGGAAAAATATAACAATAGAGTACTAACCCACAGATCTGCTGATTGGCAGACTGTCAAGGGTGGAACTAAAAGACTAGGAAAAATAGCAAACGGCGTCTGATTGACATGAAAATTTAACTGGAGATTAAGAACGACAAGGGGAATAAACCCAAAAAATTTGAGGTCGATCAAATCTACTAATTGGGAGATAAAAATTGGGCTTCAAGCTTCTTTCCAGAGGTGGACAGAACTTCGACGATATGGCGGTGGTGGTGCGACGACGGCTCGATGGCGGCGGCGGCGGCGTTGCTGAGCTTCTCACTCAGAGAGGGGATGATAAGGATGCCTCACACCTCAAGAAATTCATAGCAATCTAGCTATAAGGGGTTGGGAGAGAGAGGGAGAGGGGCTAGGCCCTTGAGCTGCTCAAGGCAAATTCCTGATTTTCTTCACATTAATTGTCAAAATAATGAAAAGACATGAGTTTTATAGACCTAACTAAATCACCATCACTACCCTCGGATCTAGGGTTAGGGAGGGGCAATTAGGGGATGAGAATCTTTAATTCCTTTTCCCTTCTCCCATGTGGTCAAAACAACATAAAAAAAGGATAAATGACAAGTGGGCATCTTGGACTTTTCTTGGTCCAACTTTTAAAGGTCTTGGTCTAAGGCCACCTTGGACTTTGAACCAGCCCCACATGGGCCCTAGAGCCTAGGTGGACTAATGGGAAAGAAGGTGGGGATCCCGTCGGGCCACATGGCCTTTTGCAAAGAAACCCACTAAAACCTAAGGACTCACACTATGGCCTATAGTTTTCATACTAGTGCAAACCCATTTAACAAAATAAAAAAAGTTCGTAGTCTTGCTTTGATGTCCCCATCAGTTCTTCTTACGGTCATGGTGAAGACCTAGGAACAAGACGAAGAGAAGCCAGACTTCGTCCACTTTTCTCCAGATAGGAGTTCTCTTCTCTCATAGAGTGTCATTGTTATACCTTGTCTGGTTCATCCTCTTTTGCTTTTGGTTTTCTCAAAACACAAACTCTTATATTTGCTCCCTACCTGCGAGTAGGAAGACGGACAATATGTTCACTGGTCCGTAGGTGTTGGGTTGCATGCCCTCAAGCTGTTTGGCAGCGGTTAGAGAGAGTCTTCTCTCTGTTAGAAGTTGTGTATCAGCGGTAGTGCCTTTGCACTAGTGAAGCCTCACTTGGTTGAAGTGAGGGTGGACGCAGGTCTCTGGATAGAGACCGAACCACCTTAAAAACCTGTGTTCTCAAGAGTGTCAACTTGCGCCACTGCAAAAGAAATGTGGGACCGTCTTGAGGTAATATATGAAGGGACACAATTGGTACGTGCAACTAAAGCCAATATGCTTGTTTCTTAATATGAAAATTTCAGAATGAAACCCAAAGAGTCTATTTTTGATATGTATGCTAGGCTAACCATGCTCACTAACGGTTTAACTGAGCTAGGTAAGACCTACTCTGAGCAGGAGATCTTGAGAAAGATATTAAGATCCCTAACTCCTGCATGGCATACAAAGGCAACAACAGTCGAAGAGTCAAAAGACTTGGCTACCACGAAGGTGGAAGAACTCATAGGGTCCCTGATGACCTATGAGATGAATTTGAAGAACAAAGAGGTTGAGGTAAGTAAGAAGAAGCCTCTGGCTCTCAAAGCTGGGCCAAGTACCAAGGACATCTCTGAAGATGAAGAGCCTTCAACTAGCAACTCAGAAGAGGACGAGGTTGCTATGTTAACAAGGAAGTTTAGAAAATTCTTAGGAAAGGAAGGTCAAGGCTTCACAGGGAGGAAGCCTCAAGTAAAAAGAAGTTTCAGGTCAAGACCTGAAAATGCTAAAAAGTTTGACAGACTTGTCTGCTAATTCGGCAGGAAACCAGGACACATCAAGTCTGACTGTCTAGAAGGAGTTAAGAAAATAATGCCCAGGTGGAAGGGCAAGAAGAAACAGGCCATGGTGTGTACATGGAGTGATGAAGAAGAGGAAGAAACAGAAGAAAACTCCTCTGAAGAAGAGAAAGATGATCTCTACTTGATGGCCAATGGAGAAAAGAATAGAGAGGTAAACTCTCCTTTTGAGCATTTGACTACTGAGGATTAAGAAGAGGCTTACTTTGAATTAATGGATAAATATGAAGCGTATAGAAAAGAAAACAAAGCCCTATAGAAAAAGATTGACTCCATTGTGCATGATCAAACCTTCAATGAAAATATTACTTCCCTGAAACTGAAATTGAGGATCTAAGAAAAATGAATGAAAACCTGGAAGAGGGAAGAAAAGAAATGAGGGATTTGGAAGATGAAAATGAAAACCTAAGAGATGAAATTGATGAGTTGAAACTAAAGATAAAAAGCTATGTAAAAGACAACAATTTATGCAATGAAAAATCTAATGCATTTAAACAAGTCAACTCTCAACTATTGAAAGAAAATGAAAAGCTTCAAAAAGAAAGCCCTTGAAAAATTCGTTGATGGAAGTGAGAACTTGAATGCTCTGCTAGGGACTACAATGAACTGCGACAGGGAAGGGTTGGGATATGAGCCAACTAAGAAAAAGACTTCTGGCTTGAAAATAACAACTTTTGTCTCGTCTTCTGAAGCATCAACTTCTAAAATAACACCTAGCCCAAACCAAGAAAAAGCTAGAAACAAGGGAAAAGAGAAAGTGGGAGAGCCTATAAAGAACAATCCTAAAAAACCTAAAAAGGCTCACCTACAACACCAAGCAGGCCGACACCAACCCAAGTCCAAGTCTACAAATCCTAAGGGTAGAAAGAATCTCAACAATGACACAGGTCGAGACTACCCCAAGGACAGGTCGACAACCTCATGGTCAACCACCCGTCAGTTCCCTAGGTTTGCACCGATAAGTCGACACTCAATTTATAGGGACCCGACACATCTCTCAAATAGAGACTGTTATAAATGGGTAGAACGTGAGATAGGTCGACACTTTCATGACAGGAGGTCAACACATCCCTCATCCAGAGACCGTTATAAATGGTCAGAACAAGGGATAGGCCGACACTTCACCTCCTACAGGTCGACACCTTCATGGGTCTCGAGTAGTTATGCACCTTATGGCCATAGGTTCACTCAACCTCAACAACCTAGGTAATATGACACCTTCTACCCTTCCAGACAAACCAACTGGAACAAATGGTCCAAAAAACAATCCTTTTCTAACACTCCTAAAGCCCATGAAGCCCAAGAGACTAAAAGAGAGAAAAGGAATGTTAATGAAGAAAAGAAAGACCAGAACTTCCAACCAAGCAAGAAAAACAAAAATACTAAAAAAGTCTGGATTTCAAAGCCCATGTTGTCTTGCTTTACTGAGATGAGAAAACTCTTGGGAACCAATTGTCCTTGGGTTCCAAACATTGGGACCCAATTGTCCTTGGGTTCCAAACATTGTCACATAATTCCTTGTGCATGAGTGTCTTGCAGCCGTGCACAACTGGTGGTACCTTGATAGTGGCTGCTCAAGACACATGACTGGGGATAAAACCAAATTCTGTCTCTTGGTAGAAAAGGAAGCTGGACATGTAACGTTTGGAGGGAACAACAAGGGAAAGTTCATTGGTACAGGTAAAGTTGGTAAGAACCCCTCCAACTCCATTGAAAATGTATTGCTTGTTGATGGTCTGGAATATAATTTGCTGAGCATAAGTCAGCTTTGTGATAAAGGTCATACTGTGGTCTTTTACTCTAATGAATGTAGGATATTGCACCCTAATTCAAAAGAAATCAAGTTTTCTGGTAAAAGAGTCAACAATGTATACATGATTGACTTAGATGACCCTGCTCACATAAATCTTTATCTTGCTGCACCTAAATCGGAATTGGCATGCTTGTGGTATTGTAGACTAGATCATGCTAACTACAATACCCTTCATAAATTGGTGAAGCATTCTATTGTTAAGGGATTACCTGAAATTAAATTCAAACTGAACTCTAAAATTTGTGATGCATGTGCTCAAGGAAAACAAACTAGAAAATCATTTAAAAGTAGAACTGAAAGCCTTTCATCCAAACCACTTGAATTAATTCACATGGACTTGTTTGGTCCAACCAAAACAACTAGCTTAAGTGGTAAAAGATATGGCTATATTTTAGTAGATGACTTTACTAGATTCACTTGGGTGTTTTATCTTGCACATGAAAATGACGTATTTGATGAGTTTCAGGCACTCTTCATGCAAGTAAAGCAAGACGGTAAGTTCAAAATTTCTAACATACTTTTAGACCATGGTGGTGAATTCGAAAATGCTGATTTTGATAATCTTTACAGGACTGAAAGAATAAATCATAGGTTTTCATCACCAAGAACCCCTGAACAAAATGGGGTGGTCGAGAGAAAGAACAGAACTCTTATAGAGATGGCACGCACAATACTTGCTGAAAAGTAACTATCGAGGAGATTTTGGCCAGAAGCGGTAAACACGGCATGCTATATCATCAACCACTCAATGGTAAGGTCATTCACTAAAATGACTCCTTATAAGTTGATCAAAGGTAAGAAGCCATCTCTTTCTCACTTGAGAGTATTTGGTTCAAAGTGTTTTGTTCACAACAATGATAAAAAGATTTTGGACATATTTGAGCCGACGAGTGAAGAAAGCATTTTTCTTGGATACTCAGATAGATCTAGAGCTTATAGAGTATATAATCTTAAGACCCTATGTGTGGAAGAGTCACCTCACATCACTTTTGATGAGACTAATCATGACAATACTTGCAGTGAAGATGATGATGGGGAATTTCTAAACATAAGAGGAAAGGAAAAACTTCCACACAAGGAGACACAAGCAAATAAAGACCAAAGAGAGTCAAGCAATGCTCCGGTCACTGATGCAGATAAAGGTAACACTCAAACTGATTTAAGAGTGTTAAAAGACCATCCTCTGGAAAACATCTTAGGTAATCTACGTGACCCAACTAAAATCAGGTCTCATTTTAAAATTATGGATGAAACTGAACAACTTGCTATTGTGTCTCAAATTGAACCAAAAAATATTGTAGAGGCCTTAAAAGATGACAATTGGATAAATTCCATACATGATGAATTAAACCAGTTTGAAAGAAACAATGTGTGGCATCTTGTTCCTAGGCCCCAAGAAAAATCTATCATATGTACTAAATGGGTTTTTAGGAACAAACTAAGTGACGATGGTAAGATAATTAGAAATAAAGCCAGATTGGTGGCTCAGGGGTATAATCAAGAGTTTGGCATAGACTTCGAAGAGTCTTTTGCCCATGTAGCCAGAATGGAGGCCATTAGGATTTTGCTTGCATTTGCATGTTCTCATAAAATCAAACTGCAGCAAATGGATGTAAAGAGTGCCTTTCTAAATGGGTTGATTAATGAAGTGGTATATGTAGAGCAACCCCCTAGTTTTGAATGTTCACATTTCAAAGATCATGTTTATAAGTTGGACAGGGCCCTATATGGCTTGAAGCAGGCACCCAGAGCTTGGTATGATAGACTAAGCTCATTCCTCTCCGAACAAGGGTATACACGAGGTAATGTAGACCAGACATTATTCACTAAGAGACAAGGTAAGGACATCTTGTTAGTTCAGATTTATGTGGATGACATAGTGTTTGGGTCTACAAAGCCTCAAATGTGTGAGGAGTTTGCTAAAATCATGACCAATGAATTTGAAATAAGTCTAATGGGTGAGCTTCAATTCTTTGTTGGCTTGCAGATAAGTCAAAGCAATGAAGGTTGTTTCATCAATCAAGCCAAATATGTGAAAGAGTTGCTGAAAGATTTCACCTGATCAACTACAAACCTTTAAGAACTCCAATGGGGACTGCCACTTCACTAGATGTAGATGAACAAGTTACACTTGTGGATGTAAAGAAGTATAGAGGTATGATCGGTTCATTACTCTATCTAACTGCATCTAGACCAGACATTCAATTTAGTGTTTGCCTTTATGCTAGATTTCAGTCTAGTCCTAGAGAGTCCCACTTGACTGCTATCAAGCGTATCTTTAGATACCTTGCTGACACTCAAGATCTGGGATTATGGTATCCTACATCTTGTGAGCTTTCACTCATTTCCTTTTCAGATGCAGACTATGCCGGCTACAAACTGGATCGCAAGATCACTAGTGGCTATTGCCAATTTATTTGCAGGTGTTTGGTTTCTTGGGCCTCCAAGAAATAGCATTCGGTTACCCTCTAAACTGCAGAGGCAGAATATGTTGCTGCAGGGAGTTGTGGCACCCAAGTGCTGTGGATCAAACACCAACTCCAAGACTATCTAATAGATCTTGGATGTGTTCCCATTTTATGTGATAACACAAGTGCTATAAACCTTGCAAAAAATCCAGTCAAGCATTCTAGGACTAAGCATATAGAAATTAGGCATCATTACATTAGGGATGAAGTCCTTAAAAATCATTTTGAGCTCCATTTTGTTGACTTAGAAAATCAGATTGTAGATATCTTCACAAAACCTTTAAGCAATGATATGTTCTATACCTTAAGGATAGGGCTAGGTCTATGCAGACCTCAATCAACTCAGGTTTGAGCTGTTTACTCTTTCTTGATGCTCAAGATACTTGTCCTTGCTATGATGGTTGCTAGTTATCTGATTTTTCTGGAAATGGTCTACTGTTTGAATGAATTGTTTCATGAATGATGGTCACATTTGTTGTGTCCCCTGGTTTTGATGATAACAGATCATAAATCATTAGTAGATATTTGAGAAATATCTAACTTATTTTGGTTTGATGAACTGACTAATCAAGTGCAGAAGAATCTCTCTAAGTGATGTCTCGACACGGCCTAATGATGTCCTGACACATCTAGAAGAGATTGTGTTAGATTTCCAATGCTTGAGCTCCGGCATAAAAGAATGTGTCGACACATCTAACCCATGTTTCGACACATCCAGAAGAAATCAAGCCGAAGTCGTTCTGTCTAAGACTCTAGACTCACTAATGTCTCGACACACTCATGTGAAAATCTCTGCACTTGGCGCTTCTGTCTCGACACCCTCATGCGAGAACTCTACACATGGCTCACATGTCCTAACACCTTTTGGTGTTGTCTCGACACATCAGCCATGGATCTTCAAGACACTCACTAAATGTCTCGAAACACTAAGTGTAAAGTGTCGACACATCAATGTTCAACCAGAATGTGTTTGAAACCGGCAGAAGCTATCTTCAAGGCTTTCAAAGGGATGTCTTGACACACTGACAAAAATGTGTCAACAAATCCACGTTCAATAAGAATGATTCTTCAATGCTTTCAAAGGAATGTCTCGACACACTGACAGGAAAGTGTCGACACACTTGGTTCGACCAGAATGGATCTGAATCCGACGGAAGGTGTCTTCAAGATCCGGAACTTAATCTAGAAGATCTGTTTGCTCTGGAAAAAGCCGTCAAAGTGCTTCTGTGTCAGAAGACTGTGATTTGGCAGAGACATCCTCTGAAGAAGATTGTACCTTGGCTGCTATGGTCTCCTACCTATTCACATTCCTGCAGACTTGACAGAATAGAAGTCAACTATGCAAATGGAAGCAGATCAAATAATGTGAATGTGACATTCTGGGTGTTGCTTGAAAAGCAGACAACGTTGGTGTCGCCCTAGGACACCAATATATAAGGAGCATGAGCTCCAGTTCGGAGCGCAAGAAAGCAAGAGGAAAAACGAAAAGCTGGAAGACTTGCTAAGGAAGCTAGCCTCCTTCCTAATGTTGCTGGTGTGAGCACTTGAAGAAGAAGATGATCCTCTCCCTCACGATGGGAGATCTTCTTACAAGCAGAAGGGTTTCGTGAAGCTCTATCCAAATCTCTGAAAAAGCTTGAAGCTTAATCAACCTTCTTCGTCAAGGGTGGTGGTGAAGATCCAGGAAGAAGAAGAAGAAAGCCAAGGACTCCTCAAGCTCTTTCCCAGACAGGAGACTTCCTTCTCATTGTGTTTTACTATGATACTCTGTTTGGTGGTTCCATTTTTAGTTTACTTTTCTTAAAATAAACTCCATAGCATTTGATCCCTACCTGAGTGTAGGAAGACAAATGGTGTTGACACCGGTCTGTGTTTTGGGTTGTTATACCTCAAGCTGTGTGGCAGCGGAGTGTGAGAGTGCTTCTCTCTGTAAGAAGCTGTGAATCAGCGGGTGTGTGTTGGCACCAGTGAAGCCTCACTGTATTAGGTGAGGGGTGGACGTAAGTCTCTAAATTGAGACTGAACCACCTTAACAATCTTATCTTGTGGTTTTATTTCTCTTTTGTTCACACGGTAGAAGCTTGACAGGACTGATTCTAGACATCATGTGTATATCTAGCTTCTTAGCTGTTAGCTAATATATATTTCATAATCAGTTGTGTTAAATCTAGTTTTTATTTCCGCAAAGAAGGGCAAAAGGGGGCTGATCTATTCACCCCTCCTCTCTAGATCGGCCTATCACCACTCAGCACGTGGTATCAGAGCTAGTCTCTCTGTATGTGGTCTAACGACATTGAGAGAACTAGTGATATGGCAACTAAAGGTGCTATGGCCGAAGGACATTTAGTAAATAGGCCACCCTTTTTCACTGGGACAAATTATCCTTACTGGAAAAACCGCATGCAGGTCTTCATTAGAGCCCAGGATCATGAAGTCTGGCGAGTGATCAGCAAGGGACCATTTGAGCTACCTCCGGACGAAGATACATGGACTAAAGAACAGATCAGGCAATCAACTCTAAACTGGGGTGCCAAGCACATCATCCAACCGAATGCTCAAGGGTGTCAACTTGTGCCACTGTAAAAGAAATGTGGGACCGTCTTGAGGTAATATATGAAGGGACACAGCAGGTACGTGCAACCAAAGCTAACATGTTGGTATCTGAATATGAGAAGTTTAGAATGAAATCTGATGATTCCATTTCAGACATGTATGCTAGGCTAGCCTCGCTCACTAATGGCTTGACTGAGCTACGTAAGACCTACTTTGAGCAGGAGATAGTAAGGAAGATTCTGAGATCACTAACTCCCATTTGGCATACAAAGGCCACTGTAGTTGAAGAATAAAAAGACTTAACTACCACCAAGGTAGAAGAACTCATAGGGTCCCTGATTACCTATGAGATGAATCTGAAAAACAAAGAGGCTGAGGTAAGTAAAAAGAAGCCTCTAGCTCTTAAAGCTGGACCAAGCTCCAAGGACCTATCTGATGATGAAGAGCCTTCAAGTAGCAACACTAAAGAAGATGAAGTTGCTCTATTAACAAGAAAGTTCAGAAGGTTTTCAAGAAAGGAAGGTACATGCTTCACTAAGAAGAAGCCCAAGGTGAAAAGAGGTTTCAGGCCAAGACCTGAAAATTTTAAAAAGTCTGAAAAGCGTGTATGCTACTCTTGCAGGAAACCAGGACACATCAAGTGTGAGTGTCCAGAAGGAGCTAAGAAAGCCATGCCCAGGTGGAAGAGCAAGAAGAAGCAGGCCATGGTGTGCACTTGGAGTGATGAATAAGAAGAAGAAACTGAAGACAACTCCTCCAAGGAGGAAAAAGATGATCTATGTCTGATGGCCAAAGGAGAAAATGACAGTGAGGTGAGCTCTCCCTTTGAGCATTTCTCTACCGATGATTGGGAAGAAGCCTACTTTAAATTAATGAATAAATATGAAGTATACAGAAAAGAAAACAAAATCTTAAAGAAGAAGGTTGAATCCTGTGGGCATGATAAACCTCTCAATGAAAAAATAATCTCTCTAGAAACTGAAATTGAAGATCTAAGAAAAATGAATGAGAATCTTGAAGAAGGAAGAAAAGAAATGAGAGACTTGGAAGATGAAAATGAAAGGCTAAGAGATGAAATTGACGAATTGAAATTAAAAATGCAATGCTATGTAAAGGACAACAATCTGTGCAATGAGAAGTCTAAAGCCTTTAAACATGTCACTTCTCAACTGTTAAAAGAAAATGAGAAACTTCAAAAGGACCTAGCAGACAAACAAATCTCTCTTGAAAAATTTGTTGATGGGAGTGAAAACTTGAATGCCCTGCTAGGAACTAAAATAAACTTCAACAGAGATGGGCTAGGATATGAGCCTACCAAAAAGAAAGCATTTGGGCTAAAGACCACCACCTTTGTCTCTTCTTTAGAAGCATCAACCTCCAAATCAACACACCAAGAAAATGTTGAAAACAAAGGAAAATAAAAGATACGAGAACCAATCAACAAAACTTCCCAATAACACAAAAAGGTTCACAAACAATCCCAAACAGGTTGACACCCATCCAAGCCTCAGCCTGCACATCACAAAGGAAGAGACAGTTACAATGCTAGAACAGATCGGGACACTCCATGGAATAGGTCGACACCCACTTGGTCAAACGCCCAACAATACCCCAAGTTTGCACCAACAGGTCGATAGTTTCCATACAGGAGGTCGACACATCCCTTATCCAGAGATCGTTACAGACGGACTGAACAGTGGACAGGTCGAGACTTTGCCTTTTACAGAGCGACACCTCCATGGGTAAGGAACAATAATGTTCCCTATGGTCATAGATTCACACAACCTCAACGACCTAGGCAATATGACACCTCCTATTCATCTAGACCAACCAACTAGAACAAATGGTCTAATCAACAATCCTTCTCCAACACTTCCAAAACTCACAAAGTCCAAAAGACTAAAGAGAAGAAAAACCAGAACTCCCAACAAAGCAAAGATACTAAGAAAGTTTGGATTTCAAAATCAGTGTTATCCTGCTTTACAGAAATGAAGAAATTATTGGGACCTAATTATCCTTGGGTTCCAAACATTGTCACTTAATTCCTTGTGCAGGAGTGTCTTGCAGCCGTGCACAACCGTTGGTATCTTGACAGTGGCTGCTCAAGACACATGACTGGAGATAAAATCAAATTATGTCTCCTGATTGAAAAGGAAGCTGGACATGTCACCTTTGGAAGAAACAACAAAGGAAAAATCATTGGTTCAGGTAAAGTTGATAAGAACCCCTCCAACCCAATTGATAATGTATTACTTGCTGATGGTTTGGAGTACAATTTGCTGAGCATTAGTCAACTATGTGATAAAGGTCATACTGTAGTTTTTGACTCTAATGAATGTAGGATCCTGCAACCAAATTCAAAAGAAACCAGGTTTTCTGGTAAAAGAGTCAACAACGTGTACATGATTGACTTAGATGACCCTGCTCACATAAATCTTTATCTTGCTGGACCCAAATCTGAATTAGCTTATTTGTGGCATCGCAGACTAGGTCATGTTAGTTACAATACTCTTCATAAATTGGTAAAGTATTCCATTGTCAAAGGTCTGCCAGAAATTAAATTCAAACTGAACACTAAGATTTGTGATGCATGCGCTCAAGGAAAACAGACTAGAAAGTCATTTAAAAGCAGAACTGAAAACTAATCATCTAAACCACTTGAACTAATCCATATGGACTTGTTTGGTCCAACCAAAATAGCTAGCTTAAGTGGTAAAAGATATGATTACATCTTAGTAGATGACTTTACTAGATTCACTTGGGTATTTTATCTTGCACATAAAAATAATGCCTTTGATGAGTTTCAGGCACTGTATATGCAAGTGAAGCAAGATGGTAAGTTTAAGATCTCCAACATTATTTTAGATCATGGTGGTGAATTCGACAATGCTGACTTTAAAATTTTGTGTAGGACTGAAGGAATCATTCACAAGTTTTCATCACCACGGACTCCTGAACAAAATGGGGTTGTTGAGAGGAAGAATAGAACTCTCATAGAGATGGCACGCACAATACTTACTGAAAGGCATCTCCCAAGAAGATTTTGGGCATAAGCGTAAACACTGCATGTTATATCATCAACCGTTCAATGGTAAGGCCCCTCACCAAAATGACTCCATATGAGCTGCTGAAAGGTAAAAAGCCATCTCTCTTTCACATGAAAGTGTTTGGGTCAAAGTGTTTTGTTCATAACAATGATAAAAGAGTTCTGGACAAGTTTAAGCCCAAGAGTGAAGAAGGGATATTCCTTGGGTACTCCGACAAGTCTAGGGCTTATAGAGTCTACAATCTTAAGACCCTTTGTGTGGAAGAATCCCCTCACATCACTTTTGATGAGATTGATCATGACAACACTTGCAGGGAAGATGATGATGGGGAATTTCTGAACATAAAAGGAAAAGAAGAACTTCCACATGAGGACACACAAACAAATGAAGACCAGGAAGAGCCAAGTAATGATCTGGTCATCGAAGCAGATGAAGGTAACACTCAGCCTGATTTAAGAGTGTTAAAAGACCATCCCTTAGAAAATATCTTAGGAAATCTGCATGACCGAACCAAAACTAGGTCTTAGTTCAAAATTATGGATGAAATTGAACAGCTTGCTCTTGTATCTCAAACTGAACCCAAAAATATTATAGAGGCCTTAAAAGATGAAAACTGGATCAATTCCATGCATGATGAACTAAACCAGTTTGAAAGAAATAAGGTTTGGCATCTTGTTCCTAGACCTCAAGAGAAATCAGTCATAGGAACCAAATGGAAAGATAGTAAGAAACAAATCCAGATTGGTGGCTCTAGGGTATAATCAAGAAGTTGGCATAGATTATGAAGAATCTTTTGCTCCTGTTGCTAGACTTGAGGCCATTAGAATTTTGCTAGCATTTGCATGTTCTCATAAAATCAAACTGCAGCAAATGGATGTAAAGTGTGCTTTTCTAAATGGTCTTACTAAAGAAGAAGTCTATGTAGAGCAATCCCCCAGTTTTGAATGCACATATTTCAAAGATCATGTTTATAAATTGGACATGGCTTTATATGGCTTGAAGCAGGCACCCAGAGCTTGGTACGACAGACTAAGCTCATACCTCATCGAACAAGGGTATTCAAGAGGTAATGTAGATCAGACACTATTCACCAAGAAACAAGGTAAAGATATCTTGATAGTTCAGATTTATGTGGATGATATAGTGTTTGGATCCACAAAATCTCAAATGTGTGAGGAATTTGCTAAACTCATGACCAATGAGTTTGAAATGAGTCTAATGGGTGAGCTACAATTTTTCCTTGGCTTGCAGATTAATCAAAACAATAAAGGCTATTTTATCAATCAAGCCAAATATATGAAGGAGTTGCTGAAAAGGTTTGATCTGACCAACTGTAAACCATTAGGAACTCCAATGGGGACTGCCACTTCACTGGATGAAGATGAACAAGGTATTCTTGTAGATGCAAAGATATATAGAGGTATGATTGGGTCATTACTCTATCTAACTACATCTAGACCAGACATTCAGTTCAGCATTTACCTTTGTGCTAGATTTCAGTCTAGTCCGAGAGAGTCTCACTTGACTGCTGTCAAGCGTATTTTTAGATAACTTGCTGTCACTAAAGAATTGGGATTATGGTATCATGCATCTTGTGAACTTTCACTTATTTCATATTCAGATGCAGATTATGCAGGATGCAAACTGGACCGCAAGAGCACTAGTGGCTATTGCCAATTTCTCAGTGGGTGTTTGGTTTCTTGGGCTTCCAAGAAACAGCACTCGGTTGCCCTCTCAACTACAGAAGCAGAATATGTAGCTGCAGGGAGTTGTAGCACCCAAGTACTGTAGATCAAACACCAACTCCAAGACTATCTAATAGATCTTGGCTATGTACTCATTCTGTGTGATAACACAAGTGCTATAAATCTTACAAAAAATCCAGTCATGCACTCTAGGACTAAACACATTGAAATTAGGCATCACTTTATAAGGGATGAAGTTCTCAAAAATCACTTTGAGCTCCATTTTGTAGACTCAGAAAATCAGCTTGCAGATATCTTTACAAAGCCCTTAAGCAATGATAGGGTCACAACATTAAGGAGAGAGCTTGGTCTATGTAGACCTCAATCCACTCAGGTTTGAGCTATCAATTACTCCTTTGATGCTATGCCTACTTATCTTTACCATGTTTGGAACAAGCATATCTGCTTTGATTTAGAATTGGTCCATTGGCTATATGAATCTTGCTTTGAATAATGGTCACATTCAGGGGGAGCCTGCTTGTACTTATGAATGTTTTTAATTGAACATCATCTTCCGACAGCATAGTATATCAAATGTTGAGAAGTGAAATGACAGGTTACGCCTGTCAGAAACTCTCATCATGCGAGGACAGGCCTCTGCCAAGTACCATGAGTCAGAAATGCATATTGTTAACTGCATAGTTGATTTCTAGTGCATAAGCATGTTTAAAGCTTTAGCATCCGTTGAAGCACTTCTCAGTGGCAGCAAAAGGTAACACCACTCTTGAATGATTGTCTGAAAGAAGAAAGTCAGAGGCACTGGTAGTAAAATATGGCAGGTGTCTGTCAGAAATGAAGACTCACAGAAGCTAGCAGAGAACAGTTTGATGTACAGTCAGGTGTCGAGACAGGCAGGATAAAATTTCTTGAACAGATCGACACCCTACTGATATGTGTCGAGACATGATAAACAAATCTCCTTGAACAGGTCGACACCCTACTGGTATGTGTCGAGACTTGCAGCATAGAACTTGTTGATCAGATCGACACCTTAAAGCATGTGTCGAGACTGTCTCTCAGCCGCCCTTGGTTTTGAAGATCAAATGGAGAGTTTCCTTGATTCCTTCTACACATTGCTTCCTTCATTTCCATCTAAAATCTCTTCGCCTCTGAACCTTCACTTTTCACTGAGCATTAAGTGAGGGGGAGTTGAGAATGTTTTCATTCATCTATACAACCCTGGGTGAGTTCATTTGTATTACTCATGTTAAAGAAATGGTTTCTTGTTTATAATCCCCATTTTCATGAATCATTGCATTGAGTTCTACCAAACTTGCAGTCATAATAGGATTGAAACATTTCTTAAGTCTTGAAAATGACCTTTGCCCCTGTGTCTGAAAGTTCACTGCATCTAGGCTTCTTGGCTTTTGAAATGATTGGCATGTATTGTCCTTAAACATGTTCCTAACGTGAAGTCAAATAGAGAATACGCCCTCTAGAAACCATGATGCTATAATTTCAGAGCAATGACCTCTCTCAGAGAAATTAGATCCTCCATCAATGAAATGAAGGATAATCTAGTCATGATGAGGAAAGTCAACTCTGTTCAAAAGAATTCAGAAAGATAAGCTACACTGAGTAACCAGGGACTCTAGCGTCTAAACAACGTGTTTCCTTGAGTCAAAAAGTGAATGCTATATCGGACTGTTCAATTAATTTAAAAAAATGGTTTGGGGTTGACTCTACAACTTGCTTCAAAACAAAAAGGGTTATTGTTTACTTTCAATACTTGCATATCTTCTTTTTCCAATCATGCCAAACATATGTGATGAGTAAGTCAAATGGGCTTGGTTCCATTCTCTTAACTTTCTCAAATGTTTAAGTTATATTATTTGTTGTAAAAATGATTTTTCTCAAACTTTCATTACTCAAAATGAGCTTATAAGCTTTAAACCATCTGAACTTAACATAGGGGTATATACGCCATTTCTTACTCCTGGGGTGTTATTTTAAAACTCCAAAATTATCAACTTTCCCTATTTCACTCGACGGTGAAAATCAATCTTTACCATTTGTCATTTTCTAACCCTATTTCCCCGTCACCATCGCTCTCCGGCGAAACAGCACATCCTCACCTGGAGGTCGATGCCCTCGTTCCCTCTCTTTCGCCTGTGAAACCCTCTCCCCAGCTAGCTCCAATTGCCCTCCGTTTCCTCACCTCCCTTTCTTCTAACTTCTCCATGGCTCCTCTGGTCACCCACGGCAAGAAGAAAGACGCGGCATTATCCAAGAAGGCCGCAACCTCGAAAGTGATCCCTCCCGGATTCTCTTCCCTAGGTATGTGGATTTTAGTGACCATGAGATGCTTGAGAATTTTCTTGAACTGCTGCCACTGTTTGAGTTCCAAGGTTGGAGACGGTTTATGTCTGATTACAGGGTATACTACCCATTTCTAGTTCAGTAGTTCTACAAGAACTTATTTTTTGATGGAAATAAGAAAGTTCTTCGGACTTAGGTCAAGGGGGTCTCCATCAAGCTTACCACCAAGCTTCTTCATAGGGCTTTACACATACCCCAGGATGGAGAACTAGAATCTGAGGTTCAGATTGATCTGTCTGCAGCTTACACCCTCCTTAAAGGAAAGCCTCGAGACCCTCAGGATGCTACTCAACTACTTGTCAAATACTTTGATACAAACCGGTTCCCCCCCTTACAGCATCTTCTGCATCACATTTTCACTACCATGATTACCCCACAAGGAGGTGACAGAAGTAGACTTACAAAGACCCAGAGGTTCCTATTTTACTGCTTATTCAACAATTACCATGTTTGTTTACCTAAGATCATGCTCCAGATTATGGACAGTTGCACTTGCAACCGGCACAGCCTGCCTTATGCTGCACACCTAACTGCTCTTTTTCATAAGGTTGGCATCCCTCTTGAAAATGAAAAGTCCATACCAATCCCCAGAAGTAATGTTTACAGCATGAGGTTTATAGAAAATTACATGCACTTCAAAAAGGAAGGTGATAAACTAGTAAGGAATCTGCCTGGCCATCTACCTGACCCTCCAGTACAACCAGCTCCACAAGCACAGCAGCCAGCTTCAGATGCACAGTTAGATCAGCATGAGGAAGTGTTCCATGCAGATATCCACTTTGAGCAGGCCCCTCAGCAGCAGCAGTCTGCAGATCCCATGGACCTGCCTGGGATGATGATGGCTTTTGGCATCCAACTTTCTCTGTCTCTAGACAATGAGCATAGAGTGTTTAGTGCCAGGGATGCCCCTCCTGAATTTCATACGAGGCCTCCACTTCACAAGGTCCTGCTTTTGGTGCCACTGGCAGTCTTATAGATATTCACCCTGCACTTATTCAATTCCTCACTGCTCAATTTGGGAGTATGAATTCCTCCTTTTGTCAACTCAGTCTGCAGGTAGATAGAATAGAAGCCAGACAACTCCATTTTGAGCAAGTCCAAACCAGCAGATGGGAGAAATTTGTGCATGACAAACATAAGTCAGATGAAAGGAAGAAAAGCTTCATGAACTCCTTGATAAATGTGTGTGAACGAGTAGGCAGAATCATGAAAAGACTACGAGAGATCCACACTGAAACCCAGAGAAAACTGCTGAAATGGTCATGCATGCCTATGACATCCGAGAGGATCAAGGTAATCTCAACATTAAGTGTGCCAAACTGATGGAGTCATCTAATTAGCTAGCTGAACAAGTGGCTGGCGCCACTACATCCATCAGAGCACAAGCGGCTGGGCAACTACATCCATCCGGGCACATGTGACAGTAGAGATCAACAGATCTCTTGATGCCACCTCCAATCTGGAGAGAACCATCAATGCCACTACTTCTCGCTTACTGGATGCTTCCCAAAGGTTGAAAGGGAAACTGTATTCCTACACCAATAAGCTACTTGATGCCTCCTCCAGGCTTGCCGACACAGTTCACACTGACACAGCTAGAGCAGTCAATAGCACCACCAAAGCTGAGGCCAAGATGGACGTTGTGTACCAGAAACTGGATATGGTTGGTACTGAAATCTTGGAGCTCATTCGTCTGCATAAATCTCAACTCCAACCAGCCCTGACAGGACGCAAGTGATGAATGGTGTCCTCCTCCTCAAACAGAAGCCACCTCTTCTCGTTGTCCACCACAAGGCTCCCAACAGAGGGCTGAAATAGAATACATTTATGAGATGATGTATACCTGGCTCAAGGACATCAAAGAAAATGTCCAGAACTTACACTGTTTTGTCAGCCAAAGGGATGAGCAGTTAAATAACAGGATTGACTCTCTAGAGACAGCCATCTCCCACCTACAACATGAGTTCCAAGAGGCACAGATCTTGCACCTGGCCAGCACCAGCACCATGCCTCCACCACAGTAGCCTCCTCCTTCACCCCCTCCTTGCTGATAACAAAGCGGGAGAAGTACCGAAGACATTCTGAGAAGACAAGCAACATCAAACATCTAGCATGTAGTTAACTTTTGTATTTAGATTTTCAATGTAACTACTTGAACACACATCCTTGCTTGATTTGTACAAAACCCTGGTTCATCAATGAATCAAGCTTTTTGTTGTTGTTGTTGAAATGCTATATGTTGAAAAAATGCTAACATTAGTTGTTCTGTGAATGGATCAATCTCCCTTGGTTGACGGCCCCTCAAACCAATTTGATTATATTGCTATATAAATGATTGGATATAATGATTCATGGTTGTCATCATAAAAAAGGGGGAGAATGTTGTATCCCCTGGTTTTGATGATAACAGATCATAAATCATTAGTAGATATTTGAGAAATATCTAACTTATTTTGATTTGATGAACTGACTAATCAAGTGCAGAAGAATCTCTCTAAGTGATGTCTCGACACGGCCTAATGATGTCCCGACACATCTAGAAGAGATTGTGTTAGATTTTCATTACTTGAGCTCTGACATAAAAGAATGGGTTGACACATCTAACCCATGTCTCCACACATCCAGAAGAAATCAAGCCGAAGCCGTTCTGTCTAAGACTCTGGACTAACTAATGTCTCGACACACTGAATGAAAAGTGTCAACACACTCGTGTGAAAATATCTGCACTTGGCGCTTCTGTCTCGACACCCTCATGCGAGAACTATGCATATGGCTCACATGTCCCGACACCTTTTGGTGTTGTCTCGACACATCAGCCATGGATCTTCAAGATACTCACTAAATGTCCCGACACAATGAGTGTAAAGCGTCGACTCACTTCAACCAGAACGTGTTTGAAATCGGCAGAAGCTATCTTCAAGGCTTTCAAAGGGATGTCTTGACACACTGATAGGGAAGTGTCGACACATCCACGTTCAACCAGAACGATTCTTCAATGCTTTCAAAGGAATGTCTCGACACACTGACATGAATGTGTCGACACACTTGGTTCGACCAGAACGGAACTGAATCTGACGGAAGCTATCTTCAAGATCCGAAACTTAATCCAGAGGATCCGTTTGCTCTGGAAAAAGCCGTCAAAGTGCTTCTGTGTCAGAAGACTATGATTTGGCAGAGACATCCTCTGAAGAAGATCGTACCTTGGCTGCTATGGTCTCCTACCTACCCGCATTCCTGCAGACCTGACAGAATAGAAGTCAACTATGCAAATGGAAGCAGATCAAATAATGTGGATGTGACATTCTGGGTGTTGCTTGAAAAGCGGACAACGTTGGTGTCGCCCTAGGACACCAATATATGAGGAGCATGAGCTCCAGTTCAGAGCGCAAGGAAGCAAGAGGAAAAATGAAAAGTTGGAAGACTTGCTGAGGAAGCTAGCCTCCTTCCTGATGCTGCTGGTGTGAGCACTTGAAGAAGAAGATGATCCTCTCCCTCACAATGGGAGATCTTCTTACAAGCAGAAGGGTTTTGTGAAGCTCCATCTAGATCTCTGAAAAAGCTTGAAGCTTAATCAACGTTCTTCCTCAAGGGTGGTGGTGAAGATCCAGGAAGAAGAAGAAGAAAGCCAAGGACTCCTCAAGCTCTTTCCCAGACAGGAGACTTCCTTCTCATTGTGTTTTACTACGATACTCTATCTGGTGGTTCCATTTTCAGTTTGCTTTTCTTAAAACAAACTCCATAGCATTTGATCCCTACCTGAGTGTAGGAAGACAGATGGTGTTGACATCGGTCTGTGTTTTGGGTTGTAATACCTCAAGATGTGTGGCAGCGGAGTGTGAGAGTGCTTCTCTCTGTAAGAGGCTGTGAATCAGCGGGTGTGTGTTGGCACAAGTGAAGCCTCACTGTATTAGGTGAGGGGTGGATGTAAGTCTCTAGATTGAGACTGAATCACCTTAAAGTTCTTGTCTTGTGGTTTTATTTCTCTCTTGTTCCAACGGTAGAAGCTTGATAGGACCGATTCTAGACATCATGTGTGTATCTAGCTTCTTAGCTGTTAGTTAATATCTGTTTCATAATCAGTTGTGTTAAATCTAGTTTTATTTCCGTAAAGAAGGGCAAAAAGGGGCTGATCTATTCACCCCTCCCCTCTAGATCTTCCTATCACCACTCAACATCATTCAGGGGAAGCTTGTGTGCATTTTGATTGCCTTAAATTGCATATCATGCTTTGACTACATAGTATCTCAAATGCTAAGTTGTGGAAAGTCAGGCTACGCCTGTCAGGAAACTTTCACCATGCGTGAGAACTGACCTCTGCCATGTACCATGAGTCAGAATTGCATATTAAGAACTACATAGTTTATATTTAGTGCATAAGCATATTTAAAACCTTAGCATCAAATAAAGCACTTCTCACTGGCAGCAAGAAGGTAAAATTTTTGGTTGACTGCCTCAAATCAGAAAATCAGAGGCACTGGAATCAGTTTTTGGCAGAAGTGTTTCAGAAATAAATCAAACAAAGAAAGATAAGAATCAGAGATACTGGGTGAGAACATGTTGCTGAACAGGTCGACACACTCTGATAATGTGCTGACACATACAGGCCAATAGCCAAATGAAGGTCGACACTCTTTTTGGCCAGCAAGTAGACAAGGTCTGTGCAGGTTTACCCACTGGCAAGATAAGGTCCGTGCCCTTTTGAAGACATGGTCTGTGCAAGGACTGAGCTCACTCTAGATAGGTCGACACCCTCATAGGAATTATCGACACTGTCACTCAGCCACTCTTGGGTATGTGATCCAATGGAGAGTCATTCTGATCTATTCACCCTACCTTATCACTACCTTCTTGATTCCTTCATCACATATTTTTGTTTATGAACCATTGCTTCAAATCATTGCTTGCTCACAGGTCATTTATTCAGGGGGAGTTGAGAATGTTTTAATTCATTCATGCAACCTTTGCTAAGTCATTCTGTTCTACCTTTGTAAAGGAAATGGCTTGATGTTTATAACCCTCAACTTGGTTGATAATCGTGTTAAGTTTCACCTACCTTGCACTCATAATTCATAGGGTTAAAATATTCATCAAAGTCTTTTATAATCCCCATGGCCTAAACTTCTGAAAGCTAACAGTAAAATTGCTTCTTTGGATAAGGAATCATTGCTTGTATTGTCCTTAAACATTTCACCTAAATTGAAGTCATCTAGTGAATACGCCTCCTAAAGTTACATTGCAAAAATTTCAGAGCAATGGCACTTTCTTCAGAGAAACTGGATCATGCCTCAATGAAATTTAGATAAATCCAGTCATGGTGAAGACTGCTAACTCTGCTAAACGAAGAACAGGAAGATAAGCTACACTGAGTAACCAGGGACTCTGGCGTCTGAACAACGTGTTTCCTTGTGTCAAAAAGTGAATGCTATATTAGAATATTTTTAAAAAAATTGTTTGGGGCTGACTCTGGGCTTTACTTCAAAAATAAAGGGTTTTTGTTTATTTTCAATGCTTGATTAATTTTTCCCCCAATCTTGCCTAATGAACTTAACGAGTAAGAAAAATAGGCTTGGTAATATCCTTTGACTTCTTTTAAATATTTTAATTCTATTATTTGCTACAAAAATGGTTTTCTTAAACATTTATTCATCTAAATTGAGCTTATACGCCTTAAACCGTTTAAAATAACAATAGGGGTATTTCATCATTTCTTATCTAAAAGGGTGTTCTTTTCAAATGAGAAAAAAATCTCTTCTTCACCTTTTTAACCGGTCGGTGAATGTATATCCTTCACTTTACCATCTCTCACACCCTCTCTCGCAAACCCTTTCTCCGGCGCATCTGCACTTTCTCACCGCGGAGGTCGACACTTCTCTCCGTCTCCATCCGTTTGTGCCGCCACCTCTCCCGCTAGCTCCAGCAGCCCTCCGTCACCCTCCATTCCTTCTTTCCACCCTCGCCATGACTCCTCCGGTCACCTGTGGCAAGAAGATGGATGCGACAACCTCCAAAAAGGCCGCTGCTCAAGCTCCTACAACAAAGAAAACGCATAAGGAAGGGCGCTCAAAGAGCATTGAGGACAGACCAGCTACAAAACCAGCAAAAAGGAGAGCCGTAGAAGCGCAGGGTTCAAACAGCGACAAGGGTACGCCGCAAGAACCTCTGGCCAAGAGGAAACGCCTACCCGCAGTTGAAAAAGGGAAAGAAAAGGTGCAGCCTGCTCCTCCTCAGCGTAGTGCCACTCAAATAGTTAGGGACGAAGAGAGTGACCCCACCAGAATACTGTTTCCAAGGTATGTGGATTTCAGTGACCACCAGCTGCTTAAAAATTTTCCTGAACTACTTCCCCTCATTGAATTCCAAAAATGGCAGAAATTTTTGTCAGCACATAGGGTGTACTACCCATTTCTGGTACAGTAGTTCTACAAGAATTTAGTTTATGACTAGAATCAGAAAGCCCTTAGGACTGAAGTTAAGGGCGTGTAGATAAAATTATCTACCAACCTTCTTCATAAAGCTTTGCGTATTCCCCGGGCAGGAGTATTAGAATCTTAATTTGGGGTTGACTTGTCTGTTGCATACACCATTCTAACGGGAAAACCCAGAAACCCTCAGGATGAAACTCAACTCCTAGTGAAACATTTTGACACCAACCAGTTTCCCCCCTTGCAGCGTCTATTGCACCACATGTGCACCATAATGATTACCCCACAAGGGGGTGGCAGGAGTCGTCTTACTAAAACCCAAAGATTCATTTTCTTCTGCATATTCAACAATGTCCAACTCTATCTTCCAGAGATTATTCTGCAGCTTATGGGAAGCTCTATAGGGCACAAGCGCAGTCTACCCTATGTTGCACATCTGACAGCCATATTTCAGAGAGTTGGCATTCCTCTAGACAATGAGAAGGTGAAAGACATCCCTAGAAGTAATGTTTACTGCATGAGATTTATTGAAAATTACATGCATTTCAAGAAGAAAGGAGATAGAATAGTAAGCGACTTACCTGGTCACCAGTCTGATCCTCCAACAGCTGCAGCATAGCCAGCTCAACAGGAACATCCTGTACAAGAAGCACCGACACTTCAACAGGAACAGCCAGCTCTAGATGACCATCTAGATCAGTATGAGGAACAGTTTCATATGGATACACACCTTGAACAACAGTAGCAGCAGCAGGATGTACTAGAGAACACATATTTTGTTCCCATTATACCATTTGGGACTCTTCCCCCTCGGACTCCTCCATCTGACCCTACAGTTTATACCGAAGAAGAAGCTCCTCCTCAATTCCACACTTAAGCCTCATCCTCAAGAGGGACTCAATCTGTTGCCACAGAAGGTTCAATGGACATTCACCCAACCTTAATCAGATTCCTAACAGCACAATTTGCCAATGTCAACTCCTCTATCATGCAACTTGACATGAAAGTTGACAGATTAGATGCTCGGTTTGTTCATGGTGAACAAGTTTAGAACAGCCGATGGGAGAAATCTGTCACAGACAAACACAAGTCTGATGGTAAACTGTCTGCATTTATGCACTCCCTAATAAATGTCTGTAAAAGAGCAGGAAGAGTCATGAAAAGACTATGAGAAATTCATGCTGAAACCCAAGAAAAAATAAGTGAAATGGTCATGCATGCTTATGACATCCGTGAAGATCAAAGCAATGTAAACATTAAATATGCACGGCTGATGGACACCTCAACTCACATTGCAGAACAAGTGGTTGCAAGGACATTATCAATCCGAGAACAAGTGGTCGCTCAGACAACTAGAACTGTCAATGCCACATCTAATCTGGATAGAACAGTTAATGCCACTATTGCACGGCTACTTGATGCCTCCAACAAAATGAAAGGAAAAATTTATTCTGACTCCAACAAGCTCCTTGATGCCTCCTCAAAGCTTGTAGAGCAAGTCCACACCGACACAACAATCATGGTGAACAGCTCCACTAAAGCTGAAGCAAAAATGAATGTTGTTTACGACAAACTGGATATGGTTGGGACTAAGATTCTAGAATTGATTCATTTACATAAAGCTCAACTCCAACCAGCTTTGGAAGACACAGGTGACGCATGGTGTCCTCCTCCCACTGAAGATACCTCCTCTTATGTATCACAAAAGGGACTCAACAGAAAGCACAAACATAGTACATATGTGACATGCTATACAACTGGCTTAATGCAATCAATGATAATATCAAGTCACTCCTCAAGTTTGTGAAACAAAGGGATGAGCAACTAACTCAGAAGGTCGATTCTCTAGCAGCAACAATCATCCAACTGCAACAGTAATTCAACAAGGCACAGAAACTTCAATTCCAAGGAAGCACCAGTTCTAGCACAATGCCTCCACCACAGCGGCCTCCTCCTTCACCCCCTCCTTGCTGATGCCAAAGGGAGATACAACACAGATAACTCAATGTCTACTACAAGCTTGGACTTTCACATAGCATTGGGCATATAGATTCAGGCATCTAGTTTTCCTATACATAGCTCTTTGATGAATGTATATGAAACTTTTGTTCGAAAAACCCTTTTGGTTCATCAATGGAAAACATATTGGTTAATTCATGACCTTGTATGAAACTCTGTTCTTATGAATGAAAAGCTTGTTTTGGAAATGCCTTAAATGCTTATGAATGCTTGTAAATAATGAACCACGGCTGTCATCATCAAAAAGGGGGAGAATGTTATGTCTCCTGGTTTTGATGATAACAAACCAGAGTTTATTGTTGAATCCGTGTGGTGTGATTAATGATTTTGTTTAAGTTGTGATTTGGACAAGCTCAGGTGAAGGATACTCAAGTGTCGACCTGTCATCTGGACGTGCCAACACTTCATGAAGAAACCATCCTTGAACTGCTTATGGTTGAGCTCTAGCGTGAGTAATGTGTCGACACCTCCTACAACGTGTCGACACATGTAGAAGAAAATTATGATTAAGCCGTCTCTGGCTGGCTTCTGTTTGGCACCATGTGTCGACACCCTGTGAAAAAAGTGTTGACACCTTGGGTTCAGCGCAACGGGCTTCATCTCTGCTTGGCGCATATGTCTCGACACCTCCTATTGAAGTCTCGGCACGGTGGCACGATCCGCACGAAAGTATGGCGCCCGTGTCAACACTTGCCCATGGAAGTGTCGACCTGTTCTGCGTGGAAACCATGATTCTTAATGATATTAATGAGATGTTCCGACACACTGTCTGAAAGTGTCGACACGTTCATGATCGCCCAGAACGGATCTGAAACCGAAAGCGTCTGCTTTTCAAGATCCGGAACCTATCTTGGAGGATCCGTTCACACTTGAAAAGTTGTCACGAAGCTCACCTTGTCAGAAGATCTAATTGTCTGGCAGAGACATCCTCTGAGTTGCTGGTACCGTTGCAGACTTGGTTCCCTACCTACCCATGTACTAGCAAGCCGGCAGAACAAAGTCAATGGAGCAAAGGAAGCATATCAAATAATGGGGATGCGACGTCCTGGGTATGGGTCTACAGAGGGACAACACAGGAGATGTCGTGAGCCATCGATAAAGGAGAGAGTAGGAGCTCCAGTTCACGCAAGAGAGAGAGCCGAACAAAAAGGAGTGAGGAGAAGAAGAAGAGCGGCGTGAAGCTAGCTCAGAGAAACCTCTCCTTCCTGGTGTTGTTGGCATAAGGGCAACGTAGCAGACCATCTTCTTCCACTTCAGGAGCTCTCACAGCAAGGAGATAGCATCCATCCATAGCTTCATCAGGTTGTAGTGAAAGCTAAGGAGCTTATCCATCGTTTCTCTTACGGTCGTGGTGAAGACCTAGGAACAAGACGAAGAGAAGCCAGACTTCATCCACTCTTACCCAGACGGGAGTTCTCTTCTCTCATAGAGTGTCATTATTATACCTTGTCTGGTTCATCCTCTTTTGGTTTTGGTTTTCTCAAAACATAAACTCTTATATTTGCTCCCTACCTGCGAGTAGGAAGACGGACAGTGTGTTCACTGGTCCGTGGGTGTTGGATTGCATACCCTCAAGTTGTTTGGCAGCGGTTAGAGAGAGTCTTCTCTCTGTTAGAAGCTGTTTATCAGCGGTAGTGCCTTTGCACTAGTGAAGCCTCACTTGCTTGAAGTGAGGGGTGGACGTAGGTCTCTGGATAGAGACCGAACCACCTTAAAAACCTGCGTTCTGTGGTTTGTTGTCTAGTGTGGCTTGACGCTAGATGCTTTGTAGGAATGCTATTGATCATCACTCTTGTATTTAGCTCGTTAGCTAGCAACTATTTCTTGCCTTACTTCTCTCAGTTTTTATTTAGCTGTTATTTCCACAAAGAAGGGCAAAGAAGGGGCTGATCTATTCACCCATCCCCTCTAGATCCGCCGATCACTACTTAACATAGCGGTCATAGCCAGACCGCTAAGGCATAGTTGGCGGTCTCGCGATAGACCGCTAGATGACGCTTAATCCAAAAAATTCAGATTTTCTTATTATCTCTCATTTATCCTTCAATTGATGTATATATGCCATTTTAAATCTATAAATTACCTAATTTACATTTCTATTAATGGGCTTGGGTCTAAAAGTCTTGGAATTGGGTCTTTGGGCCGATTTGAGTTGGGCTTCGTCCTTTGGTTGATATAGGGCTTTTAAATGGATTAAATAAATCTTTAATTCTTCTTAATAGTCCATTAAGTCTTTTAAATTACTTAATAATTATATTTTAATCCCAAAAAATTCTTATAAAATTCTTGGGCGTTCAGGTTCACGCAGAATAACACAGTGTCCCTACCGAACCAAGCTCGCTCACCGGTTACTGAAGATTGGGCGGTGTCATGCTCGCTCGCATAAGGTGCCCACACCACCTATAAAACACAAATTAAAAAGCCTTGTTAAAATGTACTCATATAACAAACAAATTGCAACACAAGAGTTAATTTTAACAAAACACTCACCTGGTGGTGTGGGAACTCGTCTAGTGCTGATCATAGGTCTTAAAGTCGGATAGCTACCAGGCAACGGTGATGCGGGATGGGATGCGAACATGTGACTCTAGCTCGCAGACGTCCCTAAGCGAGGGAAACGTGCGGATGTGCGCGGTTGAGAAACCGGCAATGAGTCTCGGGTATTGGGTTTTTCACGTACTCGGATTGAGTAACGGGACGGGTCACACTCACTCTCTCACAGCGGTGATTGAAATAATATAACGAGCTAATTAACCTATCACTCATGCAGCGGCATATAAAAGTTTATACGAGTAAAGCAAATGTCAAGTGGGGAGCGGACACGATACCTCCACGCTCCAAGCGTGGGGAAGGCGATCCCGGCCAAGACTCGTACTCCTGGTACACGGTAATTAAATTATTACAATAGTGATTTTATGGCATACTCCACGCAGGGAGGTAAAGGGTGACAATAATAACTCGGGAATACCAAGCTTGGGTTGACGGCAGCAATTTGGAATGCTCTCGGGCCGGAGATGGGTTGTTGGTCCGCCTCGGTTCTGCGGGGCCCGCGGACAGCAGGTGGGTCCGGCTGCTGGGATGGCGGTACCCAGGCGTCTCCTTACTACGGTGGATGACTGGGACGCTGCTGATGGGTTGCCAATCGATGTCCGGGAGCGGCGGTCTCCAAAGCTATCCCGTCGTATTTTATCGGGATTAACCGGTGGACTGATTTGCTGGCCTGTTCTCGGATCAGAAACGCGCGCCTCCACGAAAAGAATTTCTACACCCAGATTCGGTGTCAGATCGAAGCAAAGTTGGTACCTATGGATAAGAGACTCAAAGGGCTACAACATATAATTATTTCAGATCCATCCAGTGAATGGATTGAAAATGAAAATGACTGTTCTCACGGTTTTCTTACTGGTTCGGATGACAAACAATCAGGACAGAACATGATCTGCCTAAGACTGAATTTTGTCTGACACAAAAATAATAGATCTAGACTCTGTGAAAATTATGGGTGGAAGAGGGGGATGCGAGCAACACGTATGATTTTTTTGGGAATTTTTAAAGAAGACTAAGTGGCGGGAAAAATACAACAACAACACACTATCCTGCAGATCTGCTGATTGGCAGACTGTCAGGGATGGAACTAAAATTATAAGAAAAAAACTAAACGATAGCGAAATGACCCGAAATTTGAACTGGGGATGGGGGATGATAGGAAGAACAAATATTCAAAATTTGGGGCCGAACAGATCTCCTGATTGGAAGATAAAATTTTTCCCTCAGCTTGCTATCCGGAGTTGCACAAAACTCCGACGAGGCGGCGGTGGTGGTGCGATGGCGGCTCGATGGCGGCGGCGGAGGCGATGCTGAGCTTCTCACTCAGAGAGGGGGTGGTGGGGAGGCTTCACACCTCTGAAATTTTGAGCTTTCACAGCTCCAAGGGGGGAGAGAGGAGAGAGAGGGGATGCGTTCTTGGGTTTAAGCAAAACAATGGGATTTTCTTCATTAGATTGCTAAGGAATTCATAAAATAGATGGGTTATATAGAAATGGAAAAAAGACATAAACTATCCCTAGACCTAGGGTTAGAGAGGGGTAAACTAGGGATAAGATAATTAATCCCCCATGTGGTCAAATGACCAAATTAAATAAAATACAACAAGGAATAAACAATAGCAAAAGGGGGGAGCATCTTGGACTTTGTTTAGTCCAAGTTTGAATTTTCTTCCACCTTGCCCCCCCCTTAGTCCAAGTCCAATCATGGACTTTGAACTCTCCCCACATGGGCCCTAGATCCTAGGTGGACCAATGGAAAATAAGGTGGGGGCCCTGCTGGACCTACTGGCAAATTACATAGAAACCCAAAGGTCTTTTTGAAAAGAAACCCAAAGATTCCTAATGACTAACCCTTTAACTTATAATGCCTTATAATTACAAACCTAATTAGCCAAGGATATAAATGCAAACAAAAAGGACACAAATTTAAAAATAAAAGGTTAGTGCTCGGTGTTGATTCCCATCAATTCTCCCCGGATGGGAAGAACTCGACCCCGTCGAGTAAGGGGTGCGGCTGCTCGTGTGGCTCCTGCGGATCGGACATTATACCAGGTAGCCCGGAGTCACTCCACTCCAAGAAATCATCTCCTGCTCATCCCGTATATATTCAATATACTCACGCTGCTGTGGGAAGGAGGCTAGTGGTGTACACTTCGAAGTGGGGTCACTCTCAAAGGAAAGAGACGGCTCAATGACTCACTAGGAATCACCGCTGAGTCCCTTTATGCGACTAGATCTGAGACATAGAATGGTAGATCCGATCCCAAATTCTGGCAAGTCTACAACGTACGCAGTAGACCTGACTTGCCTCACACTCGAAAGGGACTAACATCGTGAGTTGACTTTAGACTGACTCGTATGCAGACTCTCACAGACTATACGAAACAAACACTCACACATGTGTAGATCTTAAGAAATCCACTCAAGGAAAAACTAAGAAGAATTAAGAGAAAAGAAGGGGAAAGAGGAGAAAAGGGAGCATGAGCCTTTAGAAAAGAAAAGGATATGATATGGCTAGAAAAGCATGGGAAGAGTGAGAAAGGGGAGCATGCGTAGGATGCTAATGGAGGGTGATCGCCAGACACACGCGGGCCTCAAATGATATAACAATAAACATAGGAGGGATCGCGATATAAATACCTTATGCGTGGGAGATTGTGAATGTTCCTTCTCTTACTATCGACCGGTCGATGAAGAGAGTTTCTCTATTGATTACCCTTGCAAAATTAACAAACACCAACAAACAAACATGGATTAGAAATCAAGATGTGTAACATCAAATCTAAATATAAATATGGATATAGAAAATATGGATATGAACACACCTTATTGGTGTTTGACCTTTAAACCCCTATGAAAAAATGTAGCTAGAAGATGATGTATGTTGAAGAATAGAGAGTGATGTGCAAGTGTTGCACTAAGGGAGATGTGCTAGAGTGCAAAACATGGGAAGATCTCAATATTGAGATAAAAAGAGATAAAAGAAGAATATGATATGATGCATGCAATTAACTAAAGTAAAAATAAGAGATAGGAGAGGGAAAGCTTAGTGATTTTCTCCAATTTGGCTTCAAGATCTTCAAGGGAGGAAGAAGAACTCCCTAGATGTAGCTTGTAGGTTCATGGGAGCCTCCTCCTTGAGCCTTCAATCCAGCAGCACCTCCCCTTGGATTGATATTGATGTCCTTAATACAAGGGAGAGATGGGTCCTATTTATAGGGCCAAATTTGGAGTTTAATCCAAAGAAAATTAGAAAACCATGTTTTAATGGGATTTGGAAGGTGATAAACCATGGCCATGTGTCCCTTCATCCTTAGAAAGCCTTAGGAGACCTTTCCCAAGTGAAAGAGGGCTCAAAAGAGAGAAAGGAAGAGGTTCTGTCGGAGTTCGGATCTCTGAAAGAAATGACGACCAGGCAGATGGTCGCTATTTAAAATAGCGCCTGCGAGAAGCGTCGCTAATTCTGAGGCATTTCGAGACGAATTCGGACTTTTCAAAATTTGAAAAGAATTGGCGACCAGGAGAAGGTCGCTATTTAGAAATTAATACGACTTTCGGACGGAGTTAAAACCTCAAAATATGGCAACGAAATTGGCGACTTTACACACGGGCGCTATTTCACAAAATAGCGACCTTCCAGGAAGTCGTGGAATCAAAAATAATCCGATTTTGGCTCAAAATATGAAAAAAAAGAATTGATGACCTTCCGAACGGTTGCTATTTAATGAATTGGCGACTTCACGCAGTGTCACTATTTCAAATAATCCAAAAACAACAAACGGAAGCTTGCTAGAATTGGCGCCCCCTTCCTGGGCGCTATTTAAATAGCGGCAGGTAGGCTGCCACCAATTTGTTAAATAGTGGCACGGTGGCTACCACCAATTCGTTAAATAGCGGCAGGGTGGCTGCCACCAATTCGAAAAGCCCACGGAAAAATAGAGAAAAATCTAAGAAAATCTAGAAAAATAGGAAAACATGTGTGAAAGCTGGGGGAAGTTGGATATTCAAGAAAAGAGAGGAAAATCAGTCGAATAAGTCAATTTGAGGGCCAAATGGGGCATCGCAGCGCGATAGGAGATATGCTAATAATGATGTCAATTTTAGTGTGTGTATAGCTGCCCCGCCTTGGCGTTTGCTTTGCAAGGGAGTGACACAGAGTGTAATGGAATGAAATGGAGTGAAGCGGCGTGGAATGAAGTGAAGTGAAGTGGAGCGAATGGAAAAGTAGATGCCAAGGTGTAATGAGACACGCAATCAACATCACTTGATAGGAATTGAATCAAAAGCTTGGAATGAAGCAATCTTGAGGAGATTCAATGAAAGTAACGATTGTTTGGATAAGAGGAGGAGTGTGCGTGTGGACACAAAGGAGATAAAAGAGAGATCAACTTCCAGCACAGTGGAAGTACCCCAGGTCACAAACCTGTGGGTTTCACCATTGGGGAGCGATTACCTGCCAATGTGGACGTGCTGCAGCCAAGGTGGATCAATGGAAAAGGAATTGAACGAGAGATAGAAATCCAAACAAAGGAGTTTTCAAGGAAACAGCCCAAAATGGAAACAAGGTGAACTGGGGACACAATGCAGCAATGAATATCTCATATCTTGGAAATTAGTGATCAATTTTAACTCTCCAAATCAGCTTATCAAAATGATTTTCTAAAGTTATTTCAAATCCCTATATGAATGCATGCCGGGTTTAAAGGGAAAATTAAAGCAAATCATCATCATCATCATCATCATCATCATCAGAGCCTTATCCCAATTAATTGGGGTCGACTACATGAATCCTGTTCCGCCAAAGATTTCTATCAAGTGCAATATTCATATTTAAACTCAAGGAACTAATGTCCTTCCTAATAACATCGCACCATCTCATTTTAGGACTTCTTCGAGCTCTTTTGCTAGCATCCACTAAGATTTGATCACATCTTTTAACCGGCGCTGAGTTAGGGCGACGAAACACATGTCCAAACCACCTGAGTCTATTTTCTCTCATTTTACTATCAATTGGAGCTATCCCTAAGTCCTTACGGATGCGCTCATTCCTAATCTTGTCTTTCTTAGTCTTGCCACACATCCATCTCAACATCGTCATCTCTGCTACACATATTTTGTGGATGTGTTCCTTTCGTACTGCCCAACACTCAGTACCATATAACAGAGCAGGTCTCACAGCCGTTCTATAAAACCTCCCTTTGAGTTTCACAGGCATACGACGATCACAAAGGACACCTGATGCACTTCTCCATCTTAACCAGCCTGCCTTAATCCTATGTGTAACGTCATCATAAATCTCCCCATTCTCTTGTATGATAGACCCTAAGTATCGAAAGCTACTACTCTTCGGAATGTTATGTCCATCAATTAGAACCATGTCTTCCTGAACCACTCTCCCATTACTAAAATTACAGTGCATAAATTCTGACTTGCTCCTACTAATTTTAAAACCTTTAGACTCCAAGGCAAGTCTCCAATGCTCTAACTTAGCATTTAGAGCATCAATACTCTCATCAATTAAAACAATATCGTCTGCAAATAGCATACACCAAGGGATATCATCATGCAATTGTTTAGTTACTTCATCCATAACTAAGGCAAAGAGATACGGACTTAGTGCAGAACCTTGATGTAAACCTATAGAAACGGGAAATTCACCAGTCTCCCCAGCAATAGTTCGAACACTAGTAATAGCACCGTCGTACATATCCTTAATCAAATCAACATATCCTTGAGAGATTCCTTTCTTTCTTAATGTCCACCAAATCAATTCTCTCGGTACTCGATCGTACGCCTTCTCTAAATCAAGAAAAACTATATACAAATCTTTTCTCATCTCTCTATACTTCTCCATTAGCTGCCGTAGCAAGAAAATAGCTTCTGTAGTTGATCTATTTGGTATAAAACCAAACTGATTTTCCGACACAGTAGTCATACCACGGAGGCGTTTATCAATTACTCTTTCCCAAAGTTTCATAGTATGACTCATAAGCTTAATTCCACGATAATTATTACAACTTTGAATATCTCCTTTATTTTTATAGAAAGGAACTACAACACTTTTTCTCCAAACTTCTGGCATTCTCCGTTCCTTTAAAATTTTATTAAAAAAATTAGTTAGCCACCGAATACCAATATCTCCTAGGCCTTTCCATACATCAATAGGTAAGCCATCTAGTCCTAAGGCCTTGCCCACTTTCATTTTCCTTAAAGCATCCTCCACTTCTGACATCTTAATACACCTGAAATATTGATATTTATCAAATATTGTGGACTCTTGGGTACCTTCTAAAGATAAATCCTTGACGGAATCTCCATTAAGTAACTTCTGAAAATAACTATGCCACCTCCCTTTAATCTCAAGATCCTTAGTTAAAACCCTTTGATCTTCACCTTTAATGTACCGAACATGATCTAAATCTCTAGTTTTCCTTTCTCTTAATTTAGCTAGTTTAAATATGTCCTTTTCACCCTCTCGGGTTCCTAATTTATTATATAAATCTTCAAATGCCTTTGATTTGGCTTCGCTGACTATTTTCTTAGCTCTCTTTTTAGCGATTTTATAAGCTTCTAGGGTTTGAGCATTTTTGTTAGCTTGCCAAACTTTAAAGCATTCCTTTTTTACTTTAATGGTATTTTGAATTTCCTCACTCCACCACCAAGTCTCTTTTTCTAAGTTCTTTTTACCTTTAGATTCGCCTAAGAGTTGTTTTGCAACCCTCGTTATACAATTTGTAACATTATTCCACATTACATTAGTTTCTTGTTCTAAATTCCAAATATTTTCCTTTAATAGATGATTTTTAAATGCTTCTAAACTTTTACCTTTTAAATTCCACCATTTAATCTTGGAATAATTATTTATAATGATCTTTCTTTTGAATTTAGGGATAGTGACATCCATTACTAACAATCTATGTTGAGGGGCTAGACTCTCACCAGGAATAACTTTGCAATCTTTACATAAAACTCTATCGACCTTCCTAATGAGAAAATAGTCAATTTGACTTATATGTGTTCCACTCTTGTATGTTATTAAGTGTTCGTCCCGCTTCTTAAAGAAGGTATTAATAATTGCTAGATCATAGGCCATAGCAAAATCAAGAATAGTGTTACCCATATCATTTCTAATACCAAAACCAAGCCCTCCATGAATCCTCTCATAGCCTCTATTATCTATACCCACATGACCATTAAGATCCCCTCCAATAAAGATTCTCTCTTCACTAGGGATATTTTGGATCAAACTATCAATAGCCTCCCAAAATTGCTTTTTAATGCTATCTTCTAATCCTACTTGAGGTGCATATGCACTAATTATATTCAAAATATCATCACCTAAGATAAGTTTCATTACCATTAGTCTATCCCCCAATCTATTTACTTCCACAACTCTATCTTTTAAGTTTTTATCTATTATTATAGCAACACCATTTCTAGAGTTATTATTACCCGTATACCAAATTTTATACCCATCAATGTCTTTAGCTTTATGTCCTTTCCACCTAGTTTCTTGTAGGCAAGCTATGTTAACCCTCCTGTCCTTCATTAATTTAACTAATTCTAAACCCTTACCCGTTAAAGCAAATGAAAATAGAAAATAATCAAGGATAATATTGCTAAGCTGCCAAGACTGAGTCAAGAAACCCATTCTGTGAGCTGATACTAAGCCGAAGCCCGTTTATCCGCGCACCAACTCATAAAAGGGAACCATCGTCCCTAGTCTTGGACGGCTCAACGGCCTATCCATGCGACTAAGATGCCTCTGGAATCATCATTATTTTTGATGGAGGGGAACTCAAATTCCAGACTTACCAAAGCCACAAGTCCTTGATATAATCTAGTAGCGTAATAGCATATAGTAAAATGTATACAGGAAGATGGTGATAGCAATGAGCATGAGGGAACTGAGGGATGAGGTGCAAGTACCGTGGGACTTGAATGTTGATGCCCGGATGGTGGGACCAAAGAAAGCTTCTTATCCTACACTCAAAATTTCATTAGTCAAGATATAACAAGCAATGAATAAGGTATTTAAGCATGGCAAGTATAGCATGAATCAAAGCATCAATAAGCAATCAAAGCTTGGTGTGGATAGCATTCAAGCATGTATTAGCAAGGCGAAGCATGTTTGGCATGAATAGCATGAGTAGAAGCATAGCATTGCAAAGCATCATTGTTTATTGTTTGTCATGAGGATGACAATCTTGGCATGTGAGATTGAGATTGGATGATCAGGATCAAGTAATGCACAGTGGCAGAGTGATCAAGTAAAATCAGCAGGAGTTTATTAAAAGATTTTAGAGATGAATGATCAATTAATGCCCAGTATGACATGAATAGAGAGATGATAATCAGGAGTGCCCATAGTGACATATCATGAGAATATTGGGAAGAATCAAAAGATTAATAGCGGTGAATAGAGGGGACTCATCCCGTATTCTTGGTCCTTGCAAAAAGGTTGTCCCTACAAAAATACCATCAGAAAAATACAATGCAATTTTTTTTGGATTATTTGATTTTGAAATATCCAAATTTTTATGGGTTTTTGAAAAATATTTGAATTTATATGTTGATTTTGGAAAATATTTGAATTTTTGTGTTGGATTTTGGAAATATTCATGTTTTTTTGTTTTTTTATTGGATTTTGGATTTTGGGCATATTGAGATTTTTTTTAGAATGTTGGAAATATTCAAATTTTTATGAAATTTAGACATGCTAATGCAGCATCAAATGGTGTTTTTAACCACTGGCTAGGGGTCCTCATTCCTTCCCCTTTCGCTAACAACTGCCAGAAGCCGAGCGTGCATTGAAGGGTGGCGCCCTATAACCGACTGCCCTTGATTAACAATGCTCCTACCAAGGCCATACCCGAGAAACACGGTCTTAGAGGGAGAAGAGAAGAACAATTAGAGATAAGCTTTATGCAGGATGGGAGATATCGGGACTTGAAATTCTTCCAAGGTATTACCCATCAAAGAGGTGGTCTGTTGCGCCGAGGCTTTATGCCTTTGATTTTTGGACCCTTGACATGCATACGACCAGGGTTTTCCCTGCGGGGACTTTGCCACTCTTGTCATGCCATAATTCATACTTTTGAATTTATCAAATTTGGCTTTAATTTTCATAATAGCCCTTTTGGCTAGATGTATCATGAAATTTCACTTTATGTTGGGTCAAGACTGCCCCTATTTGAGACTTCTCTCGTATTAGGGAGTACCTAGGTTGGTTATCTCATCCGTCAACCTCTTGCTCCTGCACGCGGCCGAGTAAAGAAGAGAAAAGACTTTCAGGTATACTCATGACATGGCCAAAGTAGCAACGGTGTTTCACCAAAAGAGCCGGCTAAGGACGCCATGAAGTGCGTACGGTGCCCAGCTAGGGGTTGCCCTTAACAAGCGGGAAAGGACGCCGAACTCCCAGCGCAAGATTTTAACCAAAGGTGCTGCAGAAGCAAGCCTAAAGACTCTTTTTTTCTTTTTCACTTTTTCTCCTTTTCTTTTTTACTTTTGTGTGAAATTGACTTAATGAAAAGGCCTAAGATAAAGATCTAGAATAACACTCTTGATCATGTTAAGAAGCACTTTATGTTGAAAATAGTGCATAGAGATGTTGAATGCAAACCTCATGCAAAATATCACCTTGCAACCTTGTAGAAGTAGCAGCCGCCGGAGGCGATCATGATGAACATGGGATTTGTCTTCTTTGGCAGACAAAAGGATTGGAAGCCAAGGTTTGAAGTGGCTTAACAAGAAGGAGTGGTGTCCAGACCTGACTCAAACGAATAAGGATAAAAGGAAAAGAGGCGAGGGCTAGAACTCCCGCACTAAGGTATAGAGACCCTGATCACATGAATGGTCTACAGAAGGAGAGGAAAATAAAAAGGTGGAGTGAGGGCTAAAGCCTCGAAAACAGTGGGAGAACGGGCAAATGCCCAAAGCAGTGGATATGGAAGAAGTTGGGTCGAACCCGTGATTGGGTGAAATTAAGAGGAGAAACTGATAGATGGAAAGAGGAGGATCTGGAGAAGGATCATGGTAGGAGGAATCCAGAGGATCCGAAGGAGGAGAATCCCGAGAGATGGGATGCCCCGGGAAAAGGTATCGAAAAAAGTGATTGAAGAGGAAGAAAAGAATGAAGGACGTGATGTCCTGGAAGAATAAGAAGACGAATCGGAAGAAATATGGAGGGTCCGGAGGTTCCGGAGGAGGCAAGTAGAAAGGGACGCGGTGTTGCATCTCTGTAGTTTTGATGATGACTAACACTATGAATCAAATTATTTATATGATAATCATCTTGTTGCTCCTAAATGAATGATAAAGATCTGGAATTGTCTAAATATTCTCAGGATCTAATGTTGTTGTCTTGCATGCACATCTATGGATCAAATGCTTTTTCATCATGCTTTTTCTGTTTTGATGCTCCTCTATCATGTACACCCATGAGCTCATACTTGTCTTGATTATATGGCTTCTATACACTTAGTGCGTTGACGCACTTGGCTGGGTGCGTAGACGCATTAGTGCATCGTTCGCTTGCTGTTTCGTCCACTACGTCGACGCTGCACGATGGAAGCGTAGACGCATTGGCTTGGTGCCAAGGGCTTGAGCGTCTCGCATGTGAAGCTGAGTCGACGCTGTCACCTAGAGCGTTGACGCATTGGGTTGTTACCAAGACATTGTGCGTCTCGTCCAAGGAGCTGAGGCGACGCTACACAATGGAAGCGTCGACGCCTTGAGTTTTTGACCAAAGGTTCTTTTGATCAACCTCCCAGCAGAAGCGTCAACGCTGTCAACTGATGCGTTGACGCATTAGTGTGTTTTGTCAAAGCACCTGTTCTCTTTATATCCATTGCGTTAACGTCTTGACTTTAGTGCGTTGACGCGCTCTTCTGTCCTTTCATAAGTCCCGTGCAATCTGTGTGAACAATTTATGACTTGAATATTTCTGAGATTGTCTGAATGTTCTCTGAAACCTTACAGGGACTTAAAGACAAATTGGAACGTTACTCCAATCATGTGAGCACGTGATCCGAGGGAACAATCGTCTAACACGTGGCTCGGTTCATCCGGAAGCATGTCTCGCGCGTGTCTTCCAAACCCTCACTCTCTCGTGAGGTTGGATATATATATGAAGGGTTCTGCTCTTGAAAAGCTGCCGAAAACCACAAGGAAGAGGGTGAGGCCAGAGCGAGAGGAAGGAGAGGAGAAGCCTGCCTGATCCACTCATTGATCGTACCTGGAAGAGAGAGAGAGTGGTGAAGGAGAGGATGGTTTTCTGCTATGCTTTGTCTATGCTTCTTTAAGAAGCTACATTGTTTCTTCGTTCGATTGTCTTCGATATCTCTTTATGTTTTCAGTTGTCTGTTCTTAAATTCTGATACTCTGCTTTATCGTTCCCTCTAGGTGTAGAGGAAGAGAGGTGGATCCTCTGGGTTGCATTGTGATTCCCTCTGAATCAGATCAGAGGAAGGGAGGTGGTCTCCAGGGGTTGCTGTGATCAGATAGTGAGGAGGCTATCTGGGTTGTTCCCTCCGGCTGTGGAGGAAGAGAGACAGTGTCTCTGAATTGCAGTGAGGGTGAGTCACTGCTGGGTTCCCTCTTGTCTAAGAGGAAGGGAGAGTCATCTCCTGGTCAGGTCTTGGGGTGTGAGACCTGGGTTCAAGCTGTGTGATCAGCGTCTGTAGGGATTTCGATCCCCAAGCTGTGGATCAGCGTCTTGTAGGCAGACTGAGTCTGCGGTTCTTTCTTGTGAAAGGAAGCCTCACTCGGCCTTGAGTGAGGGATGGACGTAAGTCTGCAGGTTGCAGACTGAACCATCTAAATCTCTGTTCTCCGTGGTATGGTTGTGCGCATCTCTATTCCTTATGATTTTGTCTGGGTTCATTAAGTAAATGTGAATGTTGATGATTGAAATCTTGGTCTGACCGCTCGCTAGGTGGTTGTGCATATGTGCTGATGACTCTTTGAGTCATTTATGTTCTGCGCTCGTGAATTACATTATATTGGTTAAGGGTCCTACCTCGACTCAGTCAAAGAATTTTTTAAAAACGGTGATCTATTCATCCCCTCCCCTTCTAGCTCACCGTCCTCCTGTCTAACAGTTGGTATCAGAGCAGGTTTACCCGAGATGTGGTCCAACGACCAGGGTAATCTTGGAACCAGTGGTCCTCGCAGCTACATAGCTGAAGGACAGTCAATCTCCCGTCCCCCATATTTTGATGGCTCTAATTATTTCTTTTGGAAAAACAGGATGGAAGTCTTCATCCGATCTCAGAGCCACAAGCTGTGGAGAGTCATTACAACTGGACCTTATGAGTTACCTCCGAATGAGGAGATGTGGTCTGAAGAACAAGTCAAATTATCCGGACTGAACTGGTCTACGCTCAACATCATCCAGTGCACAGTTCACCCTGAAGAATATGCCCGAATTTCAGCATGCAAGACAGCCAAGAAGATGTGGGATGAACTAGCGCTGATATACGAGGGTACCTCTCAGGTCAGAGCTACCAAGGTAAACTACCTAACCTCTGAGTATGAATTATTTAAGATGAAGTCAGAGGAGAGCGCGACTGATATGTACGCTAGGCTGTCACTGATCACAAACAGCCTCAAGGGGTTTGGAAAGGAAATATCTGAAGGGGATATAGTCAGGAAGATCTTGAGATCTTTGACTCCAGCGTGGCACACAAAGGCCACTGTGATAGAGGAATCGAAGGATTTAACAACCATGACTGTCACTGAACTCATAGGGTCTCTTATGACCTATGAGATGAATCTCAAGAAAACAGGAGAAGGAAGTGACAGAAAGGGCAAGAATGTTGCTCTTAAAGTTGAACGACATAGTAGTAGCAGCAGCAGCAGCAGCAGTGGAGACTCTGATGAAACTCCAGACCTTGACAGGAGTGAAAAAGCTCTGCTCACACGTCAGTTCAGGAAATTTCTGAAACTGAAGGGAAAATCATATGGGAGAAGAAGAAATTACTCATCAGGTAAATATCCAAACAATGGCAATGACAAGGATAGGAATGCTAAAAGTGTGATGTGTTATCATTGCAGGAACCTTGGGCACATAAAGCAAGATTGCCCTGAGCTTCAGAAGAAGACACTGGATTACCATAAGAAAGGCTCCAAAGTGTACAGGAAAAAGCCAAAAGCTATGGTATGCACTTGGAGCGATGAAGAAGAAGACTCAGAGACTAACTCCTCAGGAAAGGAGACTGAAGGAGTATGTCTGATGGCTGACGAAGAAAATGAGGTAATCAATCCCTTTGTGACTTACTCTATTGATGACTGGGGAGATAAGTATGGTGAACTGCTAGATATGTACAATGCCTTAGCTAAAGAACATAGAGTCACCAAACGCAAACTCAATATGGTTAATGAAGAACAAGAACTCATCAAGACAGAAAATTCCAAACTGATAGCTGAATTAGATCAAATGGAAAATGTAAGAAATGAGAACAATCTTGTTAAAAAGGAGCTTGAAAAACTAAGAAAACAGCTTGATGAAACCAATCAACATACTAAAGAAAACCTGAGACAAAATGACTTACTCAGGGAAGGGTATGAAGCTGTTAAAAGGGTCAATGATGAATTGCTGGAAAACAATATATGTCTGCGGAAGGAGCTGGAAGATAAGAAGAAAACCCTTGAGAGGTTTGTTTTGGGAGAGAGTAATTTGAATGCCTTGTTAGGCACCAAAGTAAACTTTAACAGAGAGGGTTGGGTTTCAACCCAAGTAAGAAGGAAGCATTTGGGGTAAAAACCACTACCTTCTGCACTGAGAAAGGAAAAGAGAAGCTGGACATTCCATCCAGTTCCAAAACCACTGAACAACAAAAGAACATCCATAGACAACAGGCTGAGCTTGGAAAAAATATCTCCAAGAAATTCAACAAGCCCATGCACCAGAAGCAAGGTGTCTGTCAATTCAACAACTATGACTCTAATAAAGGAATGGGCTATTTTAAAAGAAACATGGGAACGTCTAACTATACACAGAATACTGTCAATAAAATCCCTTCATCTAGACAGGTTGAAAATTATGGTCTGGCTGGGACCCAAACCTTTATTAACAGAAACTGGACACACCTTGAGAAACAAAAGGAAACTAATAAAATGCACACCAATAACAAAACTGTCAACTCTCAGCACAGAAAGAAAAAGGGATTAAAACAGATCTGGATTCCCAAGACTGTGCTTAATGAATTGAACGGTATTTTTGGACCCAACTTACCTTGGGTTCCAAAGCACACAACTTAAATTGTTATTGTGCAGGTGGGCCTAGCAGCCGAGAACAACAAGTGGTATCTCGACAGTGGCTGCTCGAGGCACATGACAGGGGATCAAAGAAAGTTCAGCAAGCTTGAATTGAAAGCAGGAGGGTCAGTTAAGTTTGGAGGTAAAAACAAAGGCCAAATCATTGGGACCGGAACCATTGGTAAGAAAACCTCCAACTCTGTTGAGAAAGTCTTGTTGGTTGAAGGTCTGCAACACAATTTATTGAGTATTAGTCAGTTATGTGACAAGGGTCACAAGGTTCTTTTTGATGAGCATACTTGCAAAATTTTAGAACCAAACTCGAGAAAATAAAGTTCATTGCATATAGAGTCAATAATGTCTATATTGTGGATCTTGATGTTGAGTCTGAGTCTAATCTGTGTCTCACTGCTGATTCAGAGAATAACATGTTTGACTGGCATAGGCGACTAGGCCATGCTAGCTTTAACACCTTGCATAAATTAGCTAAATTTGATTTAGTTAGAGGCATGCCTAGCTTGAAGTTCAATTCATTCTCTAAGCCTTGCGAGGCATGTGCTCTAGGCAAGCAAACTCGAGCTTCCTTTAAAATTAGGTCTGAGAGCTTGTCAACAAAGATCATGGAACACTTGCACATGGATCTCTTTGGTCCTACCAGAACCCAGAGTCTAAATGGTAAGAGATTTGGGTTTGTCATTGTCGATGACTACTCTAGATTTGCATGGCTATTTTTCTTGGCAAATAAGAGTGATGCTTTTCAAAAATTTGAACATTTTTTCAATAAGCAAAAACATATAGGGCACAAGATCACTGTTATTCAATCAGATCATGGAGGAGAGTTTGAGAACTCCTCATTTTCTAGCTTCTGTGACAAGGAGGGACTGACTCACAAATTTTCTTCTCCCAGGACCCCAGAGCAAAATGGAATTGTGGAGAGAAGGAATCGAACAATAGTGGAAATGGCAAGAACACTACTAATGGAGAGTCAGCTACCTAAGAGTTTTTGGGCAGAAGCAGCAAACACAGCCTGCTACATACTTAATAGAGCTTTGGTAAGACCCATACATAAGAAAACACCATATGAACTCCTGAAAGGTAAGAGGCCTAATGTCTCATACTTCAAAATTTTTGGTTCAAAATGCTTCATTCATAATAACAACAAGAGAGACTTAGATAAATTCGATGCTAGAAGTATTCCAGGAATATTCCTAGGATACTCTGAAACTTCTAGAGCCTTCAGGGTCTTTAATAAAACTGATAGAACTGTAGAGGAAACCCCTCATGTTATTTTTGATGAAACAAAAATCTCTAACAGTCCAAATGATGATAACAGGTCTACAAGTCATGATGGAGAGTTCCTGGAACAAATGCAAGAGGAGGAAGTACAACCGGCAGAAGAACCCACTGATCTGAACCCAGTAAGTACAGCTGAACAAGGTGAGTCATCAACGAATGTCAGAGTTTTAAAAGACCACCCTGTAACCAATATTATTGGTAGTCTTAATGATCCCCCTAGGACAAGATCTCATTTTAGAAATGTTCAGAATCAGGACTTAATTGCTTTAGTTTCTCAAATTGAGCCTAAAACCATTGAAGAAGCCTTAAGTGATGAGAATTGGGTAACTGCTATGTGTGAAGAACTAGGGCAATTTGATAGAAACAATGTCTGGGAGCTTGTACCTAGACCTGAAAATTTCAATGTAATAGGAACAAAATGGGTTTTTAAGAACAAACTGAATGAGGAAGGTGTCATCTCTAGGAATAAAGCTAGACTTGTAGCTAAAGGCTACAGTCAGGAGTATGGAGTGGACTTTGATGAATCCTTTGCTCCAGTAGCTAGAATGGAGGCTATCAGAATTCTATTAGCATTTGCTTGTTCAAACAACATAAAACTTCAACAAATGGATGTTAAGAGTGCTTTCTTGAATGGAATTCTAAAAGAAGAAGTTTATGTTGAACAACCTCCTGGTTTTCAGTTTTCGACTAAACCAGATCAAGTTTTCAGGTTAAACAAAGCTCTTTATGGATTAAAGCAAGCTCCTCGGGCCTGGTATGAAAGGCTGACCAAGTTTCTTACTAAATAAAGGATATAACAGAGGTAAAGTTGACCAAACCTTATTCACTAAGAATTCACGACAAGATCTCATCATAGTTCAGGTATATGTGGACGACATCATCTTTGGATCAACAAATCCTGAACTGTGTAAAGAATTTTCACAGCTTATGTCAGCTGAATTTGAGATGAGCTTAGTTGGGGAACTGACTTATTTCCTTGGCTTGCAGATAAATCAGATGACAGACGGCTGTTTCTTCCACCAAACCAAGTACACGCTGGATATCCTAAAAAGGTTTGGGATGACCAACCTGAAGCAAATTTCCACCCCAATGAGCACAAGCATGACCCTTAATGCAGATGAGTCAGGTAAACAAGTGGATGAAAAACTCTACAGAGGTATGATCGGATCCCTCTTGTACCTAACTGCCTCTAGGCCAGACATACAATTCAGTGTTGGTTTATGTGCAAGATATCAGTCTAGGCCTACTGAATTACATGTGTCTGCTGTAAAAAGAATCTTTAGATATCTGTCTACCACACATACACTAGGCTTATGGTATCCTGCTTCACGCACTTTAGATTTAGTTGCATACACTGATGCAGACTTTGCTGGATGCAAACTAGATAGGAAGAGCACCAGTGGCCACTGCCAATTCTTAGGAGGATGCCTAGTTTCTTGGAGTTCAAAGAAACAACATTCAGTGGCTCTTTCCACTGCTGAGGCTGAATACGTGGCTGCAAGCAGCTGTGGCACTCAGGTTATCTGGATCAAGCATCAACTTCAGGATTACCAAGTAGAGACAGGTTGCACTCCCATCTTTTGTGATAACACTAGTGCCATAAACATTGCAAAGAATCCTGTTTTACACTCACGAACAAAACACATTGAAATCAGGCACCACTTTATCAGAAATGAAATTGCAAATAAAACATTTGAATTAATTCATGTTGGGACTGCAGATCAAATTGCTGATATTTTTACAAAACCTCTAGATACTGAAAAATTCACTTCCTTGAGAAGAGAACTTGGTATTTACAAACTCTGACTGATTTGAGGCAATGGATTCTGGTTCATGTATCTCCATAAAGTTAGTGGTAGTTTTGTCTTATTTTTCTGGTGGGGGTCCCTATGTGAGGGGGAGCGGGTGTGTGCCTTGAGTATAGTCAATTCTGCTTCTCTGCTATTTTCTGGGTAGAATGGGAGATAGAGCTACTAGAGAGGGGGAGCTTGACTAGTTAAAAACACTTGAAAGATGGGTGTTATTGCTGGATTAAATGTTGAATTGATCTTGAAAATTCCTCTTAATAGAACCTCATTCATTTCCTACATTCTTAAGTCTGTGCAATTAAAGTCCAGCTAGAATCCTCTTCTAGTAAGTCTTAAGAGGCTAAGATTAACCTTCACAAGTATATCCTCTTACCTTGTTGCATGACTCATGAACAAGCTAGACTTGTACGAAATGGTTTCTGTCTATGAGCTTCTCTTTGGACATCTTGATAAGACCTCCAATATTTGCCCTGGGCTTTGTCTTCAAACAACCCCTTGTTGAGCTAGTTAAACTTATCTGTGCTTAAAACTGCATACTGAGAAACTAGGAATCCCATCAATGAAATGAGAATTTCCTATGTCATGAGGTATCAGTTCTCAAAAACAAAATCAAAAGAAAGAAATACTATTCAAAATTATGCTTGGCAGAGCAATGATGACAAAATGGTGAGTAACTGGGGATTCTGGCCTCTGATCAAGGTGTCTCCTCATGAAACAACCAATGGTCACTATCTCTGTTCTCTAATTGAGAAGTGATGAGGCTCTTACACTGAGTAACTGAGGATGCTGGCCTCTGACCAAGGTGCATACTTAATGTCAAAAGTGTAACTGGCCAAATACACTCTATAACTGTGCCTTCTCTGCCTGGACTGTTTGTCCTCAATGCCTACAGGCTGTTTTAGTGGTTCAAACTCTTGTTGTCTCTTTGACAAGCCTTAACAGCTACCTCAGTCATACTTGTTGCCACTTGCTCTTCTCTCATAATCATAGTAAGTTGATAAACTTCAAGTTTATTCTGAATCTCCTTCTCTTACAAGAACTCCAAGATTCTTCACTGGACCTTACAGCCCCACTTAAGCATCTAAGATTTGACAATGAGTGTCTACTGTTGGAATCCTCTCCATCTTTTCTCATCAGTCCAGCGTCAACATCTCTCCTTCTCCTTGTTTTGATGATGTCAAAGGGGGAGAAGGTTGAAAGGGGGAGTAAAAGTTAAAAAAGAAAAAAGAAAAAGGGGGAAGTAAAAGTTAAAACAAAAAAAGGGTTGAAAAGTCTGACAAGGGGAGAAGGTTGAAAGGGGTTGCTGCCTTTATTGAGAATGTTTTAAGTTGGTAATTCTCCTTTCACTAAATTTGACTCATGGTGTTGCCATCATCAAAAAGGGGGAGATTGTTGCATCTCTGTAGTTTTGATGATGACTAACACTATGAATCAAATTATTTATATGATAATCATCTTGTTGCTCCTAAATGAATGATAAAGATCTTGAATTGTCTAAATATTCTCAGGATCTAATGTTGTTGTCTTGCATGCACATCTATGGATCAAATGCTTTTTCATCATGCTTTTTCTGTTTTGATGCTCCTCTATCATGTACACCCATGAGCTCATACTTGTCTTGATTATATGGGTTCTGTACACTTAGTGCGTTGACGCACTTGGCTGGGTGCGTAGACGCATTAGTGCGTCGTTCGCTTGCTGTTTTGTCCACTGCGTCGACGCTGCACGATGGAAGCGTAGACGCATTGGCTTGGTGCCAAGGGCTTGAGCGTCTCGCATGTGAAGCTGAGTCGACGCTGTCACCTAGAGCGTTGACGCATTGGGTTGTTACCAAGACATTGTGCGTCTCGTCCAAGGAGCTGAGGCGACGCTACACAATGGAAGCGTCGACGCCTTGAGTTTTTGACCAAAGGTTCTTTTGATCAACCACCCAGCAGAAGCGTCAACGCTGTCAACTGATGCGTTGACGCATTAGTGTGTTTTGTCAAAGCACCTGTTCTCTTTATATCCATTGCGTTAACGTCTTGACTTTAGTGCGTTGACGCGCTCTTCTGTCCTTTCATAAGTCCCGTGCAATCTGTGTGAACAATTTATGACTTGAATATTTCTGAGATTGTCTGAATGTTCTCTGAAACCTTACAGGGACTTAAAGACAAATTGGAACGTTACTCCAATCATGTGAGCACGTGATCCGAGGGAACAATCGTCTAACACGTGGCTCGGTTCATCCGGAAGCATGTCTTCGCGCGTGTCTTCCAAACCCTCACTCTCTCGTGAGGTTGGATATATATATGAAGGGTTCTGCTCTTGAAAAGCTGCCGAAAACCACAAGGAAGAGGGTGAGGCCAGAGCGAGAGGAAGGAGAGGAGAAGCCTGCCTGATCCACTCATTGATCGTACCTGGAAGAGAGAGAGAGTGGTGAAGGAGAGGATGGTTTTCTGCTATGCTTTGTCTATGCTTCTTTAAGAAGCTACATTGTTTCTTCGTTCGATTGTCTTCGATATCTCTTTATGTTTTCAGTTGTCTGTTCTTAAATTCCGATACTCTGCTTTATCGTTCCCTCTAGGTGTAGAGGAAGAGAGGTGGATCCTCTGGGTTGCATTGTGATTCCCTCTGAATCAGATCAGAGGAAGGGAGGTGGTCTCCAGGGGTTGCTGTGATCAGATAGTGAGGAGGCTATCTGGGTTGTTCCCTCCGGCTGTGGAGGAAGAGAGACAGTGTCTCTGAATTGCAGTGAGGGTGAGTCACTGCTGGGTTCCCTCTTGTCTAAGAGGAAGGGAGAGTCATCTCCTGGTCAGGTCTTGGGGTGTGAGACCTGGGTTCAAGCTGTGTGATCAGCGTCTGTAGGGATTTCGATCCCCAAGCTGTGGATCAGCGTCTTGTAGGCAGACTGAGTCTGCGGTTCTTTCTTGTGAAAGGAAGCCTCACTCGGCCTTGAGTGAGGGATGGACGTAAGTCTGCAGGTTGCAGACTGAACCATCTAAATCTCCTGTTCTCCGTGGTATGGTTGTGCGCATCTCTATTCCTTATGATTTTGTCTGGGTTCATTAAGTAAATGTGAATGTTGATGATTAAAATCTTGGTCTGACCGCTGGCTAGGTGGTTGTGCATATGTGCTGATGACTCTTTGAGTCATTTATGTTCTGCGCTCGTGAATTACGTTATATTGGTTAAGGGTCCTGCCTCGATTCAGTCAAAGAATTTTTAAAAAAACGGTGATCTATTCATCCCCTCCCCTTCTAGCTCACCGTCCTCCTGTCTAACACGCGGTTCCCTAGGAGAATCAGTGGGAAGCCCAGAAGATCCAGATGTGAGGGTGTGTAGGGGCGCGATGCCCAGAGAGGGGATCTGGAGGTTCTGGAGGAGGCAAGTAGAGAGGGACGCGATGCCCTGGGAGAGTCAGTAAGAAATCAAAAAATTCTGCGGGAGGAAGACACCATGGGGCGCGATGTCCCGGGAGAATCAGTGAGAAATTCGGAAGGTCCGGATGCAAGAGTTGGGAGTGGGTGTGATGCCATAAGAGAAATCTGAAAGGGGCACAATGCCCAACATGTGTAAGGGGACCCGGAGATCCTGAAGATAGAAGTGAACATGATGGTAAATGTGAAGATCCGGAGGTTCCGAAAGGCGAGGAAGATACGAGTTCGGAAACCCGAGAGAGAAGTAATGCAAATGGATGTAATGCAATGAATGCAATGGGTGCATGGAATGCAAGGGGTGCATATGATGTAAATCATGCATGGAATGAGAGAATGTGATCCTCTTCCCTACCCGTGGAGTGGCCCATAAAAAGAAAAATCTGGATGAATTAGTTGAAGGATCAATAATGTAAGATTGCCCACCCCTCCATGCTAAGCAAGGTGCCCAGTCAAACAGCTCAAGAAGTGGAAATAGCGCCCATGAGCTCTCATTAGAAGGACGTGTGACTGTGATGCAATAAAAAAACCCCTTAGGAAATTGTATAATGACAGAGCGAAGGGTAATGAGAGCATTGAAAGAGTATCAACCAATGAATAAGGTGACAATGATAAAAGGCCGATATGGCATGAACTTAGAAGAATTTATCATAGTGAGCCTTGATAGAGACTGATCAAAAATGCCCGGCACAAGAATACGAATTGGCATTCGGCAAATAAAATCTTGAACTTGGAATATCATAGCCGCGGCCAAATCCTTCTTGCCCGATTCTTGAATAACCTCGGCACTTGTGCGTGCAGAAACACACCCACTCCGAGGGGTAATGGAAGGCGAGATGGAGGCGGTAGGCTTAATGTATAATGGAGGTTTAATGGAGAGTGTTAAAAGAAGTGTAAGTGGAGGTTCAAACACTTCGAACTTTTCCCTTGGCCTGGAAACGGACGAGGTTGGCTCGAGTGCAAAAAGGGATGGACCCTGCTCAGGATCTGCCATGGGTAAAGGTGAAGGGTTAAGTGGTGAAGGGTTGGTAAATACCGGCTTTGGGGTTATAAAGATAGTGGAGGCCTTAGGTGGCGAAGAAGGAAGAGGTGTTATGGTTTGAATTTTAGCGGGAGGTTTGACAGAGGCCGGTGGAGTGGAGGTTGATGGAGGCTCGGCGGAAGCCGGGGGAGTAGAGGAAAGCTCAGATGGCTTGGTGGGGGCTAGTGGGGTAAAGGTTGATGGAGGAATAAAAGGAGAAGGTTTGGTGCAGAGGAAGTGCCAGATCGGGCGAGAGGTATTAGGGACAGGGGAAGTCGCATGATGCACCGGTGTGGGTGATTGAAATATCGACCCATCATCGTAACACCAATTGGTCTCATAAATAGGGTTAAGGACAATGGCTTCATCCTGAGCCGGGGGTTAATCAGGTGGCAATGGAGGGAGAGGAAAACGAAGGAAACTCGGAAGGGGTGCCTGCCGAATTTTAACATTTTGTGCCATCTCCAAATCTTCATCTTCATCAAAAACATCAAGTGGACGCCATGGCGGAGACGTATAATGTTGTGGTGGAGAATTTTGTGGAGGATTAAGTAAAAACGGAAGTAGAGGGTCATGATACTGTGGGAAATGTTGTGGAGGTAAATATGGAGGTGAAGGCGAAGGGCCATATGGATGATGAACATGGTGAATTGGTGGAGGGCAGACAACGTCCACTTGATCATCAAAATCTTGCTTACTTGAATCTATAATGCCATTATCTCTCCTCTCCTTCCAATCATTTTCCATTTTGGTGATATTATTCATGAAATCGTGAAGAGGATTGATTTGAGGAGGAGGAAGAGGAGAAGCGGGCCGCGGACTTGTGACCCTCTTAAGTTGTTCTTCCATGGAAGCAATTCTATCATGGATATTTTACTTGAAGGGTGTAACTTGCAAAGTGGAGGGTTGGCACCGCGGCCTTGGAGGGGCGGCTTGATATGAAGACCGTGGAGGTGGGCTAATAGACCGACCCATAAAAGGACCTGGACGGGCCTGGTTGCAAAGAATGTGTAGGCCGTGGGGCCATGGAGGAGGAGGAATAGAAGGAGGCGTGTGATGGATTGCCCGAGGAGGAGTTTGTGTAGAAGAAGGTGGATGGGCTCCTTGGATGGGAGTGTGAATAGAAGAGGGAGGCGAGTGATGGGCCACCCGAGGATGAATGGAAGGAGGTGGGTGATGGGCCACCCGGGTATGAGATGGAGGAGTGTGATGGGCTACCCGTGTGGGATTGGAAGGAGGAGATGGGGAGCACCCTCAACAATTATCTTAAGGGCTTGGATTTGTTGAGGGGTAAGATAATCTAATGCATGCAAAACTTGAGAAACCTTCTCATCATGTGGAGGAGACGGTCCCGGTGGAATAGTGGCTTGTGATTGGTGCAAGGAACCATTAGATTGGACATTACCCAGGGGTCGAGCAATACCATAAGAATAAGGATGTGGTCCCTTGAATGAGTTATTATGAGATTTAACATGTTGAAGTTAAGGATCATAAGATGTGGTTGGTTGTGCATCCTCATGATTATAATTAGGATTGGATATGTTTGTTTGATTATCAAAGCGAAACATCATGCAGATATCAAATGTTCAATCAAAATAATTTGCAAAGATCACACCAGTTGGAATGTTCACACTTGATTTTTTTAAGTTAAGACCTTGATGAATTAGATGAGTTTAGCAAAATTTGATATAATTCACACAAGGTTGGAACCTAGTTTCAATATGATTTCCTTTAATGCCAACTAGGTTCACTCTCTCACCATGCATAGGCCAACTAAACCCGGGGAACTTCAAGGTACAACCTACCCAAGCATCCATGAGGGAATCCACAGGTGCGGCGACTTATGGAGGCTTGGTTTAGGAATTTTCGGTCCAAAGAGACGGAATGCTCAATGGAGGGTCCTTCCTTAACAAAGAGAGGGTATGGATCCTAGATGGTGTAGAGAGAGGAGGTCTCCCTAGCCAAATGCAAATATGAATGCAGAATCGAGACAATATACATGCATGAATAGGATATGATAAGAATGAGGCAGAATACGCAGGAAAAGAGATCACTACAGACACTCCGAGAAATGGCGCCCTGACCCCTGCCGCCAAATGGGGAAACAACGCCCCTGTGAGGGGGCACTATATCCTTGTGAATTTCTTCTTTTTTTTTGTTTTTTTTGTTTTTTTAGAGGGGCAGGGAAATAGCGCCCTGACCCCAGACGCCAAATGTAGAAACGGCACCCTTGTGAGGGGGCGCTATATCCCTATGTCCCCGAAACACTACAACGGCCAGAGAGCTAGATAGTGAATAAAAGGCCAATAAAAATGAAGGAAACACTCACAAACTCAAAGCATGAATCATGGCAATCAAAAATTAAGAAACAAGCATGACATGCTCCTCTTTCTTTTTTTTTTTAATTTTATTTGAGGGGGATAGATAAATGGAATTTATAAAAAAAACTATCAAATCAACAATCACATAGGGTGAGTGCTATGTGGAGCACAAAGGGAGGTGCACCGTGGGTGCAAAGGGGAGATGGAACACATGGGTGCCCAAGGGGAAGGGTAATCAAAAGAAAAATAATGTTGGTCCGACCGTGATCGGCAATTTGTAGATCTTAAGAAATCCACTTAAGGAAAAAACTAAGAAGAATTAAGAGAAAAGAATGGGAAAGAGGAGAAAAGGGAGCATGAGCCTTCAGAAAAAAAAAGGATAATATATGGCTAGAAAAGCATGGGAAGGGAGAGAAAGGGGAGCATCCGTAGGATGCTAATGAAGGGTGATTGCCAGAGACACGCGGGCCTCAAATGATATAACAATAAAAAAAGGAGGGATCACGATATAAATACCTTAAGCGTGGGAGATTGTAAATGTTCCTTCTCTTACTATCGGTCGGCCGATGAAGAGAGTTCTTCTATTGATTACCCTTGCAAAATTAACAAACACCAACAAACAAACATGGATTAGAAACCAAGATGTGTAGCATTAAATCCAAATATAAATATGGATATAGAAAACATGGATATGAACACACCTTATTGGTGTTTGGCCTTTAAACCCCTATGCAAAAGGGTAGGTAGAAGATGATGTATGATGAAGAATAGAGAGAGATGTGCAAGTGTTACACTAAGGGAGATGTGCTAGAGTGCACAACATGAGAAGATCTCAAAATTGAAATAAAAAGAGATAAAAGAAGAATATGATATGATGCATGCAATTAACTAAAGCAAAAATAAGAGATAGGAGGGGGAAAGCTTAGTGATTTTCTCCAATTTGGCTTCAAGATCTTCAAGGGAGGAAGAAGAACTCCATGAATGTAGCTTGTATGTTCATGGGAGCCTCCTCCTTGAGCCTTCAATCCAGCAGCACCTCCCCTTGGATTGATATTGACGTCCTTAACACAAGGGAGAGAGAGGTCCTATTTATAGGGCCAAAATTCGGAGTTTAATCCAAGGAAAATTAGAAAACAATGTTTTGATGGGATTTGGAAGGTGATAAACCATGGCCATGTGTCCCTTCATCCTTAGAAAGCCTTAGGAGACCTTTCCCAAGTGAAAGAGGGCTCAAAAGAGAGAAAGGAAGAGGTTCTATCGGAGTTCGGATCTCTAAAAGAAATGATGACCAGACAGATGGTCGCTATTTAAAATAGCGCCCGCGAGAAGCGTCGCTAATTCTGAGGCATTTCGAGATGGATTCGGACTTTTTGAAATTTGAAAAGAATTGGCGACCATGAGAAGGTCGCTATATAGAAATTAATACGAGTTTCGGACGGAGTTAAAACCTCAAAATATGGCAACGAAATTGGTGACTTTACACACGGGCGCTATTTCACAAAATAGCGACCTTCTAGGAAGTCGTGGAATCAAAAATAATCCGATTTTGGCTCAAAATATGAAGAAAAGAATTGGCGACCTTCCGAACGGTTACTATTTAATGAATTAGCGACTTCACGCAGTGTCACTATTTCAAATAATACAAAAACAGTAAAACGGAAGCCTGCAAGAATTGGCGCCGCCTTCCTGACCGCTATTTAAATAGCGGCAGGCAGGCTGCCACCAATTCGTTAAATAGCGGCAGGGTGGCCACCACCAATTCGAAAAGCCCACGAAAAAATGGATAAAAATCTAAGAAAAATCTGGAAAAATTGGAAAACATGTGTGAAAGCTGGGGGAAGTTGGATATTCAAGAAAAGAGAGGAAAACCAGTCAAATAAGTCAATTTGAGGGCCAAATGGGGCATCACAGCACGATAGGAGATATGCTCATAATGATGTCAATTTTAGCGTGTCTACAACATGACCCTCAGCAAATCTAGACACTCATAGTAATACTATGACTGACGATAAAGAGATACAAACACAAGGGATAACTCGGTGAGAATGATGGACACAGTCTACATACACTAAGTGTAAAGAAATACTGACCCACAACTTGATGTCGTGAGTCTCATCCCTCGTCAACCGTCTCCGGTTCGAGAAGACTCGCCAACGGGTATGGAAGTGCGGGAGGATGAGGGGGCGGGTGACGGGAATGTAATCCGGACGTCTGGTGTGGAGCATGGAAAATGAGAAGTCCGGATACTGTCGCTCGTACGCGTGGCAGAAATCAGACCATACCGTGTCAACATAGGGTGTCGACGGTGGTACGGTAGTCACTAGTGGCTGCGCTACTGTAGGAGAGACAGATAAGAGCGGGATGGCTGACTGTATAGGGTCGGCGGATGGCATATCCACCGAGAGCATAGTGGGTGGGAGAGACAGCTCAGGGATGACTGGTCGGGTTGGGGTGGCTAACAGACCCTGGCCCTCTCTTGGATCACTCTCTATCCCCAAAACATTAGCGAGGTACTCCTCGGCCAACTCTTGGTCAGCCTCATAACTCACTAGAATAGGCCCGGGTGAGACATCCTCTGAATGGTTGTCCTCTAAGGTAAGGGAATGTGAAGGACACGTGTCAGAGAAATGGCTAATCCCACTACAGGGGGCCACATGGATGGGTTCCAGGAGATGTGGTAGGCGTGAGTCCAGAGACTGAACGGGCCGCTGGGGGTGGGTGGTTGGTGACACGGAAGTGGTCGGATGAATGCCGTCGTGGAATACGAACTCACCGGGTAGGTGAGGTGGGTGTAAGGTGCAGGTCCTCTTATCCCGGTCAAAGGTCGCTCTCCTCTCTTCCAACCAATTTTGCCCTAAAATGATGCATGGGCCAGCAAGTGTGTCGACCTTGCACCATGCTCCATCGTCATAAAGAACGGGGCCGAACCTCCATTGGAACTCTACAAATGCTAAGCCACCATTGAGAATAATTTCCCCGATCTTAGAGAGAGACTCAACTATGTCTTGTGACACACAGTTAAATGACACCCTACTTATGAAGTCGATTTCCGTATGCAACCCATTAGGTAGAATGACAATGTACACTATAGGGCGCTGGAACGACTCGGTTGTCGACTTAGGGGTCGGGTGTCGGGTCAGGAAAGCATTGAATTGGGCCACCAGGGTTGACCAATCGGACGCATGGTCTCGGGGAACGGCCATGGGTTGGTGGGTAGTTGGACATGCAGGCAACTAAGTGACACTCTAAAGGACTAGACACGACCCTAAAACAACGACGCAAAGTTGGAATGCAGACTCGACTACAAACCCAGACTCAACCAATACCCAGTACGTGGCAGAGGTGTGACCCGAAGATCGAACTCACGCAAGTGTGCAACCTTCCCAATAGGCGTAACCTATCATTCCGGGAACACCTTTTGATATACCGGGTATAGGAATGCAATGCAAACTTTGGACCGAATACCCTAGACTCGACATAGCTCTGATACCAATTTGATGCGGGACGCGATGCGAACCTGTGACTCTAGCTCGCGGACATCCCTAAGCAAGGGAAACGTGCGGATATGCGCGGTTGAGAAACCGGCAATGAGTCTCGGGTATCGGGTTTTTCGCACACTCGGATTGAGTCACGGGACGTGTCACACTCACTCTCTCGCAGCGATGATTGAAATAATATAACGAGCTAATTAACCTATCACTCATGCAGCGGCATATAAATGTATATACGAGTAAAGCAAATGCCAATTGGGGAACGGACACGATAACTCCACACTCCGGGCGCGGGGAAGGCGATCCCGGCTAAGACTTGTACTCCCGGTACACAGTAATTAAATTATTACAGCAATGATTTTATGGCCCACTCCACCTAGGGAGGTAAAGGGCAATAATAAGAACCCGAGAATACCAAGCTTGGGTTGACGGGCAACAATTTGGAACGCTCTCGGGCCGGAGACGGGCTACTGGTCCGGCTCGGTTCTGTGGCGCCCGCGGACAGCAGGTGGGTCCGGCTGCTAGGACGGCAGTACCCGGGAATCTCTTTACTACGGCGACTGGCTGGGACGCTACTGATGGGTTGCCAATCGATGTCCGGGAGCGGCGGTCACCAAATCTATCCCGGCGTATTTTACCGGGATTAACCGGTGGACTGATTTGCTGGCCTGTTCTCGGATCAAAAACACGCGCCTCCACGAAAAGAATTTCTGCGCCCAGATCCGGTGTCGGATCAAGGAAAAATTGGTACCGATAGATAGGGGACTCAAAGGGCTACAACATATAATTATTTCAGATCCATCCAGTGAATGGATTGAAAATGAAAATGACTGTTCTCATGGTTTTCTTGCTGGTTCAAATGACAGACAATCAGAATAGAACAGGATCTGCCTGGGACTAAATTTTGACCGACACAAAAATAATAGATCTAGATTCTGGGAAAATTATGGGTGGAAGAGGGGGATGTGAGTAACACGTATGATGTTTTTGAGAATTTTTAAAGAAGACTAAGTGGGCGGGAAAAATACAACAACAACACACTATCCCGCAGATCTGCTGATTGGCAGACTGTCAGGGGTGGAACTAAAATTACGGAAAAAATACTAAACGATAGCGAAATGACCCGAAATTTGAACTGGGGATGGGGGATGATAGGAAGAATAAACCCTCAAAATTTGGGGTCGAACAGATGTCCTGATTGGGAGATAAAATTTTGGCCTCAGCTTGCTGTCCAGAGTTGCACAGAACTCCGAGGAGGCGACGGTGGTGGTGCGATGGCGGCTCGATGGCGGCGGCGACAGAGGTGCTGAGCTTCTCACTCAGAGAGGGGGTGATGGGGAGGTTTCACACCTCTGAAATTTTGAGCTTTCACAGCTCCAAGGGGGGAGAGAGGAGAGAGAGGGGCTACACCCTTGGGTTTGAGCAAAAAAATGGGATTTTCTTCATTAAATTGCTAAGGAATTCACAAAATACATGTGTTATATAGAAATGGAAAAAAGACATAAACTATCCATAAATCTAGGGTTAGAGAGGGGTAAACTAGAGATATGATAATTAATCCCCCATGTGGTCAAATGACCAAATTAAATAAAATACAACAAGGAATAACCAATAGTAAAGGGGGAGCATCTTGGACTTTACTTGGTCCAAGTTTGAATTTTCTTCCACCTTGTCCCCCCCTTGGTCCAAGTCCAATCTTGGACTTTAAACTAGCCCCACGTGGGCCCTAGATCCTAGGTGGACCAATCAAAAATAAGGTGGGGCCCCTGCTGGACATACTAGCAAATTACATATAAACCCAAAGATTCCTAATGACTAACCCTTTGGTTTATAATGCCTTGAAATTATAAACTCAATTAGCCAAGGATATAAAAGTAAACAAAAAGGACATAAATGTAAAAATAAAAGGTTAGTGCTCGGTGTTGATTCCCATCAGACGGTCTCGAGGCACCTCCCACTGGGCCATAAGTGGTACAGCCCGAGTCCTGTCATGTGGGATGGTGTCGCGGCACAAGGGGAAGCGAGTATACCCCCAAATCTGACATGAAAGAACAAAGAAATCATGAATATAACAAATAGACATGTAATTAATATGGGCATATTTGGTTCTATGGTAGACTCATACTTGCAGGAAAGGAGTGAAGTCACCCAGGTTCCAGGAACCTGGCCTAAAGGGGTCCATGTGGGAGAAGTGGTGCGCCAGCACCGCTCTTCCCCATGCAAGATGGGCCCCCTAGTCGAGGTTTCATTTCAATAAGAGGTAATTCTGGTTCACATTGTTAGAAGAGGTCGCGAACAATAGCCGTCCAAAGAAGTAAAGGAGGAAGAGCCGGATCTCTTGGTCCTCGGCCCTCTCCCTCAGCCTGATCCGCTGCCGTACTCGCTGTAAATATGCACCTGAGTCCTCTAGTGGGCCTCGGACCATGCCCGCCAATCCGACCAAGGAACTAATTCTGCAAAGCGGAAGGGTGGTCACCGGCCTCTTAGTGCGGGTTAGCCACGCACCTAACAGTCGATCTACCTCTCGCTAGTAGTCTCTCAGCTCCTGACCCAATGCCGGGGCCCCAACCACGGGCCGGCCCATCAGGTAGGCTACATCCTTGAGTGTGGCAACCATGTGACCCCACAGCACCGTGAAGGAGCAGCATCTGTCCACCCACCTCTCGTGGAGCGCTTTCATGAAGGTGGCATCCACTAGAAGTGGTGAAATGCATAAGAAATGGGTGAACCATAGTCGGTCCACCCGCCACCTCTGCTCGTAGGGGAGGGAATGGTACCACGCCCATACCAAATCCCAAGAAACACGGGCACGGATCCTTCGTCGGGCCTGCAAGCACCACAGAAACACACCAAACATCAGCCATCAGCCATCTTTCAAAGAACCCAGCCTTGAGGCATGGGCGGCCAAGACCCTGGCCGTCTAGCCTTCTAGGCGGCCAGGTCGTTGGCCGCCTAGCTCTGCTGGGTGGCCAGGTACCTGGCCGCCTTACCTTATGGATGGCCAGGACCCTGGCCGCCCACAGGTTCTTCCCCCATGCCATCCCAGCTCCATTCCTCAGCAAACAAAAATAAAACAAAATTCTAAAATTTCACAAAACTTACCCATGGGCGTGGTGTATCATCCCTCGCATCCTCAGCCTCCACCGGTGGTGCATCCACCTCATTGTTGAAGTCTCTGTGATCTTTCTTAGGGCTAGACTGTCCACTCTCCGACATCGCGCCTGGACTCTCAGCCTCTCTATTGACTGATTGAGATGGAGGAGAGGTAGACAAGTTGGATGCAGCTTCATCCATTGCCTCGCCCTCACTCGAAGATGAATCCTCGTGTCCTCGGCCCAAGGGAGCTCACCGCGGCCACATGACACCCAAGCACTTGCGGGAGGCCGGCTGGGGGATCTAATAGGAGGAGATCGAGGGAGAAGAGCTCTCCAAAGCTATGAGTATTTGGGGGCGCAAATGGAACGTCCTTTGGGTTGACCGTCCCATTTGAAAATGCCCTCTCTTTTATGCCCCCCCGTGAAGGGAAGGCGGCGAGGGTGTTGGCCGCCAACCTGAATGGGAGGCGGCCACTACCGTGGTCGCCTTTCCCCCTTCTGTCTGCCTATGTGGGCCTTCGTGCCCTGTTCAGCAAGCAATCAAAAGAAAAAAACAAAAAAAATGCTCACAACGATATATACATCTCCTACAACAAACACAAATACAAAAATAAAAAAAATAGAATAGTCATTTTATTTCATTTCATCCAACAATCAAAAACCTACAAAAATACATGAGCGTTCTGCTTTTGTTTCTTTCTTTCCCAAAGTAATGCTGAATAGATGCAATTCATCAAGTTCGGCGTTGTTAGGATCAATGTAATGGTGTGAACCTAGATTCAGAGGGGGGGGTGAATGAATCTCCCTCTAAAAACTTGACCAAATTAAAATCTAACCTGACCAACTCAAACTAATGCAGAATTACAACCATCCAGAACTGAAGGTTAAAGCGAGCCTAGCATGCATCTATAGTTTAACACAAGAACAATCACACCACAAAGCACAACAAGCTTTTAGGTGGTTCGGTCCTCCAGACCAACATCCACCCCACACTCAAACCTGAGTGTGGATTACTGTTGTCTAACAGCTTGAACCGCTGCGAAACACAGCTTGCGTCTGCTAAGCCTTACAGCTTGCTTACAACCTGCTGAGCAACACAGCTTGCTGTCCGAGGTATCCTCCTCGCCCACTGAGCATTACAGCTTAGCTCTGCTGACTCACAGCTTGACAGAAATATGAAAGAATAAAAACAATGATCTACAATATTCAGCAACGGAAAGCTGACAAATGAAGCAAACCAGATTGATCACGTAGGAGCAATGTGTCTTGGATCTGATCCAGAGGACACAACAGAAACCAGATCATGAATGACTGCTTCAGATACTTCTCACATTCACTCTTCCTCTCAGACTCCTATTCTTTCTCTCTGTCTACTTTTTCTATCTACGCTCTATATCTATCTTCTTTTTATTTTAGACGGCCAGATCTTCCAATTATATATGAAGCCCCGTGAGAGAGACGCGCGGAAAGCAAGTTTCTCCCACCCAGAGATTTCATCGAGATCAGGCTTTTCAGATCCACGTGTTAGATGTCAGATGATGGTGGCTGGCCACGTGGCAGTGTTCTCCAATTAGTAGAGCATCCTTGGATCATGAGCTTATGTCTTAAGATTGTGTGACTTTAAGTTCCTTATGAAGCGTAAGACAGATGATGCACCGACTTGTTCTACAAAATGTGCATTGACCTCAGTATGGCTAAGGCGAGATGTGCACCGACTCAGTATCATACTAAGAAGTATGTGCACCGACCTGAATGCACAATACAGAAAGATGCACCGACTTTATTCTTACCATAGGAAAAGTCTGTACCGACCTCAAGCCTTTAACAACTAACTTTGCACCAAGTTTGGTTCTATTTGCACTGACTTGCGTAACAACATGCTAAGAGTATACACCGACCTTGTATCCAGGTGAACAGTGATATGCACGGACTTGAAACATGCACCGAGGTATATGCACAGACTCGAGTATGCACTCAACAAAAACTGCACCGACCTGATCGTGCCATGAATGCAACATGCACTGATTTGAATAGTGATATGCACCGACTTCCTTCATGTACCAAAGTAGAGTTGCACTGACCTTACTGAGACATAACAAGAACTTGCACCGACGATGTATGCAGAGTGAACCTATATGCATCGACCTACATATATGCATAAAACAGAAATGTGCACAGACCACGAATATGTTTAGACTTAGCATCTAGACATGCACCGACTTACAATGCTTAGAGCTCAAGGAGTGCACCAACTTCAACAGTGAACTGCACAGACCTTATGTGCAGGAAATGCATGCAAGTTCTGTCCCTAACATGTAAGGTAACAGAAATGCATCAACTTTATTAGATAAACACACAACAATGCACCAACCTTAATGAGCACTTGAATGATTATTCAGCAACTTGTGTTGTGATATAAAAATATACAGTAGACTTGATTGAAGTGTTTATTCATTTCATTCTTGGCATGACTCATAGAGTGTCATTATCCAAATCAGAGTTCCAACAATCTCCCCCTTTTTGATGATGACAACACTCTGAGTCATGTATGATTAACCAAGTTTTACACATTCAATCAATTCTGAGAATTTAATCAAGTGACAACACTCTGAGCCATGTATGATTAACCAAGTTTTACACATTCAATCAATTCTGAGCATTCAATCAAGTATGATCACAAATTGTTAATATCATTCACAACATTTTTGTCCGACATGCATGTCAAGGACAACATTCACAACACTATGCATGCAGTATGAACAACTACATATGCAAAGTAACATTTCTGTGTACAAGAAGAAAATACAAACTGATTTTGATTAGGTCTCTCTTTACACACAAAAATTTGTTCAGAACATTTTTACCAAAGATCAGCATCAGCATCTTCTCTACAAAGCATAACCACCACCAAAAATTCTTCCCCTTTGTCATTATCAAAAAGAATTGGGGAAGTCTTAGATATTAGTGACCAGAATAAGAACCTCTATAGCCTCCCCTGCCTCTAGGTGGTGCAGAGCTAGAACTTCCCCTCAACAGTATTGCCCTTGCATATGGGGTTCCATCAATTGTAGAACTGAGGGCTGCAAGCTTGTCCACGACTGCGGCATGAAGTTCTTTGATGGTAGTTGACAAATCCTTAAACCAGTGATGTACCATACTCCCTAAACGGTTCACTAGGGAGGAGCTGGAGTCTTGCTCTATGATAACTTTTTGGAGTTTGTTAGATAGGTTCCCCACTTGAGTCTGAACGGTAGCAGATTTATGAGTGAGCTCCTGCTGACTTTCTGTGAGTGTGTTCACCTTGATCTTCATCAATTCAACTTCTATTTTAAGATCATAAGTGAAATCCAGAACTTTTGTGAGCTTGATGAAAGAAGTTGTCTGAGTGTCTTGAATGCTGCTCATCATTTTGCCAGCCTTGTTGCAAACTTCCATGAGAGACTACAAAACCTCATTCAACTTTGCATCAGTCCTTAGTTTACCACTGATAAACTGTATCCACTGATTATTCACAGTGTTTTCCAAATGACTCATTCTAGCATTCAATCTGCTAAAAGTATAGGTTGTATTGAAGAACTGTGCAGTCATCAAATTGTTTTGATTTATCACCATGTTTGTTAAATTAGTCAGCATTTCAGCAATGTTTGACTCAGAACTTGGTCTAGGTGAGCTAAACGAAGAAGCACTAGATTCTGGAAATTCTGTGTGATAGAATGGGTGTTCTTCGAGAGATTGTGTGTGGCACCCTGAAAATTTAAATAGGAGATAAACGAAAATAACTATAAATATTTGTCGTTGAAAATCATGGAAAATTAAAATTTTGATAAAGGAAAAGTGATAATTAGCTAAAATAATTAATGGGCCTAAATGGTAGTAAAGGGGCATCAATAAAGACATAAATAAATAATTGAGAAATGGAAATGGAACATATCCTTATCTATTCGAGGCTTAAATTAAAATACAATTTAAGATATATATATATATATATATATTGTCGTACAAATATATAAAGACTTTTATAGGACCGAACCCGACTCTGATACCCGAGCCATCGGTAAACATCTAAATAATAAGGAATAAGATCTTCCAAGACCAAATAACCCACTAAGCTCACAACTTACATATGTATAAGTGTGTAAAGATATAAGGCCCAACATACAACTTCAAAATTCAACCCATTTAACCCATGGGATCATGTATATACAAAACCCACGTAACAGCTCACCTACACACACACACACATATATATATATATATATATATATATATATATAAACCCAACAAAGCAAACCCTCTTATAATCCATATACCCACGTGAACCAACTCACGTTACCAAACCCAAACCATGTACAAGACCCCCCATCGAACCAACCCCAACCCATGTAACAAAAACCGTTTACCGATGTAACCCACGTGAGTTCTCACAAAAGCAACCCTAATATGTATGCTCTTGCGTTAAACAATTTTAAGGTTTTGAGGAACAAAGATGACATGCGGCTGATAAAATGGAAGGTGAGTTTGCAGCGAACAGAAGGTTTTAAGACCTTGCCTTTACAGGCTTTCGAAACCTCCAGAACTGTGTATCCCTATAAAAACTCCACCCCGTCAAACTTGAGCAAATCATTTTTCTGTTGTCTTCCTCTACGTACGTGACCCGCGTTTCCCTTCCTCCTGCCGATCTCCTTCCCGTGCTGTGGACGTGAGGTCTTCTTTCCCTTCCTTTCTTCCTCCGCGACGTGAGAAGGCTGCAGACAGGAGTCACCATCCCCTTCTTCTTCCCTTATTCCTCCTGCTGTGCGGCATCACCATCCTCCTACGCACGGAGCCCAAGGCATTTCTCTTCTTTCTCCATCCTCTGTTTCAAGCCCAGGAAAACAAAGTACCGTTACAAACGTCTCAACTGTTTATCCCTTCAATCACTTAAAAAGGTAGACAATCTCCCAAACACAAATTCTTAATAGCATATGTTAGAAGTTAGTCATGTTTCAATGTCTTCCTGGTTTAATTTTAATTCGTTTTACATATTTTATTTTAGTTCATTAATAACTACAACATGCTTAGAGAATTTATAACCATATAATCAAATATCTAAAAATCATAAATTATAAATGACTATAATCCACATTATTTATCCTTAATTTTCATGTAGTTATATAATGTAATACCTAGTTAATAATTAAATTTAGAAAAAATAAATAGGTTGAAATATTTAGTGGGCCAATCACGGTTCACTGTGACATAGTATTTATAAGGTTTTACTTTGTTTAGATTTTTCATGGGCGTCGGGGTGTCCTTTGGACATGAAAATTTATGGACGTATTATTGGGGTGGTGACCGAGGTAGTGAGAGTGGTAACACCGTTTTTTGTATCCCCTATCTCAAGATCCTCCATCTCTCAATGAATTTTTTTTTTGAATACCCGATTAAGTAGAGTTTTTGAGCCCGTCATTTCGATATATCATATGTTCGATTCCGACATGGTTCCGTCGAGAAACGAGAGGACTTAAAAATTTAGCAAATTAATTATTTAAATAACGTTCACGTTAACCACCGCCATTTCATTTGAGATTTATATATATATATATATAAATATATATATTGTAACTATATCTTTGAAAATCCATATCTATTAAACTATCCAACATAAAATTATAAAAAATATATTTTAAGAATCTTTGAATTTTTCTTCTAATTATCATATATTTTATTTTTAAAAATTTTTATTAAATATTAGGTGTCTCTTTAAAGGGATGTTCTTGTCTAAACTTATTAAAAATGAAATGACGTCTTTAAAGATAGACGTAAATTTCTGGTTAATTAAAAACATGAGAAATTAACGTCCACCTACATGGACGCCATATACTGGAAATATAAATTTAACAATTCTAGATAAAACGAAATAAACTAATGAGCGCCTTCCGGGAAGGACGCCATTTGTATTAAATGAAAAATAGAAATGTAAATTGCGCCTTTCATAACATACGCTATTTGATATAGCGCCCACCAAGCAGGACGCTCTTTTCTTAATCGACTGTTTCCTGTGTTTTCAACCCCCACCGTGGGGCATCGCTTGGCACTCTCGTCCCATTCTGTGGATGAGGTCCCCGTTTTTGATTTATATCGTTCACCCTTAACTCTCTGTGATCATTGAACCCTACGCTGGACATTCCGTTCCTTCAAACTGGTGATTTCATCATAGAGACCTCTGTAAGTCTATGCTAGTCTTGGATTCCATCTCAAGGCAGCCGAGCAGGTTATACCCTAAAAACACCATTACACAATTTTACAGTCATGTCCCTCTGAAGAAAACATGACTATCTGGCCCTCAAATAGTGCTGTTTCTGGCATTTTTGAGAAAAATATTACTTTCTGGAATTTGTGTCTAGTATATTGGATGCTATTCATGAATAGCGCCCGTGATGTAGGACGCTATTTCTTCATACCTTGAACCTTAATTCAAAAATAAGTACCCATTGCTATGGGCGCTAACTCTAATCTGCGGTTCCCGCAGTGGACGTCAATTTCCCAGGTTTCTCGCATTATCTCGATTTTGTGTGCCATCTATCTTGAATCTCTGTTCAATGAAATCTACCCTATTATTCGTACATGCTTGATCCTTGGAATTCTTGGCCATTAAAGTAGAATTAGTCTAGTCAAATGTCTAGGGCTATGGGTCCCAATTAAATGACATTTAAATACTAGTGTTATGGGGTCCTGATCTGATCCCACGGGCGAGATAAAGTCCAAACATATACCAGTATTATGATGATTGGGTGCTGACATTCACCAACTCAGTTAACGGCATTTAGGGGTAATCATAAAGTCGTGAGAACTCGTAAGTGTATGACCAAAGTCTACCTAGTGCTAATCCATGAGGGGCAATCATATATTCGTGAGTACCACTTAACGTAAGGCCAATCCTTCATAGTACCAGTTACATGAAAGCTCTTGTGATAACGCCGTCATAAAGAGAATATTGCACTAGTGTCATTAACCGCCCTCCTGACAATGCTTGTCATAAAGGGAAGATTGTTATTGTTTCCTCATTATGAGAAGTACTTGATATCCTAACATGAAAGTTCTTGCTCTACTCTCTTGTTATCAATGTCTCTACATTTCATAAATGTATCTGACATCTTGCTTACTCATCCTCATGATTTTTAATTACCATCACTTGATAGTTATAACTCGTGCCATTACAATTCTCGATCTGCTTTACTTCTTGCATGACCTGCATGAGCATGCTAAATTACTAATCACTTAAAGTTAGCTTGGAGCATGAGATATTAAGTCCTACTGAGCGTTCACTCACTCTGTGTTTTCTAATATTTTTTAGGTAAGGACCTTTGCGATGACGAGACCGCACAAGATGGGCAAGGGCAAGAGTGAAGAGTGCTTCGGCAACCTAGATGAACCTCGTTGTCTTTATTATTATGTTCGTGTCAAGTCTAGTTAGAGAGTCTATTGTAACTTTTCATTTATTGAGCCTTTTCTTTTAATGGATCCAATCTGTAATAAACTTGTATTTGAAATAAAATTATGTTTTGTTCAATTATATGTGTCAAATTATATTTTGCTCTGATCGACTCGACTGTTTGACTGCCATGTTCTGAGTAAACAAACACGTTCCGCTGCTATCGGTTCGGGGCATGACAGAAGGTGGTATCAGAGCTTCGACTTTCAAATCCTTAGAGTATTAAGTCCAAGAGATAGGTTGAGTATCCTTGTCAGTCATCCTATAGGAATTCCATGAGATTTGGGTAGAGCTATGTGCTAATCAACAAAATTTATCCGTCTACGCTAGATTAATGTTAAAATATGAGTAATCATTAATTTAAAAACTTATTTTGTATGCTAGAACGGCCGATGAGAGAGTTCGGTGGAGAGAGATGCAATGCACTGTCTAGGGTTTAACGCAAGCCTTGCAACAAGTTGCACAAAGTGGAGCACGGCATGGGGCCATGGATTTACATCGGAAGATCCAAAAGATGAATCCCCCTAAGTTTAGTGGGTCGACTGACCTGGATGAAGCAGAAAATTGAGTATAAGAAATAGAGAGAACCTTTAAGGTGATACGATGCACCGACGAAGAGAAGGTACTATTAGGAACTTATCAATTAGATAAGGATGCCCGAGTATGGTGGGGATCCGTGGAAGCCATTTTACCTAACGATCAAGTTTCCTAGGACGAGTTTTTAGAACACTTTAATGAGAAGTATTTCTCGGAAAGAATCTGCGAGAAGAAGGCTATGGAATTTACAACATTGAAACAACGTAGTCTATCTGTAGCAGAGTATGAAGTGAAATTTTCTAGACTGGCCCGATATGCACCACATTTGGTTTGCACAGAGAAAATGAAAGCAAAGAGATTTATGAATGACTTGAAGGTGGAACTTATACCTCAATTAGCTCCACTAGAAATTCAAACATATACGGAGATGGTTAGAAAAGCTCAACTCTTGGAAGATGCTATGGATATGATGGAAAGAATCAAAGGAAAGGCCGCCAAGAAGGACTTACCAAATGGATCCAAGAATAAGAAAAACGTGAACGACAAGAAGAGATTTAATGGAGGCAACAAATTCTATGAAAATAAGAAACTCCGGAATAATGATCGATAAATTATTCCGGCCAAGGGGAAATGCGAGCATTACAAGAATGGAACGTACAATCCGGACGAGTGTTGGTATAAACTCGGAAAGTGCATCCGTTGTGGAAGCAAATATCATAAGATCGCCCATTGTCTACTCTTAAATGAAGAAACACCGTAGACGTCAAAAGGTAACTTTATGACCCTATCTCCTCCAAGATAACATGAATTGAATACGGTGACCTTAGCAAGAATACGTGTTTTGGATAAAGTAATTTTACCCCACTAATTTTGGAAAGAAAATCAATTAAATTTGGGGACCAAATTCTTTTAAGTGTGGGAGGGTGTAACACTATGAAAATTTAAATATTTGATAAATAAAAATAACTATAAATATTTGTCGTTGAAAATCATGAAAAATTAAAATTTCGATAAAAGAAAAGTGATAATTAGTTAAAATAGTTAATGGGCCTAAATGTTAGTAAAGGGGCATCAATAAAAATATTAATAAATAATTGAGAAATAGAAATGGAACATATCCTTATCTATTCGAGGCTTAAATTAAAATACAATTTAAGATATATGCATATATATATATATATATATATATATATATAAAGACTTTTATAGGACCGAACCCGACTCTGATATCCGAGCCATCGATAAAGATCTAAATAATACGGAATAAGATCTTCCAAGACCAAATAATCCACTAAGCTCACAACTTACATATGTATAAGTGTGTAAAGATATAAGGCCCAACATGCAACTTCAAAACCTACCCATTTAACCCATGAGATCATGTATATACAAAACCCACTTAACAGCTCACCTCTATATATATATATATATATATATATATATATATATATATAAACCCAACAAAACAAACCCTCTTATAATCCATATACTCACGTGAGCCAACTCACGTTAGCAAAACCCAAACCATTAACAGCTCACCTCTCTCTCTCTCTCTATATATATATAAAAACTCAACAAAGCAAATCCTCTTATAATCCATATACCCACGTGAGCCAACTCACGTTAGCAAAACCCAAACCATGCACAAGACCCCCCATCGAACCAACCTCAACCCATGTAACAAAAACCCTTTACCGATGTAACCCACGTGAGTTCTCACAAAATCAACTCTAATATGTATGCTCTTGCGTTAAACGATTTTAGGGTTTTGAGGAACAAAGATGACGTGCGGATGATGAAATGGAAGGTGAGTTTGCAACGAACGGAAGGTTTTAAGACCTTGTCATTACAGGCTTTCGAAACCTCCAGAACTGTGTATCCCTATAAAAACTCTACCCCGTCAAACTTGAGCAAACCATTTTGCTGATGTCTTCCTCTGCATACGTGACCCGCATTTCTCTTCCTCCTGCCGATCTCCTTCCCGTGCTGTGGACGTGAGGTCTTCTTTCCCTTCCTTTCTTCCTCCGCGACGTCAGAAGGCTGCAGACAGGAGTCATCATCCCCTTCTTCTTCCCTTATTCCTCCTACTGTGCGACATCACCATCCTCCTGCGCACGGAGCCCAAGGCGTTTCTCTTCTTCCTCCATCCTCTGCTTCAAACCTAATAAAACAGCGTACCGTTCCAAACGTCTCAACTGTTAATCCCATCAATCACTCAAAAAGGTAGGTAATCTCTCAAACGCAAACCCCTAATAGCGTGTTAGAAGTTAGTCATGTTTCAATGTCTTCCTAGTTTAATTTTAATTCATTTTACATATTTTATTTTAGTTCATTAATAACTACAACATGTTTAGAAAATTTATATCCATATAATCAAATATCTAAAAATCATAAAATATAAGTGACTAGAATCCTCATTATTTATCCTTAATTTCCATGTAGTTATATAGTGTAATACCTAGTTAATAACTAAATCTAGAAAAAATAAATAGGTTGAAACATTTACAAAGCGAATCACGGTTCACTATAGCATAATATTTATAAGGTTTTACTTTGTCCAGATTTTTTATGGGCGTCGGGGTGTCCTTTGGACATTAAAATTTATGGACGTATTATTGGGGTGGTGATAGAGGTAGTGAGTGGTAACATCATTTTTCGTGTCCCCTATCTCAAGATCTCCCATCTCTCAACGAAAAATTATTTTGAACACCCGATTAAGTAGAGTTTTTCGAGTCCATCATATCGGTATGTCATATGCTCGATTCCGACGTGATTACACGAGAAACGAGATGACTTAAGAAATTAGCAAATTAACTATTTAAATTACGTTCAGATTAACCACCGCCATTTCTTTTGAGATTTATATATATATATATATATATATATAAATATATCTTGTAACTATATGTTTGAAAATTCATATCTACTAAACTATGCAACATAAAATTATAAAAAATATATATTTGGAATTCTTGAATTTTTATTCTAATTATTATATATTTTATTTTCAAAAAATTTTATTAAATCATAGGTGTCTTTTTAAAGAGATGTTCTTGTCTAAACTTATTAAAAATGAAATGACGTCTTTAAAAATAGACTTAAATTTTTGTTTAATTAAAAACATGAGAAATTAACGTCCACCTACATGGACGCCATATATTGGGAATATAAATTTAACAATTCTAGATAAAACGAAATGAACTAATGAGCGCCTTCCTGGAAGGACGCCATTTGTATTAAATAAAAAATAAAAATGTAAATTGCGCCTTTCATAGCAGACGCCATTTGATATAGCGCCCTCCAGGCAAGACGATGTTTTCTTAATCGACTATTTCCTGTGTTTTCAACCCCCACTGTGGGACATCGCTTGGCACTCTCGTCCCATTCCGTGGATGAGGTCCCCATTTTTTATTTATGTTGTTCACCCTTAACTCTCCGTGATGATTGAACCCTCCGCTAGACATTCCGTTCCTTCGAACTGGTGATTTCATTATAGAGACCTCCGTAAGTCTATGCTAGCTTGGGATTCCCTCAAAGCACCCAAGCAGATTGTACCCTAAAAACCCATTATACAGTTTTACAATCATGTCCCTCTGACGAAAACATGAGGATCTAGCCCTCAAATAGTGTTGTTTCAGGCATTTTTGAGAAAATATTACTTTCTGGAATTTACGTCCAGTATAGTGGATGCTCATTGTTATGGACGTTATGTAGGACGTTATTTCTTCGTACCTTGAACCTTAATTCTAGAATAAGCGCCCATTGTTATGGACGCTAACTCTAACCTGCGGCTCCCGCAGTGGACGCCAATTTCTCAGGTTTCTCGCATTATCTCGATTTTGTGTGCCATCTATCTCGAATCTCTGTTCAATGAAATCTACATATTGTTCGTACATGCTTGATCCTTAGAATTCTCGACCATGAAACTAGAATTAATCTAGTCAAATGTCAGGGGCTATGGGTCCCAATTAAATGACATTTAAATGCTAGTGTTATGGGGTCCTGATCTGATTCTACGGGTGAGGTAAAGTCCAAACATATACCGGTATTATGATGATCGGGTGCTGGCATTCACCAACTCGGTTAATGGCATTTAGGGGTAATCATAAAGTTGTGAGAACTCCTAAGTGTATGACCAAAGTCTACCTAGTGCTAATCCATGAGGGGCAATCATATATTCGTGAGCACCCCTTAACGTAAGGCCAACCCTTCATAGTACAAGTTACATGAAAGCTCTTGTGATAACGCCGTCATAAAGAGAATATTGTACTAGTGTCATTAACCGCCCTCGTGACAATGCTCGTCATAAAGTGAAGATTGTTATTGTTTCCTCATTATGAGAAGTACTTGATATCCTAACATGAAAGTTCTTGCTCTATTCCCTTGTTATCAATGTCTCTACATTTCATAAATGTATCTGACATCTTGCTTACTCATCCTCATGATTTTTAATTACCATCGCTTGATAGTTATAACTCGTTCCATTACAATTCTCGATCTGCTTTACTTCTTGCATGACCTGCATGAGCATCATAAATTGTTAATCACTTAAAGCTAGCTTGGAACATGAGATATTAAGTCCTACTGAGCATTCGCTCACCCTGCGTTTTCCAATATTTTTCAGGTAAGGACCTTTGCGATGACGAGACCGCACAAGATGGGCAAGGGCAAGAGTGAAGAGTGCTTCGACAACCTAGATGAACCTCGTGGTCTTTATTATTATGTTCCTGTCAAGTCTAGTTAGAGAGTCCATTGTAACTTTTCATTTATTGAGTCTTTTCTTTTAATGGGTCTAATTTGTAATAAACTTGTATTTGAAATAAAATTATGTTTTGTTCAATTATATGTCAAATTATATTTTGCTCTGATCGACTCGACTGTTTAACTGCCACGTTCCGAGTAAACGAAGACGTTCCGCTGCTATCGGTTCGGGACGTGACATTGTGGAGGTTGAATTCCAAATCTAATCATTTTCCCTAGACGAGGAACATACAAAGGAGCAGGACCAAGGAAGATTCTTGGATATGGTCGATTGAGAGGTGCTGGACTTATAACATATTCCTGTGTATCTTCTTTGACAACCTCTGGAGCTTCCTGTGGTTGCTCATCCTGAACTATCTGTTCTTCAACTACTTTTTCAGCAATTTCTTCTATGATGTAATTGGCTTCTTGTTGCATGATTTTAACAACCATATTAATCGAAGATTATTCATCTATTTCAGTTTCCTTCTCACTTCCTGAATCACTTCTATGTCCCTCTGAAGGAGTTGTTTCATCAATTATCTGAACATCTTCAGATGTTTCTATGTGAGATTCTTCTTGAATTTCTTCTTCTTGTTGCTATTCGGCTGTTAAATCTTCCTGAATGACTGTTGGTTGTTGCTGAAATTGCATTCCAAATTTATCAAATACATCATTGATATTTTCATCTAGCTATTGCAATATTTGATCTATTAGACTCAGCTCATCAACTTCTTGTTCTAACTGTAAGTCTTGCAGTTGCTTCTCACCAGGCTCTTTATCTGTTTCTTTTTTGATTTCCCTTAAGATGTCTTCATGCTGCTCAACAGTATGTACACTTTCAGCTTGTGTTTCTTGTTGAGGCAGATCCTCCCCCTGACCATGTGCTTCCATATGAAGCTTTCTGGACTGATCCTCACTCTGTGGCTGTTGAGTCTGTTCAGCAAAAATTTCTTCTTGCACAAATAGGATCTTCTGTTCAGTATGTTCCTTTACTTGACTTGCAGTAGCAGGTTCCAAATTCATGTATTTGCATATAAAGTCCATGTTGTGAACATTCACTTTGGGTATATCCTTTGAACTTTCATTGTCTAGAGACATTCCTGCTTTCTTGAATACTGCAGTCAAATGAGCAGCATATGGCAAGTTTCTTTTAGACTCCTTGCAGGTTCTCATGATCTGAATAATTACTTCTGGTAGGCAAATCCTGATATTCTTCAGGAAACAGTAAAGAATAAATCTCTGTGAGTCTGTTAATCTCCCTCTCCCTCCAACTTGTGGAGTTATCATGGTGGTGAGAATGTGGTGCAATAGTCTCTTGAGAGGTGAAAACTTGTTTACATTGAAATAACCAAGTTTTGTTTGGTTCTTATCATTGGGATTGCTAGGCACATTAGTAATAATGAAGTATGCATCATGAAGATTGTACCTAAATCCTTGTTCAATTTCTCCATCTTTTGGTATTCTAAAAACTCTATGAAGGAAATGCCTAGAAAGTTCAATCGTAGTGCCTTTAACACTTGTTAGCAGTATTGACTTATCAAGATCATATATCAAATTGTTGTAAAACTCTGCAACAAGTCTAGGATAATAAATTCTATGTGTGGCTAGAAATTTCTTCCATTTTTGAAATTTGAAAATCTCTACCAATTTAGGAAATTTTGAGATCATTTCATTGTCATGAAAATCCACATATCGTGAAAAAATTATCTTCCCAGCTTCCAATATCATTTCAGCTTGACTAGAAGATTTAGCAAAAATACCTCTCTCTTCAGATACTTTGATGGCTTCTGCAACAAGAGACCGTTGTCGCTTGGAAGGTGTCCTGACGCCCTTCTCTTTTCTTCCCTTCTGGAACCTCTTCACTTCTTTCTGACATGATTTCCTCTGGTTGCGACACCTCCATTGCCTTTCTCTTTCCTTTGACTAATTTCTTCTGAGCAGATTCAGAACTGACTCCCTTTGCATGTGTCTCTTTTGATCTCCGTTCGTACTGTTGAATGTCGCCAGGCTTCTTAGCTTGAAGAGCCGTTGGCTGTTGCTCTTCCATGGCCTTCCTCTTCCCCTTGCTCTTTGCGGTCGGAGAAGACATAATGGAGTCGATTAGAGGCGGAGACGACGGTCAGAAGCGGAGGATGAAGTTTGATGGGAAGGATAAGAGGAATGTAGAGACCACAACCAAGGACACCAGGGCCAAAGTCTGGTGTGGGATAGCACGGTTGGAAGAAGGAACGTCAGAACAATGGTCGCTCTGACTGTGATGGGGTAGGTTAAAAAAAATGACAACTTCGATAATAGGAAGGATTTATACGATGTATTCTATCGCCTTTACCAAATTTAACAGATTGTACCCAGACTACCCCTCACTTTATGTAAAATGCCTTTCCTTACCTTTTTTTTAATGATCTTCTGCGTATCAAGCCTATATCTTATTCATTCAACCTTCTAAAATTAATCTTCTAATGCACAATCAATGGAAATAAAACTTTCTAATCAAAGTACTATGCTCAGTAAAAAAACATTAATCTTACTCATTATTTTCATTAGACAAAGCTGATTTCAAAATATGTTTTATATTGAATTTTAACCCATTTTTCAACTTATGATGTAGAACCAAAGGTCAACCACATAAACTAATTTTTCTTTTCTTTTTCTTGTTGGAGCATTCTGGTATGACTGAGCCTTTTTACGTAAGGAGACATATTTATCAGACACTAGAATCCCTGGTTACTCAGCACAGTCTACCTTTATGCCTTCTTTTTAGAAACAGAGATAGCTAATTGTATCATGACACTGTTGACACCCATTTTATACCGATAAGTTGAGTCGTTTATATCTCTCACTCCTATTTTGTTGATGCCTTGAGTTGTCCATCACTCATTAGGCCATTTTTTTTGTGGCACGTCTTGGGCTCTTTTTATGGGTTGCCTCCCTCCTTGGTGAAGTCCGTATCAATTCGGGTTTTTATGGGCTTTAGCTTTGATCAATTGAACGATTAAGGGCATGCACGGTCTAACATCAGCCGTTCGGAATATGGGCGGTTGCATATTGACCGTCGGGCCTTAGCCTTGGTCAACTGAACAATTAAGGGAGTGAACGGTCTAACGACAGCCGTTCTAATATGGGCGGTTGCATATTGACCGTTCATACATTTTGGCCAATTTCTGGAAGATTTCTTGAATTTCCATCAACAGGCACGTACACGGTCCTAATGGAGCTGTTCAACGCAATGGACGGAGGCCATTCAACCGTCTATCATTCAGAGTCCTACGCGTGATAATCTCCTCAGACAATTATCCAAATATTTGAATTATCACCGACAAGGTTAAAACGGCTTATTTTGGACCATTCTACGTTGGAGCGGTCTCAAAGGCGCCGTTCATCTTTCAGGGTCCAACGCCGGCCGTTTCGGTCTGTTCGAGCGATAATTGGGCTCATTATCTGATTAATTCAATTTCCACCGACAGGTTGAATGGTCTGAATATAACCGTTCAAGACGTGAGCGGTCTATCGTTAGACCGTTCATCCCTTCGATGGAGGTTTTTTAACAGATTTCCATCCTTTTATGCATGGTTTTATCCCTGATTTGTTTTAACGATTTCTCCGTGGATAATCAGCCATTTTTAATGCCGTTTCATCTAGATGGAAGATAAGGATATTATCTACGAATTATCTTTTGTAAATTTGACTCGAAAATACCTCTAAACCCTAATTTTGAGGCTGGCTTTCTAGGCTCTATAAATAGACCCTAGTGGCCGGACGTCAAAAGGGGGGGGAAGAATTTTGGTCGACGGCGAAGCCCTGCCGCATTTTTGAGCGACCTAGCACCAAGGAGGGAGGCTCTCTACGTCCACATGAGCCTCCGGTTCAGGGAGTAGTCCAGTTTCCGTAGTTCTCTAGTTTCATAGCTCTCATCGCTTTCTCTTCACTGCATGCATCGTTTTCTCCCTACATTTCCCTTTGCTCTCATTATCATGCACACAACCACCCACGTTTTTGTCACCCTAGGGGTTTGAAACCTCCCGGTATCCCCCTTTTCATTTGTTTATGCTTAGTCCTTCTTACCTGAACGCATACTACGTCATTTAGTTCTAATCTGGGTGTTTCTTCTGTGTCTTCACACTGTTTTGCAGGTCAGCACTTCATTAGCACGAGGCCCACCCCCTCTGGCCGGCTGGAGAGGGTGGAGGTGAACCCTTTTGTAACTCTTGGCGTGGCGGACTAGCGCGGTTCGTGTATACCCGTTCAAGGATACGAGCGGCCCTCTCTCCGCCGCTCTTCATCTTTAGGCGGTCCCCTTAAGGCCGTCCTTCCTCCAGGAGTTCTTCTCCCGCGCGTTCAGCAGCACCTTCAAATGGTCTATCATAGGACCGTGCGTCTGTTAAGGCAGTTCCACATCGACCGCGCGTCTTCCCAGTGCTGCATTAAGGCGAGTGTCTCCCCTCCCTTTCCAAGGTACGGCGTGTCTATCACGTACGGCATATTGGTGGCGATCATGGTACTTTTTCGATGTTCTCTTCTTTCTCTCGCTCTCGTGGTTTGCCCATCGTACATTGTTCCATGCACTTGATGCGCTTTGACCCTTAGTGAGAGAGCGAAGGTGAGGAGAATATATATATCTACACCCCTTTTGTGGCGATCACGGTACTTTTTCGATGTTCTCTTCTTTCTCTCGCTCTCGTGGTTTGCCCATCGCACATTGTTCCATGCACTTGATGCGCTTTGACCCTTAGTGAGAGAGCGAAGGAGAGGCGAATATATATATATCTACACCCCTTTTGTGGCGATCACGGTGGGACACCTAATGCCCATCGTGCTGTTGAGATTACTGACCCTCCTTCTTTGCTTCCAAGTTTTTTCTTCTTCCCAAGATTGATTTGCAGGTTGGGGTGCGTTGCCTTCCCCTGGGACCTGAGCGGTTCCCCCAGAGCCGCCCAACAACAGGCACGGTTGAGATTCCACCGTTCTACCCCTGCAGTCAACCCAGCTTCGCCGATCTTTCCTGTTACAGACGGTGCCATGTAGACCGTCTATACGCCAGAGCGGCCTGGATCCGGCCGTTCAAGTTCTCCAGCACAGGTACGATTTGCTCTGTTCTTATTGTAGGTACGCGGCTGATAGAGGACCGTTTGTGAGGTTACACGGTTGTCGAGTGACCGTCCTTTTGGTATTTTCTGCCATTGCTCCCTCCCTCGTGTTTTTAGGTCCTGTGGTTGCTCTGTAGTTGTGTTTTCTCCCTGGATTAGACTGTCCCATACAGACCGTTCGACTGTTGGAGCAGTCACAGAGGGGCCATTCATATGGTGCCACGGTGTATTTATGTTATACTTTGATTGTCATATTTCATGTGGTTTGCCATGCCTGGTGCTATTCATTGATTTCCCCCCTGCTCTCTTATCATCATTGCATCACCATGCTCTTTATTGTTCATGTGTATACTTGCTCATTGATTGATAGCTGCTAGGCTAGTTTGTGCATGCACTCCGGTGCGCATAGGAGCATCGATCTTTTCTCATATTAGTTGCATTCCTACTGAGGTAGGGTTTCCTCTCGTCTCCATATTCCTTGGAGCTGACTAGGGACCTTGCCGAGGACCTCCGTAAGCCCCCGTGAGCCGTGGATTCCCACACGGACGCCGGGCGGGTTGTACCGTATCCACCCCCAGTATAGGGTTGCATCTGCGAGTGAGAGATCCTGATAGAGTCACACAGTTCGTCATTTCTTATCCCAGCTAGGCGCCTAGTGGTTGAGAGGATTTATATCTTCATTAATCCACTAAAGCTCAAAGAAGAAGATATAAGGAACTGACGAGCATCATTTTAAGAACTTGATTGCATTGCCGAGTGATTCTGCTCTCATCTCTCTCCATTGTATGCTTGGTAGTTGCTTGGTAGATCTAGTTGATTAGTTTTGCTGGTGCTAGTCCTAGGTGTCTTGGTGTATGTGGGATTGCTTCTGTCCCTCAGGATCATCTCCTAGGGTCCGTTCTCATTTCCATTCTTATTTCAACCCCTTGTTTGATTCAGCTTACCCGATGGCGTCCTACGACTTCTCTCAGTCTCACGAGGACTCTCTCCCTCGTGGTCTCCTCGAAGACCCACCTCGGGTCGCCCATGTGCAAGGAGGGGAGGGCAATGCCCCTCCGCTCCCGACCATTCTTGGTGAGGGTTCTCAACCCTCTCTTTCAAATCCCTCCATTCAGAATCCCGCCAGTCAAATCCTCAACATGATGGCTCAACTGGATCCGACCCAGCTCCATCTCATCCAGCAGGCTTTACAAGGGGGCGATACCCCGACCCCAGTTCTTCCTCGTGGCACGGCTATTGTTGCCACCACTTCCCCCGTTGTCGGGACCACCTCTGTGGCTCCCGTTGATCTCACGCCTCTCCGTCCTCAGATCCTTTGCTCCTCTAACATGGAAATGGGCCAGGCCTCCACCTCGGTCCATCAACAGCTTGATAAGGGGAAGTCTCAGATCCCCTCCATGCCTTATCTTGATCCGTACACCACAGCTTCTCCATCGCCGCAGGCCCTCGTGGCCTCGACGGATTTTGTTAGGCTGCAGCCAGGGGCTGCTCAGCTAGCTCGCGCGGATATGGGCCCCTCCTTAGTCCATTGTCCCTCTTACGCGCCGCCCCTTCAGACGGCTCACCCTCCGGCTTCCTATCCAAATATTGCTCTTCCTGCTCCTTCTCCTCCTTCCCGGGAGCGGGAGATCCTTGACAAGTGGGCTGCTATGCAGCAACAAATTGATCTCCTCTAGAGGCTAGTTGGTCCGCAATCCCTTGCTGACGTCCCTATCCCTAACTTCAGGGACATTCATTTTCCAGCACAGTCCGAGCTCCCCGTGTACCTTAAATACGATGGGAATAGCAACCCGTTCATCTACATTCGGGAGTTCTTGTACGAGTCAGCACAGTTCCAGCAGGACGAGCGCCTGATGGCCTATTTGTTCCGCCGGTCGTTGGAAGGGGTCGCTCTAGAATGGTTCTACACCTTGCCTATGGAGGAAGCCGAGAATTTCAAGACAGTCAAGGAAAGGTTTATACAAAGATTTCAAGACCAGGTTGGACCCGAATACTCCTTCACTGATTTAGTGGCAGAGAAGATGAAGCCGGAGGAAGATTTTGCAACCTATGCAGATCGTTGGAGGCAGATGGCCTCACGTGTGCCCGGGCAGATCCCGGAAGAAGAAAAAGTAAAGTTATTAATTTCCAATGCTACGCCGACTTTCAGGAACATTTTGGCAATGAATGATATCTCAAACATGCACCAGCTATACAGTAGAGCTCGATTCATACAAACCCAGTTCAAAGACTCCGCCATCCATTCTTTATTCGAGGCACAGAAACCCAAAGCCACCAAGAAAACCCACGGCCCCGTCACTGAGGGAGTACAAATTAATGAGCAGGTCCAGGCTGTTCAATTCCCCCATCAAGCCGCTCCACCTCGCTTCCCGCAGCCTCAGCGCAACCCCCAGTTTGCCACTCCGCCAATTCCCCAGCCCACCTTCCAAGTCCCGCAATACCCTCAACAGGCACCTCCACCACCCCAACAGCCTCAGCGGCCCCCGCAGTACAATAATGTTCCTCCACCCGCCGCCTATGGCTCTGCTCGACCAGCTCCGAAAAGGGCTCATTACCCTCCTCTTCCGGAGACTTTACCAGATATTTTCTCTGCTCTAATGTATACTGGTGATCTTCAGTTGCCTCCTGAGCGTCCGAACTGGAACCCGGCTGCCGATCAATCCCGATATTGCATATTCCATCGGCAACCCGGGCACACGATAGAACGATGTTATTAGTTCAGAGATCTGGTGTATGACTTGCATGAGGGACAGAGAATTGATTGGGCCCAGATGCACCAGTTGATTGAGGATATCAAGCAGAGGCAGAGACAGGCCAGGCCGCAGCAGGCGGCGCCCCAATAGCAACAGCAGCAACAACCCCAGCAGCAACAACAACCCCAGCAACAGCAACAAGACCTCGGGATCCATCAGAACCCCATGCCAGTACATCAACCCGCTCCTCAGCAGCAACAGCAGCCGCCGGCACCGGCCCCGACACAAGTAAATATGGTCCAGCGCCCGGCCCCCAGCGCTGGGTGGACGTTTGATGATGGGCACACCTTTTGGCCTTCCACCACAACTCTCCCGCACCTACTATCCACTCCATTCTCAGACCCGCTATTTTACCCACCACACCACTGGTCGCTCCCTCCACATCGCCCCTTAGGCCCATTACACTCCCCTCCGCTCCTCCCGTCCTTCCGTCGCCGCCCACCGTACCCTCTGTTATTTCCCCTCCGCTTAAAACTTCACCCCTTCTCCCTCCACCAGGGCCTATTAAACCCACTTCCGCCATCCTCACCCCCATTTCTACGCCACTTACCTACCCCACCGGGCCAAGCGGGGGTCCATCTCAGCCCATGCCGGCACCAAACTGCGCCCTTCGGATCGGGCGTCCTTTCCAGAGAATTTTCCCCCCTTCCGGTGCATCTGCACCTAACATCCAAGTTCATCCCCCCACAGCTGAAACAGAGGAAGTAGACCCCATGCCGGGCACAAGATATGACTTATTGCAGCATTTAGACCAGATGCCGGCTAAAATCTCAGTGTTAGAATTGATCAAGAGGTCGCCACTCCGCCAAGATGCCTTGAAGACCTTCCTGCATAAAGTGATGGTGAGTGAAGATGTGGCAGTGGATAGTCTGCCCTCGGTCTTGGCCACGATTACTAAGGGGCCTTCTATTTCATTTTCCGAGTCAGAGTTAGCACCCCCTGAAGCTCGACAGATGCCATTATGCATTACCATTTCTCTGAACAAAATGGCCGTAGAGTCTGCACTTGTAGACACGGGTGCGTCAATAAATGTGTGTCCATTGAGTACCCTTCGTGCTTGCAATATATCGGAGGACATGCTCAAGCCGACATCGACTACAATAGCAGCCTATGATAACTCCAGACGTGCTTGTCACGGGGTGGTGACTGTGCAGGCCGAGCTAGGGCCCTTAGTTATGGATGTGGAATTTTATGTGTTGGACATAGACCCGATGTTCAAAGCCATTCTGGGTCGTCCATGGTTGAATAGTTTGAATGCCGTCCCCTCGACAGCCCATCAATGTTTAAAATTCCCATTCCAAGGACGAGTGGTCAAAGTGAAGAGTATTTCCACGGTTCAAAATGTTGACGCCATAGCCGCCAAGATTCTGCCGACATTGTGGCCAAGCAACAAGCCTGTTCTCTCCGTCATGGACTTGAACTATTCGTGGGCATATGCGTCACGCAAGCCCACCGCTGCACCAGTCAACGTGAAAGTCAAGCCCAAAATGAGAGATTCTAAAGGTTGGCACATGATTCTAAAATTGGGCTATCAGCCCGGTTTAGGTCTCGGCGCGCAGTTACAGGGCCGGACCAACCCCGTTCCCAAAGGAAGGAAGATGGGCCGTCGGGGCCTCGGCTACCGTGAATCCTCCATGTCGATGCTCGGCGATTTTGGGCCATTGACCTGGGATTACCGGTAACATTTTGTGAAAGGTCCGTTGCAGCCCGGCACCTTGAAGACCTCGCCGTCCAGCCCTGAAGAGAAGACAAACGAAGCCTATGCCGTTGCTGATCCACCATCGTCACTACAAGGATTGGTCGGTGACTTGGAAGATCTTTCTGATTGCTTTATGAAGATGTTTCATGAAAAAGAAGCCAAGCCGAAGAAGAAGGAGACGCAGCTGGTGAAGCGTCCTCCGATGCCATTGGTCCGTCAGGGGCCACGGGAAATGGGGAGCTCTATCACTACATATCCTATATCCCCATCCCGTCTTACTTCCTAGTTTCAACAGTTGGATTTCGTTCCCCGTTCCCCTCCAATTGTGGTCGACCCGTACTTCACGGAGAGACCCGAGATTTTATTTGTTCCGTGTGCTTGCGGGCGCTGCCCGCCCATTAATCTATCAACCTCCATGAAATGTGGTTCTCCTCTTCCGACCCCTTCTTTGACTGCATTTTCCCTGAGTTGTTTCCTATGCAGTTACCTCCCCCTCCATCCTCTTCCTCCTCCTGCTGCGTGATCACCTCCAGCCTCCAAAAAAAAAATCCAATTTCAAAACGGAGGTCTCCTTGGAAGATTACGCTATGTTCTACCCAGATTCCCAGGGGCACGAGACCCCTGTTTCTTTTCTGGTAGACTTCTTCTCCCCTAGATTAGATGTACAGTGCGCAGAGTCTCCTAGGATAGTCGAGTCGGTCAGAATAGAATCTAGTTCGTGTCTAGTCAGCCCATCCACGTCTGCGGCGCCTCCCATAACGCGTCCTCCCAAAACCATTCCCGATAGGTTTCTGCAAGATTTGGCTAGAAGATGTCATGCCCTGTTGAAATGTCCTGAATTCGTAGAGACCGCGATTATCTTGGAAGATGATGAGGAAATCGAAGGGGTATGGAGCAATGATGGATTAGGAGTATATGAAATTATGAATGAGAAGGACCCAACGGATGATGAGGAAGATGAGGTGGATGACACTGCCGATTTATACGCACAAGGTTTGAAGAAATTTGACGAACCTTCCGCGGCAGTGGATGAGCCCACTAAAGAGATCAATCTCAGAACAGAAGAGAATCCCAAGCCCATACTTATCTCTGCTAACCTCCCTCCTCAAGTTGAAGAGGAGCTTGTCAAAGTTTTGAGGGAGTACATCGATTCTTTTGCCTGGTCCTACGAGGACATGCCCGGTCTTGACCCCACGCTGGTTGAACATAGATTGATTCTCAAACCAGGGGCAACACCTGTTAAACAGAAAGCAAGGAGATTCCACCCGCAGATGGCCTTAAGAATTAAGGAAGAAGTTGATAAATTGCATAAGGCCATGTTCATTAGAGTTGTGCTGTATCCACAATGGGTGGCAAACATAGTCCCAGTAATGAAGAAGGATGGTAAAATTCGAATTTGTATTGACTTCAGGGACTTGAACAAAGCATGTCCGAAGGACGATTTTCCACTTCCTCACATCGATGTCTTGGTCGATAATACAGCTGGGTACGAAGCACTCTCCTTCATGGATGGTTATTCTGGGTATAACCAAATCCTTCTGGCTCCGGAAGATCAAGAAAAGACCTCGTTCACCACGCCTTGGGTCACGTACTGCTACGTCGTTATGCCATTCGGATTAAAGAATGCAGGTGCCACCTATCAAAGGGCGATGATGGCCATCTTCCACGATATGATGTACGTCTACTTGGAAGCTTATGTGGATGATATTTTAGTCAAATCGATGTCACAAGAAGAACACCCCGCCATTCTAGCCAAGGTGTTGCAAAGGGCTAGGGAATACAAGTTAAAGATGAATCCAAAGAAATGTGTGTTCGGAGTTGCATCAGGGAAATTGCTCGGGTTTATAGTTAGCAAATGGGGGATTCAGATCGATCCGAACAAAGCAAAGGCCGCTATAGAAATGCCGCCGCCAAAGAACATCACTGAACTTCGAGGTCTGATCGGGCGTTTACAATTTATCAGGAGATTTATATCTCAGCATTCGCAAAGATGCCGCCCATTTTACGAATTACTAAAGGCAGGCACGAAATTTGAATGGAATGAACAATGTCAGAAGGCCTATGAGGAACTCAAGGTCTATCTTTCCAATCCCCCAGTTCTACAACCACCCGTCCCTGGGAAACCCCTGATCCTGTACATTTCTGTGATTGAGGACTCCCTAGGAGCTGTCCTGGCACAGGTAGATGATGAAGGAAGGGAAAGGGCAGCGTACTATCTCTCAAGGTTATTTAATCCCGTTGAATCCAAGTACACTGCCATGGAGAAGACCTGTGCAGCACTGGTGTGGGTAGCGCAGAAGCTTAAACACTATTTCCTCGCTCACGAGGTTAGGCTCATCTCTAGAATGGACCCCATTCGTTATCTTTTGGAAAAGCCTGTCCTTTCTAGTCGACTAGCTCGCTGGCAGAGCTTTCTTTCCCAGTTCGACATCACCTTCATAGTGCAGAAAGCAATCAAGGGATATGCTATTGCCGAACACCTGGCTCATTCTCCTATCCCTCGTACTGATTCCATCCAGGACGAATTCTCCGATGAACACCTGGCAGTGATTACTCATCTTCCTTTCTGGTCTCTTCATTTCGATGGTGCTCTCAATTCCCAGGGCAGTGGAATCGGCGCCGTTCTCCTTACTCCAGAAGGGGTAACTATCCCGGTGGCATATCAATTCTCATTTCCCGCCACTAACAACATAGCCGAGTACGAGGATTTCCTTGCCAGTTTGAAGCATGCCTACATCTTGGGCGCGCGATATCTCAACATCATAGGGGACTCTCAATTGGTGCTGCGTCAAGTCTTGTCGACTTACCGCACCCGTGACCCTAAGCTCAAACCTTACCAGGATCTGGTCACGCTCTTGGCTAGGCAATTCAGGAAACTCGTCTGCATTCATACGCCTCGTTCTCAGAACATCTTGGCTGATGCCCTTGCATCGCTCACTTCTTCCCTATCATTTCCCCTAAGTCGTGCCACTGAGACCATTGTGGTCCAACGGCTAGATGTTCCCTCTCTTCAAGATCCCTGGTTTGACAACCTTAGGAAGTCTGTGGAGAAGAAGATAGAAAGGGAAGAAGTGAAAGAAGTATCGTTAGCTGAGCTCGAGGAGATCATCGAAGAAGAGGAATTGCCGTGGTTTTATGAAATTGAGCAGTATTGCAAGGACGGTACATTTCCGGAAGAGGCAAACGCTGGGCAGCGAAAGGCCATTAGAAGAGTTGCCGCGAGATACACTATCATTGCTGGTGAATTATATAGGCGGGCTCTGAATGGAGTTCTAATGAGGTGCCTAGATGACGAAGAAGCTTGGAAGGCCGTGGAAGCAGCCCACTCCAGCGAGGGTGGAGGGCATGTGAATGGACAGGCGTTGGCGAAAAAGATTCTTAGGCAGGGCTACTACTGGCCAACCCTAGAAGAAGATTGTTCCACCTATGTCCGTAGGTGTCTTCAGTGCCAGATCCACGCCGACAAGATCCATGCTCCTGCCTTTTCTCTTCATCCCCTGTCTGCTCCTTGGCCATTCTCCATGTGGGCGTTTGATATCATCGTACCCCACGGTGATCCGAATTCCGCAGTTAAACAGAAGTCCTTCATTTTGACGGCTACGGAGTACTTAACCAAGTGGGCGGAAGCTGAAGCTTATGCAGAAATCAAAGCCACCACGGTATGTCGCTTCATTATGAAGAACATTATCTCGCGGTTTGGGGTGCCAAGCGACATCGTCACCGACAATGGGCCTCAATTCGTCTCGCAAGAACTCCAGGACCTCCGTAAGAAATTCAACATAGCTCTACATCATTCATCACCATACTACCCCCAAGGTAATGGCCAGGCTGAGGCCACGAATAAAACCCTTCTTAAGATTATCAAGAAAACATGCGAATCACATAAATTTACTGATTGGGCCGACAAACTGATAGAAGCTCTATGGGCTTATCGCACCTCCGTCCGCACTCCCACAGGGTAGACTTCCTTTGCTCTCACATATGGGATGGAGGCGGTACTCCCGTATGAGATTCTGATCCCTTCCCTAAGAGTGCAGCTGGATAAGGAACTTAATCTTGACGAACGTCGAGAGGCGCTACTAGTCCAACTGGAACTCTTAGACGAGAAAAGGTTGGAATGCCTCATGTTTCAGTATATCAAAAGCGTGTCTCGCGATATTTTCAAAAGAAGGTCATCGAAAGAAAATTCCAAGTAGGTAATATGGTTTTGAAACGTAAATTCATCAGGTCAGCAGGTCCCAGGTCTAAGCTACAACCCAACTGGGAAGGGTCCTTCGTAATCAAAGAAGCTTATCCAGGTAACGCGTATCGTCTGATCAACGCGGAGGGTGAAGAATTGCCGAACCCGTGGAATGGGTTGTATTTAAAACGTTTCTATCCATAAAAGGTGGAAACAGTAACGGTTCAGTGGCATGGTATATCTCACTAGATTGCGAAAGGAGGACCCAGGTCCAGCATCTCACACACTACACGATTGCCTGTGGTTCGGTATTTTCTCATGCTACCCGACACCGTTTCTCCTTTGGCCATGCTCGGGGAAAGGTGGAAATCCTTGTATTTCCTCTCTCTCGGCTGAAGATAGGGGCAAGTGGTGAATAAGGGGGTGAGAACTGACCTAGACCCCACATTAAAAGAGGTCTCAAATAGGGGCAGTCCGTTAAGACCTCACTTCGCAAAGAAAGAAAAGGAAAGCAAGAAGAAAAAAAGAAAGAGAAGGGGCAAAATCAAAAGATAAGGCCGAAAGCACATAAGGCTCGAAGCTCTCAAAACCCCCAAAAGAATACAACTAGGCATGGCAAGAGTGGCAGTATAGTTTCCCCGTGGGACGTTATGAGCCCGGTCGCATGCGTGCCTAGAGCAGATGAAGGTTCGATAACGGATACAAAGCCCCGGCGCAACAGACCGGATTCTTTGAAAAGGGGGTGTCCTGGGAAAGAACTCAAGCCCTAAAAACCTCTATAACTGTCGTCAGCTTTCCCACTCGATCTTTTTTTACTTTCCCAAGGAATGAACCCCACCCCGGATATGGCCTTGGTAGAAACACCGTTGAGCAAAGTTGACTACGACCACAGGCAGTCCCCCTCCTGCACGCGCTGGGCCTGGGAAGTCCATAGCAAGATGAGAAGGTCCCTGCTATTAAAACCCGAGCTAGTTCAAAACCCAAACAAAAATAAAAAAAAATCAAATATTTCAAAAACAAAAAAATTCGAATATTTCAAAACCCAAAAAAAATCGAATATTTCAAAACCCAAAAAATCGAATATTTCAAAACCCAAAAAAATCGAATATTTCAATATTCCAAAAAAATCGAATATTTCAAAAAAAAAATCAGATATTCCAAAACTCACAAATCATATGTGTCCCGCTTGCATTCATAGCATTCATTGGCATTTTTCACATTTTTTGATATTTGCCTGTTTGATAAGGCTTAACCCCTTGACCAAAAATCAAGAAAACGGTCACCTCCTAACTTGCTATAGGCAAGGGGCTAAGCCTAAAATAGATTTAATCTTTTTCATGTTTGCATGTGTACAGGGGCAGGTTGGAAGGACAGTTGGCTCATGACCTCATGAATGTTCAATCCTCGTCTTGGCTTATACAATCACATCATAATCAGACCACAAAGCCCAAATTCAATCAAACCTATCCACTTTATTCATTTCATATATCAAGTTGTCTAAACATAAGTCTCATCCAACAATCATCATCAAACAAGAAAAGGGAAATCACTCAATCCTCCGCTGGGCATCCCCGCGGGGACGTATCTTTCTCAGCTCGCTAAGATAAGCCTGGCGTGTTGCCGAGATCTCCCCCACCTCTGTCGGTAGGGTAAGTACCCTACTCACCTCCCACATAATCAGGGCACTCCTGACTGCCTGCTCGTCCTCCTCCGCGCCGATCCTCCGCGCTTGCAATGCGGGAAGGTGGGGTAGTGCCGGTAGAACCATCCGGGGTAGCCCGACCTGCAAGTAGCACCGGTGTGGGCTGTACATCGCCAGTGCAGTGTCGCTCACAAGCCACAAGTCCAACCCGGTCCTCCTGTGAACTCTGACGGTGGTGTCATGAAGGAAGCCCGAGCGCATCACGAACCTGTCCAGGGGCAGCCGATTGATGTACGAGCGCCACTCGTCCCTGGTCTTCATCTCAGCTGTCCTGCACTCAACCTGTGGGGAGAATCTGAACGTGCCACCTATGAAGAAGAGGGGGTGGCTCCCAAAGATCCTGCTCGCCGTAGTGACCTCCTCCCTTTGAATGAATTTCATCCTAACTCCCAACCAACATTCCAGTAGGATCATGGAACCAAAGAGGGGGCCTCTCAAAGCTGCTGAAGTAAGACCCTCATACAAGTAAGTAAGGATGGCTTGGGAGATGGAAAGTCCCTGCCACAGTCCGCTGATGATACTAAGAAGGGGCATCTCTAAGATGTGGTCGACTGAGAGAAATAAGAGGGCCCCGCATAAACAAATGGAGGCGGCTTTGGCTATAGCGTCGTCCCGCTCACTCCTGTTCTTACAATGCTCTACTACCCACTGGCTGAGGGGGAGAAGGTGGATCTGACGCGGGCCTACGAAAGTGTGAACCTCTCTACTGTCTGGGATGAATCCCCCTAGAATGAGTCTCGGGTCTATAGGGGCAACCGTATGGCATATCGAGTCTTCCTCCCCCACCTTGGACCTAGGGAACCCAAAGTAGGTCTCTACCTCCTCCAGTAGGATAGTGGCCTCAAATGATGGAAAGAAGAAAGTATGGGTCTGAGGGTGCCATATTTCAACTATAGCTGAGATGCTGTGCCAGTCAAGGGAAAGTTTTGGGTAGTTCTGACCAAGCACTAGGAGAGGTTGCAAATGCCAGGATCGAAGGATGGCCGTCACACCTAGGGGCAAAGCACGGACCATGGGGGCCAGCCACTTCAAGATAGAGTACCGCCTCGCGCCAGGAAGAAGCTGGATGCCAAAAGAGAGGGAAAGGAGGAAATATAAGGGGAAGGAGAATAATTGCAATGAATGTACCATAATAAGCTTACCTCTCTCATGGGACTTGAGCTCAGATGTCGTGGGATTGCGGTCAGCTGTTGGAGCACTTCCTGCTCTTTTCTGGCTGGCTTCGGCCCTTCAAAAAGTGCTCCCTCCGTCGAACCCACCTCTAGGGCCCTCTTCATGATGTTTTGGTGGTGAGAATCAGAGATTTCAAGCTTTGCAGGTAAGGGGAGGTGTGAGCTACGAGTTTAGGCCCCTGTGTCATTTATAGGACTTGTTAGGAAACCAAACCCTCTTGGGATTAGGCCCGGATAAGTCTAGGACGGGTTAAGATAGGGTTGCGATGAGTTCAAAGCGTCTTACCCTCGGGCTGGGGACTCTCCAGGGAGTCCCCGTTCGAGCAGATAGGACGTCCTATTGGACGGTCTTACGATAGACTATCCATCTTAATGTACGGCCCATCATCGACCGTTCATCTCTTTCAGAAAGCCCGAGTCCAGTGACTTGTGCGGTCTAAAATCCGCCGTTCACATATTCTTGCGGTTGATATTGAACCGTTCCAACGAAATTGGAGCGCTCTCTGGAGAACCGCTCTTCTCCACGAACGGCTCTATAAGAACCGCCCATATGCTCAGCCCCCCAATCAAACTCCTGCACTCTCATCTCACTCAGTCGGCGTGCGCGTCTCTCGTCTCGCTCGGTCGGCATGTGCGTCTCTCGTCTCACTCAGTCGGCGTGTGCGTCTCTCGTCTCACTCAGTCGGCGTGTACGTCTCTCGTCTCACTCAGTCGGCGTGTACGTCTCTCGTCTCACTCAGTCGGCGTGTGCGTCTCTCGCCTCAAGTCGGCGTGCATCTCTCGTCTCACTCAGTCGGCATATACGTCACTCATTTCACTCAAGTCGGCGAGTGCGTCCCCCTCTCAGGGCGGGCGCACCTTTCAATCTCACATGTTTGCTTCACCCCCTCTAGAAGCTAAGTCACGTTCATTCATGCATACATACAGTCACCCACAAACAAAAATCAAAACAAAAACATGCATACCACTATCATATCATATCACATCATGTACAAAAGATGGACCCAGTACACAGTCGAGCCTGTCCCTCTCCTTGGCCCCCGTCACTGTCTCCACCGCCCTCATGCCTCTTTGGGGGAGGCATCGCCGAGGTCGCCTCATCACGCCATCTCCGTCACAGCTCCTCCTCCTCGTTCCTCCGATGGCCGGAGGAACCAGTAAAGTAACTCCTCACGGAGCCGTGGGTGCCGTGGCTGCCACTCGCAGTCGCCCTGCTACCCTCCCGACTCACCTCCTTCAGACCCTCCACCTTGCCCTCCAACCTGGCAACCTGTAGATGGGCCTGCTCTGCCTCACTCCGGTAGCGCTCTGCCTCTGCCCGGTGGCGGTCCGCCTCGGTAGCACCGGCTCGTAGTCACTCTAGCTCGGCCCGAAGGAGGGCCGTGTCTACTGCGTCTACCGGTCGACTCCGCGCGGCCTCCTCGTGCACCCGGGCCACCTCCTCCCTAGCCACTACCCGGCTCTGCTCCAACTCTGTCTGGAGGTGGGTCAGCTCGGCCGTCTACATATCATTATTAGGCAGTTGCATAAGCATTTCATTCATAAGCACAATAAGCAAGGGGAAGTTTAGAATTGCGTACCCTCTCAGTGAGCGCCACCTCAGCCGCCTTGGCCCGCGCTACCATCCGAGTGAACTCCGCATCTCTCGCAGCCCGGTCGGCCGGAGTCTGGGTCGTAGAAGAGGAAGGGGCATCCGGTCTCACCCTCTGAGCACCCTCGGCACGCTGCATCCAAATACTCCAGGTCAGTCACATGCATAATCATAATCATATAGAATTGAATAATTTAAAGAGTGTAAGGTGTAGAAGACTCACCAGTAAGGCCAGGGCCTGTCGGGCCTCATCCCGCTCCCTGATGGTAGAGTGCAGAAGTCCCTGCAACTCCGCCACTCGTCCCGCAGGGTCCAGCTGCATTTAGAAGCCCATGTGTCAGTGCATCAGCATATAGGAATCATAAGCATAATAGAAGGAATTCAAGTTTAGAAGTCGTACCGGTCGGTGAGCACCCCGGAACACCTGGTCCCGGTAGTGCCGTGCATACGCGGTGTAGTACGCACTGTCACTCTCTGCCCGGGCGGTCACCACTCGCCCTCGCGCAGCCCAGTCGGTGACCTGCTCGGCGTTCCTTGCGGTCCAGTCGTACGCCTCACGGAGTCCCCGGGTCATCCTCGTCACCCGTTCCCCCGCCTTCTCAGGCGCAGGGAACTCAACAGCCGGCTGATGGACCCCGATGGTCCTCATCACCAACCTGAAGTGCAGTGGCTCCACCACATTCATGCAGTGAAGCCACACGTCCCGGCCAAAAAAGGCGAGGGCCTCGGCCACCCACGGCTGGCCCTCCGGGCTCTCCTCTGTATAAGGAGTCCACCGTACCTGCAAGCATAGGAAACTGCATCAGCATCATAATCATGAAAGAATTGCATTTAATTAAGGAGTCTGAGTTTAGAAGCATACCGAGGTGTACGGTAGAGTGTCCAGATCATCCTGCAGCTCCCGGACCTGTCGTCTCAGGGCTGTCATCTCCCGAGGTGCTATCCACCTCCGCGCAATCGGTAGGAGCCCAGGACGGGTCTCCTCGCCCCTACCTAGCCCTCATAGGCGTACGTAGGCCCACACCTGCATCACAAGGTCGTGTCAGCATTTTAGCAAGCATGTAGTATAGCATAACCGAGTCTAGGGTATAAAAGTCGTACCTGGAGTAAGGGGGAGAAGCCCCCAAGCATCGTCCGACGTGCCGTCGAACTGAGAGTGTCGAAGAGGAAGGCGAGGACCGCCACTCCCCAAGCGTCATCACCTACATGCTCGAGCTCCTGGAGAAAGGGGAGGAAGCGACAACTCATCACGTCCGCCCGCGTGGAGAAGAGAAGCCGCCCGAACATCAGCATCAGGAACTGTCTCAACACTCTGTCCGCCTCAGGTCCCGGTCCTGCAGCAACCCGCGGTCTCGCCAGCCCCACCAGCCTCTCCAAGTGCTCCTCCGGCCGCTCACCCACTGCAACGCCGGCTCGTCGTAGACCGAGGCTGTCCTAGAGAGCAGCCCGGGGAAGGAGGGTCGACTGCCTCTCGGGGCACCGTAGCTGTAAGCCCAGCAACTCCCGAGCCATCCCCCGGTAGTCGGGAAAAGTAGTACCGCTGACCGGTGACCCGTGCACACGTTGGCCAGTGAGCCTGGCCACGTCCTCCAACGTAGGGACCATATGCCCCCACGGGAAAAGGAACGTCTGACTCACTGGGTCCCAGCGGTCGTGCAGGGCGTAGAGCAGAGCTGCATCGAAGCGACACACCTCAATACTCAGGAAAGGGGCAAACCCCATGGCAGTCAACCGCTCCCTCTGAAAGTCTGACAGTGCCAGGTACACTGCACGGACCTGCAGCCAAGAGGTACGGGTCCTACGCTTCCCCTGCATTCATCCATTCCATTCATATTAGTCATTTAGCTCTCATATTTTGTTTCATTTAAATAAAATTCTCAAAGTCCAATTCTTGATGTAAAGAACGGCTATCCATTGACCGCTCGGCCGTGGAGCGGCACCTTTCAAACCGTTATGCTTCTTAAGTTCTCCATTTTAAACGGCCTATCCCTAACCGTTCCCATCTTGGACGGACCACCATGAACCGTCTGTCTGCCTGTCTTCCTAAGGAAACGCGGCCCACCTTTGGCCGTATGAATGGTGGACGGTCCTGTGAGGGCCGTATTGTTTCACCTCGGTCGCTAGTTTGAACGGACCAATACGGTCCATTTACTATGTGAACGGTGATGACCTCACCGTATCTGTTTGTGGTGGTTGGTTTGCTGTGTGAGTTTGAACAACGTTCCCCAAGCCATGTGGATTTGGACGGTTCTATGCAGACCGCATTGTTATTCCGTGCGGTTTCTGTTGAACCGTTCTACCGTCGTCATCCCCGACGACGGTGAACGCCCCCCCCAGCCGGCTGAGAGGCCTCCATGGCCCCTAAACCGACCCCTAAGCATCTCTAAGCCCCTAAACTAGCATGCATTAAACGAAATTAAAAGAAATGAGAGGAAAGGTGGAGGGGCCTACCTCGGGATCACGGGGCTTCTTGGCCGCCCCCGTGGGCGGTGGTCCTCCGGCGACCTCCTCCTCGCCGGCAGGGGCCTCTTCGTCAGCGGCAACGATGGCGAGCTCTTCCATCGTCACCCCGGGCATCTCTCCCTCCTCCGGCGGTGGTGGCGGTTGCTCCGGCGGCGGCGAGCCCTCACCGACGGCCGACGGCCTGGCCGCCTGATGCTTCGTCCGGGTCATCGAGGGAGCTTGAGAGAGATTGAGAGAGGGAGGGAGGTTGAGAGGAGAGAGTGAGGGAATGGGTGAATGAGGGCTTTTGGCCCCTTCATCCCTTCCACCGTCGGTTACGGTGGAAGGAGACGAGGGGGTTTCCTTTTTTCGAGGTTGCAGAGAAGAACGGTCTATCGTTAGACCGTTTATCGTGTGAACGGTCCCTCTATAGCCGTATGTCTCTCTTGACCATTAATTTTAAGTCGGTTGGAATTCCAGGCCTGCGCGGTTCTGAGGGAGCCGTTCTGATCTAAATGGAATGGTCCTGACCGTTCATCCTCGGCAACCGGCCCGGTGAGAATGGTCCAAAGGTCAGGTACGCGCGGTTAATGTAAAACCGTTTTGGATGTTGCACGGTTACAATACGGCCATTTATCTGGATATTGTATTTATATCATGAATGTTGATATCTTCTTTGGAAAATTATTTCTTAACCATCTTATGCAGCATCATTTCAGCCAGTCTCGCCGTTTCACCTACACAGGTAAGTCAGGTATGGCCTTCTGTCCCTAAATCCCTTATTGCATTAATTATATGATATTATATTATTATTTCGAGAGCCGGCAGGTTTTCTACGTGTCCCAGGATCTGATGTTCCCCTTCAACACAAATAATGATGATCCAGGCTCATGTGTCTAACCTACGGATAGGCCGTCAAGTTGGGATGTCATGAGGAGGATGGTTCTATCCGCACGCTGTGGTTGCGGACGGTATCTTGACTCTGACATTCCCAAGCTTAACAATAGTACTCTCGAATATTTTATATTTTAGTCTTTCTTTGCATTTGTTTTTACGATTTCCTTTATTTTTATCCCAGCATGCATCATACGCATCCTTTTGAGCTTTCATGCCCCATAATCTGCTTAAGAAATGTCCCGCCAGTAATGATCAGCTGTGTGTCCAGATGCTCGAGTAAGATGAACTACATCCACTCTGAATTTGAAGGTTTTCTTTGGTCGATTCGTTGGGTTCGGTTGACTGAAAGGTACCCGTCTGGAGCTTTAGCATTTTTCTTTTGTGGCCCCCTCATTGGACCGCGGGATTGTGTCCCCCATGAGGTTGGTCTTGTTGGTTGGTTTCATTAAGTTTAGTCCCTCCAGATTGGCGTCGCCTTTGGTCAATTACCCCTTATGTTCGGTTCAGGGTTTCCTGAAGATTCTCATCGCTTGTTGGTCGAAACGGGTGTCGTTTTACCTTAACGCCCGCTTTTCCGGTCCACTCCACTGCATTTCTGCTTCGTCTGCATGTTCCATGTCACCTCCGCTTCACGTCTGCTCGCTCCCCTGCAAAGAGGACGCTAAGGAGGGGCATCTGTTGACACCCGTTTTATACCGATAAGTTGAGTCGTTTCTCTCACTCCCATTTTGTTGATGTCTTGAGTTGTCCATCACTCATTGGGCCATTTTTTTGTGGCACGTCTTGGGATCTTTTTATGGGTTGCCTCCCTCCTTGGTGAAGTCCGTATCAATTCGGGTTTTTATGGGCTTTAGCTTTGATCAATTGAATGATTAAGGGCATGCACGGTCTAACATCAGCCGTTCGGAATATGGGCGGTTGCATATTGACCGTCGGGCCTTAGCCTTGGTCAACTGAACAATTAAGGGAGTGAACGGTCTAACGACAGCCGTTCTAATATGGGCGGTTGCATATTGACCGTTCATACAATTTGGCCAATTTCTGGAAGATTTCTTGAATTTCCATCAACAGGCACGTACACGGTCCTAATGGAGCCGTTCAACGCAATGGACGGAGGCCATTCAACCGTCTATCGTTCAGAGTCCTACGCGTGATAATCACCTCAGACAATTATCCAAATATTTGAATTATCACCGACAAGGTTAAAACGGCTTATTTTGGACCGTTCTACGTTGGAGCGGTCTCAAAGGCGCCGTTCATCTTTCAGGGTCCAACGCCGGCCGTTTCGGTCTGTTCGAGCGATAATTGGGCTCATTATCTAATTATTTCAATTTCCACTGACAGGTTGAACGGTCTGAATATAACAGTTCAAGACGTGAATCATTAGACCGTTCATCCCTTCGATGGAGGTTTTTTAACAGATTTCCATCCTCTTATGCATGGTTTTATCCCTGATTTGTTTTAACGATTTCTCCGTGGATAATCAGCCATTTTTGATGTCGTTTCGTCTGGATGGAAGATAAGGATATTATCTACGAATTATCTTTTGTAAATTTGACCCGAAAATGCCTCTAAACCCTAATTTCGAGGCTGGCTTTCTAGGCTCTATAAATAGACCCTAGTGGCCGGACGTCAAAAGGGGGGGAAGAATTTTGGTCGACGGCGAAGCCCTGCCACATTTTTGAGCGACCTATCACCAAGGAGGGAGGCTCTCTACGTCCACATGAGCCTCCGGTTCAGGGAGTAGTCCAGTTTCCGTAGTTCTCTAGTTTCATAGCTCTCATCGCTTTCTCTTCACTGCATGCATCGTTTTCTCCCTACATTTCCCTTTGCTCTCATTATCATGCACACAACAACCCACGTTTTTGTCACCCTAGGGGTTTGAAACCCCCAGGTATCCCGCTTTTCATTTATTTATGCTTAGTCCTTCTTACCTGAACGCATACTACGTCATTTAGTTCTAATCTGGGTGTTTCTTCTGTGTCTTCACACTGTTTTGCAGGTCAGCACTTCATTAGCACGAGGCCCACCCCCTCTGGCCGGCTGGAGAGGGTGGAGGTGAACCCTTTTGTAACTCTTGGCGTGGCAGACTAGCGCGGTTCGTGTATACCCGTTCAAGGATACGAGCGGCCCTCTATCTGCCGCTCTTCATCTTTAGGCGGTCCCCTTAAGGCCGTCCTTCCTCCAGGAGTTCTTCTCCCGCGCGTTCAGCAGCACCTTCAAACGGTCTATCGTAGGGCCGTGCGTCTGTTAAGGCGGTTCCACATCGACCGCGCGTCTTCCCAGTGCTGCATTAAGGTGAGTGTCTCCCCTCCCTTTCCAAGGTACGGCGTGTCTATCACGTACGGCATCTTGGTGGCGATCACGGTACTTTTTCGATGTTCTCTTCTTTCTCTCGCTCTCGTGGTTTGCCCATCGCACATTGTTCCATGCACTTGATGCGCTTTGACCCTTAGTGAGAGAGCGAAGGAGAGGAGAATATATATATCTACAGACACGACCTCTAAATTTCATTAATCTAGATGGTCAGTTTATCAACAATTTTGCCATTGCTCTGCCATTTTATTTGATGGTGTATTCCCTGGTCTAACTATAGATTAACTTGAAGACATGGTTTAACAACATTATAAGACAGGCTCTTCTACCAGATTGTCCTATTACTTACAATTTTCATATTTATGATTTTTCAGCTGAGCACTTCCAATTATTAGAATGTTTTTCAGACCATTGAAGGTACATTCAAGAATGATTTTGAACAATTAATCATAGGATATAGACTTTATAAGCAGAAAATCATTTTATTGTAAAGTTTAGCAATTTTATACAAGGATCAGGGTGGTCTTAGTAACCAATAATGAGTGATTTGTAAAGATAACAGAATTCAAAGCATTACTCCCCTAACTGCCAAAGTTTGAGGATATGTGACAAAATTCAGATGAAGGGAAAGAGATATGAGCATATCACAATGAAAAAGGTTAGGAGAATAGGATACACGCCACATAATAGCAAGAGTACAACTTAGGACAAGGTTGCAAGCAGCCTCAGGCTCATACTTTCTTGACCTTCAGCTAACCCATAGCTTTCAGAAAGTTCTACCAATACCCAACTTTTCTTATGAAACTGATCTCAGAAATAACCAACTCACACTCTGCAATGCAGTAAGTATCAATTACCCATAACTCATCATTTCTGATATACTCAGCTCAGCTCCCCCTCAATGTGTGCAGAGATCCCAAGCAATCGTCACTTTGATTTTCTTAAGGTACACAGAGATGCATGATCCATATACAAATTTCAAATTTTAAAACTACATGCATCTACACATGAACATGAATACCGAAAAGAAAGTCTCACATGGAATTTGCAGCATGTCTTACATGGATTTTGCATGAGTCAAGCTATCATCATGCATCATTCATGGCAAAATAGCATCAATTGTCAATTTATTCCAAACTAGAGTGCAACATTCCATAAGGAGCATTATTCAAACAAGTTTCAATGAAGTGAGTTCAGAAGTGGGGTTTTGAACTGACCTATGTGCCCTGACTTTATTGAACCCTCATTTTATTCCTTTCACAGAATCACACCTGCATCCAACAAGTTATTTGAAATACCTTGGAGCCCAAGGATTCTTGGGTCCATCAAGATGGGTAGCACCCCATGTTGATGCTCTCCAATTATTCTAGTCATTCAATTGATAGCATTCAGAAATTTTATGACCCAGTTTTCCACAGTAATTGCAAATAGGAGATTTATACATTAAGACAGGATTTTGATTTCTCCTAAATGCAGAATTATTCATATAAACAGGATGAAATGCATTGTTTGTATTAAACCAGCAGTTTGATAAAGTATGTCCAAGTTTTCTACAATTAAAGCATTTAGCTCTCTGATTTTGAGATTTTCTTACATGCTTCTTTATATAACTGTTTCTAAAGTTTTGATCCTCTTGTTTCTTTAAGTAACAGTCATGCATATAATGGCCTTTCTTGCCACAGTAGAAGCATGCATTGAAAGCATCTCTATCAGACCTTTTCCAAAGTTTATTTTTAACTGTGTTAGCAGATCTACATGCATCTGCTTCATCTTTCACAAAGATTTTGCAATCATCCATAACATGTCCCTTTTTTCCACAATAGTGACATGTCATTCTTTTATTGTAAACATTCACTGTTTTGACAGATTTAGCTTTGACATGTTCATGTGAATGTGTGTGATAATCATTAGCAACATGCATAGGAGAAGCAGAAACAGATTTGTACTTATTTGAACTAACATTCTTTTTCTATTTTTGATTCTTTTTCAGATTTTTAGTTGATTTTCAGTTTTCTGAGCAGTGAATTGAAAGACAGATGAGCTAGAAGGCTTTTCCTGTTCAGAACTTTTTACAAAAATAGTAGAGTTCCTTTTCACATCAGTCTTCTTATTAACAGGATTAAAACCCAAGCCTTCCTTTTGAAAGTTCACATTTAACCCAAGCAATTTATTCAAATTATCTTTTCCCTTAACAAACTTTGACAGGGAATTCTTTAGGTCTTCAATTTCAGCTTGCAAAGAAACAATGTCATCTTCATAGGAAATAACTTGGTTATGCAAACCATCATTCAGACTTTTCAGAGTCTCATTTTCCTGCATTAACTTCAAATTATCATTTGCTTCTTTTTCTTTCAACACACATTTTCCTTTTTCCATTTCTAACCATTTCTTTGATATAACAGTGTTCAAGACCATCAACTTTTTGTTTTGTTCCTTCAGCTAGCTATTTTCTTCCAAAATTCTTTCTTCATATTATCAGCTTCCTTTTTCTTTTCCAGCCATAGGTCATTTTCTTCTTTTAAGGACTTGATTAAATTCTTTTGCATGTTATCGTCTAATCAAGATCTTCAATCAACTCCTTTAAGAAGGCACATTCTTTGCAAGAGTTTTCAGCTTCAATTAATGTGTTTCTAAGATTCTCATTTTAGATTTCAAATGATCTAATTCTGAAGTAACAAAATCAAGATTGTTCAGTCGTTTTCTAAAATTTCATTCTCAGTTTTCAATGTCTTAACATCAATATTTTCAGAATTGGAGTTAACAGCTTCATGCAATTTCTTCTTCAGGGATTTATTTTTCTTACTTAGGCTGTCATACCTATCTAACAAATCAGTATAGGCATCCTCCCAGTCATCTATAGAGAAATTCTAAAGGGGTTTACCGATCATCGTTATCACCCTGATTGCTGCTGTGATCACTACGTTTGCCATCATGCATTTGTCATTGTTTCCTTTATCGCGGTCTTCAGTCTGTCTAATATCTCTCTTGCTGATCTGCAATCATAAAAACAAGAATGAAATGCCATGTTAGTAGCGGCCTTCATCATCTTCAAAGCTTTCTGGTTTTCAGCACACATAGATCTATGATTATCAGTCCATTTGGACTTGTTCTTTGGTAGTCTGTGTGGACCATGTGAAATTAGCTTCCACAGATCTGGATCAACAGACTTAACAAACATACGCAAGTTATCAAACCACAAATTAAAATCAGTACCATCAAAAATCGGTGGATGACCCATAAGAAGGATTTAGGAACAATCAGCCAAAATAAGGAGCAGCAAATGGAATTAGCACCAAGGAGCACCAAGGATCACTGCAGATTGTTGGATCTGTAGAACCAGTAACCTTCTCTGATACCAATTGTTAGGATCAATGTAATGGTGTGAACCTAGATTCAGAGGGGGGGGTGAATGAATCTCTCTCTAAAAACTTGACCAAATTAAAATCTAACCTGAGCAACTCAAACTAATGTAGAATTACAACCATCCAGAACTGAAGGTTAAAGCGAGCCTAGCATGCATCTATAGTTTAACACAAGAACAATCACACCACAAAGCACAACAAGCTTTTAGGTGGTTCGGTCCTCCAGACCTACATCCACCCCACACTCAAACCTGAGTGTGGATTACTGCTGCCTAACAGCTTGAACCGCTGCGCAACACAGCTTGCGTCCGCTGAGCCTTACAGCTTGCTTACAACCTGCTGAGCAACACAGCTTGCTATCCGAGGTATCCTCCTCGCCCGCTGAGCATTACAGCTTAGCTCTGCTGACTCACAGCTTGAAAGAAATGTGAAAGAATGAAAACAAAGATCTACAATATTCAGCAACGGAAAGCTGACAAACGAAGCAAACCAGATTGCTCACGTAGGAGCAATGTGTCTTGGATCTGATCCAGAGGACACAACAGAAACCAGATCATCAATGACTGCTTCAGATACTTCTCCCGTTCACTCTTCCTCTCAGACTCCTCTTCTTTCTCTCTGTCTACTTTTTCTATCTGCGCTCTGTATCTATCTTCTTTCTACATGGCCAGATCTTCCATTTATATATGAAGCCCCGTGAGAGAGACGCGCGGAAAGCAAGTTTTTCCCGCCCAGAGATTTCATCGAGATCAGGCTTTTCAGATCCACATGTCAGATGTCAGATGATGGTGGCTGGCCATGTGGCAGTGTTCTCCAATTAGTAGAGCATCGTTGGATCATGAGCTTCTGTCTTAAGATTGTGTGACTTTAAGTTCCTGCCAATTAAGTCACGAAACATTTTATCAAACAATTTATAGATCAGATTTTATTTTCAGGTAAGACTTAAAGCTCTATCAGGTGAAGAAATGCACAGACCTTATGAAGCGTAAGATAGATGATGCACCGACTTGTTCTACAAAATGTGCATTGACCTCAGTATGGCTAAGGCGAGATGTGCACCGACTCAGTATCATACTAAGAAGCATGTGCACTGACGTGAATGCACAATACAGAAAGATGCACCGACTTTATTCTTACCATAGGAAAAGTCTGCACCGACCTCAAGCCTTTAACAACTAACTTTGCACCGACCTTGGTTCTGTTTGCACTGACTTGCATAACAACATGCTAAGAGTATACACCGACCTTGTATGCAGGTGAACAGTGATATGCACGGACTTGAAACATGCACCGAGGTATATGCACAGACTCGAGTATGCACTCAACAAAAATTGCACCGACCTGATCGTGCCATGAACGCAACATGCACTGATTTGAACAGTGATATGCACCGACTTCCTTCATGTACCAAAGCAAAGTTGCACTGACCTTACTGAGACATAACAAGAACTTGCACCGACGATGTATGCAGAGTGAACCTATATGCATCGACCTACATATATGCATAAAACAAAAATGTGCACAGACCACGAATATGTTTAGACTTAGCATCTAGACATGCACCAACTTACAATGCTTAGAGCTCAAGGAGTGCACCGACTTCAACAGTGAACTGCACAGACCTTATGTGCAGGAAATGCATGCAAGTTCTGACCCTAACATGTGCAGTAACAGAAATGCATCAACTTTATTAGATAAACACACAACAATGCACCAACCTTAATGAGCACTTGAATGATTATTCAACAGCTTGTGTTGTGATATAAAAACATACAGTAGACTTGATTGAAGTGTTTATTCATTTTATTCTTAGCATGACTCATAGAGTGCCATTATCAAAACCAGAGTTCCAACAGGCGTCGCATGAAGAATTCATTGACGACTGGCCAAAAACCTTGCAGATAGCCCACATAATCTTTTGGTTCATCTTTGTCCTCCCCCACATCAATCTGTGCCTTTAATATGGCGGCATGGCGTCTCCACGTTCGCCGAATCTTCCGAAGCCGTCTTCTATCCTCGTTGGTCCCCAAGAGACACCTCGTGATCAAAGCTCCCCTCGAGGTAGCCCCTGGGATCCGTCTGGGCAGTCCCACCTGGCGATGACAATGGTGGGCTTGGTACAGCACTAAGTCCCGAGCCCTAACAAGCCAAAGCTCTCGGTCCAGTGACTCATGAACTCAAAACTCCAGGTGCCGGTACATCATCGGCAAGAACACAAATTGGTCCTCATGCAGAAAGTTTAAGTAGTCACGCCAGTCATCTCTGGTGTTTAGAAGTGCCATCTTGCATACCACTTGATCCTCAGGACCAAAGATATCCCTAGCTGGGTAGAGGGCACTCTTCTCGAAGATTTGGGAAGCAGTAGTCACCGTGTCATCAAAATCAAAACTCAAGTGGACCTCCATCCACACTTATAGTAGGTAGAGGCTCCCCATGGTGCTCCTCTCTAGCTCATCTGTGTGAGCCTGCAGTACAATTGAGCAAGCACCTCCTAAGAGAGGGAGTGCCTGTCCCACAAGATAGTGAGCGGTACGATGTGCTCTCGTGTCAGCACGTTTCCGGACAAGGGAAGAGCAACGCCCCACCGAGGCACAATGTTAGTCCTCGCATCAGCTGGTCTGCCTTGGCTGACCTGTCCTTGATCTTGCCCAGTAACCACCTGGCAAGTCGATCGACCAAGACTTCTCGCTGGTCTGTCATCCGCCGAACCACCCGCTTATCACGAACTATCTCGTCCAGAACTTCCTCCCATGAAGGGAGGTCTATTAGATCGCCCGTGTCTAAGTCACCCCACTGGAAGAGAAGATCGATCTCCTCCACCAGTACCGAGGCCTCGAACTCCGGGAATATGAAGGTGTGGGTCTCTAGATGCCACAACTTGAGCAGTGTGCCTAAAGCCTCCCAGTTCCACCTTATGCTGGTGAACTTTTTAGCCTTGACGAGTATGTGCATCAGGTGCCACTGATGCATGTGAATCCTCTTGTCATGCATAATCGCCGCCAAGAGGTCGTAGAGCCAACCGTAACGCTGGGCATGCCTCGCTCCCAAGAACACTGGAATAGGCTGATTAGAAAGAAAAGAGAGAGGATTAATCTCTTGGTTCTCTTTTGTTGCATCCCAATACACATAGATCCTGAAGCTCACCTGGCCATCCTTCACAAGCTAACTGAGGTGTCCCCTCATCTCGGAGAGGACACTGAGTTTTGCGCTCCCTAATGGATGAGATGAAGAAGACACCATCCCGAAAGCTCTTTCCTTGATGGTGCCTACTTTCTACGTCGCAACCCTAGAAGTCCACAGTGAAAGGGGCATCAGCTCCCAGTGGCTTATAGTCAAGAGTCTTACTCTGTTCTGAATTCCGGCACTCACGGAACTTGAACAGGTCTCGCTGGCCGCCTTGGGTGAGGTAGGCGGCCATAGCTCTGGCAGCCCACCAGGGCCAGATGACCACAAGGTTTGCCACCCAATAACTATAAATGACAATACCTTTGGCCGTCTCTTAAACTTGTTTAAGAGCCAGGTTCATTTTAATCAAGCTCATATTTACTTTCCAATGCAATATTTGCTTCATTATTACTGTCATATAATCTTCGCTAATGTGTGTTGATGCAGTTGTGAATAGCAAGATCGGCCATCAAAGGTTCACACGACGTCGTCGCCAATTATAACATTTTTTAGATAGTAACCTCGAAGGCTAATAGCTTCCGGCGTATAAACCCCGAGTTCCTCTCTAATAAAAACCATGAAGGGTTTATGCTCCTTAAGCTATTCGACGGCCGCCTACCACCTAAAAGTTGGGATGACGGACTTCCCGAACTCTCGACCATGCCTAGTAACAGACGTAGAATGATGGATCCCTACTAGGTTCCAGACTACGTATGTTGCTAAGCCAGGATGACGGACTTCCTGAACTCTCGACCAGAATGACGGATCCCTACCAGGTTTTAGACTACGTCCGTTGCTAAGCCGGGATGACAGACTTCCCGAACTGTCGACCGCACATAGTAACATACGTAGAACGATGGATTCCTACCAGATTCCAGACTACGTCCATTGTTAAGCCCAGATGACCAACTTCTCGAACTCTTGATCGAACAATTCTGGGGGCAGGCAAATAAATCCTCCGGCTATGTATTAGATAGGTTTTTTCTTTTAAACCCAGCATGCATCATATAGGTCCTTTCAGTAATAAAAAAAATAAAAATATAATATATATATATATATATATATATATATATATATATAATAAAAATGCATGCATGGCATTCGGGGATTATGTAAACAAAACAGGGGACAACATGAATGCTTTGACCTCCCCATGGTTTTTCACATCCCCGGGTCGATTGACAGTGTTTCTTGACTTCGCTGAGCTCATATGAGCGAGTCTACGTGATTCCACTCCGATTCGACTAGTCGAAAGTGTGTTCTGTGTACGATCGTCATGAGCATTTTGAGATTCGAGGGTCATTTTCTCCTATCTTGTTATACATACTTACTCTCGTTTTAGGTGTCGTGTATCTCCTTGGGTCAGATTGCGATGCATCCCAGAGTGCGCTCAAGTCTCACATGCGATATGCCGGGGGTTCCCACGGACTGTTGATATAAGCCCTCTTAGATTAGATTTCCCTCTTCCCCTTTTGAATGACCTATCTTATCGCTTTATGCTTATCCGATCTTATACGTAACTTAGTTTTCACTCGGAGAATCTCCTTGAGCGGGAAGTCCCAATTAGGCTTGTTTCTTTACCAAAACACCCATTTATCAGTCCGTCGGGCTCCCTTGAAAAACATGCATTCCAGAGGGGCATTTGTAGATGCTTAATTTAGGACATCCCGCAGATCTCCAATTAGATAGTCATATTAGTGACACTATTGTTTTACTCGAGTTAATTGACGTTTTGTGCTTTTAAGTCCAGCCCAACACATACTATTGGGACTTAAACGAACCATTGGGTGATGAGGGCCCATGGGCTCGGCAGCCAGGTCGATGGCCGCCCAGGTTGGCTGGGCGGCCAAGGATTTGGCTGCCTAGGTTGGGTAGATGGCCACAAGTTTGGCCACCTTCACCCTGTGAACGGCTGGTGGTTTGGCCGCCCTCCTGCAACTGCTGGTCAAAGAAACGTGCCATGTTCACCCACCACGCCTCACACGAGCCCCGGCCTCATCGCCCATGTCTGGCCACACTGTAGACACGCCAAAATTGGTACTATGTTGAGTAAATTTCATGTCATAACGTAATGCCCCAAGTGGACTTCATTGCTAGCTCAATAAGAAGGTTTTTTTATTTTTCCAGATTTATTTAGAATTTGCGACAGTTCTATGGACGCCATTTGAATGAACACCCTTCTAGAGTGTCGCCATTTTCCTCTGCTGTAGGTCGACATGGTCCTCCGGTAGGTCGACTCATAAGAATGAGCGACCGTTCGCGCGGGTGCCATTTCATGGTTTTTCAATTTTCCGCTGGATATTAATTCTAAATAATTAACGCCCATTTGAGCGGGCGCTCATTAATGAATGCCTTTTCAAGTAGGCACCATTTATTCTTTTTAATTATGGAAAGTCCGTTAATTTTCAGGAATGAACGATAGTTTCCAGGGCGCCCATTTAATTGATGACATTGTCTTGGTCGCTCATTCCCTTCCATGTCCTCTTCGTCTGCAACCTCCTCTACATGGCGTCCTTATCGTTTTTGGCTCCATATCTTTCTGTGGAAGAGAGATCCACGTCTCAGGATCAATTTCCCTATTTTAATCCCACTGAAACAAGGATCTTTTCCCCTATATATACCTCTATTGAATTATACAGGCGGTTCTTCCGAAGGTGAGAACAGGGAAAGTATATAGCAGAAGGGCCAACGAAAGAGAAAGAGAGTTCTTTTTCTAATGTTGCAGGTGTTTACATTGCTAGGGAGTTAGATATAACATGAGTTCTCTTCTCTTCTCCTCCCTTTTCTCTGCTGCTATTCCTATTGTGTGCCCGAGCTCACTTGCTACCTGCTACCTGCGATGGTGTTGAAAGACTAGCCTTCACATTTCTTCACCCCTTTTCTCCTAGTTTTTCTATTCTCTTATTTTGTTAAGTTTGCATGTCCATCATCTGTCTAGCACCCTTTGCTAGATCATCCTTTAGCATTTATTTGCATCCATTCATATTCCCCTCCCTTTTGATCCTTAAGGGGTTTAAACCAAAAAAAAACACACAAGGTGTGTTCATGCCCATCTTGCATAGATTTATTTTCATAGAGCATTGATACTACACACTTGGTTTTCTAATCCACTTGTTTCTGTTTGTCTTTGTCTTTTTTTCAAGGTAATCAAAAGCAAAAACACCCTTCATCGGTCGGCCGGCTGGTTGAAGGAGGAAGTTGGACTCACACCACACCCCGCTTATAAGGTATTTTGCGATCACTTTCTTCTTTTGAGGTAAACCCTCTGGCAATCACACTCCTTTAGTAGCATTTCATGCTCCCTCCCCCATCTTTTCATCATCATATATTTACCCCCTTGTTTCCTTTTCTCTTTTTAATGTCTATGTGACATCGTTCACAAATTGGCGATCACGATGGGACGCTTGTTGTTTTTATTTTGATTACCCCTCCTTCGGCACCCATGTATGCCCCTCCCCTTTGGCACCCACGTGTGCCCCTCCTTTGTGCTCCACGTAGCACGGTAGTTCCCACTCCCTTTGTGCACCACATGAACATCTCCCACTTAATTTGCCAGTTTTTGGACTGTCCCATAACATTTAAAAGAACAAAATTTCTTTTTATTCTGCTTTTGTTTATGTTTCTGTGAAGAATCAACGACTGCTTAGGCAGCTGCAACTTTTAGAATCAGTGACCTCGCACGGAGGCGTCCATCATTTTATTTCGACTATTATTTACTGATTATTGCAATAAACGCCCCTCTAGAGAGGCGCCATTCACTGATCCAACGCCTAATCATAAGGCACAGATTTCTCTCAATTACTGATCACCTATTTTTTACCATTATTTATTGTTATTGCAATCAGCGCCACTGTAGAGAGACGCCACTCCCTGATTTAGCGCTTACTCCAAAGGCATAGTTTCCTTTCGGTATACTATTCACTTGATCCAGCGCCTCTGTGAAGAGGCACCAGTTACTGAATTAGCGGCTGTCAACCAGTCGCTATTGCCTGATTCGGTGACCATTGTACTGGCGCTGTTTATTTCTATTTTCACAGAAACTCTTTCCTGCTACTATTTTGTTCTTGTATGGCTTTGATTATTGCTTACATCTATATTGCTGTTGATCCTATCTGCATTAGCTTGCATTCTAGGACATTTGGTTGAGAGACCTCCTCTCTCTACACTCTTAGGATCTCCTACACTCTCTTGGGAAAGGAAGGACCTTCCATTGAGCACTCTGTCTCTTTGGACCGAAATCTCCTCTTTCAAGACCTCCATAAGTCCCCGCACTCGGGGGTTCCCTCACGGACGCCGGGCATGTTGTACCTTTGAAGCACCTCGGAGTTTAGTTAACTCTCACGCTCATAAAGAGAGAGAAAGAACCTAGTTGACCCAGAGATTACACTCAAATTGAAACTAGGATCTACATTGAGGAAAGAGTTAACTACTTCATGAAAATCCATCTTTATCTAATCTCAAAGAATATTAAAACCTTGCACAATCATCATAACTCATTTGATAACTTGCTTGAGTGCTTGTTTGGCTAGCCATACTTGTTTGATTGAAATAATTCTCCATAATAATCATGAAACTTCATTCAGGTAGAATTGTCAACATGCCAACTATGAGTATTCATATGATGGTTGTGAGGATGGTCAATTTGACCAATCCTATGAGGTCCCTCCTCAAGGTCTTGTCCAATACGAGGTCCCTCCTCAAGGTCTTGTTCAATATGAGGTCCCGCCTTAAGGCTCCATTCAATATGAGGGGAACTATTCTCATTCTCAATATCCTCCCTCTCAAGTCTATGTTGTAGACACCACCCAAGTGGTTGAGCCTTCCTCTCAAGCCCAACCTATCACTCAATCCACATCTAGGGAAGCTTCCCCATCTTTTAATTTGAATGATCTCCTCAATGCCATATCCCTACTGGACGATACCCAACGCCAAGTGGTTCAGGCCGCTCTCAAAGGGAAGTTCATCCCTCCTTCTTCTTTAAATCCCCCTCAGGCTGCGGGTGGCCTTCAAATTAACACCTCCAATGACCAAGCGGTCTCATAGAAAATTTCATCCCATCCACGAACTCCCGCTATGGTTGCATCGGCCCAATCGACAAGCCATTCCGTGGTTATGCCACAACATCCTCCACCTCCCCAAATTTTGAGAAGGCCTATTCAACACCAATTCCATACCAATCCGGCCCCGTCCGAGTCTGACACCAACACTCTTCTCCTCCAAAAGATTGCTAGCATAGAAGAACAACTCAAGAGGGTTTCGGCCCCTAAGGATACTCTGGAGGTTACTCTCCCCACATTGCCGGTCTTCCATCTACCTCCGTCCGAGATGCCAAATTTTAGGCGCTACAATGGAACGGGCAACCCGTTCATTCATTTAAAAGATTTCATGTATGAAGCATCGTTCTGGCAGAATAATAAGGTGGCTTTGGCCTATTTGTTTAGAAGGTCTCTTGATGGTCTGGCCCTTGAATGGTTTTACTCCCTTGAACCAACTGAGGCCAGTGATTTTGATGTGGTGCAAAGAAAGTTCTTGCAAAAATATAGAGACGGTGTTGGCCCTTCCTTGTCCGTGACTGATTTAGTTGCTGAAAAGATGAAACCCGAGGAGGATTTCGTGCAATTTGCTGATAGATGGAGGGCTATGGCTAAAAAGTTAAGAGATACACTCTCAGAACCAGAGCAAGTTAAGATGATAGTTTCAAATGCTACTCTGCAATTCTGTCATATTCTGGCCATGAACAAATTGAATACAATGGAGGAACTTTATGAAAGAGCTCGATATATAAAAACTCAGATGAAGGATTCGCCCATCACGGGCATGTTTGAGCAAAAGCTGAGGATGATGAGAAAGAGGAACAATGTCAATAGCAATGGTGAAACAATCGAGGGTACAGTCACTAATGAGAAAGCGAGCATGGTTGGCAATCCTGCACCCTTCAGTCACCCCTCTAACCCAAGACCCCCACAGCCACAACAACAACCATCATTCCTCAACCCAATTCCGAAGCAAACAACCCTCCTCAGCCCTTCCACCCCCCTCCACAAAATCAGCCCGTCCAGCAAAACTCTATAGTTCCCCAACAATACCACAAGTACAACCTCCCTGCCAACTACCGCCCTCAGCAACCGAGAAGACCATTAGGCCCCTAAAAGACCCTAATATCTTCCACTCGAAAGCCTTCCGATATCTTCAATGCACTTATGGCGCCAACACGCTCACATTGCCAAAAGAAAGGTCGGTCTGGCCTCAAAATGTGGATACCTCCCGGTATTGTGTCTTCCATCGGCAGCCTGGTCACAACATATATCATTTCTTTCACTTCAAGGATTACATATATGATATGAACAATCAGTGCGGTATTGACTAGGACGATATGAGGCGGTTCATTGCAACTTTGAAAGCACGAAGACCACCTCAGCAGCAGTGGGCTCAGCAGCCACCTCAGTAGCAAGCTCAACCACCTCCTTCACAGCAACAAGCTCCCGCGCCACAACCGGACATGGGGATTGTCCACAATCTGCTACCGGAGCACCCGGCACCTAATCAACAATTAAACCTATCACCTCCTTCCATGAAGTGGAGAGAGGGCAAGGGTGACATGAAGAAAATGCCTCCGTCGGGGCTATAAACCAAAATTGAAACCAACCTCCACGTTTACTAAGAACAACATCGCAACCTTCACCTTTCCCTCAACCTTCACGTCCCCTCTTGCGCACCGCCAACGAAATTCCCTCCACCACCACCAACCCCTCTATCATCTAGGCACTTCTTATTCGCCTTCCACCTTATCCCACACCACCACAAACCCCCTCCTACTTCTACAAACACCTTGCCAGCCAAGCGGCCCCTTATTCGCCCTTCCCCTACACCCTCTCCTACTTCCACCAACCCCTTGTCATCTAGGCCACTTTTACTCCAATCATCCCCAACACCTCCTGCATCTCTAGTTCCTATTTCTACAAACCCGTTGCCCCCCAAAGGCCTCTCCTTATTCGCACCTTACCCTCTCTCCCCTAACCATACCAACATCCCAAGGATCAACCACCCCTTCTCCAAACAACCCTCCATTACCACCCACACCTACCATTACAATCTCAACCGGCAAGGCTCCTCATAAGGGTTTCCTCCAGTTCTCCCCCCTCAAACACCTGTTAACCTGACATTCCTTCTTCTTCCCACCAATCCTCCATCCATCACTAACCCGATGGAGGTGCCAAAGTTCTCAAACAATGGTTGATGTGGCACAGCCCAAAGACCACTAAATATGATGAGATAACCCTAGGACTTAGACCCGCAGCATACAAGCGCTCATGATCTCACAATGACGATTTTTGCTCACCGATTCAACGTTCACCGGTGGGTCCGAGAGATAATGATGAAGGTCCGGGGCGGGACCCAATTGTTCTAATGGACTTACAATGCTAGGACTGAACCCAAATGAGTCTAGGATACCCAACTTTGTGGGCGGCTGGCCCGCAAGGCGGGGGCTTGGTGGCACTCACTCACGGTCCGCGGTGGATACTAACAAACTAGCATGCAAGTTCGAGCCCTCTTC